>JBANSL010000013.1:36094687-36709687 GCA_037127255.1 Persicaria tinctoria | reverse complement strand
CTCTTCCGAAAAATTGTGGCAGCTCCAAATTTGTTCAATCTTTGTCTCCCACTCAAAGTAAAGGTCGGGATCATACTTTCTTTCAAAAGCTGGGATTCGGACCTTGATTTTGCCTATTTCATCTTGCTCTTTTTCACGGGCTCTCCGTTGTTGGTATCTATGGCCTGCGGCTGATTCCCAATCCTCCTCTTGCTCCTCAAAGTCATCATATTGCCTTCTTGGAGACCTGCGATCATCATAAAAAGGAGGAACATTGTTAGGACCAAAATATCTACCTTATCATGGGGCACCGGGTCATGTCGAGGGCCTATTGGCGTGGTTGTTAAGGGCTCCTCCCGCTCTTGATGAGGTGCATTTAGCACATGTCGGGGTGGCGTACGTGCATCCAAGGCCAACATTCGAGCCATGAGCTAGCCAATGTTGTTCGACATGGTTGTAAGCATGTTGAACCTTTCCAGGGATGTTGGCTCTTACCCGCTTCCATTGGAATGGTCTGAATGGTGAAGATCTACGTTAGACATTCTCAAAACACAGTAACAAACTTGTTACGTTAGTGAAAGTAAAAATCAGCCACTCAGGTGTTTCACTCCTCTCTCCGAATGTTACAACTAAGCTTCAAATCCGTCTTACTAGAGTCAAAAATCAACCACAAATTTGCACACTTTAAAGAGCACAATGAAAACAAGGGCTGATCTCGTTACCAAACATGTAGATTCTTGTAGAATGATAGAATTGATGTAAATTCCTCCTTGAGGGTTTCATTCATTAACATAATCGTATATATAGGTTACAAGAGATTGGGCTTATTGGTCCGCTATACAATATGTAATCTATCAAACCCCCGCGGTCAAAAATGGAGGGTCCCGTACAGTGAGACTGGACCGAAAATCGAGGAACAGCTGACGAAGTAAACCCTTGGTGTAGATATCAGCGTACTAATAGGAGGACGGGACATGGAGAACACGAACATGTCCAAGAGCAACCTTGTCCCGAACGAAGTGGAGATCGAGCTCAATGTGCTTCGTGCGCTGATGCTGGACTGGGTTGCTAGCCAGATAGACGACGGAGATGTTGTCGGTGTAGACCAGGGTGGCCTTTTGAAAAGGGAAGCAGAGAAGTAGGAGATTGCACAGCCAGAAGCACTCGGAAACAACGTTGGCGACACCTCGATACTCAACCTCGGCGCTAGAGCGAGAAACCACCGACCACGACACAAGAGTATCGTTGAGGAAGACACAGTAGCCAGACGTGGAGCGGCGTGTATCAGGACAATCACCCTAATCCGCATCAGTGTAGGCTACAAGATCATGCCTAGAATTAGGGGAGATCGTGGTGCCCAACTCGAGGGTACCACTGATGTACCGGAAAAGCCATGTATGTGCCTCTACAATAGATAAATAGAGACGAATCCGGGCGGCTGCCAACGAAGCCCAAGCGCAGTAGGTGAGAGGCAAAGTGCTGGAACCACGCCCGCAGACCTTGTTTGAGACCATACAGAGATCGCTTCAAGAGGCAACCGTGTTTGGGACGATCAACATCAACGAACCCTGACGGCTAAAACATGTAAACCGTCTCATTCAGATGGCCATACAGGAAGGCATTATTGACATCCAGCTGATGAATGGCCCAATGCCGTGACAACGCTAAGCTCAGTACCACTCGGATAGTGGCAGGCTTGACCACGGGGATGAATGTCTCATCATAGTCAATGCCTAGCTGCTGAGCCCGACCATTAACCACAAGGCGAGCTTTGTAACGTTCCAACGACCCATCAGAGCGGAACTTGTGGTGCAAAAGCCACATGCAACGAATGACATTCGCCTTAGGGGGGCAAGGAACAAGAACCCAGGTACCATTTCTTGTATGGGCCATGTATTCATCGAGCATAACCGCCTGCCAATTCGGGTCGAGGAGGACTGTTTTGTGGGATATGGGGATGGGGGAAAGAGAGGCTGGGGTTGAGGAATGAGGGGACATGAGGGCTGTGGGGGCAGGCTGGGAAGGGGCAGCGGGCGCGGCACGGGGTTGCGGCCGCGGCAAGGAGGAGTGTGCCGCGGGCGCAACACCTAGCGGTGGCTGCGGCAAGGGACGAAAGGGAAGAAGGCTTCGGGAATGGTGAGGTTGGGTTGTGTCTGGGCTATCGGAGGCGTGCATAGAGACAATATGCCTCGATCTGAATACACCGAATATGCTACGAGTGTGCGGTCTGGTGGTAGGAGGGGGAGGCGGTGGTGGGGGCGGTGTAGGTGGAGAGACAGGAGCACCGAGAAAGCTCTAGGGAAGGAGGAACTGTGGGAATGGAGACTCTGACGCAGACTGAGAGACAGAATTTGTGGGAGATGGAAGAGGAGGAGAAGAGAAAACGAGACTCATCAAAAGTGACATGACGTGACATGATAAGCTTATGGCTCTGAACATCGAGGCAAAGGTAACATGATGCGGGACCATCCAAGACATCATCCACGACACCTTCGGACACACCTATCATACATGAGGATGGGCCTATGATTCAAGAAAGAGAGGACGATGTCATCCTCAAAAGGAAGAAGAAGGCTCCACATTGGGAGAAGATCCAAAGTGCAAATGACGTTTTAAAATTCGTTCAGAATTTTGACAGCTTTTCAACGTCTCTGTAAAATGGGTCGTACGGATTTAACATTTATCGGATTGAGGTGTGCCATACCTTGTTGGAACGAGGACGAAAAGATCTACAACTTTGATGTTGAAGGTTTTTCCAGATTCGACATGGAGCTTGGCTGAAAATCACCATCTTTGCAAGCGGTACTGTTTGGAACGAAAATCGGCACCTTATGTTACTATTTTTAGTATTCTTTCTTACTTAAGTTATTTTAGGAAAATTTAGGGGTAATTTTATTAATTCCTTTAAGTTATTATTTAATCTCTTTTATCTTCTTTTCATGGATAATTTCGGCCCATCCAGCCCTTGTAAAGGCTATATATGCCGAATACCTTTCATTGAATTCAGTTGGAACTTTTATGAATACACATCTCTCATATTGAGCGTATACACGTGAGTGTTTGATGATCCAACTAGAGCAGCGCTCGTTGATCATAGAATTGATATCATGTTAGCTTGGTTTGCTTTGCCGTTCATCAACTTCGCAAGACTTGGTGATTCGAGTATCCACAAGCCCCCTCCTTGTGTCTCCAAGTTGTCCGATTGGTTGTGTAGGGTTGCAGAGGCGGGTTATATAGTCATTGATATTGGTTCCTACCTTCTACGGAAGCCTGGGGTCTCTATCTTGTTCTATATAGATCGACTCAGTCCTTATCAGGTCGTGTCTTTCAATTCTTGTTTCAATTTCGAGTCTTTATCAAGTCTTTGCTTCTTTGTTTATTGTCAATCTCGAGTTCAGCCCTGTTCTTGAAGATCATGTCGAGTCTTGCACAAATCTTGCATCTTTCTTGCGTTTCTTGAAGCTTTCCTTGCTGTGTCAGATTTGGTTCTTGAGTCTTGCTGCGTTTCTTGCATTCTTGATCGAGTCTTGTTTGTTTCTTTGAGTTTCTTGCTTGTTGTCGAAGATCGGACCATCACACGGCTAACCCCGTATCATAACCGCGATTATCAGACGGATAGCCGATGAAGACACATGGAGTGGGGCGCGGTTGCAGTTTGTGTGGGGCGGTGGAGGACTGGTTAGGGAAGCTCAAGCATCCGAAGTTACGAAGGTGATCATACTTAGGCAGTGTGCCATATAGTGCCTGAGTGGGCGAGCGATGGTGTAGGGTAGTAGATGAGAGGATGTTCAGGAGATAACATGTGGTTGATAAGGCGTGAGGCCAATAGGCAAGGGGAATGGATGCGTGAAAAAGGAGAGAGCGCATCATGTTGGTTATAGTTCTAATGATTCGTTCAGCCTTGCCATTCTACTGGGAAGTATAGGGGCAAGACAACCGATAGGAGATCCCATGTGTGGTGAAGAAAGTGTGAAAGTCTTTGTTATCAAATTCACGGCCATTGTCACATTGGAAACATTTGATGGATGTTTGAAATTCTGTTTTGATGTAAGCATGAAATTTCACAAATATAGGAAACACTTGAGACTTGAAATGCAACGGGAAAACCCATAAGAAATGACTGTAATCATCAAGAAACAAGAGGTAGTACTTGTGACCCTTCTTGCTAGGAACATGAGAGGTCCAAATGTCACTATGAATTATTTCAAAGGGTGCAAAAGTAGAGTTCAAAGACCGCTGAAACGACAGCCTAGCATGCTTGCCTAACTAACAGGAAGAACATAAACTAGAGCGAGGTTCTTTATTACATGTGACTAGACTCTTAGAACGAAGCAAATCTAAAATGGCAGCATTGGGATGGCCAAGGCGTGCATGCCACCGATTGGACGACGATGTCGAGAGGGCAACCAGACACGACGGACGGGACGGTGAGGGCGACGACACATGATAGAGCTCCCCGGTGCTATTACATCTCAGGCGAGTAACCCCCGTAGTAAGATCCTTCACAGAGAAACCAAACGGATCAAACACAAGAGAAACATTATTTTCAGTGGCGAACCGACGGACAGAGATAAAGTTTTTGAATAGTTTGGGGGCAATGAGGACATTGTTAAGGTGTAAAGGGTTGGTTGGGGTCTGTAATGTGGTGTGGCCAATACCCGAAGTAGCAAGGCGACCACCATTGCTGACGATAATAGAGTGTGCAGGACCCTTAAAAGAAAGAGAAGAAAGAGTACCTGAAGAGTTCATCATATGGGAGGTCGCACCAGTGTCGATGTACCAAGCAAAGTTAGGAGGTGTCACTTGTAGAGAAGAGAAGGCATGATGCACATCAGTCGGAGCGTAGCCCTGATCAGACGAAGACGGATAGGCCTTGTGACCGGCGAACCGAGGTGCTGGACCCAACAAGCCCGCTCCCTGCTGGCTGTTGGGATACGGACATGATGGACGGTACGACGGAGGGGTAGCCGTAGGGCATCCATGGCTGGTTGAAGCCGGGGACGGGAGACCAGGACGGATGCGGAGCATCCGACCATTGCTGCAGCCGCCGCCCATTGATGCGGTCGCGACTGCAGCCGCCGCCTCTCTACTGGGACGAATCATGGCTGCGGCTTTGTCCAAATCGCTGCTAGTGCGCGATCTCATCCAAATCACTCGAGGAGACCAGAGTGGTTTTGTCCTTGGCGGCGTCGGTAGTCTGACGGTGAAGGCGAGTCTCCTCTAGGATCAACTGAGAGCGGGTTTTCTCGAAGGTGGGCAGAGGTTCCGTCTGCTGAATATGAGTGGCAGCAGTATTGTATTCAGATGGAAGACCCGAAAGTACATGGAGGACGAGGCGAGTAGCACTAGGTTTGGAGTCGACGACGGCCAATTGATCAGACAGGGTTTTGAGATGCTGACAGTAGGCGGATATCGACGGGAAAGACGCAAGCTTGCAACTTGAAAATTTATGCTCTAGGTAGACGGCACGGGTGGACTTGTTGTCCTGAAAGAGGTTCTGAAGCTTGGTCAAGGCACCCATAGCGTTGTCAGAGGTGTCGAGGAAGGTGGTCAACAGATCTTTTGAGATGGTGTTAAATATCTATTGAAGGACAATGGTGTCGAGTTGAGCGAAGAGATCATCGTCCTCAGTGGTGGGACGATCGATAGTGGAATTGATATGGTGGAGGACCTTATGAGCCTTGACATGGGTCTTGAAGAGGTGAGACCACATGGTGTAGGTGCTAGAGTCTTGATCAAGGATGATTGGGATGCAGTTTTTGATATTTGAGATTGTGAGGGCGGAGTGGAAAGGCGGCTTGGTTGGGGGAGCATCGGCCATTGTAAGAGGTTGGGGAGGGGACGGCCGATATGGAGAGAGGGAGAGAGAGGTGGTCGAGAAAGAGGCCGGTGGAGGCTAGCGAGGTAGGGGAGGGGACGGTCGGCGGCAGCAGGAGCGGTGGGCCGGTGAGGCGAGGCGAGAGAGAGAGATCGGCGGCGAGGGGAGAGAGATGGAGGTCGGTGGCGAGGGGAAAGAGAAGGAGGCCGATGGCGGCGGCTAGCGAGGTGGTGGGGCGGGGAAGAAAATTAGGGTTCCAAGGAAGAAGGTTGTGATACCGTGTAGAATGATAGAATTGATGTAAAGTCCTCCTTGAGGGTTTCATTCATTAAAATAATCGTATATATATGTTACAATAGATTGGGCTTATTGGCCCACTATACAATATGTAATCTATCAATTCTAAGTGCGGCTAGAGAGTCGATAAATAGAATTATGGTTAAATAAACACCCGAAACAATTATGAATGATCGACACAATGAGCTTTTTTTTTTTACTACAAGTATGTTTTTTACTAAGTTTTACAAGATTCAACCCCTTATCTTATTCTCATGTATCAATATCATGCAATGACACTCAAATACGCAAAAGGGTGCAATTTGGGCTCAAAAATAAGTATGGTGACTGGCTGCGAAAAGGTTCAACAATGCAATGGGTTCAATGAATAGGTTTCCAACACAATGCAACAAAGCTCGGTTTCGAAAAACAAGCACAACAAGCTCAAAATAAGATTTGTTTTTCAGCAACAAACTAAGATCAAATGCACATGTTATAGTATGAATAACATGCATAAGATGTCACTCTTTTCTTTTCTTTTTTTTTTCTTCTTCTTTTTCAGAAAAATCAAAACTGATTTTTTTATTTATTTCAGTTTTAACTACCTATTCTTTTGTTTCTTTCTCCTTTTTGTTTGTTGGACACAACTCTGAAAAGATAACCAAAAAAAAACAATGCTTGGAAAAGCACAAAAGGGACAAACTTTTTGGAGAAACAAAAAGTTAAGTTGGACCTTTTTGGGGGAAGCACAAGGGTGTGCTTTTTTGGGGGAAGTTCAAAGGACAAAGCTTATTGAGGAAGCACAACTGATCAACTAGTGGCTGAGATGGGGGTTGTGACGGTTCATCAATGGGGATGTGTTGGTGCTAGGTTGGTTGGAAATGAGAAAGTGCACACATAAGTGCCAAAAACACAAAATCAACACAATAGAATAAGATCACAACATTTACCAAGGAAGTACATGTAAAACATACCAAGAGTAAGTGATTCTTAGCTTGATCGTTCTAGTTTCAAACAACGTGGAGTGAACCTATGCTCTTATACCAATTTGATGCGGGTTAGCCACTTTTTTCTCGACCTTCTTGACATTGTATACTCAAACTCACAAGAACACAAAGGAGATGTGCAAATTAGACAAGAAAGCGCAACAAAGGAAAGATAAACCTTGGAGACAAGGCTCGGACAAGGTGAAAGAGAAAAACAAAATAATATATGGGAAAAGATAGGAGGAATCAACCTTGATGAACAACAAGAAGACCCATGGGACAATGCACAGAACCAACTTGAATGACACCAAAACCAACCCTTTACAGCCTTAAATAACCATGGTTGACCATAGAAGCACAAGGACGAGGTTCATCCTCATCTCGGAATCACTAATCTTTGGGAAATTGACAAAACCAAGAATAAAACAAACTAGATGCAACACCCATCCACACAAAAGGCATGAAGCTCGCAATTTCAGAGAGTGAAACCAGCTTTAAATAGAGTCTTCAAAAGGCTGAAAAAATAGTCTTCAAAAGAAGAGGTTACAAGCTTTAAATAAAAGGGAAATTTAGCCCAAATGCAAGGGCCAAAAAAAAACTTCAATAAATCCTACTTAAACCCAAACAAAGGGTACAAAACACAAAGTCCAAAACAAAGAAAGAAAATGAAAAGCTAAGTGTGGGTGGTTGATGAAGGCGGTAAGTTCCTCTCTTAGCTTCTTAGCTCAGGACCTTATGATAAGTCCATCTCCGAAACGAGGTACATCGGGTGGTGCTTGAGATGGTCCTACATCAATGCATAAGTAGTTTTCCTTTTTCTATGGTTGGGGTGAGCCCAACGATATATAGTCTTGTGTGTTAGATGCAATGAATTTATGAATTGAATGTTTTTATCTATTTGTATACCTTTGTTCTTAATCCTTTGAAGAAAGTTAGGAAATTTCCTTATTTGCAATTAGATTGAAAAAAAGATAATTGTGAATTGTATAGCAATTAGGGTTTTGAACGAGATTTTGAATAACCTAATTAAGAAAAGGTAGAAAAGTTAATTAATTTAACGAAAGTTTATTGATTGCTTTGCTCAATTGACGAAAGTTAACTCTTTTTATAGATAAAGGCATGATCTTTGTGTCATTTGTTGTGTTTGCATGCATTACTATTGTTGCGGTGATCCCTAAACCTTATATGTTTTTTCCTATTTCATAAAAAACTAAAATTTGCAACCAAAACCCCCCAAAATCTATATTATTCACCTCTTTTTACTATTTCTACACCTTTCTAATGTGATTAAATAAAAAACTGACTCTCTCCTGTGGACGAACCATACTTCGCTATACTCAGCGGGGTCTTGATCTTATAAATTTATTTTATTGCTAGGTCGATGAAGAAACTCTCCCAACAAAGAGGAGGGGGTAGATGTTGGTTATTTTCCGTCAATCCTTCTTTAAGTGAATAACTCTCCAATCGACGATCAAGAACAAATGTTCAAGCAACTAAAGTAACCACTCACCAATTAGGTGGCAGAATAAATTTGGAAGAAAGACAAGAAACAACACAGGGAGAAATTTCTACTCTATCTTCTGGTTTTGACTTGAGTGTTGTTGCTCATGTCTTTGTTTCTATGCATTCTTTTGTGAATGATTACAGACTTGTTAAAGATAGGGTTCCAAGAACCATTATCCATAACAAAATTTATATTGCTCATATTGATATTGTTGATTTTGCTTATGTTGCTTCTGAGATTGCTAAACACGATCCTTCATAAACATATAAATCTGATATAAAATTTAAAATGCTAAAAATTGATAGAAAGCTATGCAAGATGAGATACAATATATGAAAATTAATAAGACTTGGGTGTTAGTCACTAAACCTGCTCATGTTAAGCTTATAGAAAATAGATAGATTTATAAGATTAAAGATAGGATAACTGACTCTAATCAACCAAAGTATAAAGCCAGGCTTATAGCCAAAGGCTTTACTCAAAGAGAAGAGTGACGGAGGGGAAACGTCATTAGATCTCACCTTGCCAAAGAAATAACCCAAACAAATAAACTAAACTAGCAACCTAATATAGCGGATAAGTAAGGGGTCGAACCCACAGAGAAACAAGTACTTCAATGCAATATGTGTTTATCAATTATGACACTAACAAAGGACTAGGAACACGAATGAAGGCAAACAAGGAAAATAAACTAAGATAAAGATGTTAGCAAGAGCGAATCAAAGATAGAAGAATAGAGCATATGGTTTCGCATACAATTCGCAACATTGGTTGATTACTTGATCCTTGAGTTGATATCAATATTATCCCTAAGCCTATGTCGACTTGACTAAGGTTGAGAGATCCGCAGAGATTCACTCATCTTATTCAATATCACTAAATAATAGCATTAAGAACTCAAATACTTAGACCAATTGACACATTGATTCAATGCAATTAAGACAGATAGGCGCAAACCGAACTCAGCCCTAATCGAATCTACACAACATAGATCAATTGTTATCATCCACTACAAAGGCATAGAAATATCACTAAATCAATGACTTCGTTTGCTATCGAGAAACCAACTACGGATTCATAGCATAGATGCAATTCCTAACTAGATGGTCAGTCATGGAAAGGAACACAAATATTACATGAAGAACAAGATGATAAATAAACTCATGAATAATATAGAAATCAAGTGTCACAATCAATCAAGCAAGTCTCGAATCACAACAAAACCATAAGAATTCTAGGCAAGCATAACGAACATTGAATCCCTAAACTTAAATCCTCCCATCTCTCTTAAAGTTAATAGGGAAAAGCGAATGCTAGTTCCTTAAAAGAATGCTGGAAATATGTCTAATATAGAGATCAAAGGTGTCGGCCAAAACCCTTGGAAAGATAGATAAGAGTTTCCATAAAGATAGATTGGTCGGGCCGCATATCGCAAATCCGGGATCTGACGAGGTGGCGGGCGTCGTGGAAATGGCGGCGGGCGCCGTTCTTACAGTGCTGACAGCTTCGGCATACTAAACTTGTAACGCACGTTCTGGAGTCATCCTTTGTTCGATTGACGCATATGAATATGCGTTGGAAATCTCTTTCCAAGGACTACGATTCTCATAAAGACCTTAGAAGCTAATTCCAACTTCTCAAAACCTTAAAGATGAGATTTCTCCATGTTCTCCATTTTCGCTCTTGTTCCTTTGCTCTTCTTTATCCATTTTGCTCCATTCTTTCTCCACCTTTCGAGGCCGGATCTTATAACCTACAAATAAACAATAGAAACCGTAGATTCCGCACTTCGAATACCAAATGACTAAGAATATGAATAAGCTTATTAAACACGCAATAAGAATACTTAATGCACCTAAGACCACATATAAATAACCATATAAAAAATGCATTATCAAAGGTCTAGATTACACATATATCTTTTGCCTATGTAGTTAAATACAAGACCTTAAAAAAAATTCTTACTATTGCCACTATTTTTTTTATTGGAAATTAGAACAAATTGATGCATGTTATAACCATTTTCCTGCATGGAGACTTGAATGAAACCATTTACATGAGACAATTAAAGGTTTTACAAGTAAAAGGAAACCTAATGTAGTTTGCTTGCTTAAAAAATCTATATATGGGTTAAAGCAATCACCTAGTCAATGGAATATCAAATTTGATCTTTGCATGGGGATAATTGGTTTCGTGAGATCTGAATTTGATTAAGTCTTTATTTGAAAGGTCTCAAATCTCAATGTCCTTTATTTGTTTTATTGTATGTGGATGATATATAGTCAATATGACCTTTCTTGCTTCTTCTGTTGTTAAAAATAACTTTATGAGAAACTTTGACGCGAAAGATTTAGGTCATGCTAAAAAAATACTCGGTATAAACTCACTGGGAATAGGAAAAATAAACTGTTCATGTTATCTTATGTTATTTCATGCTCAAAAGATACTAAGACCTCACTCCTACCCTTAGAAGGGCATTTAGAACTCATAAAGAGGAAATGCCCTATGACTGCTCATAATAAACATGAAATGTCTAAGATCCCATATGATGTGGTAGTTTAGTCCATCATGTATTCTATGTTATATGAACTAGGCCTGATTTAGCATTTGCAATTAGTGTTCTTAGCAGGTTCATGGTCAATCTAGGACAAGCTCATTGGACTACATGAAGTTTTTTTTTTTAAGTACACCGATAGCACGAGGAACCTAGATGTTGTTTGTAGTGTTTACTTGCCAACAAGTTTAGTGCATGGCTTTGTTGATTCAAAGTATGTCAGCAACAAGGATACAAGGAAGTCTACAATGGCCTACTTATTTGCCTTGGATAGAAATTGTATCATTTAGAAATCACAACAACAATCTATTATTTCACTTTCAAGCAGTAAAGTTGAGTATATTCTAACCATCGATGTTGCCAATGAGGCAATTTTTAAGGGAATTATGGAAAATATATTTCAGAGATCTTATACATGTACTGGAGATGGCAATGCCATGGTTACATGTGTTAGGCTTCCATTGTAGGTCTTGTGCTAGTTTTTTCCCTTGACAGTACGATTGTAAGATGATTGTGTAAGGGGATGTTCCCGTGCTGGGCTTCCATTACAGGTCTTGTGATGGGCTTCCATTACACGTGCTGGATCTTTTCCGGTTTTCTTCAATAGATTATTGGTGGTTTGCTTGCCTAGGTGAGCTTCCTTTTGGCATTTATTAGTCAATAAGTATTTTATCATTGTATCAGCTTTTCACTTATGAGTCCCTGATTAGATGCTTGTCTGTGGTCTATAAAATTCTCAAGTTTTCAGTTCTTTTTTTGATATAAAAAATCCAAATAAAATGGAGTCTCGTGTTTCAATTTGTAGTGGAAAATAAAATGGATCACTAGACTATTGATAGCTTTTTTTAACATGAAGTGGTAAGGGATGCTTTCACTTTGAGATATGTCGTCAAGTAAGCAGTTGACTATGAGCAATCCCGATTCGCATCTCATTGATTCCTTGAAGGTGACTATTTGTGTTTATTGCAATCTCGCATGAACACTAAAATTGAGATTTGCTCTGTAGATTTCCATATTTCTTGCCATGCCTTACTATTTCAGATTTACTCTATTTCCATTTCGTACTTATCAAATTTATAATTTGCATTATAATCAATTCCCATCATATCAAAAAGGCATGCTCATTTTTCTTTATTCTTGTGATTTCTTTCTGCTTTTTAATGTATGTATAGTCAATTCATATGCTTGGTTTCTTTAGGTTGCAATGGAGATGATCCTAGTTCGCAATGAACAAAGTCATTTCAAAATTTTGATATTTTTATTAATTGATCTATTCGTGTTGACATTGTAAGTATACTCAATCCATGGTAGAATTCATCAGTTCATTGTCATTTGGAATTATTCCTGGAACGGGAGGTCTGAAAGAGTTTTGTTGTCTCTCTCTCTTTTTTTACCCCTGATCTTTGTTTCTCTTAACATTACTTGTTGTTTTATGCCTCTATTTTGGTCTTGTGTTTCACATTTGAGACATTCTTATATCTATGACAGGCAATATCAAGGAGTTATGCCTGGTATTTATGGTCTTGAGTTTCAAATTGACTCTGAATGTCTTGCTATTTTATGCCTGCTGCTTTATGCCAATCTGTTTAAACAGTTGGCCTTGGGATTTATGTTGCATATGTTTAGCTCAATCTCAATCTTAGTGGGTCATATTGGATCAACTTCGAGGTATCCTTAATGCATGGCCAGTGAGTCTTGTGTGCTCTTGCTTTAGTGATAATCACTGAAATGTAATATAGAAGCTAATGATAGAACTTGTGTTGAATTTTCATAGAATAATTGTTTACTCTTTCGCTACTAGTTTATTTCTCTTGTTTCTTTGCTTAAAGTTTCACATGCCCTTTTTGCTACTATGTAAGAACATTTTATTTAATTTAAAGCCTATTAGCTCAAATGGTAGAGCATTGCGTTAAAACACAAAGATGCGGGTTCAAGTCTCGCATAGGCTATGATAATAAAAAAACCGTAAATATGTCATTTCACATCGGGTAATAGTCGATGTCTTTCAAAAAAAATCGATGTCTATCTTGGTGATGTAAAAAGTCAAAACGTTTTAACATCGGTCAATAACCGATGTCTTTGTATGTTATAACACCGGTTATATTTTATAATCGATGTTATAGGACAACAAAGACATCGGATTTAAAAGTATAAACGGTGTTATAACATACAAAGACATCGGGTTCTGGCCGATGTGAAAAACTTTTGACTTTTTACATCCCCACATAGACATCGATTTTTTTTTTTAAAGACATTGGCTATTGCCCGATATTAAATACTCCCTCCGTCCAAGAATACATGGACTTTTAGGATCATGCACGCTAATTAAGGAACCTATTTTGCATCTTAAATCTAATTATTATTATTAAAGGTTAAAATAGTGATGGGATGTTCAAGGGTTTTCTTTAACATTTTCAAGAGTTTTATTTAATTTTAACATGTAAAAAAGTAGTAATTTTATAGGGTAATAATTACCTATACATCTAAAAGCTCATGTATTTTTGACAAAATTTCAAGGCCTAAAAGGTCATGTATTCTTGGACGGAGGGAGTAATAAATTTCTAGTAGTGTTTGTTACTGGTTGTGAGTTGCAACCATGAATTGTATACTCGATATGCTTAGTGGATTGGTTTGGGTTTGAGACTCTCCCTCTTGAGGCTCTGCAGAGTAGAAATTTCTCAAACCGTGTCAACAAGTCTTGGTGTCTTGCGCTCCCTTCTTCCCTATTTTTTGTTTTTCTACCGAAAACTTTGGCTTAACCTTCAATTTGTAAGGTTGAGCTTACAAATTGAGCTCAAGATCTGAGTTTTACATTCTTATAACTGTTTATAGTGCTGGAATCTATTTAATATAGTATTTTGGATCAAATTGTGATTTTTAGGCACTTTTATACTCTTCTTATTTTAGAAACAAGGTGCGTCCTGATTTCGTCTCGCTTCACAAGGAACAATCTGCACAGGATTTCCAAAAACAAAATTGAATTTCGTCCCTAAAAAATATGAGACGAAATGCAAGATAACCCCAATTATGTCGTGTCTATCACCCCTACTCTTTTCAATGTCTAAGATTAAACCTGACATCAAACCGCCATTGATCGATAAGATGACCATATTTAATAACTACTCAAAAAAAAATATGACCGTATTTAATTTTCCGCAAAGATTAATCAATAACGCAGGTCAGCGAGATGAATGGACGATGTTTTCCTGCAAGAAGGCCCACGACTGCAACCTCGTTGATTAATTAATCCAGCTTCGTGTTACGCTCTCGTTAACTCATTATTATACCTATGACGGTATTGATGGTTGATTATCCCATAAGCAAACATTTAAGAAGGAAGATTCACTAAGAAGCAAGACACTATAAGTTGCTCTTACATTGTCAGAAACCATTTTAGAACCCTCTCCAAGTAGAGTTAATCACAAGTCAACAAGAAGTAAATTTGAAGTAATGTTGAAAGTACTTATAGTCCTGAGGAAGTATGTAACCAGCTAAGATCCAGCAAATGTGTAGGGCCTCAACAGTTGTTTGTTTGGGGACTTTCGGTAGCAAATTAGGGTACAATTACTATTTTCACTAGCTGGATATAGCAACCCACGGGCCACGGTACACTACAAACTGCACTTCAAAGTTCAAATACAGCTGTTACACCGGGGAAAAAATATTACTCAACAAATGAGAAGATATACATATGACATGGGAATAGAGGGTAAAAAGCAGCTGAACGTAAAAGACAGGGCCAAAACTCAGAACCCTTTAAATCTTTACTCTTTTTTCCCCCATAGACTACTTAGGAGTTATTGGATACGAATCATATGAAACCGTTTGGTAAAATAGAAATTGGTAAAATCTGATGGGACATGATTTGCCCTCCCATTCCTTTTGCTTAGTGGGTAAAAGAGTGAAATTTCAGCAGTGAAAGTTGAAACTATGCACTCATAGATAACCGATTTCATAAATACCCACTTAAAACTTTATACTCCGTATAGTTCAAAATCACTTCTTTTATCAGGTTCCACAAAAATTATACTACATCTATCTTAAAATATAAATCGTTTTATTTTTTAACATATTTTTAAAAAAATTTAAAACTATATAAAATATTATTTTTATAAAATAATACTCGATCTTTTAATTAAAATTTTTCAAATTAGAAATCTACTACTAACAAATATGTAGTCATTACAGAGACAAACTCGTAAAGGGATTGCCAAAATACCTAAAATGACAATTTTTTCATCACAAGATTTACTTCCTAAAACTATACTTTCTCCGTTAAGTAAAACAGAGTATTATTTAGAAGGTAATTAAATTATGTTAATAAAAGATATCATTTTAGTTATTTTTGTATTCACTTTACAAAATTACCCTTATAATAATTAAAGGGTTAATAATTGTAGTTTTTGAAAAAAGTGAAAAATAATACTAGCTACCTACATGCTACATCTCAAAATACGGGTCATTTGACTTTTTGACATGTTTTTTAACGAGCTAAAAACTATATAAAATATTAATTTTTTAAAATAATATTATATTATTTTAAAAAAAATTAATTAGAGAGTTAATATTTTATATAGTTTTTAGCTTATTAAAAACGTGTAAAATATCCAAATGACCTGTATTTTGAGACAGATGGAGTAATAACAAGTACACGTGAATTTTTTTTTTTTTTTTTTTTGTGTTTCTTAAAAATGTGAAAAATCATAGAATGTACATGTTTTGTTTAATGGACGGAGTACCATTCAAAAACAATAGATAACATCATACAACGGTTGGTTGGTTGGCGATCCTTCTTCTTAGTTGGGGCTTTGACGTCCGGAGTCCGGACTGGTTAGGGTCGAGGCGGTGTATATCGAGGTGACTTCGTGATCCGGATATTTTATTGGACGCTCGTCTTCTCTGCCCATAGGGACTCATGATGCACTACTGGCCATCTGTGCCACTGCTTGGTAACGCTTGGCTTTGGTTCTTCGTCTATGTTGTCCCTAGTGCACTAGGATTAGGTTCGCTTGTTCGAATGGTATTATGTGTTTTCCATTGTCTGTATTGCACCGTTTTTTCTTTCGTTGTTCGTTTGACGGTTCACCGTCCGCCAACTCTGCCGGCCTTCAATTTAATTCATTAAACTTTTATTCCTAATTACATATTTATATGATGTAATGTGAAAGATATTTGTTCCCCGTCGAAAAACATGATAAACCTAAGTCTTGTATACAAGTTGGTGTGCTACTTTGGGTGGAATCTCATTGATCTAACTTGTGTGCTTGATTTGGGTGTGCATGATACGCTCGGACGTATAAACCCCCCACATTATATAGTCCATCGAAATTTAACATGATATCAGAGCTATGTGGTACGGAATCCTGGTCTATTACTGGGCTAGTCAGCCTTAAGACATGACGTCAAGTGCAACTAACATATATAGTGTGAGGCCAGACACGTCATTAATCTTGTGTGCTCGATTTGAATGCGCATTATGCCTCGAACATTTATATGTGTCCATCGAAATTTAACATTATATCCAGCTATGGGATGTGAACAAAGCAATGAAGGCCACATGCCATGGCCACACACCAAGGCAGCAATCAGCACCATGTAGGTGGAGATGATGACTAGACCCAATCAAGATAAACCCACACAAAACCCAAAACCCTTTCACTCTCACCTTGTTCATAACCTATCAAATATATATTGCTGGCTCCCCACTACTTAAAAGGCAATCCCTTTTGGCCCCCACTTTCCTATTTGGAAATCCAAAGAAGCTAAAAAGAGAAGATACCCTAAGAAGAGCCACATATTGCAAACCCAGGAATAGTCTTATCCCAGATTGCTCAAAGGGCCAATTCAATTTCAAGGGGACCCTTTCCTATCCTTTATTCATCAAACCATTTACAAAAATTGAAATCCAAGCTTTTCTTTGTTTGTCGGTGACACCGAAAGCGCCTCGTAACGAAATAAACTTCAACTAGTTTTTCAACTAGTGGTCACTCAATCCAACAACGTACCAGCTTCTTCTTCTTGGGTTTGGGTTTCCAAATTCCAATTCAAATTCCATTGCCATTTTGAAACCCTAACAACACACAAGATTCATGTCAGAATGAATATGAGAGAGTATCTGTATGAATACAAAAACATGTTTCAATACAAGCAGCCTCATCCAATGGGACCCTTCAATAAGGCCAACTTTGGTTGGTGGGTTGGTCAAGGTTTGGTAGCTTTTAGTTTCGCCAGCTAAAATACACCTATCCAAGTCATAGATTTGATGGATTATTATTTGCCAACTAACTTGTATCACAATCACTAATACTATATTTAACAGTTGTGTGTTTATTATCAACATTTCTAACTTGACTTTTTAGCACTACATTGGTCAAATTCAACCTAATCAAGTCAAAGAGGTCCATGTTCAAGTAGACTTAATTAAAAAAAAAAAAGGGTCAAGTTGAACTCCAACCAGGCCTAACACACACTTTTATATCTCCATTGTTAATGTTCATAACCGTCCATGTTAGTGAACAAGCAAGCAGGGCTAAACCGGATACCCAAAGTTGATCGGATACGAAATTCTACTACAAGTAGAAACCGATTTGAGCATAAAAGATAGTAGATATTAAGACGATGAAGATAAATAACAAACCATCCACTATATACAAAATTTCTAAACTAGTAAACTTCCATGGTGAGTCCCATAAATTGGGACCTTACCCTCTCTTGTTTGGTATTCTCATGGTGCCAACCAAGCATTGGGTCCATGACAAACAATCTTTAGTTGTGTGGCTCCTTCTGCCCCTAATCCATCTCTGAAGACTGCAAAACAATCAACTAAATCTAACCTCACCCTAATTCAAACGCTTGATATGCTCATATGCAGTAAAACTAAAAGCCTGTGGGGTTGATCGGTTTCGATTTACAAAGGTTCCCAAGGTATGGCTGTTCACTCAAGAATTGGACCTAATCAAGCTGAAATTTACGAAAGATCTAGACTTGAAGAGACCTCTGAAGAGGGATTGAGACGACTCCTGAGGCCTTTTCTTCGGCTCTTGGTGAGATCCCTTCACTTTTAGGATGGTTTGGCCGATCACCTGTCTGATGGACTCGATTGTCTTAGCATCGACTGTGTAGCCGGATGCATCCCTTACATAGAATGTGTTGACTGCCTTGCCGAGTCTCGTTGCCACCTCTGCTCGGGTGACTGAGAGGCCGTTCTCTCGGAAGATACGAGTGACATCCGATAATAGACCCACTCTATCCGTCGTACATAGCTCCAGCTTCAGGCCCTGCTTGTTACAAGCAATGATCGCGATCAACTAAACAAAATGCAGCCTTACAAACTTAATTGGAGTGGAGTAAAACTACAAGGATCCATACCTCAGAAACTCGCCTCTCTATTGCAGCTTGAAGACATTGGATCACCCTTTGTCTCTCGGCATCTGATTTCACCGGGGATCCATCGATGTGCCTGATGTAGTACTCCTGCAAGAAACAAGAAACTGATGAGCAACACTACACGGCAATGAACATTTAACATGATCAAGTACATGTATTGATCTGAATGACATGGTACCTGATAAGCCTCTGGCCCCTCGGCATCGACACTTCCATGAAAAACGACGTACTGCATATCCGTCAAGGTGCAGACCGTATCAAAGAGAAGCTTCGGCCTATCCTTGCATCGGATTGTGACCACCGAGTAGTCCTTGTCATACCAATTGTCGACGCTCACGTTCGGCCTCTGGCCCTCATCTCCGTCTTCCTCACCCACACATTCATAGTCCCGGGCATTGAACATCATCTGATGAAGCCTTCTCTCGGTGTGAGTGTCATTATGCGACACAACAGTCTTCGCCTCTCTGGATCGACCGCTACCCCTCACCACATTGCACAGCAGCTCCTTGATCCTCTTTAGCCTCTCTGGCTCATCGATAGCCAAACCTGTGTCCTGATCAGTTATGTGCATTATGGACGCAGCCCGGGTGTTGTGGGTCCAGACCTTGGCGTTCACCACATTGCACTTGAGGTGAGCTAGCACAGCACTCACTTCAGACAGGAGACCAGGCCTGTCCCTTCCAATCAGCTCAATGGAGTTATAATCCGGCGATGTCTCGACTCCAACTGATCTGTTCATTGAAGTCGAATCCGGCCCTAAACACTAACAAATTCCATTTAAAAAAAAAAAGTCATCAGAGCCAAGATCAATCAAACCACAGCTTGTGCTCAATGAAAGCGTTCCACAAATTACCTTGTGAATGTATTCAAGAACTTCCTCATCTGTTACCTTGTTCCCTTCTTGATCAGTCACATTAAACACTGTTTTTCAACAACCCGGAAAACTCGTTATCAGCAATCAGCACATTGAGCCAAACAAACCCGAAAACACTGAGGTTTAAGGGGAATGAGTATTACCATCCATGAACCAGCCGCCATCCGAAGAAATGTAGGCTTTAGTGATGATGAAGTTAAGGTCAGTAAGGATCTGAACAACTTCAAGGAGTATCCCATGCCTGTTTGCACTGTCAACCTGCACAATAAAATAGAAAAAATAAATACTTAACACCAAAACTGAATCACACAAATTGGAAATGCAGTTGAGCGGTGGGTACCTGAATAACAGTTGCATTTTTGCAGGTTTCATTATCAATCACCACCCTGAAAACATATTTGCAGGTTTCAGAGAGGGAATCAATGAAAATTGAATGGAGTTAGGGAAGGAGGTAGGAGAACCTGGGTGGATTCATCCGTCTGATGAGCTTCTCGTACTCATCATCCATGCCTTGGGAGCAGTTCATGTTAGCATCAGAAGAAATAAGCTTGCCGGAACTTGATTGGCACCCCCAGTAATCTGTTAATTGATGCACAGATGATGAATCAGAGGAAACCCTAAGTTGGTTTTGGGGGGATTCGGGGAAACCGTGAATAAATAAAGCACCTACCCATGTTGATGTTGGAGGGGAGGGAGATGGTTTTTTTTTTTTTCCTTATAATTGAAATGGGTCACTGCAAAAATTCTCTCTCCAAGACTCCAACGCACAGACAAGACCACCCACCAAACTGATTGTGCAAACACGAAAAATGAAAATGAGAAAGGAAAAAAAGGAAAAAATCAAAGGCTCCCGACATAAACCGACCTCTGAATTGGCCACCGAAACCTGCAGAACGCAGAATAAGAAGGAGACCCTTCTTGCTCTTGTGTTCTTATAGTTATAGAGGACACCCTCCCATCCCTTTCTAATCCCTCTCTCTTTCCATGTGCCCTCCAATAACGAGTAAGTGGAAATTGGGTCTGTCGGGTCGGGCCGGGTCAGAACTGGCGCAATGACGGGTTTGATGAACTTGGGGGTGGTAAGGTAATGTGGTATGGAGTTAAACCGGGTCAAGTTGGTTGGTTTCGGGTCGCACCCAAACGGCGCCCACGCGTTGCTGTGCAGGCGCACGTTAGCGTGCGGCGGTGGGGGCCGTACGGTGGTGAACAATGGACCCACGTGGAAGTCGGGGATTAAATTGTAATTAACTCCCAACCTCCATTCCGGATTTGATTGTGAACTTCGGGACAAACCTACACATAGCTCAAATCTTGTATTAAAAACTTGCCAATGGTCATTTGTCAGTGTAGGAAAAAATAATTTAAAAAGTTAAAAGAGTTTATTTGTTTTTGATCGAAGCAGTTTAAAGACCCCTTCATTTTAAAATTCAACTCGTTTTATTTTTTTTTTATTTTTTTTTTTGATAGAGCATAATTCGAGATCAATCATGCCTAATTCTCGCTAAATTAATGAGTCGATAGATGGATAGTCCGTCAAACATACAAAAAAATAATAAAAGAAGGGCGCAACAAACAAGCATCGAACACTCTACAAAGGACGAAAACTAAACTCATCAAGTTGGGAACGTCGACGAAGAACAAAGTCAAGCATCATCATAGCATTGCTGGTCAACGATACATCATTATTCTATTTCTTGTGAGTGGTGAAGAAGACCCTAGGTAGCTCCTTTTCGAATACGAGGTCGCCTTGAACACACCAACACGACTCCAGCTAGTCCAAACTCCGAACTCAGCATACCTAACTAAGTCTAGAATCGCCTAGAAATACCAAAGATAGAGCCACCGACAACCCTAACAAACTGCACTGAGAAAAACCGATCAAACAAGACCCAGATTTCAAGACTCATTAAGCCGGAAAATTTGCAAAGCAAGAGGTTAAACACCATTATTACCAAAAGTTCTGTATTATTTATTTTATTTTGGTTTTTGGTTTTTCCAAACGCTTGCGGGATTTGTAATTCACCTTGTTTTATACTACACTTACTTAGTTACTGTACCAAAAAAATTATAATATTTTAATCTCACTATGACATATTTCTATTTCGATTGCATAATTTACCTCCCTAAAGTGTTCATGTTTAAATTATTTTTTCAAAAATTATAATATTTTTCTGGCTTCCGCCACTCCTCCTCCGGTCGCAGCCCCGGCCGCTGCAAAGCAAGAAGAAGACAATAAAGTGCTCATGTTTCTCCCAATTTTACAAAAATTTCCCAAACTTCTCATTAATTATATTTTTACTTTAAATTATTTTTTCATTTATGAATTTTAGTTATGATATCAAAATCGATTTAATTGGCTATAGTTTGTATACCAATTAGTAATTTTTAAAGTTCGTATTATTTTTTGTTCACGGGTGATAGTTGATATTATTCTTGGTCATTCTTCCTAAAAAAAATATATTAAAAAATCTAATAAATTATATTTTGAAAGATATATAACCTATTTTTCTTTGATAGTTTGGCTATGGATGATACTCCGTATAAGGTATAAGAGTAATCATGTATATAGGAGTGTTATTCGAGCCGAACGAACCGAGCTTGGCGTGTTCAAGCTTGTTCGTTTTTTAAACGAGCTCGAGCCGAGCCGAGCCTAATTTTTAAACGAGCTTTTTATTTTGTTCAAGCTCGGCTTGTTTAGGAAATGAACGAGCTCGAGCCGAGCTTTTTTCGAGCTTTAAGTAATTTTACTTGGTTATAACATGTTAACTTAAAGAAAGTTTTAGAAATTCCATAGAATTCGAGCTATTCGAGCTTTATTCGAACGAGCCGAGCTTTCAACCGAGCTTAAAATTTTGTTCAAGCTCGGCTTGTTTAAGTAAGTGAACGAACTCGAGTCGAGCTTTTTCGAGTCGATCCCGAGCCGAGCTCGAGCTGTTCAGTTCATATAACAGCCCTACATCTATAATATATTTAATTCGTTCCAAAACCAAAGTGGATGACACGTGAGAAGGAGAGCTGGTGGTAACGATAACGGTTGTCTCTGGAAAGCTAGAGATCGAGTGACCAGTACGTCAAAGTGTAATTATGAATCGATCTCTTGTAAATTGTAATACATTCCATCCTAACCTTCCTTCCATATTTGCTTCCTGGTTCGTCTAGAAGTGAAATCCATTACTCCATGACACATGTTTGAACGACTCATTTGATTGTCCTCCTGGTGACAACGATCGTTTAAATATGATAAAGTTCTATTTTTTTAAAAAAAAGAAATAATTAATTTCCCTCCATTAATTGAAATATAAATATTAACTTTAAAGCAAACGTAAAAAAAGTTTTTAAAAAATCTTCATAATTTTAGTTCTAAATCTTACTATGTGTCAATGAGAAGCATCATAATTTAACAAAAAATTATTGCATATAAAACTTGTATAAAAAGATGTCTTTTCTTAAACAAGAATAAATACGTATATAACACAAAAGTCACTTGTTAGCTAGCAGATAATTATGGGAGGAAATCAGTAGCGGTCACACGATTTTATAGAGAGAAAGTTAATTTTATATTTTGATTTTTTTTTTCTTGATATATATAAGGGAAAACTAATTAAAATATCCCAACCTTTGGAGTATGGTAAAAATATATCCTCAACATTTAAATATAATAAAAATATCCCGATATTTGAGAGAAGTGGTAATATATTACCACGGGTTTTCTCATGGGTCAAAAATGTTGACAAGGCAACCTACGTGGATTTTGTTTTTGACAAGACAGCTTACGTGGAGGCATTTTTACAAATTAGCACTAAAATCGGGTTTTCTTAAATGGTTTTCTTAGGGAAAAAATGCACAAACAACAAAATTAAACCCGAAAAAACGAAATTGATTCAACCAAGCAACTAATCCGGTCAAAATTGTCTCAAATTAACACAACACTAATATTCCTAACACCAAACCGAAAACAACAACAACAATAACAAGAAAGAGGGAAAAAAAGATTTATTCAGCTAAGTCCATAAACGTAGGCATGTGCACCGGTTTAAACCGAACCGGAACCGGTACAAAACCCGAAAAACCGGAACCGAAATATACTAAATATTCAAACCGATAACCGAACCGGTAACATTCCGGTTCGGTTTAAAATCGACCCGAAATAAAGAAAGCCGACTCGGATCCGAAACCGGAATAACCGGAAGTAGATATAATTATCTTTTATACTTAAAATTTCTTTGATAATATTATTTTTTTTAAAATTTAAATCGATATTGTAACAATTTATATGCATAAAAAAATGTTAACAAGTGATCTGTGTGTGAGTTGAATGTGAACACCAATTAACACTTTAATACGAAAAGTGTTAATAATTAGTAATCTGGATCCAAGAATCTAACAAAGATAAAAAGAAGTTGTTGGATGTACCAAAATTAAAATTAAAATAGTGAACGAACAAAAAAACCACCACAGTTGTAATAAGCTGATTTAAAAGTTAAAACCAACAAAAATATGGTGATCAAATAGAAAATAACTTAATTCAACTTATAAATACAGTAAATTAAACAATCTTTTTTAACAAAAAAAAATAAAATCGGTTCTTTCCAGTTTAAACCGGTAAACCGCCGGTTATAACCGTAATCGAACCGGAACCGGAATTCACCAAAATCATCAACCGAAAACCGGTCCGAAATATTCGGTTCGGTTGTAAGTCCGGTTCTACCGGTTCGGTTCCGGATGATTTTCCAATCTAAACCGAAATCTGCACAGCCCTACGTAAACGAATCAAAGAGGAAGAAGATGTGAGAGAGATAGCTCAAGATAGGCGACCACGAGGGAGGAAGACTATCATTGAAGAGGAACTATGAGCTGTCTGGAAGACCGGAAGATAGTTCAAGGGGCGATCATGAAAGAAGATAGGATGAAGGAAAAGGCGTTGCGTATGAACTCGGTCTAGCTCTTTATTTTTTCCCTAAGGAAACCGTTCAAGAAAACCCTTTGTAAAAAATCAACGTAGAATGTCTTGTCATCATTTTTGATCTGTGAGAAACCCGTGGTAATATATTACCACTACTATCAAAGGTTGGGATATTTTTATTACTTTTGAAAGTTGAGGATATATTTTTACCATACCCCAAAATGTGGGGGTATTTTAATTAGTTTTCCCTATATATAATGAAGAAATTTTTTAAAAAAATAGAAGAAAATTTTAAATTATGCTAAATATGATATTTTATTACAAAAATTTATACAATAAAATTTAATAATTTTTTCACGTGTGTGTGTGAGAGAGACAAAAAACCCCATATTAATTGTGGTTTTAATATGATATTGATAGTAAAAAAATGTGTAAGAATAAAAACTAGAAGAATTTTTTTAAAATATATGCGTAGCCAATGTTCCAAAAAACGTTTGACGGATGCTCGACGGCTAGATAGGGTCTAGGTGGATTGTGCGGAGTCTAGGCGGATTTACTATTTTGAGATGTATTTTTAATCATAGGTCATATTCACTATGTATATGAACTAATAAAGTTTAATTCATAACATATATAAACAAATACTGGAAACCTTAATTAATAGTCTAGGCGTTAACAACGAGAGTTAGGTCGCGAGTTAGAGGACTACGGGAGTGAGAGATTGAGAGTAAGAGAGAGTATAGAGGTTGAGAACTAAGAGAGAGATCGACATGTGGGGGTTTTAGGAGTTAAAACCTCAAAATGGTTTTTTTACTAACTCGTCAAACCCGTAAGGCCACCAAGACCTTGTGGGTGACTTTCAAGGGTATAGGTGGCTAAACTGAAAGATGGGGGACCTTTAATGGTCTAGGCGGAGTCTAGACGGAGGCCCAGACCTTTTTTTGGAACAATGTGTGTAGCATAATCAATACTTTTATGAAAAATATTAAAACAAAACTATAATATTTGATTGAAATATGAAATTTACGAAATGAAAATTTTGTTAAGAGTAAAATGTATTGCAAAAAAAAGAAAAAGAAAAAGAAAAAAGAGGTTTTACCCCATGACCCCTTACATTATATATAGAATTAATTTGTGCTACGGACCATTTTTTAGGCTCTAATTAGAAAAGTGTCCACCGCCCCCTACAAATTAGCTAAAAGTCCACCCAAAATCTAATTGTCGGCGGCCTTTCGGACGGAGGCGGCGATGACGACGGGATAGAGGTGGAGAAAGTGCTCAAGGAAGTTGAGCGGAGGCTCGCAGAACAATAGATGAGGAAGAAGGGACGGGGAAGAGGGGAATTTAGTAAGGCCTCGTTTGGTATAAAGGTAGTAATCGGAATTGGAATGGGAATCGGAATCGGAATCAAAACTCGGAATAAGTCATTCCCAAGGCATGTCGTTTGGTATAATGCCGGAATGAGAAATTAAAAAACCCAACCTAAAAATACCCAAATTTAACCTACCCAATTCAAAATCACCCAAATTTGATTTCTCAAATTAATCCCAAAATACACCGATTCAACCTTTCGAATTCATAAATTCAACCCCAAAAATACACAATTGTTTAACAGAATGAGGAGAGAGGGTATGTGCGGTGGTGCGAGAGGAGGAGGAGGAGGAGTCTCAGGTGGTTGCGTGGTGGCAGGCAGGAAGAAGGGTGAGGGCGCAACAGACGTGGTGGCAGGCAGGAAGAAGGACGAGTGCTGGGCAGGAAGGAGGGAAGGCGACTGTAGATGACGACGGCGGTGGACGATGACTGCTGAGAGGCAGATCTGAACAAGGCTGATGACGACAACGGAGGACAGCGACGGTTGTCGGCAGATTTGGACTGTGGAGACGAAGGAGAACGGGAGATGCGTATGATGAGGACTTGGTTTGTGGGAATGGGTGATTACTTGACTTTTGAGCAGGGATGAAATTAGGTTAAAAATGGGGATGATGGGATTACTGGTAATCATTCCGATTACCCATTTTTGACCAACCAAACATTAAAATGGGAATCATTGATTCTGATTACCAATTTCTGATTCCCAGTAATCCATACCTAATATAAGGGTAATGTTGGTATTAGTAAAATATTTTGGACATTTAGCAAAAAGGAAGATTAGGGTGGACATTTAACAAATTAGGGATATGAAAATTGACACTCTACCAAAATATAAATAAAATTCACATTTATAAGCTAGGTACATTTTTTCCTTATCTACCATTAATTGAATCTCATGTAATGTAATAGATAATTGTTTTTTTTAAAATAATTTAATATTGCTTCTTTATTAAATATATAGTATATTTATTACGTTAGTTTACTAAAATATCTATACACGGATAGATTGTGGCCACATAATATTTTGATAAATTATTTTAGTCTAAAAAATTAATATAGATATAAATAAAATAAAAATTATTAAAGGAAAAATAACCAAAAATAATCTCAACTATCCTTCTTCAACGAAAAATAATCCAACATTTGATAATAACCAACTAGTAGCCCAACTATTAACCTATATAACAAAAACAATCCAACCCAATTTCTTCATATAATTTTAACTCTAAAATGTTCCAAACTTTCATAAATTCACAAAATGCCCTCAGTACCCAAATCCATCCCCCCGAGTTCAAATTCAGAATCCCCACCCAGGCATAGGCCTCACCTCATTCAATCCTTCTTTGTAGTCTTGCTCTGCCGGTGAGGTTCTACTTTTCTCATGAACTCTCCGTAATTCAATCCATCTTCTCCCGTTAATTAATCCCCCTAATGAAATCCAAATTCAGTTCCATTCTCCTTGCCTACAAAAATCCTAGATCTCCAAAAATAAAAGGTGAGAAGAAGAAGCTGTTAATCCAAAAAATGGAGGAAAAGGAGGCCGAATCCAAAAAAAAAAAAAGGTAGAAAATGGAAAGTCATGAATAGATTTGTGTGCTTAGGCTATATGAATTTTAATATTTTATTGATAAAAGTGGTGATAATGACCCCATAAAAAAAATAAAAAATAACTCTTGAAATGAATCTGTCATCAAAAAATTGTTTATCTTATCCTAGGTTTTCCCTTTGATTACAGTATCCATAACCTTGTTTTTCTTTTCTTTGGTTACAGTGTCTACGACCCTGTTTTTATTTTGATTACAGTGTCTATGACCTTATTTTTTTTGTAGGCGTGACAGTGTCTATGCCCCTATTTTTTTTGCTACAACATGTCACCACTGATAAGAGTGGTGACAGTAACTCCGTAAAAAAAAACTCTTGAAACGAAGTTGTCATCAAGAAATTTTCATGTCACCACTGTTAAGAGTGGTGACAGTGACCCCGTAAATTTTTTTTAAAAAAAAAACTCTTGAAACGAATCTATCATCAAAAAATTATTTTCCTTGTCCTAGGTTTTTCCTTTTATTACAGTGTCTATGACCCTGTTTTTATTTTGATTGCAGTGTCTATGACCTTGTTTTTCTTTGGTTACAGTGACTACGACCCTGTTTTTATTTTGATTACAGTGTCTATGACCTTGTTTTTATAGTGATGACAGTGTCTATGATCCTGTTTTTTTTATTGCAGCGTGTCACCACTTATAAGAGTGGTGACAGTGACCCTGTAAAAAAAAAATCATAAAACGAAGCAGTCATCAAAAAATTTTCATGTCACCACTGTTAAGAGTGGTGACAGTGATCCTGTAAAAAAAACACTTGAAACGAAGCTGTAATCAAAAAAATTTCATGTCACCACACATGTCACTACTGTCACCACGGTTAAAAAGTGGTAACAGTGACCCCGTAAAAAAACTAAGGGTGTGCGCGGGACGAGACAGGACGGGACGGAATGGAGGTCGCCCCGCGTAACTTTTGCGGGACAGGACCGGGACCGGGACGGGTCTTGTCCCTCAAATAAAAAAATTATAAAAAAAACTCAAAAATTTCATATATATATTGAGATTCTCAAAGGCGTAATATATATATATATATATATATATATATATATATATATATATATATATATATATATATATATATATATATATATATATATATATATATATATATATATATATATATATAATATGAATACATATATAGTTACTGTTTTAATTTTTTTAAATGAATAATTTATATTACATGTATAGCTACTGTTTTTAAAATGAATAATTAATACTATAGTATGTATTAAAATGAATAAATACATATGTATTACATATATAGTTATTGTTTTTTTTAAATGAATAATTATTATTATATATTACAGTGTACGTATGTAATTATTTACATACTGCTACTATATAGTATTATACTCATAGGAAGAACAAGGGGGATTCTAGAGAGAAGGGCTCTACCCTCTCTCTAGAATTTTGAGAAATCCTCAAACTGTGTAAACTCTAATTAGGGAATTCCTAATTGGAGAATCCAAATGAGAACCCTATCCTCTTCAATCCACCTTCCTTGTGCTTCAATCGACCTTCTGTTTGGTTGATTTTGAGTTCCCGTTCCTCGTTCTCTCCGATTCGATTGTCGTTTTGGGGTTCGGGTGTGATTCGGTTGTCGATTTGGGGCCCGGGTGTTCGTCACCGCCTCGGATGGGCCGTTTCTGGGCTTGCCAGCGTTCTGGCCTCATCCTTCCTCAGTCGATCTCGTCCTCCTCTGTCGATCTGGTCTCGCCGCTAGCGTTGTGCGTTGGTTTCGTCCTCCTCCCTGCGTCGCCTCGTCCAGTCTCTCGGTCTGTCGCCGGCGTGTCTACCTCCTGTCGTCAGAGGTTGCCGTCATGCTGGTGGTAGTGCCGCCTGGGTAGTCTGTCTCCGGGATGATGCTCCATGGGCTGATGGTGGTGTCCGGGCTTCCCTGGCCCGACGTAGCCCGTTGTTCAAGCGTCTACAATTGTCCTTGGGGCCCAAGTTTGGGTGCCTTGGGGCCCAAGTTTGGGTGTCTTGGGGCCCAAGGTTGTGAGTGTGGGAAGGAAAAATAAAAAATAAAACAAAAATTGTGCACCCACCCGAAAGGGCTTGAGAAAATCCCGCAAGGGCATGTCGACATTTTGTAGGTGAAAGGTTGTTGGCGTTTTGTTTCGAGCAGTTTGCGGCTCTGCTTCCGATGTTTCTAGGAGATCTTCTGCTTGGTTGGGGAGGGCGTTGAGTCTGTAGTCGGGTCTGGCTGGGGTCGTGGTCGTGCGCTCAGGGCGACTCCGTATCCGGGATAGAGTTTCCTTGGAGTTCGTCTGCACTACCCACATGAGTTAGAGTCCTGCTGTACTACTGGCCCGCGGTGCTACTGTTTGGTGGTGCTTGGCTGCGTTCTTCGGTGGCTTCCTCAGATGTTCGAGTGTTTGGTCTTCTTTGAACATTTGTTGTAGTGTTTATTTCTGTTTGGTTCAGTATGCTTGTTATTTGTATTTTTGTTTTTAGGTTGTTCTGTTAGACGGTTCGCCGTCTGCCGACTTCGGTCGGCCTCTCGATGAGTCAGGCATGTCTGACCATCGAATTTTTACCTAATCAAAAATAAAAAAATATATAGTATTATACTCTATATCCTAATATTATATTATTATTATTATTATTATTATTATTATTATTATTATGTGTGTGCGGGACGGGATTTGCGGGATCCCGCCGGGTCGTCCCGCGTTCCGTCCCGCATACTTTTTGCGGGACGGGACCGGGATGGGTTTGGGATTTGCGGGATTTATACTCACCCCTAATAAAAACGAAACTGTAATAAAAAAAATTTACATGTCACCACACGTGTAACCAAAAATCAACCGACCGGTCAATGATCAATGGTCAAATTAAAAAATGGGGAGGAAAATGGGAAGGAAGGGCAAAAGTGTCAATTGTGGACACTCCCCTAGTTTCACCCTTCTTTTGTCCAGGGCTTAATTTTTGCCCAAATTATGGACAATCACCAAAAAAAACCCTTAAAAGAACCCAGTTAACAGCTTTACCATTACCTTAAACCTTCCACTTCATCCTCCTGTCCCAAATTCACCCCTTTTAATTCCTTTATGTTGGGAAGTTCAAAGATAACTGATGAGAGAGAGAGAGAGAGAGAGAGAGAGAGAGAGAGAGAGAGAGAGAGAGAGAACCATTTATGTTGTGGCAGATAATTTCAATGCAGCAGCGAAATGTTACTTCAATCAGTCGTTTGAGGTTGACATGCACCAAAGGACTCTAGCTAATGAGATTTCCAAGCATTTTACAACTACACTACCATAACAGTAAAGGACAAGCATCTTTGAAAATAGCATCACTTGAAACTAGCATCATAAAGACAAACTGTCCCATGATGAATTGGAAATTTTACTCTTTAACAAATTCATCTTGAGCTACATACTTGTATACCAAAAGTTGTGCCACATCTTGTGAAATGAGGATGTGCTTATCAAGGTCATATAAAGTTCAAGTTTTTAAGTACCTACAAAAGAAAGAAGAAAGTAGGATTTTTTTAATTAATCATCCTAGACCAGGAACAGCTGCATTGGGAGGTTTTAGGCGAGCATGGGCCAGTGCATGAGATAGATTTTTTTTTTTTTTTTTTGGTGGCCAAGTGCATGAGATAGATATGAATAGGAAAAGCAATTACCTCATAAGTCAATGTCTTGCACACCCATCAACGAGTAGTTCGGATCGCTTGATCCCATCAGCGGAATGTATTCTGATCCTCTTACATGGACACTAAAACAAGCTACACCGCAAGCAAATTTGGGATAAGCAACTTATCAATAGTAGTTTCAAACAAACGTGACATCACATTTAGCTGCAACAATTTCTTGCTGCTTTGCAGTGTTTTAACTTTTAACTCTGTCAAAGCAAAGACAGAATGGAAAATGTTTAGCTTCCATATATGCATACTTGTGTAAATTATCATACTATAGAAAGACGAACATATGAGAAGGAATGAGCTCTGGCAAGGATGGTATGATAATTAATACTTAAAGCTGAAAAGTGCAGGTCATCTTCCTTTTTTTACAAATCAAACATCAGCCACAAGAAACTTACAGAATGTAATGGCATGACCTAGGTATTTAATTTCAGCCAAACACTTTTCCTCCCTCTAAATCAATCCAGTTAAACCATACTCCACAGCAATTAAATTTGTTTCTTTGTGAATTTTTAACCACTTTTTTGTTTTGGGGTGGGGAGATTCACTTCTAAATCTATCTGCCAGTGTAACTCAGTCATTGATTTGCAGCACTGAAAAACATCCATAGCAACTGAGTAAGAGATGTACCATTTTCTATCTTCATTACGCTCTGCAGCATCACTTCCATTTTTGACTTCATATCGTATGCATCATCCATATCAGGGACAAGAAGCGTGAGCTCCCTGTGGATATCACGTGCGAATCTGCATATCCTCTGAGCAACTTCAAGTTCACCATCTGAAATTCGACTAATTGCCATCCTCATCAGCTCTCCAGTCACATCAGCAAGCTGATTTTGAGCAGGAAGCATTTCATTGTAAATCACAAAATATAACAGGACCAAATAAAATAATGATAATGGACTTCTAATACAAAGGACAAACTGGTATAGAACAGAGTTGAAACACCAACTAGATACCAGACATAATTTACCCCCAAAAGATAGTCAAGAATGTTTATTTGCAGTGGCTCAACAGACGGATCACTAAGAGGCAATAGAGTAGCATTGATCTCCTCTAGTTTTAGCAGGGTTCCACATCTGCAGAACGTGCAAAACGTAGCTGCTTCAACATACTCTTGCACCTGTGGAAGAGTGCAAGTCAATATATGCCGGCAAAACATGGAATCCTGCATATAAATTATAAAATACAGAGTATGAGAAGGTTCAACCCCGGGTGAGTATGCTCGTCTGAGCTTCCAAAAATCAGTTCCAGCTAGTTCCCTCACTAGTCTTGAGATATGCTGGGTTCTCACGGCTTCTAAATCCTTTTCAGCTTTCTCCAGCACTTCATCTTTGTTGTCCTTTCCTATTCTGTAGGCATGCAGTATCAAAAACTAAAAATTATCACAGACCCTTGCAAGTGAAACACATAAACAGAAGCAAAAAAATAAAAGGAAACTCGGACAGTTAAAGTCTGAAGGAGAGGTGAGGATGGGAGGGGACGATGCAAAACTTGGCTTTTACAAAACCAAAAAATGGAGATGCAAAATCAATTGAAGTTCATACAGACTAACGCAGTTACGAAGACGAACTTTTCTTTTACAAAAATAAAAGCACATAAACTAGAAATTTGATCTGTAACATCAATAACAAGAAGCTCACTCCATGTTATACAATGAACAAGTGAAACAACCCGTTAAGAGTGAGAGGAACAAGATTAAAACTCAAAACACAAACTGTTAGACAGAAGGACACTTGAACAACCCAAACCCCGAACAACTCAGTCTAATTCGAATGCTAAGACGGATTATAGTTCTACTCAAAGGGAAAACCCCCAAATCAGCCCAAAAGGCATAACACCAGTCCCTAACACTTTTCTAGATGATCCCCAAAAGACTCCCGCTCCTCTATTTAACCACCCCTACACCTCCCATCACCAGCCAAAGATGGCCATGGCACTAATGGCCACTTGTTACAAATGACTGAAATACCCCTAATAACTAACTCCTGACCCCTCTCAAATATTCCCCTAGTTGATCTTCTTCCTTGCCTTCCTGGTATACAGAAATGGGCCGACCCTCTGGGCTTGCTTGCTAACACAACCCCACAAGCTCTACTGAATCAAGGAAGAGAAATGTATTTCTAGACAACTATCAAAGGATACAACCCTCCAGTGAGCCGAAGGCAAACACCCGATTCCTAATACTTCAAATTGGATGGAAAAAATACCGACCAATGCCCATTATTTATACTAGCTCACATATACGATCTAAGCATAGATCAAAGCATGTGACTTTATCTTTCCCTAATAACTAACCTCACACAAAAAGACAACCCCCACCCCTAACAGCCTTACATTCCACCCATACCGTACCCTTCCTAAATTTCTTCCTAGTTAGACTATTAGATGTGGGTGCTAATGACTTACAAGCGCTAACACATTCTACATAGCATCATGCAAATACACAAGTGGGTAATTTAACCAGCAACTAAACTAAAATTAACTATACAAGGTGAGAAAGGAAGTGTAATTACCTGTGGACCTGAAAAATGACCTTTTTGCTGTTCATTGTGATATCTCTGCTTGCTTTCACCACTCTCTCCCGTTTCTCATTCTATCATGAAATAAGAGTTCAGACTGTAAGATATTAAGAGAATGTAGCAACAGAGAATACGAAGAAGCCAAACATACAACACATTACAAACTACAAAGAACCCTCTAAAACCTTCAAAGTGGTGTATACACAAACCCAATGTGTTCAACATATACAGGATATATATCTAAGCACACCGAAGCCTAAGAAGAATTTATACTACGTATTAAGTAATCAGATAACAGGGGCATGGACTGAACCTATTGCGCAGCAAAGTCTGCCAATCGAAGTGTGTTCATTATTATACACAGAAGTTTGAATTGGTTGACTTTTTGATAGACACTTCATGAAATGCAAAGAGCAACACATAAAATACAGGGACAGTAAACAAGCACATTCCTCAACAATCCTGCAATGTAAGGCATCAAGTCACTCTCTCAAACATCAGTTCTAAGTTCAACAACCAATTTTCAAATTGAATCCAGATTGGCTACAGACAGAGGATCCAAAGCCCACACCACCGAAATGCAAATTTAAAACCAGGAATGCGGCTGGAATCTAGCCATGGAATCTATGGTATAATCCACATTCAACAAGTAAACCGTAAGGAGCGTTCAGTGGAAAGGGGAGAAAATGACTTACAAGGTTATTGAGATAATCAGCGTAGTTGGAGAAAGAGTCGCGCAAGGCAGAGTTGGTCGTCATCGTCCTCGGCTTCTTCGCAACGCTCTCCCAAGTCGTTTCTGCCACTGCAGAGTAAAGGCTCTTCAGAAAGTTAGGGTTAGGGTTAGGGTTTTGAAATTAAACAGTTTAATAGGGAAACAGAAGCAGAGAGAGTTGATACAGCGATGGATGCGAGAAGGTTTTGACGCCATGGAGGACATTGATGGATGGAAGAAGAAGAGCCGCCTGAATGTTGCAATCGCTGCTACCCCAATCATAGCTAGTTGGTGCAATCGAGGTCAGCCATTGTCTGCCTTATCAACGCAGGTCGGCAATTCGAATCTAGAACTAAGGTCATGCTCATGAATTTTATTTTTGCCTGATGGGGTGACTCATTAATTTTTTATTTTTTATTTTTTTTATTAGGAAAGAATTCGGGCGAGAAAGATCTCCTGGAAGCGAGGTCTGAACGATCTGAATCGTTGTAAATATCGACACTCCGACAGATTGGTAAAGGTGTACAACCTTATCAGGGAATATATCGAGCTCAATTTTCCAAGGGCATTTAGTGTTTTTGTTCAAATGATTTATTATTATGCCTTCGATGTGGATTTTATCAATGCCTAGATGAATAGCTTGTTGGATTCCCATTTTTAGAGCAAGCGATTATGCTTTTATGGGGATTTGTTTACCCAGTTTTTGGTAACAGATGCGTATTGGTCGTCCATCCCAGTCCCGAATAACGGCTCCTTCCGAGCTATCATTGCTTAATAGTGTGGAGCCGTCGAAATTTTGCTTAAAAGTTCCCTTAGGGGGTTTACGCCATTTAATGTTTCCGTCTTTATATGACCTTGATAACGATTGATTGGGTTTAGTCCGTCGATGTTTTTTTTATTAGGAAAAAATTCGAGGTCGGACAAATCTGAACCTCGAAGGCCGACAAGTCAACAAACATAAAATACAAAAAAAGGTGCAAAATACAAGCAAGGACGCTCTACAAAAGCGGAAATAAACACAACTAAACCAGATGAGATGAGGACGTAGACGAAGGACGAAGTTAAGCACTACCCAGAAGAAGCACCACAGGACAACGGTACATCAGGAGTCAACTATGGACAGTGCAAACAAACCTCCAAGGAAACAGTCTTCCGGAGAAAGGGAGACGCCTCGATACACACTACCACGACCCCGACCTGTCCCGACTCCGACTGTCAAACCGACTGTCAAACCCTCATCAACAGGAGAAGAAAGTCTATCCACGCCAAACGAAGAACCTTAAACAGCCTGAATCGCAAGCACCAGAAACTCTAACGGGATTTTCTTAACCCAATCGAGATTTATTTATTTTAAGTTATTAATTATGATTTATAGTTTTTATTTTCAATTTAATATTCCAAATTTCTTCGGGCCAGCTTTGGGCTCAAGGAAAAGTCTTGGGCTCAAAGCACCAATTTCAGACCCAAAGGAAAATTATGGTCCCTGTAGAGGAAAAAGAAGTCGATTCACACAACCACGACGCAAAGGTGAGCCGAATCCAGGCCACCGCCGACCAACCCGGGAGATGGGGGAAGAAGGCGAGTAGGATTGAGGCGCCCAAGACCAAGCCAGAACCACCGGCAACAACGGCGACGCCAAGCGCTGGCGGCGACCAGGGCGGATGGAGGTGGCATCAAAAGGGTCGAGATGCAAGTCGAGAAATGGAAATTAGGCCAATAAGACGGCCGCAAAGAAGTCCGAACCGAAGAGATGAAGGCCAGGACTCCAACGGGGTTGAGATCTGAGGGAGACAGATGTGGGATGTTAAGGCATAAGCCGAGGACGGGATGAAGGCCAAGGCGAAGGTTTTAAAATCGACGACCAACGCTAAAGCACACAAGCCAACGGATTTTGCAACACAAATTTGATAGGGAGAATGATGAGAAACAAAGAAGAATCCATAGGCATCAAAACCCCAACTTGAATTTGATTTAGATCGAAACCGACGATTTGAGAAACGGATTAGTAAGGTTCATCAGCACTGGATGAAAAGGACACCACAACGTAAATCGTGTTTGTGAGGGCTGCTTTTTAGACATGAAATCTTCTTTTTAGAACACAATATAATTACGAAGTAAATTACAAAACATAATATTTTCTCCCCCTTACCTCTAATCTAACTCAAGTACTCAACCCTAATCTTCACGGTTAATCCACACCAAGAACTGAGGAGCATTTGGCGTCAAAGAAGTGATTGGAGGACGCGGTGGCACCACCACAATTTTTATTTTCACCGCCTTGCCGTGAATCTGTCCAAAAACGGCCGCCACCGAAGAGTTCAACTGTGGTTGGCCGCTGCTTCCATCTCCAACTCCAATTCCCAAGTTTAATTTTACTTTTAAGATTTAAGAAGATTATGTTGAAATCAGTAATTAATTCAATAAACATTTTCAGACATATTGAAATTATTTCCATTTACATCTAACCTTGGAAGTCAATTCGAAATTCAATGGCATAAGGGCCTGCTAGTCGACCGAAGAAGAAGACAGAGGGACTCCGCGTGCGTCGCATTTTTTTTTTAAAAAAAAAATTTAAGACACTTTTTAGCTCGGTTCTAGGAAGAACCGAGCTAAAAGGGCTTACAAAAATAAAAAGACACTCTTTTTTTTAGTCCGGTTATAAACAAAGCCGTGATAAAAAAAAAAAAAACAGATCGCTACAACCAAACCGTATATGGTCGTTGCGAACATTCTCCCATCTGGTCGTTAGGAACATGCGTATTTTGTAAAAAAAAAGCTTGGTCGTAACGACCAATTGACATTTGGTCGTTGCGACCTTCCATTCAATGCAAGTATTTGGCCAATAACTACTGTACTGCCTAGCCCACAAACTCAACCCTTATCCAACCCACAAACATAATCCAAATGAATAAGATTATGTCCACTGCTATTTTTCCACTTTACAATTAGTTCCACATTTACTCTAAATTTTCAGTCTTAACTTTCAATAATGTCAAAAAAATACCCCCTCTTATCTTATTGAATCAAGAAAAAATGACCAAAAATAATACCAACTATCAACCTTGAACAAAAAATAATACGAACTTTTAAAATGACAATTACATATACAATGTAACGGCCCGAGATTATGATTCCCGAGTTACGTTTCGAGGGATGAAACCCCTCGTTGGGATCTTGCGCCCCGAGTACAGGTTGAAGGTTTGAAATCGATTAGGCGCAGTTTAAAGTGGGATTTTGCACCCAAACCCGGAAGGTCCGTTGGAGACCCCGGGGTAAACCCCTGTACCTGTCCTAAATCTACAACGCGCGAAAACCTTTATCATGCAAAGGGCGAAAGTTCTGAAAACGATACAACCAGTGCCACGGCAGAGCCGGGTCAAAACGGAGTAGAGTAGGAAGAAATCCAAAAGGCATGAGTTTGGTGAAGTCAGGGTTCATACACTCACTCTCCACCATATGAATGGACCCCGTCATATCAGCACAAAATCAAGTAGTAGATCGGGTACCTGAAACTATACCACCAAGTCAGGCCAAGAGTCCGCCTGCGGGTCCTCTGACCGCGCTGAGGACATATAATACGCCTATACCTAGAATAAAGGATGCCTTCATGCAGTACTGAAATAAAACCACACTATCATGCTCCTAATTCATATGTGCAGAATATTGAGGAAGGCCTTAACAAAGAATACCAAGCGGTATATCCCTCTTTTACCACCACCCCTCTTCCAGACAAGGTGGAGACTGGCCAGTTCGATGCTATAATCATATCAAATCTCATCATCATATCATATCTCATCATTATATCATATCTCATGCCCATCTCGTATCTCGTGATATATATAAATGACTCGAGGAGGACAACACCCGATGAAGCTGGGCTGCCCTATGACCCTAGCAAGGACTCTAGGACTCACAGATAACGGCCGTTCTGTATTCACACGCATACAGAATAGGGATGCTCATTTGTAAATGCAATTCCTAAGCATGATACTACATGATATGCTCTTATGCATATGCAACACCTACATACTATATGACACATCAGGCAGGAGGTACTGGTTACTGAGTAAGCCCCGGAGGTACTTACCTCGCTAGAAGATCAGCAAAAGAAGAATCCAACACACAGTAGTCACGATCACAGAATATCACCTAATCACATAACGAGAATATACTAAGTATACTTCTATAGCCTTTTTGAACACATATATTACTCACTCAAATTAGCAGATAGATAGGTAAGCTTGCATCAATCATACTTTCAATTTATCACGATCAACCATCTCTTATCTCATACCATTCATCATAACTTGTCAACTTATCAGTTTAAAAAATATACTCCCTATATATATCATACTTATACTTTCCATATATATCATCATCATAAATATCGAACATTTAATCTCTTGTGAAATTCACCACAATACCACGCTATTAGTCATCGTCTTATTCCCAAGTTAGCTTCAAAATCGTTTCAAATCCGAATTAAACAGTTAAGAGTTCTGACCCCCTTGAAAATCACTTTTTAACCTTTTATAAAATCTCTAATAAAAATAATAATATTTTTATACCTTAATCCCCAAATAGTATTAATTATTTAAACAAATAATTCAAATGACCAAAACGCCCGCCAAAACGCAACTAAACCCACACGGACAAACAGTTCCACGGCCGCGGCAAATTGCGGCGCCCGCAGCAAAATTCGGCGGCCGCAGCAGATGTGGCGCCCGCAACAGATGCGGCGCCCGCAGCAAAATTCGGCGGCCGCAGCAAGTCGTCTTCTTCCTCTGCGTCGGACTGGTTCGACCCTTCTTGGTGGAGCTTGGCTCTCCTTCCATTTCCGACCCCTCTCAACCTCACAGACCCTCAATCCTAACCACTAAAGACACACGCACACGGACTGAAGCTAAAGGGAAGAATGAACGAGGCTCACCGATGTGTTCGCGGACGTCGGAGCTTCGTCGGAGCTCGCCGGAGGCTCGATTCGTTGCGTCGGAGAGGGAGGAACCTCGGATTCAACCTAGGAGGGTAAAGGAAGGTTAAAGGAAGGTTCATCCATGGAATTTCAGATCGAACGAGAGGTCGAAGCTTACCGAATGGAGTTTGCGCTCGAGCGAGGTGGTGGAGCTCTGGTGGCTCGATGGAGGCGCTAGGGCCTCTAGGGCGGCGTCGGGACGGTGGTGAACGCTAGTAGAGGTGCTAGCTCTGCTGTTTCTGCTGCTCGTCGAGGAACACGAAGGTGGAGGTGGAGGTGGCGATGGAGATCGGTAGTGGCGCAGCAGGAGTGAAGGTGACGGTGGAGGTTCGGTTATGGCGTCCAGCTGCTGCTGCTGTGCTCTCGAGGAGTGGGACAGATGCTGCTGCTACAGCTCTTGAGGAAGGAGGAAGCAAGGAGGAGGGTGGGAAGAGACTGATGGCGAGGGAGGGCGTGGGTGATGGTGGAAACAGGGGAAGGGACGGGGTGATATAGGCAGGGGAATGGGCTCGGGTTGCAGGACAAGGTAGGGGGGAGTGGGTGAGAGGTTGAGTGTGAAATTGGTTAATCAATACCCGGAAATAAATCTCGAATACGCGAATTTTGAATCCCGAAATTAGTTTCCAAATGTTAGTTTTCCCGAATCCCGCTAAACGAGTTTTAAAATCGATTTTAATTTCATTTTTAATTCACTTTTTCCGAGACTAAAATCATTTTTAAAACAGGGGATGAAGTTTGAAATCGGTGAGTCCATGAATCACGCCATTGATCCCGTAAACATCTCATAAGTGCCCCTATGAGGTCCTCACAATACCGTTGCCGTGATCATAATATCCCCAAATAGACCATAGTAAGGATGTAATATGGGCCCCTACCACATCCTTACTCCGACTCCTTGGCCATATCATAACTCAAATACTTATCCACTTCGTGGGGCGTTATAATGAGGTCTAGTGTTGTATTATTATTATTATTATTATTTATTATTATTATTTTTATTATTATCCAAGTTAGTCTCTTTTGAAACACGATTCAAAATTTCATGTTCGACGTTAGTCAAGTTCATTTCCACCTTCTCAGTTCATCTTACCATCCACCTCTAAGGGCTAACCCCACATTCTCTTCCTAGGTTCCAAGTTATGATCAAATTCCAATACTTCAACTTCCATCATTTCTATCATCAAGCCTCATATATATATATAGAGTGACACTCATATCACATATTAATAGCATGACCTAAACACGTCAAGTATAGTCGCATACCATAAAATATCTAACACGTCATCACATCATCACAGCTCATCATATCATATCACCAAGGATCTGCACACAACTACCAATCATAAGTACACAAGCAAAGAGATACTACCAACCAACCCCAATCCAACTAGACAACTCACCGCACTCGCGAGGTCAGGGAAATATCTACGCTCGGCTCGACATAGGATGCGAGCAACTCGTCTAGGACATCCCCATAACTAGCCCGAATACTCTCCTCAGTCTCCCACGTGGCCTCCTCAGGGCTCCTCCTAGACCACTGAACTAGAAGCAAAGGAACCTCCCTGTTCCTAAGCATCTTGACTCAACGGTCAAGAACTCTCACAGGATGCTCTACAAAGGTATGGTCAGGCTCAACCTGAAGGTCTGAATAGTCTAGGATATGGCTAGGGTCAGGGATATACTGGCGAAGCTGTGAGACGTGAAAGACGTCATGAACACCGGCCAAGGATGGGGGCAATGCTAAGCGATAGGCCACCTCGCCAACTCTATCCAAAATCTCAAACGGGCCAATATACCTCGGACTCAACTTTCCTTTGATCCCAAACCGTCGGACTCCTCTGGTAGGCGAAACTCGAAGCCATACATGCGAACCTACCTCGAACTCAATCTCTGTCCTCCGCCTGTCTGCATACTTCTTCTGGCGATCCTGAGCGACTCTCATGTGCTCACGGATGCATCCCACCTTATCAATGGTCTCTCTAACTAGGTCCGGTAAAGATGAAATCGTGTCCGCAGGCTCATCCCAACAAACTGGCGACTTGCATCGCCTCCCATACAGAGCCTCATATGGAGCCATCTCGATCGACGCATGGTAGCTGTTATTGTATGAAAACTCCACCAATGGTAGGTGTCTAACCCAACGGTCTTCCCACTCCAAAACACATGATCGCAGCATATCCTCCAAGGTCTGAATCGTCCTCTCACTCTGGCCATCTGTCTGAGGATGAAAAGCTGTACTGAAATGCAGTTTAGTACCTAGGCTCTCCTGAACCTGGTGCCAAAACCTCGAGGTAAAACGTCCATCTCTGTCAGATACGATCCTCTCAGGTACTCCATGAAGTCTCACGATCAGGCAAATGAACTCCTCAGCTAACCGCGATGCTGGCCATGTCTCCTGAATCGGAATGAAGTGAGCCGACTTGGTCAACCTATCGACCACGACCCAAATGGCGTCGAATCCTCTGACATCCCGCCTCAGCCCGATGACGAAGTCCATCGAGATATCTGTCCACTTCCACGTGGGAACTGGAAGCGACCTGACAAGTCCTCTCGGACTCTGGTGCTCAATCCAAACCTGCTGGCAAACCTGACATCTGGCTACAAAGTCTGTGATGTCTGCTCGCATCCTCTGCCACCAATAATATCTCCTCAAATCCTGATACATCTTATTCGTCCCTGGATGGACAGAATAAGGAGTGGAGTGAACCTCCTGCATAATCCTCTGCCTCAGACCTGACGTCGACGGAACTACAACTCTGCCCTGAAAGGTCAGCATCCCATCTCCTCTCTCTACAAGCTCTCTAAATCGACCCTGGGCCATCCGATCCCTCAGAACTGCAATCTCTAGACAGTCTGCCTGACCTCGCCGAATCTCCTCGGTCAACTCAGCCTGAACCTCCAAGAATGATAACTGTCCATTCTCCCGCTGAACCCCCACCTCGAAGCAATACCTCATCAAATCTGTCTGCAAATCCCTCTGAGTTGTAAGCCTCGCAACTGATGCCTCCTGGTGAGTCTTCCTACTGAGCGCATCTGCCACCACATTGGCCTTTCCTGGGTGATAAACTATGTCCAAGTCATAGTCCTTTAGAAGCTCTAGCCACCGTCTCTGTCGCATGTTGAGCTCTTTCTGAGTGAAAATATACTTCAAGCTCTTGTGATCCGTCATCACCTTGCATGAAATGCCGTACAGGTAATGCCTCCAAATCTTCAAAGCATGAACTACAGCTGCCAACTCCAAGTCATGAACGGGATAGGACACCTCTACAGGCTTCAACTGGCGCGAAGCATAAGCGATGACTCGATCTCTCTGATGCAAAACACATCCCAAGCCAAAACGCGAAGCGTCTGTGTAGACGACGAAGTCCTTTGTCCCTTCTGGCAACGCTAGTACTGGGGCGGTCGTCAGCTTCTCCTTCAGAAGCTCAAAGCTGGCCTGACACTCTACACTCCACTCAAAAGGAACATCCTTCTTCAGCAGCTGCGTCATCGGCCTAGCAATGCTCGAGAAACCCTGAACGAATCTCTTGTAGTAACTGGCCAATCCTAGAAACGAGCGGATGTCCTTGACGTTCTTGGGCACCTCCCAAGCAACGATAGCATCAATCTTCGCCGGATCCACGACGACTCCCTCAGCTGAAATCACATGGCCTAAGAAAGCCACCTCTCTGAGCCAGAACTCGCACTTGCTGTATTTCCCATACAACTGATGTTTCCTCAGCGTCTCGAGCACGATCCTCAAATGCTCCTCATGCTCCTCTCTACTCCTCGACTAGACTAAACTGTCATCTATGAAGACAACGACGAATCTGTCGAGGTAGTCAATGAACACGCGGTTCATGAGTTCCATGAAAGCAGCTGGTGCATTGGTCAGCCCAAACGGCATGACCACGAACTCGTAGTGACCATAGCGGGTCCTAAAAGCGGTCTTCTGGACATCCTCTGGCTTCACTCTCAGCTGGTGATAACCCGACCTCAAATCAATCTTCGAGAAAACAACGGCGCCCTGCAGCTGATCCAACAGGTCGTCAATCCTGGGAAGGGGATAACGGTTCTTCACCGTCGCATAGTTCAGCTCCCTATAATCGATGCATAGCCTCAATGACCCGTCCTTCTTCTTGACGAACAACACTGGTGCTCCCCAAGGTGATGCACTAGGCCTGATGTAACCCTTCTCGGCTAGCTCCTCCAACTGAGCCTTCAGCTCCGCCATCTCCGTCGGTGCCATGCGGTAAGGGACTCGTGAAATAGGTCTGGTGCCTGGGTCTAGCTCGATCCCAAAGTCAACCTCTCTCGGTGGGGGAAGTCCCGGTAGCTCATCTGGAAACACATCTGCGAAGTCTCTCACAACAGGGACATCTGCCAAGCTGGGATGTGTGCGATCCACCTCTAAAGCGTAACACCAATACCCTATGCATCCCTGGTCTAGAAGTCTGGTGGCTTTGACTGCGTTAATGAGCGCTCCGTTCCTCTTGGGGTCGCTCCCCCAAACCTGGTGCTCAGTCCCGTCATCTGCCAAGATAGACACAGTCCTCGTCCTCAGATTGATGTTCGCTCCATAGTGGTCCATGAAATCCATACCCAGAATGAGATCATCCATCCTCAATGGCATGACAATAAGGTCGGTTGGCCACTCACGCTCACCTATATGGATGGGGCAACCTAAAATCTCCCGGCTCGTCCTAACCTTTGCCCCATCCACTAGACCAATAGTAAGGGGTAAACCACTCGTGCAGCTCAGGCTCAGCCTAGCAACGCACGCCTCTGCTATGAAGCAGTGAGTAGCACGAGTGTCAAACAATATAGACAGGCACGCATCATGGAAATGTATAGTACCTGCGGAGGTAGGGGCAGTACGGTCATCAGCTCTCATCTGGAACACGCGGGGCGGTGGGGGTAATGCTGGTCCTCGGCCTCCGGAACTCTGGCCACGATCATACCCGGACCCAGATGTTCCTGCAGATGCCGAACCTCTACCCTGACCTGGCCCTGACGGCCCTCTGCCTCCACGATCGTAACCTCTTCCTCCTCTACCTCCTCCTCGACCTCTACCAGAAGCATCTCCTCTCCCCTGACCCTGGGGATAAGTCAGCAGTGGCGGCTGTGGAGCCGCAGGAAGTCTCGGTGGATGTGCAGTCGGCGGGGCTCTACCGTCCTGGGGACAACGGGCAGCTCTGTGCCCCATGGTGCCGCAAGTGAAGCAGACAATCGAACGATCTGGGCAGGAAGCGACATAATGACCTCTCTCGAAGCATCCATGGCAAGTGACACTCCTCACTCGTGCATCTCCTCCATTAACAGCTGGACCGGGCGGCTGGGGTGCCCTCGGTGTAACTCCGTGATATCCCCCTCTAAATCCTCCTCCATAGCCTCCTCTCTTGGATCTGTCGTCTCCGCGACCATCCGCTGGTCTCGCTCTCTTCGCCTCAGGGCGAGAAGTGGTGTATGCAGTCTCGGACAAGATCCGCTGCTGGTCGTACAGGAGGATGACCTCCAAGAATCGATCAAAGCTGACAGCTCCCAAGCTAGAGGCATGCAGAAGTACTGGAGGCGGCAGTCTCATCGATAACATGCGAATCCGGCTCTCATCGGAAGGGCACAAGTGAGCACAATAGACCAGTTCCTTCTTGAACTGGCGAACGATGGTAGAGACAGAAGCTGATCGGTCGTAGTAGCCTCGCATAAAGGATACCTGTCGGGCTATCTCAATCCCAGGAGGGCGGTACTCTCTCAGCATCAGATCCCTAAACTCCTCGTAGGTCCACTCAGTCCAATCTATCTTAAATAAAGACCAGTGATCAAAAGCGTCTCCCTGTAGACGGCCTGCGGCAAGTCTCTGTCTCTCGGAAGCGGGGACAGCAACATGGTCGAACAACCCATCCATCTCACGGAACCATCTCTCAATATCCCCCCCAACCTCTCCAGTAAAAGCCGGAGGACAGCACTGAGCTAATGTCTTGACCCAGTCGACACGCTTCTCAGGGCGTGCATCGGCTACGGGCTCAGCTGGCTGAGCAGGAACCTCGGGCGTCGGTGCTGTAGATCGGGCTCCTCCCCGTAACTCGCTCAGAATGTCGTGAAGTGCCGCCTCTAGCTGTCCAAGTCTAGTCTTTGTGGGAATCGGAATCTGGTCGTCAGCCGGCGGAAGTGAAGCTCGCTCCTCAACGTGATCGTCAGCAGCGCGCTCCTCGACGCTCTTAACAGCAATCCGACGGGGGCGTCCCCGACCACGATGTGCTCTACCCCCACGCCCAACAGAACCGCATCTAGTATCGACCATGAGTACTACATGAACGGTTAATTTAAACACTCAGCACAGAAGCACTCGACGATTAATATGATCCCCTTCAAGGAGGATCGCCCTCAGGCATAATTGCATATATGTATAAATTAAGCATAGAGACGATCTATGCCGTCCTTCGAGGGACGGCTGACCGGAGGGGCAAAACCTCACGGTCACCTAACTCGACACTCCAACCTCCATGGTGTTCCTTGGAGTTATCTAGGCCCATCTGTAAATCAAAGCTACTATTTTGCCTACCGATCCCCGAGTTCTACATCCATAAGGGAGGTCTATTGCTTTGGTCTCTACCCACGAGATTGTTTCCCCTTTATTCATTTCACGTTTTAATTCCAATTAAATTCATTTTGCCCTTTTGAAAGCATTTCTCAAACCCATTTGAAAACATTGGGCGATTTTTAAAACCATCTTCAACCTGTTGTACTCGGATTGCAAAACCTCGCTCTGATACCACCTTTGTAACGGCCCGGGATTATGATTCCCGAGTTACGTTTCGAGGGATGAAACCCCTCGTTGGGATCTTGCGCCCCGAGTACAGGTTGAAGGTTTGAAATCGATTATGCGCAGTTTAAAGTGGGATTTTGCACCCAAACCCGGAAGGTCCGTTGGAGACCCCGGGGTAAACCCCTGTACCTATCCTAAATCTAGAACGCGCGAAAACCTTTATCATGCAAAGGGCGGAAGTTCTGAAAACGATACAACCAGTGCCACGGCAGAGCCGGGTCAAAACGGAGTAGAGTAGGAAGAAATCCAAAAGGCATGAGTTTGGTGAAGTCATGGTTCATACACTCACTCTCCGCCATATGAATGGACCCCGTCATATCAGCACAAAATCAAGTAGTAGATCTGGTACCTGAAACTATACCACCAAGTCAGGCCAAGAGTCCACCTGCGGGTCCTTTGACCGCGCTGAGGACATATAATACGCTTATACCTAGAATAAAGGATGCCTTCATGCAGTACTGAAATAAAACCACACTATCATGCTCCTAATTCATATGTGCAGAATATTGAGGAAGGCCTTAACAAAGAATACCAAGCGGTATAATTACGAAGTAATTATACCGCAAATTTGATAAGGAGAATGATGAGAAACAAAGAAGAATCCATAGGCATCAAAACCCCAACTTGAATTTGATTTAGATCGAAACCGACGATTTGAGAAACGGATTAGTAAGGTTCATCAGCACTGGATGAAAAGGACACCACAACGTAAATCGTGTTTGTGAGGGCTGCTTTTTAGACATGAAATCTTCTTTTTAGAACACAATATAATTACGAAGTAAATTACAAAACATAATATTTTCTCCCCCTTACCTCTAATCTAACTCAAGTACTCAACCCTAATCTTCACGGTTAATCCACACCAAGAACTGAGGAGCATTTGGCGTCAAAGAAGTGATTGGAGGACGCGGTGGCACCACCACAATTTTTTTTTTCACCGCCTTGCCGTGAATCTGTCCAAAAACGGCCGCCACCGAAGAGTTCAACTGTGGTTGGCCGCTGCTTCCATCTCCAACTCCAATTCCCAAGTTTAATTTTACTTTTAAGATTTAAGAAGATTATGTTGAAATCAGTAATTAATTCAATAAACATTTTCAGACATATTGAAATTATTTCCATTTACATCTAACCTTGGAAGTCAATTCGAAATTCAATGGCATAAGGGCCTGCTAGTCGACCGAAGAAGAAGACAGAGGGACTCCGCGTGCGTCGCATTTTTTTTTTTAAAAAAAAATTTAAGACACTTTTTAGCTCGGTTCTAGGAAGAACCGAGCTAAAAGGGCTTACAAAAATAAAAAGACACTCTTTTTTTTAGTCCGGTTATAAACAAAGCCGTGATAAAAAAAAAAAACAGATCGCTACAACCAAACCGTATATGGTCGTTGCGAACATTCTCCCATCTGGTCGTTAGGAACATGCGTATTTTGTAAAAAAAAAGCTTGGTCGTAACGACCAATTGACATTTGGTCGTTGCGACCTTCCATTCAATGCAAGTATTTGGCCAATAACTACTGTACTGCCTAGCCCACAAACTCAACCCTTATCCAACCCACAAACATAATCCAAATGAATAAGATTATGTCCACTGCTATTTTTCCACTTTACAATTAGTTCCACATTTACTCTAAATTTTCAGTCTTAACTTTCAATAATGTCAAAAAAATACCCCCTCTTATCTTATTGAATCAAGAAAAAATGACCAAAAATAATACCAACTATCAACCTTGAACAAAAAATAATACGAACTTTTAAAATGACAATTACATATACAATGTAACGGCCCGAGATTATGATTCCCGAGTTACGTTTCGAGGGATGAAACCCCTCGTTGGGATCTTGCGCCCCGAGTACAGGTTGAAGGTTTGAAATCGATTAGGCGCAGTTTAAAGTGGGATTTTGCACCCAAACCCGGAAGGTCCGTTGGAGACCCCGGGGTAAACCCCTGTACCTGTCCTAAATCTACAACGCGCGAAAACCTTTATCATGCAAAGGGCGAAAGTTCTGAAAACGATACAACCAGTGCCACGGCAGAGCCGGGTCAAAACGGAGTAGAGTAGGAAGAAATCCAAAAGGCATGAGTTTGGTGAAGTCAGGGTTCATACACTCACTCTCCACCATATGAATGGACCCCGTCATATCAGCACAAAATCAAGTAGTAGATCGGGTACCTGAAACTATACCACCAAGTCAGGCCAAGAGTCCACCTGCGGGTCCTCTGACCGCGCTGAGGACATATAATACGCCTATACCTAGAATAAAGGATGCCTTCATGCAGTACTGAAATAAAACCACACTATCATGCTCCTAATTCATATGTGCAGAATATTGAGGAAGGCCTTAACAAAGAATACCAAGCGGTATATCCCTCTTTTACCACCACCCCTCTTCCAGACAAGGTGGAGACTGGCCAGTTCGATGCTATAATCATATCAAATCTCATCATCATATCATATCTCATCATTATATCATATCTCATGCCCATCTCGTATCTCGTGATATATATAAATGACTCGAGGAGGACAACACCCGATGAAGCTGGGCTGCCCTATGACCCTAGCAAGGACTCTAGGACTCACAGATAACGGCCGTTCTGTATTCACACGCATACAGAATAGGGATGCTCATTTGTAAATGCAATTCCTAAGCATGATACTACATGATATGCTCTTATGCATATGCAACACCTACATACTATATGACACATCAGGCAGGAGGTACTGGTTACTGAGTAAGCCCCGGAGGTACTTAACTCGCTAGAAGATCAGCAAAAGAAGAATCCAACACACAGTAGTCACGATCACAGAATATCACCTAATCACATAACGAGAATATACTAAGTATACTTCTATAGCCTTTTTGAACACATATATTACTCACTCAAATTAGCAGATAGATAGGTAAGCTTGCATCAATCATACTTTCAATTTATCACGATCAACCATCTCTTATCTCATACCATTCATCATAACTTGTCAACTTATCAGTTTAAAAAATATACTCCCTATATATATCATACTTATACTTTCCATATATATCATCATCATAAATATCGAACATTTAATCTCTTGTGAAATTCACCACAATACCACGCTATTAGTCATCGTCTTATTCCCAAGTTAGCTTCAAAATCGTTTCAAATCCGAATTAAACAGTTAAGAGTTCTGACCCCCTTGAAAATCACTTTTTAACCTTTTATAAAATCTCTAATAAAAATAATAATATTTTTATACCTTAATCCCCAAATAGTATTAATTATTTAAACAAATAATTCAAATGACCAAAACGCCCGCCAAAACGCAACTAAACCCACACGGACAAACAGTTCCACGGCCGCGGCAAATTGCGGCGCCCGCAGCAAAATTCGGCGGCCGCAGCAAGTCGTCTTCTTCCTCTGCGTCGGACTGGTTCGACCCTTCTTGGTGGAGCTTGGCTCTCCTTCCATTTCCGACCCCTCTCAACCTCACAGACCCTCAATCCCAACCACTAAAGACAAACGCACACGGATTGAAGCTAAAGGGAAGAATGAACGAGGCTCACCGAGGTGTTCGCGGACGTCGGAGCTTCGTCGGAGCTCGCCGGAGGCTCGATTCGTTGCGTCGGAGAGGGAGGAACCTCGGATTCAACCTAGGAGGGTAAAGGAAGGTTAAAGGAAGGTTCATCCATGGAATTTCGGATCGAACGAGAGGTCGAAGCTTACCGAACGGAGTTTGCGCTCGAGCGAGGTGGTGGAGCTCCGGTGGCTCGATGGAGGCGCTAGGGCCTCTAGGGCGGCGTCGGGACGGTGGTGAACGCCAGTAGAGGTGGCTAGGTCTGCTGTTTCTGCTGCTCGTCGAGGAACACGAAGGTGGAGGTGGCGATGGAGATCGGTGGTGGTGCAACGGGAGTGAAGGTGACGGTGGAGGTTCGGTGATGGCGTCCAGCTGCTGCTGCTGTGCTCTCGAGGAGTGGGACAGATGCTGCTGCTACAGCTCTTGAGGAAGGAGGAAGCAAGGAGGAGGGTGGGAAGAGAGTGATGGCGAGGCAGGGCGTGGGTGATGGTGGAAACAGGGGAAGGGACGGGGTGATATAGGCAGGGGAATGGGCTCGGGTTGCAGGACAAGGTAGGGGGGAGTGGGTGAGAGGTTGAGTGTGAAATTGGTTAATCAATACCCGGAAATAAATCTCGAATACGCGAATTTTGAATCCCGAAATTAGTTTCCAAATGTTAGTTTTCCCGAATCCCGCTAAACGAGTTTTAAAATCGATTTTAATTTCATTTTTAATTCACTTTTTCCGAAAAAAAAAGATTAAAAAAAATCCGAGCCTTTACATACAAACTATGCTCTTATTAACAAAAAATAATATGGTTTCCATTTTTTACTGAAATTTTGATCAAATGAACATTTTCCGTGATTAAACAAAATAGAGGGTCAATGTTGTAAATATAATTAAAATAAAAGGGGGGATGTGTTTGTTGAACAAGAATGCGCGAATAATTGTAGAACATATTTTATTTAATTTTTTTTAGAATTTGAGTTCGACCCCTTTTGGTTATCCTCTTGATTCAAAGTTGTATCGACACCAAGACTTGAGTGGTTTTGGTGATTTGGGCTGCACCCGAGTTTTAACGGGTTGCTTACGTATCTCTTGGAAGAGAATCAAGCCTTACGTACCTGTTTAGAACGGGATCAAACCACCCGTAGTTCTTTTAAGAACAAATTTAATTTGATTTGAGATGGGCGACTGAATCCAGTATATATTGAATTTTAATATCGGACTTTCTACGTAACTCATAAAAGAGTATCAAGTCTTTACGTAGTTCTTTTATAAGAACGATTTGAATTTGGAGAAATTTAATTCGGAAGAAATTTGATTTAGGATTTTTATACGTTCTGCTTAGAAGTCAATTTTGAGATCGACCGACTGGAACAAACTGGCAATGAAATTTTACGAGTTCAACTTTATGATTTTGTTTTAGCCGAGAGATATGAGGGTGAGCCAATTTCAGTTTTATTTTTATCGAGCCCCCTTTTTTTTTAGGAAAACAGTTTGGCCCACGTTTTATTTTTGTTTTAGAAAATAGCTTCAGACATCTCTCTTTCTTTCTTGGTACGACAGAAGACGACCGTCGTCCTTCGAGAGCTTACACCCCTCGGAGCTCCGGTTGTGGGCGATTAAAGCGGAGGAGAGCCGAGCAAAGACGACGCAAGGGGTTAGGCGAGTCGGGCTGTCACACCGGTGGGAGCCCAAGGTATTTCGATCACCTCTCCGCTAGCGGGTACGTTCTAGGTTTCTTCCTCCTTTCTTCCTTTTTTTCTTTAACGAATTTTACCCCAAATTTCGCATTCAGTCCGACTTTAAGATGATCCTTGGCCTAGATTTTGTCTTCTTACACCCATTCCCTTTCAATTGAGTGTCCAATTTCAACGCTCGATTGATTTTCCCTAATTTGTGATTTTAGGGTTTTTTTTTTTTATAGTTCCGAATTTCCGCCATTGCACCTCTTATTTGGATGATGTTTGAACGATTGAAGCTCAAATTAGGAACTCCTTTCGCTCTTTCTTCTAGTCGTATACTCAATTTCTGATTTTGACCGATTTTTATTTGCAAATCTTTTAGGGTTGCGATTTGGGGACTTTCTTCTGGCTTCGGTGTAGGGCAATCGAGAGGGCAAGGAGGTCAGCAAAATCCCAGTGAGTCTTGTCCTTGAGCGAGGCAGCACATCGAGGAACCGCTCAAGCTCTCCAACGCGGCCTTGCGACGTCGGAGACGACCTCGGGGTATGTTTGGTTTGATTTTTTTTTTGAAGACTCTTGTCACAAATTCCAGCCTCTCCCACAGCTCCATTTTCGGTTGAGTTTCAATTTCCACGCTCATTCGAATCCTTTCTAAAACTGCGATTTTTAGGGCTTTATTTTGTGCAATTTGGAGGCTCTCTGTCAGGGACAACCGGAAGAAAGACAAAAAGAGGTTCGAAGACAAGAAATCCAGGAGCTTCAGTGATCTGAAGAACACATCGGTTAGCCCTTTTTCTTTTCCCTCGAATTTTCCTCAGTTTGATCCGAATTTGAATGATTTGGCTAGTTTAGGAGAAAAATCCAGAAGCGGTTCACCCTGTTATCTAATCTGATTTGGGTCGAGTTTGTCAGTTTTTAACTCGGGATTTTTTTTGTTTGAAGGCTGTCGAAAGAGAAACGTAGAGACATGCTTTACAACTGCTGAATTTTTTATTTGGGATGCATCTGCTCCTTGTAGAATATCACTTGATGCCTCAACTTAGGACTGCTTTCTTTTCTTTAAGTAAATTCTCTGTAGAATTTCCTCTAGTGGTTCCTTGACTGATTTGGATGTAGATAGTTTAGTTTAAGGCTATCAAGGTTAGTTGCAATTTGGTAGCAACTGAGGATTTGTGACTTGTTTGATTCCGACTACAGTTTAAAGCAATTATTTTGCCTCCTTTTGATGATTTCTAGGGCTGCCCTTGCTGTGCTTTTGTTGGAAAAAGCCAAGAGAAAGAAGGTCCTGCTTGTTTTGTTTGTTTTTTTTTTCTTTCTTTCTTTTTACAGCAACCTAGTTTCTCTGGACTGATTTGATTTGTCCAGAGATTCCGTTCTCTTTCTCCAAAAAATCTGTGATCTTTCTTTGCTTTCAATTTCACTGCTTTCAATTTCATTGCAACATTGGCTGTTTCTTTTAGTTTGTGAAACTGTTTGCAAGAATTAGTTGGCCAGTCTAGGACTAATCTAGCAGCCTTTTACTCAAACTCTGACGCTGATTTTGCCTCCATAGAGGCTGATCTCAGTTTGATGAATTTGCTTTGTGCACAATCGAATTTACAGAAAATCTGACTGTCGCTGCAGTAGAGTTGGCTTGCTTGCAATTTGTGTGTCTGAATTCGTCGTTTAGTTTAGGAAAAATTCAGCAGCGTTTCGCCCTCTTTTAGGGCTATTTGATGATTCTGAAACCCAGGCCACAAGCGAAAGCCTGCAAGGTTTGCTAGGGCCTAAGCCACGAGCGAAAGCTTGAGGGTTTGCAAGGGCGGGGTTTCGAGAATCGATTTTGGCAGCATGTCGGCTTGATTTGGGGTGATTTGATGACTCCAAAACCCAGGCCACAAGCGAAAGCCTGCAAGGTTTGCTAGGGCCTAAGCCCTGAGCGAAAGCTTGAGGGTTTGCAAGGGCGGGGTTTCTAGAATCAATAGGAATCCCCACGCATAGAGGGAGAGCTACCTTGTTGACTCTCTTCTTCTTCTTCCTTGCTTTCTTGAGACGTGTGTTTGGTTTTCTGCAGCCTTTCTTTTCTTTTGCCGTCTGTGTGTTTGTGTTTTTTTTTTCTGGCTGCTGGCTGAGTGCCTTCTCCCCCTTTTCCTTTGTACAGCCGTGCCTCTTATAGGGAAAATCTGTAGGTGTATGTGGATCCCTACTTTCCTTTTTTTTTTTTGACTAGTTGTTATCCCGTGTGCTTCGTACACGGGTATTTGTGTTAATTTTTTTTGATAAATATGATCAAAGATTAACAAAATAAAAATAATTAAATATTCTATTAAAAAGCTATTTAATTATAGATTAGTATATAATCCAGAAGTTTAACCCAAAATGTTGTCAAAAGAGGCTACACCAACATTTTATCTAATACAGTATATAATATCATGCTATGTTTTATTCTCACAATATAAAACATGGCCAATATTTATCAAATCTATTTTCCTTTGCTGTACAAAAGTGACAAAACAAGATAAGTTTTCCCCTAAATAACTGCGAACAATATTATGGATCTTGTTTCTGGTGCTAGCTCATGCCTTGATCTCAAGCCAACGAAGCTTGTCCTCTGTCCACATGTGGGTCAGCAATGCCGGTTCAAATGTTCTGATGACAACGACGTTTAAGCTTACTGATTAGTCCAGTCCATGTGATCACTTCGCCTATCTAAAAGCATTGAACATATCTCTTGGTAAATCAGAATTCATTCAGCAATGGAGCTTCCAATGCTTTGGCTACTTCTCTATCTGATGCTACAAGCCTAAAAGACAATGACAAAGACAACCGTCATTGTTTAAACAAATTGGCTTTTTTCAAAACGGATGATCTTAAAAATTGGTCATGAATGTAGCAAATACGAATGATTACATGATCCATTTGCTCTCTAAATTTGAATCCGACAAATCTATTAACGCATTCTATTACTTAATAATCACACATTTCAAAATTTAGCCCAAAGTTAAGGTAGGTTAACTATACGCAAGTTGGCAGCAAAGGGTACCACTCAAATTAAAGCAACAGAAGTTGGGTTTTACTCTCCCCTCCTCATGGTGTAAAAACCCTCAAACTCACTCCCTCTCCAAGCCACTACACCTTATTTAACTACTAAATAGCTATGAAAACACTATGAATCCAAAACAAGGAACATACAAGAGATAAATGTAAAACTGTAATTTATATCAAATATGAAATGATAAATTATAAGGCATAAAAAGCAACATTCACTCACTGAATGATGAAAAAAAAATCTAAAATGTCTCTTAATCTTTTTTTTTTGGTAAACTTCTAATCCTTCATCTAACTCCCTAGGATAATGACCATAACTCAAAACATCATAAAATGTGTGTGTTAGTCTAAAGAAAAAGACAGCACAAGCCTTCGTATCCTACGATTCTACAACAAAGAACTTAAGTGTTAGCTTGAGCATATTTGTGTTGGTTAATTACTCGATCATACAACAAAAAAATTAAGTTATAACTTGAGCATATTTGTGTATGTTATTTACTCACTTTCACGCACAATTGATTTGATTACAACTGATTTTAGGCGTTGCAAAAGGGTACCCTATTAGCCAACAACAACCCATAATCTCATTAATTTTGTCTAACACCACTTCGTCTTTTTGAGATTAATCAAGTCTCGAATTCCCAGCAGGAGGAATTCAAATTGAATCAAAATTAGTGAGATGGGTCATTCTAAATGTTATCTAAAACTTGGAAAATCTAATAACAAAAACGAAGCCAATTTAACTTGACAATTCATCAAACACCTTAAATACATCCTTGCCTCTCACAATTCGGAGCACCGTGAGTGTGTCTTCATAGGTAAAATCCTCTCACAAGTCACATGTTTCAGTTTCTCCCCAATTTATTAGTTTTCTGATGTTAATCTTTTCTTTGCAACCTAATCAAGGAGAGGGGTACATGGAAACGAAAAAAATAGGTGCTAAATAATCAAGGTGAGATAAAGATTGGAAGCGAGAACTCTGGATCAAGGGAATGTTACCCGAGAGTTGGAATCGACAACCTCTTCTCCTTCCTGTTGATCCTAATCGATCAATCATTGAGCTAGGGGTCGAAGATGACCTTGCCGCCGTGCCGGAGAGACGTATGCTGGGAGCCATAGAGGGCTACACCGATCTTCTTTTGATGATAAGGCTTTCGGCCTCCCCCACAGACCTCGGCGCGGGTTAGGGTTATCAAGCGGCGAGAAAGAATGAGAGAGAGAGCCAGAGAACTGGAGGAGGAATAGATAGGATGGATATATAAGAAACACATTGTGGCAATTTGGTAATTGTGAATTAACAGTATCAAAATTGGGGGCATAAAGGTAATTTAATTTTGTGCTCATTGGCGCTTTTATATATATAGGGAAGTGTACACAATATTGTTCCTCTTTTTCCTTTTCTTTTTGAAAGAGTATACAGATGCTGATTTTCTTCCTTTTTAACACACGTTAGCTGTCCTTATTTGGGAGATTCTTTCCCCTTGACCTGCTGGTCTTAGCCTTCTTTTCCTTTTAGCTAATTTCACACGTTTCAGCCCTTTTTTTTTATATATATAGGGTAAATTGCAGGAAATCACCCTTTAAATACGCAATATTGCCCAAAACCACCCTTTACATGTGCAATTACCAAAAACCACCCCTTAAAACCAAAACGTTTGCATTGAACCACCCACCCCTTGAATCCGTTAGGGTTCCGTTAAATAATTTTGAAAATGTCAAAATACCCCTAATTTATCATAGTAATTTGTAGAAAAAAAATCAAATTAAAAGAAAGAAAAAAGTTGAAACAGAGGGAGAAATATGAGAGATTGAGAGCATCTCATTCAATTCGATTAGGATCCAAAAGGCATTTAACTGTACATCATCACTCGTCTATGCGGTCGGGAGAAACAAAGGAATAGCATAAATCCCACCTTCACTCTACTACCACCTTCACCGATATTCATCGTCGGCTATCTTCGCACAAGTTGCAAGTCTTGCAACTATAAATACACTCCCAATTTCGCACATAAATCCCAACTTCAAACAATCATAAACGCAACTGAACACTAAATCCATCGAGTTCAATTACAATAGGTCAATTTGTCTAATTTATAAATTAGGGTTTCAATTGGGAAAGATTGAAAATCCATTCAATTTAACTCGATTTTGGGGGAAGACTGAAAATTGAAGTCGTGGGGGGTAAGATTGACTCAAAACGCTAGCTGCTCCATTAAAATACCAAGTTGGGTGATGATTGGTGAGGTTGAAATCATGGTTTTCGGCGGTCGGGGATGAATCCGAAATGCTAGTCTCTCTATTAAAAATGTCGGGTATTATTTAGTGGCAAAGTAAAGAAAATTTGATCTTTTAACAAGGGTATTTTAGTCATTTTGTCCATATTTTAATTTAAATCCTGACAAAACGTTACAGAAGTCACATGTGGGTGGTTCTATGCAAACGATTATATTTTAAGGGGTGGTTTTCGGTAATTATGCATGTAAGGGGTGGTTTTGAGCAATGTTGCGTATTTAAGGGGTGGTTTTCTCCAGTTTACCCTTATATATATTGCTGGTTCTTTTTATTTTTAGCAACTGGGTTGGGCTGAGATTTTGTATGTTTGGACCTTGCCTTTCAATTTAAAAGGCCCAATATAATTTTTTTTTTAGGCGTGTGTGAATGACTGTTTCAATCCACCTATTTAACCTTGATTTATTTTTGCAGCAAAAGACTGAACGGACATCTTGAGCTAGCGTTGGGTTCCAAGAAACTCGCCACCCAAGTGAAATGACAAGATTTGTGATCTCGGCAACTTAACAAAATTTTTTGTTTGTACGCTCAACTATTGTATCAAATTTGAACTTTATTTCATGAGCTTGTAGTACGCTAAAATAATGTATTTGATATGCAACACATTTTGCGCACTCTTTACTTGTTTATAATCATTGTTAGCCAATTTGTATTTGTGTTTAATATATAAGGTATCACATGAGAGCCTTCACGAAAATAATTCCATGAGCCTATATAATATCCTTTAATTAAACACGAATTTTTACTCCCAAACAGTGTTCTTCATCCGTTCATCTGCAGTAGCTTGAAAGCTTCTTCCCAGACTTCTCCCAAACTAGTTTTCATGGTGATTTTGAAATATTGTGAGCGTGATTTAAAAATAAGAGGCAATTTTTTAATTGTATGGAAACTGGAAAGGGCCTTCATCTTTTTCCTGCATTTGCATCTTCCTCCCCCGCCCGATTTCCATGGAAGTTTGAGAATCATCAGTCACATCTTCATCTTTCGTAGTCCTTACAAGTAGGAAACTTATCATCAAGACAAGGCGGTGTCATACTGGCCGCTGGTGCAACATGACAACGAGCACGGCGGCACTGCGGTGGATCTGTAGTGGTGGTGCATGACGTCGATGTTGATGACCATGAGGCAAAAAATACTAATTTGATGACGAAAACCACCAGTTGATTGTGTTTGTGAGTTTGAGAACTCAAATTTGTGTCGTAGATGCTCATAAAGAGGAAGAAGGTTGGGATTGAGAATTTTATAATCAGGGGATGATTCAAAATCGAAATCACCAATTGATTATGTGTTTATCCTTGTAGTGATCGTGTAAACACTTTCCCTAATCCAATTTGGGATAATAAGAACATCAATTTGCTTCACCATTGAACCCAAGAGGTTAGGGTAAGGAAATCTGATGGGATACTTCACAACTTGGGTTATGAGATTAGGACAAATCTTCAAATTGAATGTTGTCAATGAATTGAGAGTTAAAAATGTCAAAAATTCAAAGAGAATAGATGATTCTCAAATCACCATGAAAACTAGTTGGGGGGAGGTCTGGGAAGAAGCTTTCAAGCTACTGCAGATGAACGGATGAAGAACACATCCCCCTTTTAATTTTAATTATATTCACAACATTGACCCTCTATTTTGTTTAATCATGGAAAATGTTCATTTGATCAAAATTTCAGTAAAAAATGGAAACCATATTATTTTTGGTTAATAAGAGCATAGTTTGTATATGTAATTGTCATTTCAAAAGTTCATATTATTTTTGGTTCAAGGTTGATAGTTGGTATAATTTTTGGTCATTTTTCCTTGAATCAATGATGGTAAAATTTACCCAATATCGGGACTCAAAATCACAATCTACACCTTTACATTTGGGTTTGTGGCCCATATTACAGTATAATTTTAATACTTACAATGAGTTTAAAATCTAATAGCCACTTATTATTTATTATATATCTTCACTATTATCTTCCTATGTTATTTTTGCACAAGTTACTAAACCATTTGTTCATTATAGTCAATATTAATAATTTACACATATAAAATTATAATAAAATATGATAGAACTCCTATAAGTAGTCATTATAAATTTAATAAAAATATATGATGTGGAAACCGAATAATGACAATGAAATCGAATAATAATCGCACCACTAATAAAATAGGCTAATTTGCACTAATATACCAAAAAAATTCAGCTTTGCAAAAATAGCCATGGGGTAAAAATTGCAAGAGGTCGGGTGGCATAATGTTAGTTTTGCAAAAACTGCTCACCCGGTAGCATGTTTCACATGCGGCCAAAAAGGGGGAGGGGGGGGGGGGGGGGGGGGGCACGCATCGAAATTGGAAAAGGGGAAGTGGTTTCGCTTAACCTAAAAAAAATTACGATTTACGCTTACTAGCTAGTAACACTACTGTTGCCTAGCAAGTGATCACACACACTTAGCCAATATAAGACTAACCCCTGCCAGATCTCGTCTACCTCAGGAACTTCACACCTCAAGGATAGCTAGGATAGACGACATTCTTTGAGTTGCCGAAGGTTGGTTTTTGTTATTTTGCATATATGTACATCAGTTACGGTATGTGGTTGTATGTTTTAGTTACTTGAGATGCAAACTCCGAATATATGCGATTTACGCTTACTAGCCAGTAACTACTCTTGTCTAGCCATAAAACTGATGTTTTGCCCACAAGCTCAATGCACAGATACAAGGCTAGTCGGAGGTCCACCGGAGCTCCCATCTAGTCGTTGACCATCGTCAAGGCCTATACTTCCAGATCCGGGGGGTTCAACGCTAGATCTAAAGCCTCTCGCGCTCAGATCCAATGTTGCTGCGCATCGTACCCCCCATTTTCCTTTCACAAAATCCAAAAAAGAAAAAGAGAAAGAGAAGAGGAAGAGCCACCACGACTGCCGCCCTCATCCTCAGGCCTCCACTTCCACTTCCTTCTCTTGTTCGGTTGTTGTGAATCTCTCTCTCTCTCTCTCTCTCTCTCTCTCTCTCTCTCTCTCCCTCTTTTGCTTTGTGACAAGAGGAAAACCTGTCGTTGTTCTTGCCAAAGAATACTCAAACTCACAACTAGTATAGTGTGTAAGCAAGAGATCGATCAACAGGGAAATCTATTCAATTCAAGTATAATTCTAATCGCTAATAGAGAATATGAGGGTTTTTGGCATGTAAAAGGTTCGCCTTTTATCAAAGCGGAAGTAAGCAAACAAAGTAAATAGATTGTAGAATGCAATGGAGAGAAATAGGTTCACCTACAATTTATCACTTCGATTGATAAATTCGATCCTTGTTTCAGCCTCTAGTTCTTGTCTTTTCCTATTAATGTCCTTGTCCAGATCTTAGGCAAATTACTAGTCCTACGAGTCCTAGCAACTCTTATCTCTAAATAACCCTAACACAGTTAAGATTCAACCTAGAGATAACATTAAGATTATGAATTAACCAAGGTACACATAATATCAAGCTACGAGTCGATATTCAACATGTATTCAACTTCCTACACATCCAATTAGTCCTACGAGTCCTAAAGGGATATGATTGCCACTTGGGTTAAGGTTCGCTACGAGGAATCTGCAAAACCCTAGCAATTGAATGAATCTACTCTAACTAGTTGATCAGGCCAGAGAGAATAAAACACATTCAAGCAATTAAGCACAAAGAAGTCAAAACATTGGAATAGGAATAAGAACTAGATTAAGAAACTCACAATTCAACAATCAAAGATCCAAACTGTAGGTGAAACCTCAAGAGTTTAGTTGCTCATACTCAACAACGCTCTCAACAATGGAATAATGTGCATAAGGTGAATGAAATAATAAACTAAAAAAGTCTTATAAAGCCTCTAACAAGTCGGCCAAAGAATAAAACAAAAACCCTAATTAAAGTCCAATTCTGAACGGCGTGTTTCTGCGAGGGCCGCGGGGCGGCCGGCGATCAGTGAAATCGCTCGTCAGAGGTTCGGGCCGCGGGACGGCTTTTACTGTTCACAACGATTTTTCCGTTTCGAATTTGGTCTCGATGTCAACACAAAAATTGTAGATCTCAAAGAGAGCTTTCCAACGCATGGTTATAATAGTCAATCGGACCACTGAGGCCTCCAGAAAGTGCGAAACAAGTTCAGCATGTCTGGCGACAACTTTTGCTGTCTTGTTATTCACTTAGGCTCTCGAAATTCGACTCCGCTCCCGTGCTCTTCACTTTTCTTCCTCAACTCGAATCTTCCTTCACCCAAGAGTCTCCTCATTCCTCGTCGGATCCACCTTTACCTGAAATCAACCATAAAATTGCATAGATTTCGACTCTTCCAACATAATCGGTAAACATGTAATTGTAACTAAAATATGCACTATTCACAACTAAACTATGCTAAATGTAATATATTATGCCATACTAATTATGCTCTATCACTTTGCCTTAAATCCCACCCAAACACACCTCCAAAATTTCAAACTCCCGCAAAAAATTTTAACCCACTATAATGGGTTATGGTGACCCGTTAGTTTTGCCAAAAAAAAAAATAATTAAAATTTGACATTTACCCTATTTTACAAGAGGGGAGTCATTTATACAAGGTGAAAAATATTTTGGTATATCCACTACCATTTTCTCAATAAAATAAAGGTAATAATCAATTAAGAAACTTATTTACAGAAAACTAACACCAATTAAATAATTAGTGATAGCTAGAGTGATGATATTAGTATATGTTATTAGTCATATCATCAATATCTTATTATTATAGGGATTGAGTATTCGGATAAATTCAATTAGAGTTTTTTTTTTCTCAAACATCAATATTAATATTGGAAAACATTCTACATGCAATCAATATTAAAAAAAAATTAAAAAATCAATCTGATATTATTTGGATGAATGTAGTTAGACTATTAGTGGTATTTTGGCCAATCCAATGAAACTCCTTCCCAAAAACTACGCGCCTCACGCGCCCCTTTTCCTCCTCCTTCGAGCGATCCATGGCCGCTAGGGCTTCGACCCCCTCCCACCGCCTGTGCTTCCCCGCCCTCTGCACCCCATCAATAAAAAAAATATCCTCTTCGGGCTAGGAAAGGGTTGTGCCCCCTACGAATCGCCCACCGCCCACAATCCCTCGATGAGATTAAAAATATCTAACCCAAAATTAGGGTTTTCTGATTTCGACGATGGCTTGCTGTCAACGCCTCATACGGCCGCCCAACACAAAATTGAATGCAAAGTTGAAGTTCTCAGTGATGGGATGGGGTTCTCGTGGGCTGTTGTGTCAGCGAGGGAGGCATTCGAGTGCGTCTGGTGCGATTTCTTTGTGAAGTGGTGTGCGTGGTTGTTCCCTGTGCTCTGTTCGTCTGGCCAACGGCTTGACCCCTACTATTGTTTCATGAGTACCTACCAGGTTAGTCACCTTCTTCTAAAGTGCACCCTCCTTAATATCTCCTTAATTCATACTATAAATATGGGATGTTTACCCAACGTTTTAAGAGCACATTCACACTTTCTCTACTCCATTTCTACCTGGTTTTCTACCTTATGTGTTTGTTGTTCGTTTCGATCTTTTGCCATGTCTTCTAATGAGGGGGGGGGGGGGGGGGGGTAAGTCCTTTAAGGATGCGATCATCTCAGATCCTGCTGATCCTAAGCGTTCTAAAAAAAATAACCACAATTTCAAACCCCTCATGATTTCTGAGCCTCTCCCGGCGGGAGGGGGAGGAAGACCTGGCAGTTCTTCTGGCCCATCCATTGATCCTGCTGATAAAGGGAAAGCCAAGATGACTGATGATGGTCACGGGGATTCGGACTCGAATTCTTCTGACAATGATAAGGGTAACGACTGCAAGGATACTCTTCTAACCTATTTTGATCGCCACAAAGCTGTTCGTAGTAAGTCCACCTCTGTTAATTCGAATGTGCTTATTGGTACTCTGTTTGGGGGTATTTCTGATTTTAACAAATTAAGGGCTAAGCTTAAGAGTGATTGGCGTACTTGTGTTGGGTCTATAAATATTGTTGACCGCTCTTTTGGGTGGTTTGAGTTGCGTTTTGCTAATCCTATTGATTTAAGAAGGATTTGGGTGGATAGGCCTTCTCATGTTTTTGGGCAGTTGGTTGTCTTGTACAAATGGTATCCTGCTTTTAATCCCATGACAGCTACCATCACCCACGTCGACCTGTGGATTCGTATCCCTAGGTTGCATGTGGAGCTCATGTGCAAGGAGGCTCTATTGGATATCCTGGAGAACTTTAATGCTGGTGTCTTCATTCGCTTCGACAAACTTTCGCACCAGAAAGTGCGTGTTAGCTTCACCAGGTTCTGCGCTCATGTTGATCTTGAGAATTTGTGTGGGGAGATTAAGATTCCTGGTGAGGATGGAGAGCCTGTGACTCGTAGGATGTGGTACGAGGATTTCCCAAATGGTTGTGGGTTTTGTGGTGATTTCAATCACGAGTTTGAGGCTTGCCTTGGAAGGGTTGTTAAGAAAAGTATCAATAAGGTTAACATTCGGGGTTCGTCTTCCCGTGATGTGGCTGAGGAAGGCTCGGGTTGGAACAAGGTTGGCTCCTCTCCGAAGGGTGCTCCTTCGGTGTCGAAAGCTAGTCTTAAACCGTATATGTCGGGCTTTGGGGGGATTGTTGTTGAGTTTGTGAAGAATGATCTGGTTGTGCCACCCACTGTGGTGGGTGCACCTTCTGTTCCTATTGCTGCATGCACTTAGGGAACCCTCCCTTCCTCTGATGATGACGATCTGGGGTGGCGCGGTCAGAAGGTCATGGCTGCTCGTTCCGGCCTTGTGGTGGCTCCTGGTAGTGACGCAGCTGTGCCGTGCTTCATGGACATCGACCCATCTACTGATGTGGCTCTTGTTGGCATGGAGGTGCCCTCCCCTCGCTCGGTCCTCAATGTTTCTAGCGCCTCCTCAGAGGCGTCCTAAAGGACCGGTGCCTCCTTGAGCTCTGCACAGTCACTTGTGCATAGGTGTGGATCCCTTGGGATCAATACAACTGCGGTTTCTGCCGAGCTTCCCAAGCGTCGGGGTGATGCGCCTCTGGATGACTCCGTGTCATCAGACCTGAAGAGGAGCAAGAACTAATGTTTTCATGAGTAACAAATATATTTCTAGTATTTTGTGTTGGCCGGCTTACATGCCTTGCCCCTTTATGGAGCTCTATGTTTGGTTCCATGTGTCTCTTTTTGGTGGTTGGGGCCTTGCCGAGAGGGGTTTACCCTTCTCGCGCTTATTGGCGGCCTTCTATAGGTCATTTTGTGTTGTTCGCAACTTGTTTGTAATTATTTCTGCCAATGAGCCTTTCCTTTATAATACAAGCATCTTTAAGTACACCGATTTGCCTGCCATGGATGTCACCTGTGAGGGGTGTGTTTACAAATTTGAATACCTTTTGTTATGGTTTTTATTTATGTGGTTCTATCTGCTGGGGTCTGTTTTGTCTTGCCCTTGCAGGTTATCATGTTCTTCAAGTGGTTTTCTTCACGGGATCAGTTCATCGGCAAAACCGATACAAGCATTCCCTGTGGGACGACAATGCTTTGAGAATACTAAGTTCCATTCTTTGACAATCTTTTGGTCAACACATGACCACCATTCTCCATATCCAATACAGGGATTTAGCAACTACGGTTTGCATGCGCACAAGCATACTGCCTCCAAGGGCAAGCTATCGGTACGACTCGATCGTGCCGGCCTACATTGCGGCTTTGAGGTGGGTCTTGGCTTCACTTGGCGGTTGCTGCTGTGGTGTGGAGATTTAATTTTAATGCTACAACATTATTTTTGGATTTTGGGTGGTCAATACCGGTTGTGAACTTGTGGTTGTTGCAGGGTATCGAAAATACATGGCTATGGCATGTTATGTAATGCAACTCACTGTATCTCCCAAGGTCAAATTGATTGTACAAATGTTGGTTATTTCCTGTTTGTATTATATTGCGATTGTTTTCGTTTTTTATTGTCACTTGATTCCAGTATGGGGGTTTGTTGGAAGTGCTGCCGGTTTGTAAAAGCACTTATGATTTATTTTTATTATCTTAATAGAAGCTTATGCAAAGTTTACCTTGTCTGTTGGGGTATGAGTACTGTTGCTATTTTGGCTGCCAAGCAGTTCTTTTCAAGGTCTTATATTGTTAGCCAATTGTCATTGTTAAGTTACATGATGGTACCTTATAGGGTATTGGGTTATTACATGCGTTATATCATGGTGGTTTTTATTTCCTTTTGTTCCATTGTGGTATTTACACATTGTTTGGGTTTTACTTCCTTTGCTTCTGTGGGTCTTTGCTGTTGCAGGGGAGTTTGGATTCCTCGTATCTTTGAGTTACTTGCTATTTATGCTTCATTAGTGTTTACACTTTGGGATGCATTTGCTTTCTTATGCATGTGTTTGCATATTGAAAACATCCATACACTCGCACCTAGTTGTACGTTGCAAGTACGCAGGTTTTGGGCTTTTGGTGCCCATTATGACAGTTGGTCTCAATGCTCTTTTTTAGTAGCAGCTGTATGTAGGTTTTCTTTTGGGGCCTTCGGACAACATCATATATCTGTGGTGGTTGTTCACTACGGTTTAGTTAACCTTATATGCTCTGATCAAGCATTCCTTCTGGATTGGTTTGTATTTGACCGCTTCACTACTGATTTCTGTGGTAGTATCTCTTACATTTGGTTACTTTATAAATATTTTTATGAATTTATGCATGTGGAATTGTAGGGGTTTTCGCCGTCGGAACTTGTGGACTGAGGTTGATACTTTTTGCAAAAACAACTACATTAACGTAATAGCTCTTTTGGAAACTAAATCCAGTTATAAACCGGATGAACACGTCTGGCGAAAGAGTGGTTTCGGTAACATAGCTTTTGCACCAGCTACTGGTTTTGCGTGGGGCATTTGCCTTCTTTGGAAGGATATACCGACATCACAAGGTTCCATTAAAGTAATTTCAATTCATGAACGGTTTATGCACTTTGATTTCTTCGATTTGGGTACCTCGTCTACCTTATTAGTTCTCATTGTGTATGCTCCACCAGATAAGAGGTATAAGGATTGCTTCTGGTCTGCGTTAGTCGATTACAAGACGAATTTGTTCTTCCCTTTTTGTGTGATGGGGGATCTCAACGACATTGAATCTCCAGATGAGAAGTTGGGCGGTGCTGCTACACGACCTTCCAAATACTCACGTTTAATTAATGGTAGAAATAACTTGAATCTTCAAAATGTCCAAACTTCGGGGGGTTAGTTCACTTGGAAAAAAAATAGAGGACGGGGTTGATACCAATTTCGCTCGGTTGGATCGGTTGATTGTTAGGCCTGAATGCCTTGTCAATTTCCCGGCCCTAGTAGTGCGCCACCACGCTTTCACCTCTTCGGACCACTGTCCTATATCGGTTGACTTTAGAAACTCAGTTCAGTTCTCAAATCGCCCGTTCTGTTTTGAGATGGATTGTACCAAAAGAAAGGATTTTGATACCATCGTCAAACAAGCTTGGAGGTTAGACTCTCCAGGTTCGCCTATGTTCAGACTTGTTAAGAAGATGACCCTTCTCAAACGTCTAGCTAAATCATGGAACAAAGAAACTTTTGGCAATATTGCCACACAATTGCTTGTGCTTGACACTAGGCTTCTTACAATTCAACAACAACTAATTGCTCAATCTTCTACAACAAACTTGAAATTGCAAAGGCAATTACTTAATAAGCGAGAGCGTCTGCTTGATTTTCAACGTAGATATTGGGCACAACGGGCAAAGATAAAACACGTCAAGTTGTAGGATACAAACTCGGGGTACTTCCATAAGGTGGCAATGGCCAAATGAAATCGTCAACTTATCAAATCACTAACGTTACCTGATGGGGTAACTATTCATGACGGAGAATTGATTAAACAACAGTTGGAAGCGGAGTTCAAAAAAAGGTTTCGGTCGACAGCAGACCCTAATTATAATTTCGACACAGACCTACGCCATATTATGAAGGAAATCTCCGATGATGACAACAACATGCTAATGGCACCGATTACTAACTCTGAGATCAAGGACGCGGTGTTCGCTATTGCGGCAGATAAAGCACCTGGGCCAAATGGCATGCCTGCTAGATTCTACCAAAAATATTGGGGTTCTGTGGGACCTTCTGTGATCAAAGTTGTTAAATGTTTTTTCAAGACGGGGCGAATCTTAAAATAAATTAACCACACGTTCATCACATTGCTCCTAGAGATTGACAGCCCTTCGTATGTCAATCATTATAGACCCATCAGTATGTGTTCTACTATCTACAAAGTCATATAAAAAATTCTCACTTCCCGATTATCGAATGTGATTGGAAAACTGATTCACCCACTACAAAGGGCGTTCACGAAAGGACGATCGATACATGATAATGTACTCTTAGCACATGAGGCATTCCATTCCTTCCAGGCTAAGAAGGGGTGGGTATGCTAGCTATCAAATTAGATATGGAAAAGGCATACGGCCGTATTGAGTGGGCATACCTGCGTAAGGTTCTGCTCAAGTTCAGGTTCCATGACAGATTTGTGGGGTGGATTTTTTAGTGCATCTCTACTGTTTCATACTCTGTTCTTGTTAACGAAGGACCTACACAACAATTCTTCCCTAATAGGGGGCTCAGGCAAGGTGACCCTTTGTCGCCCATATTGTTCATCCTGTCTTCGGAGGTGCTTGCTAGGCTCATCCAATGGGAGTCAAATGCCAATAAGGATCTAGGCATCCAATTCGCGAAAAATGGGATTAAAATCCCGTTCCTGGCTTTTGTAGATGACATTATGATCTTCTCCAAGGCCGTTCCTTCGGTCTGTGGAACTATTAAGAATATTTTGGATCGTTATTGTCGTATGTCAGGGCAATTGGTCAATTTGAATAAATCATGTTTCCAGACTTCTAAAAACACATCATCTCAAACGGTTAACTCCATAACCTCTTCTCATGGGATCCAACATTCCGTTTCTTTGGAAAAGTATTTAGGATGCCCTATTATTAGCAGGAAGGTTAATAAAGATACGTTCTTTGACATAGTTGTTAAAGCAAGGAAACAACTTACTAAATGGAAAGCCTCGAACTTATCTGCTGAAGGGCGTAAAATCCTTATTAAATCCAACTTAAGTGCGGAACCATTGCACCTTATGCAATCATTTATGTTACCATCTAACGTTCTCACGGAGCTTGATAAATTTTATCGGGGATTCTTCTAGAATAAGAGCCCGACTAACACTCTTATTGTCAGTTGGGATAAGATTTGCTCAAATACTCTTGCCGGGGGTCTTGGTCTATATAAGGCAGAAACTATGAATATTGCATTACAAATGAAGTTAGTATGGAAAATACTTGCTCAACCAGATAATGTTTGGGTTCGAGTCGTCTCGGAAAAATCTTTGAAGGGCGTCAATCTCCTGCAATATAAGAAAACAAAACAAACTTCCTGGTAGTGGGCTAAACTTATGGCTATTCGTAAGGTTTTTGCCCCGGGCTTAAGGTGGGGTATTAGGGATGGCTATTATGTCTCCTTCTCGGAGGACATTTGGGTAGGGTTAACTACCCTTAGGAGTTTGGCTATCAAGCCGTTATCGAAAGATTAATTCGGGTGGCTGGTATCTCGGTTCATTGCACCTGATAATTTGTGGGACTGCGAGGCGTTAGTCTCTGATCTTGGGGGACTTCTCAAGCAAACGGATATCGACTGTATCATTAACTTGGTCCTCCCCATACACAAATTCCAAGATAGATTATATTGGGGGCCTAATTCATCACGTTGGTTTACTAAAAAAATCGGCGGATCATCAATTTAACTGTTCTTGGATCTGGAAACTGAACGTGCCACCAAAAGTCCGGCATTTCTTGTGGAAGTTGGCAAGGGATGGTCTACCAACAAAGGAGCGTTTGCAAAAGTCACATGTGTCAGTTCCGATGTCGTGTGTATTGTGTGACTGCTTATTCGAATCTACGAATCATCTGTTACTAGATTGTGTGGTTATCAAAAAGGTTCTCCGTGAATGGAGAGTAACTATCGATGACAGAAGGATGGGTAATTTTGATTTTGACAAAAAATCAACGGTCCTTCACGACATCTTTAAGTTAATAGGTAAGACTAAAATGTGTGACTTGGCATGGTGCTGTTGGGCGGTTTGGTTCCACATAAACAAACTCATTTTTTACAATGGATCAACCATCATTACTAACAATATCAATTTGTTCATCTACCAAGCTAAGAAAAAGTGGCGCCTTGCTTTGTTGGAGGATGACTTCGATGGTGACGGTGGTGTCCCTTCTTGTGCTTCTGTGCGAGCTCCGGCTGTTGGGGTTTGCATGGGGGATAGGGCGAACTCTAAATGGCTTAGACCGCCGTCGGGATTTGTTAAGTTAAATTTCGATGGGTCGGTGGACAACATGGGAAACGCCTCCTATGGGTTTGTCCTTTGCAACCATGATGCAGTTATTGTCAGCGCTGGCAATGGGAGGTGTTCGACATCATCAGTGGTCTTTACAGAGGCTCTTGCCCTGCGTATGGGTTTATTGCGTGCACGTCAGCTTGGTATTGATAAACTCCTCGTCGAAGGGGACAACATTTTGGTTGTAAAAGCTCTCCTACGGGACTAGAAGTGCCCCTGGATTATTGAGCTGTTACAAACAGATTCAAAATCGGTATTACGTTCTTTATCTAATGTTGCTATTCGTCATATTTTCAGGGAGTCAAACACCAAATTCTTCGTAGGCATTTGGTGATTTCACGGTTTCACAAAATACCAAATTCGAACGAATGATGATTCTTCATCTTAATTAATAAGGACACTATTTGGGGTTGATGAAAGGAAAACGGTTTTTTTTCGTTTTTCGAGGATGCGTATTTTTTTCAACCAATATATGCATAAAGTAATTTTATGACGATTATTCATATATAGAGATAAGTGCCAATATGACTGCGAAAAACTATTTATCCATATAAGAATTATTCAGTAATATGTGAATGATTATTCGTACATATAATTATCTTTATTCTGGTGCAATTCTTACATATAAATCAATAATAGTCATAATGCAATAGTTTAAAGTTCCATATTAAAAAAAATTGGCTCTACGGAGTAAGATATATTAGGCCAACCATTATCATTAAAAAAAAATCCATAATTATTTTTTGGCCCAACGATATTTGTTTCGGTTAAAATTTCTCTGAAGGTGGGTGTTTATTGCTTAGTCGTACAAATAATTCAAAATTATTTAACAACCTTCATTGTAAGCGGGCCCACATCTATGGCAAAAAAATTCCTTCAGATGTTACACGCACCTTTCGGTGCAATTTTTCTTTAGTCGAACGTGGGCCCCACCAATTATATATTTAAAAAAATCAGAATTTCGGTTACAATCTAAGCCCTCCATTTCCATCAATCCAATGGTCTAAATTTGTTCACAAATTTCATCATTAGGATTGTTTAAAAAAAACCCTCCTCTCTCTCTCTCTCTATATATATATATATATATATATATATATATATATCCATCTCTCTATATATTATAAAATAGAGGATTTCTTTCTAAACCTTAATTTTAAATAATGACAAAAATATCATTATCTTATAAAAGCATAAATTTTTATGAAAATTCACAGTTTAAAGAATGATTAAGAGTGTCACTAGGCTTGGATTATTACTTTCTTTCATTATCTTCAATTTACATAAATTTGAAAATTCAATTAAAGATCCATTTTAGCTATCAGTGGGGAAAAAAAATACACAAATACTCCCACAAATACATTCATTTGCAATGAAAAACTGTAAATCTCCTGTAGAATAATTAAGTTATATATCTCAAACGTAAACAATTAAGAAATGAAGTTTAAGAGAATTAATAAGTAATTGAATAATTAATAATTTCAAAGTATAACATAAGCTAATCATTTATAATTTATATTGATGTCCAATTTTATTTTACCCCTTCTTATATAGATAAACTACGAAAAAAAATCTATTGGTAAAAAATATTAAAATTAATGCCCCTCTTTAACTTATTTAGAACCATTATTTGTGGAAAATAAAAAGAAAGTTCAGATTCCACACATTCCATCAAAATTGCAAGAATGTACATGATTTTTTTTTACAGTAGGCAAACATTTGGAAGGATTTGCTAAAAAAGCAAGGCACTTCCTTGATCATCCTGCTCGATAATGTTACAAAGATCCCTATTAAAAAGGATAGTGGACAAATCACAATTTCCTCTACTTTTAGCGATATAATTTGCTACCTTATTTGCTTCTCTATAACAATGTCTGAACTGAATATGATCAAAGGAACCTGAGAGTAGGTTGATCTTCTCCACATGGTGCATAATTTCCCACTTGATATTACAACTTTCTCTAATCACCTATATAACTTCCTAGATGTCCCATTCAATGATGACTTGTCGAAATCCTCTAGAGATAGCTTGCTGCATTCCTACACAAACTGCAGAAGCCTATGTTTGAAAAACTGAACCTTGTCTTGTCTCCTGATGAAAAATATCAATAACCTGACTGTCGGAGTCTTTGATGACTCCCCCCACATGGCACCCGCCAATGGAATTAACCGAGCCATCTACATTGATTTTGAGGATAGCTCCTTGTAGTTTGTTCCATTTAGCTTTTAATCTTTTGGCATTGGACTTGGTTTTTTTCCATATTTACATTTGTCAAATTCCAATTTGTAATATTGCATATAGTCTTTTGAACCATAGATGTTGTAGCCTCCAAGTTTTTGTTGTTAAAAATGATTCTGTTTCTAGTTTTCCATATTGTTTGCCAAATGAAACAAAGACCTTCAAATTTTGAGTTTTTGTGTCTAATCATCATAATATCTTCTATCGACAGGTCCCTTCCTCTTAAGCTAAGGAAGGATTTACCTATTAATTGTTCATAACCCAATATTACTAACTGAGTGATTCGACATTTCATAAAAAGATGATGAGACTTTATTAGTGTACCTATTTAGCCTAGCCTTTATTGATAAACCATCAATTGCTATCTTCCAAACCAAATTCTTTAATCTAGGTAGTATTTTTAGTTTCCAAATCCATCTATAGTCAGTTTCACCTTGTTATCTAGGGCTTGTTATTTTGGTCGTGGATTTAGTTGTGAAGTTTCCATTGGGGTTTGGTTTCCAAATTAATTTATCCGCAATATCCTATTATGGAATTTGAGTTTCTAATTTTTGTTAATTATGTGTCATGGGAATAATTGATTTAAGATTGTTAAATTCCATTGTTTTTTTTGGAATAATTAGTTGTGCTACTTCCATTTTGGAGTCATGGTGATTCTGGTGGTCAATTAGAACTTGATCAAGGATCCAAGGGTCATCCAAAACATTGATAGATTCCCTATTTCCGATGACCCAAATGAGGCCATGCTAGAACTGATCTCGTAGTTGCAACAATCTTCCAAATTGCCAGGAAGTGTTTTGGTTCAACCTTTGTCTAATTGTTTCGGTTTGGAGATATTTTCCTTTTATAACTCTAACCCAAATGTTATTTTGATCCGTATATAACTTCCAAAGTAACTTCATCTGCAAGCTTATGTTCATTTCTTCAGCAATTTTAAATCCAAGACCCCCTAGACTTTTTGGTTTGCATATATTCTCCCAACTAATCAAGGGGGTATATCGTTGTGATTGTAGTTTATTCCAAAATAATTGTTTATTGACTTGATCGATTCGGTTAAGGATTCCTTTGGTAATAAGAAATTTTGCATTACATAGTTTGCCTTGGAGGTGAGATTAATTAGCTTGAGTAAAGACAACTCTCCCCGCCTTGGAAAGTGTGGATGCTTTCTATTTTGATAATTGTTTTTTGAGGTTGTTAATAGCCTCTTCAAAGACACAATTTTTCACTCTTCCACTAACAAGAGGAGTATCTAGGTATTTTTCTAGGGTTTTTGATATTGGAATTCGCATTTGTTGAGCTAGAGATCTTGCAAGTGTCATATTAACATTCATAGAAACCTGAAGTGAGCTCTTGTTATAGTTGTAACGGCCCGGGTTTAGAAAACCCGAGTTACGTTTCGAATGATAGAATCCTTCGTTCATATCTTCCTCACCGAGTACATGTTGAAGTTTGAAAACAAAGAATTAGTAGCGGAAAGTGGGATTTCGAACCCAAAACATCGTGAGGTCCGTTGGAGACTCGGGGTTAGCTCCCCTGTGCATGTCCTAGAGCTTAAGTCACAGAAATCCATTTATCATTCAAACCATCATAAGTCTAAACCAAATACACTAGTGTGCCACGATAGTGCCGGGTCAAAACATAAATCCAATACTAAAATCCCAAAACGATCATAGTTTGTGATGAAGTCAGAGTCTCAGAAGCGATCTCTCACACGCCATGCAAAAGTCCCGCGCTAGTCATAGAAGCACACCAACATAACACACACATATCTATCACATACCTAAAAAAATATAGACGGGCATAGGATCAGATTGAGGCCCGCACTTGGGTGGTCCCCGCATATAAGCACACATATATGTTATTCCTAATATCATGTTTCTAATGCAAGACATGATTTAATACACAAGCATATATATATATATATATATATATATATATATATATATATATATATATATATATATATATATATATATATATATATATATATATATATATATATATATATATATATATATATATATATAGACAGTAAATTGGGATCCCACAAATAATGTCTAGTGACATCTCCCTCTCCTACCCCCCCTTCCTGATAGGGTGGAGACAAGCGAGCTCATGAATGCATTTCATTTATTTGTGCCCATATAATTGAATCAAGCTCGCAAGCTCAACTCGTAACCATGCTCATATAAATGAATCAAGCCCGCAAGCTCAACTCGGAATCATGCTCATATTGGTGTTATTCATGACTAGAGATCACTTAGGATTAGACCTGATGGCTGGGCTGTTCTATAATCCTAGCATACTACTACATGGCATGTTTTTATGCTTATTGATAATGCATATTTCATATAGGCTTTATTGGTGTTTCTTATTGTTATTAGGTAGTGGTTTTGCTAGTATTTGAGTCTAGTGCCGTATATTCCTTGTGAAGTATTCGAGTTCGGAATCTCCACGTTTTTAGTGTTTATTCTGCAGAATTACATTCCGACATTGGATAGACTTTGGGAAGAGCTTAAGAAGCATGTTTTGGAGCATATGGATGCTAATGATGAGCTAGAGAGGAGCAAGGAAGCACGACATTGGAGTTTATTGAAGACAATTGAGGAACGACGGACACTGCATAGGCGGTGCCCGCCGCCATTTGCACGGCGCCCGTCGTGGGCCTGTTTTTCGGATACGCGGTTTTGGATCCGAAGACATTATTTCCTATTAGTTTATTCTATTTCCTACTAGGGTTTTTGCCGACTTTGAGAGGCATTATTAGGTTATTTTTCAGTTTCATTCATTGTGTGTTAGATGATGTTAGACAATAGTTCAATTAGAGAGAATTGGCCTATGAGTTGCTAAACTCATAGTTTCACATGTGGTTCGAAGACATGGTTGTTTGGACTGTGAGGATTTTATTCTATTTGATTATTCATGTTCTTAGTTATCATCTTGTGCTTAATTATTATATTTGTGTTCCTTTCTATGCATGTTCAACATGTTAGGAATTGCATCTTAGCTATGAATTCGTTGTTGTTTTCTCGATAGCAAACAAAGGTATTGATGATAGTGATGTCTCTTTGTCTTTGTAGTGGATGATTTCAATTGATCTATATTGAGGATATTCGATTATGGCTGAGTTCGGTATGCGTCTATTAGTCTTAATTAGGTTGAGTCAATGTGCCAATTGGTCTTGATTACTTGAGTCCTTAATGCTATTCTTTAGTGATATTGAATAAGATGAGTGAATCTCTGCGGATCTTTCAACTTTAGTCAAGTAGACCTAGGAATATGAATAATTAATAGATCAATCCGAGGACCATGAATTCCAACCATTGTCACAGAATTGCAGGTGAAATGTTCTTTCTACTTTGTTATCAATCTATTTGCAATCATAAATCTGGTTACTTTTACATCTTTGTTACTTGTTACATGATGTCCATGTTTTATACCATGTTTTATATCTACTGTTATATCGATTTCTGCATGCATTTCATGCATTTGGGCTAAAATAATACAGAATCTGTGTAAGTTATGTTTATTTGCAATATATGGAGGTCTACACAAGTTTTTTTTATATTTGGCAGAAATCGGACGCACTTTGATGCTTAAAGGAAACTCATGGAGAAGCTAAGAATGGTGCAGCTAGAGAAGAGGCCATTTTTCACCATTCTTCTTTCTGAATCAAGCTTTGATGTCTTCATGAGAGTTGTAGCCCTCGAAAAGAGCTTTCCAACGCATGGTCATATGCGTCAATCCGACGAACGAGGACTCAGGAAAGTGCGTTTTAAGAACAGAGCAGAAAGCTGAGAAATCTTTACTCGAGATCGAGTACACTCTATTCGAGATCGAGGAGAGCCTGGTCGAGGAAGAGCTGATCGAGAAGACGAAGACGAGGACATGTCGGGTTACACTCTACTCGAGATCGAGTTGACCTACTCGAGATCGAGGAGCCCGGAAGCCGTGTCCGAGCATGTCGAGCAGAGTCACCAGAGAAGAACTAGTCGACAAGGCCGGTCTAGTCGAGATCGACGAGAGGTACTCGAGATCGACTAGACCCGTGAACCATGACCGAGCCTGTCGAGCACCAGTTAGCCGAGATGACGAGCCACGCCCAGTCGGCAACACTCCTACTCGAGATCGACAAGACCCTTGTCGAGATCGACGACGATTCCAGAAGCTGTGTGACGCGTCGACGCAATTCCACTCAGATTGGGATTCCTTGGGCTCGAAGATTGCCGATTCTATCCGAAATTATCAAGATACATCATGAAGGAGAAGATCTATCCATTAAAGACATTTAGATATATTTAGATTTAATTTCCTTGTTGCTTTTATTTATCCTTAAAGTCTTAGATATAGTTTTAGATATAGATATAGATATTCTATCCTTGAGTAGCAAGGAATAGAACACTATAAATAAAGCCCATGGGGCTGATTTTAGATTAATTCAATTCAAAGTTAGAGAAGTAGGTCCACAGAGACGGTTTAGGAGTTAAGAGGTTTTAGGGTTTTGACGTTCAACGAGAGTTGGATCGCGGGGATTGTAAAGTCTTTGAATTTAGTTTAATGCAAGTTGTTATTTCTTTCCAATCAATGATGTCTGAGGTTGCGATGAAGCGCGAGTAGTCCACCCACTTCTAGGGTTGGGGCGAGCCCGACGATAGCCATGCGTGTTTGAGGTAAAGATCCGACCTTTGTCATGTTTTGAGCATCTACTACTTGTTTATGTGTTTATTACCCCTTTAATGGAGATCCATGCTAACAACTTGGATTATAAACATAAAATCGGTAGAGATAATTAGGGTTTCTTGAAAGAGTTGTCTAATTGTTGGAAAAGGCGAAAGCTTGTCCTTTGATGCAATTTACATGATTATCTGTTTATCTCTGCCTTATGCATGCTTGGTTATCGTTGTTGCAAACCCCAATCTTGGAAGCCTTTTACATACAGTTTATTTCGAGAGTCCCAAAGCATTTGCCTTTACTTTATTTCTTTGTTTCGTTTTATTCTCTGTCTACTCGATCTCGACCAAGCCTGGTCGATCTCGAGTTACTGATCTTCGATCTAGCATCGCTGTAGCTTCTGTGTGCAGGTACTCGACAAGACAAGCCGAAGTCAACGAGGACTCTACTCGATATCGAGTAGCCCTAGTCGATATCGACGAGACCCCGTGCTTGCTGCTGCGCTGTGTTCGACTGTCCGATCTTCTGTCGACTACCCTAGTCGAGAACGAGGACCCTGTTGTCGACTTCTGACCGTGAGATTTCTCTGCTGCCTAGGATCCGCTGACACGCTTCCTCGTGGATCGATCCTGACTTCCCGCTACTGCATCAGGAGGAGGTCTTATAATTATTTGCAAGGGACGGAATCTGGTTTGCTGTGATTTATTTATATTTTATTATTGCAAGTCTCGATTTCCTCCTATCAACAAATTGGCGCCGTTGCCGGGGAGGCTATCATTCGCGCCTTAGGTAGTTAAATCTCACATCTGCTTTGAGTTATTATACAGGTGTATGCGCCGTTCTGGTCTACCACCCGAGTTTGACAGCTTAGACGAACCAGAGCGTTACCTACACATCTACTCTAAACTCAAAAGGATCATGGCGGCCGCTGAAACACAAGAACAGCTGATTGCCAGGCTTACAAGGGAGCTAGCCGCAAAGGATACCACTATCGCCAATGAAAAGGCAGCGAGGGAACAAGAAGCTGAGCGCGCAAGGCACGCAGAAGCTGAGCTTGCCTAATATCCAACCACTGCTGAGGATTATATGCATCCAACCCTCGTCGTGCCTGAATCGGCGATTCTAATCCCTGATAACTCTTTTGAAATTCGCACTCAGTTTCTGATAGAACTTAAAAATAATGATTTTTATGGCAAATTTAATGAGTGTCCTCTTGAAAATATTACCAATTTTCATGACATGTGTCGTACTCTTGCTGAAGGTACAACTCTGGAATATGTCAAGATGAAAGCTTTTCGCTGGTCTCTCGCTGGACCTGCACTGAAGTGGCTCGAAGGGCTGAAGCCGAGATCTCTCACCACATGGGCCCAAGTAGAGCAAGAGTTTTTGAACAAATACTTCCCACCCGCCAAAACAGCACTTCTCCGCCAGAAAATCACCGCCTTCAAACAGAAGCAAGGGGAACCGCTGGCAAAGGCATGGGAACGCTACAAAGAACTGCTGCGATCTTGCCCTACTCATGGACAACCACCCTACGTCATTCAGGAGATCTTCTTCAACTCTCTTGATCAAGTCACTAAGGATAGAATCAACCATTATAATCGCTATGAGTATCTGACGATGCCACCAAGCGACGCATGGGGTGTGCTAGAAAAGCTCACTAACTACGACAACAAATATGGGGCTCCTACAAACTATGATGAGAACGCCTATGCCAGACCAGCCCCATCTATGCCACTCTATGATCCAGCAAAGGAGATTGACCCAGATGTCAGGGAGCAGTTCTACAGAGACCAGAATTGTAAGCTCCTCAAGCAAGTCAAATATCTATCTGTCAACCAGCCTTGCATCGAATGCGGATCACAGCGGCACACCACTACTGAGTGCCCACACACTGAGCAAGTCAGGATGGCAGAAACACATGAAGAGGCAGCCTACGCAGGGGGTTCAAATCGATACATGGGAGATCAAAGGTTCTATCAACCACAATGGAACCAAGGTCCTCCTAGGAATCCCCCACCCTATAGAGCTCCAGGACATCCAGAAAGGGATCAAAAGAAGGAAGATCTACAGCTGATCCTTGAGGAGATGCGTCGGAATCAGGGCACCATCAATAATCAGTTCCAAAACATCACTATAAAATTTGGAGAACTGGACATCTGGAAAAGAGGAATAGAGACGCAGATGGGTCAAATCGCTGCACAGATCCCACGGCCGTCCGAACAACTCCCTGGGCAAACAGAACCAAATCCTAAAGGGAAGACCGGACACGTCGCTGCTATCAAACTCAGGAGTGGGCATCAATTACACGAGTCAGAGGTCGGGAAACAACAAAGCAAGGCAGAGCAGCAACTCGAGACAGAGCAAAGCCAACTCGATCTCGAGGAGGGTGCACTCGATATCGACAAGCCGCTACTCGACACAGACCAGAAGCTGAGCTCGGACTCCGCTGCGCAAACCAGCAACTCCAGGTCGACCACCCTAATCGATGTCGACAAGCCCCTGGTCGAGATCGAGGAGCAGCATCTAGCCGGCGTCGACGACTCTGCAGCACCTCCGACAGCTGATCTGGCTCCGAAACAGAAAAAGCCACTGCCTTTCCCTTCAAAAGCACAGAAAGATCCCACTGCAGGTAGGTTTACCAAATTTGTTAATATGCTGCAAGAACTAAATGTTTCTATCCCTTTTACAGAAGCCCTGCAAGAGATGCCTGGATATGTCAAATTTCTGAAGGAAATCCTGAGCAAGAAGCGATCCATCTCAGAGATCGCAGGCGAATGCAAAGTACTCCACTTCCCTGAAAAGAGACCTGACCCTGGTAAGTTTTCTGTTACTGTGGGTTTTGGACAATATAAATATGATTCTCTGTGCGATTTAGGAGCAAGTGTGAGCATCATGGCTTTATCAATCTGGCGGAAAGTAAAGTTATGATGCATAGAACCTGTGGATGCCAAGCTATACATGGCAAACAATACAGTAGTCATCCCTACAAGTATAGTTGAAAACGTCCCTGTCCAGGTGGGTAAATTCTTTATTCCAGCAGATTTCCTTATCATTGACTGTGCTGAAGATCCTACTAGCCCTATTATTCTTGGTAGACCATTCTTAGCTACTGCAGATGCTAGAATAAGTGTCAAGAATAGATCGCTCACCTTCACCATAGGCGATGAGGTTTTGGATTTCTCTTTTGGCCCTGCAAAAGAGGAAATTTCCTGGCTGGAGGTGAAAAGCATCAGCAACCACGGGACCGAGCAAACAGCGGAGGAAGGAGCCAACATTGTACTCGAGATCGACAAAGTCAACTCGATCTCGACAAGCCTTTGTCGATGTCGACTACCTCTGCTAAGCCACTGACTTGCCAAGAGCCTAAGTATGGGGTCCCTGTACTCGAGGCCGACCAGCAGTACTCGATCTCGACTAGCCCCAAGCCCAAAGATTTCTGTTTTGGGTCCGAAAAGGTAAGTTCAGGTATGAATTCTACTCCCCCTCAGTCCATAAAGAAAATTATCAATGATTTAAGGGGAGATAAGGCACCATGGCGAGAGAATCTGCAAAAACTAAGAGCTGGAAGGAAGAAGAAGAAAGGGAAAGGAGATGATGCAAGCAATCACCTGTCAGCTGAGCTTGCATACTACTATGAGGACCTAGATGATCCAGGAGAATGGCCAAGCATGAGCGGCCCCCACAATAATGGTTCTTGAGCGCAAACGGAGAAGTCGGCCTAACGACTCTAAAATCTAGTGCATGTATATAGAACTTTATGAATTTTGGGACTTTTTGAACTTTGTGGTTTTTGTTTTTGGTTTTTTTATGTCTTTTAGAATATTTTATGTGGATAGTCTTATTTCTGGTGCAATCTAACACTTTTAGGTCGGCAAGCATATAAGGATCGCGAAAAGTGGAATAAAGAAGTCTCTGAAAACAGTCAGAATCGACGAAGGCCAAGTCGACTACGACAAGGAGGAGAAGCCCAGAAGTTACTCGAGATCGACAAGACACCAGAAACTCCTCGACTTCAGAAAACCACTAGACGCAGATGAAGCTACTCGAGATCGAGTAACATGTACTCGAGATCGACAAGGATGTCTACTCGACCTGCACTGATCTACCCTCCTCAACGTGTTATCCTGTGAGTTCCTTCCTTTACTCTTGTTTTTATTTGATTTTATACAGTGGGGACACTGTAAATTTTAAGTATGGGGTGGGGGAAGGGCTCATTATCGTTATCATATGTGTCAGTCTTGCTTTTGGTTTTACATGGTGAAAATTTAAAATTTTATGTTATGCATTCATGTTTAAATTTATGCCTTTTAAACCTTTCGTCATACTTTAGTTTTGATTTTTGCATAAAAAAAATAAAAATAAAAAAAATAGAAAATGTCGAAAAAATAAAAAAATATGCATGTTTAAAATTTTACATTGTTTTAGTTTTTATACCCTAACTTAGATGTCCTGTGATGATGAATAATGACTGACTTGATCATATAAATCCTATGGCATGTTTGGAAGGTTTAGCCTAAGTCCTCAAAATGGTTTTTATGTGGATTGTGAACTTGTGATGAAATTGAGCACATATGATCCTAAGCTAAAGGTTAAAATCCAACAAAAATTGTCCCAGTGAGAATTTTGGCCTTATAGGGAGAACATTAAAAATCCCTCTGCTTTCTTGAGTGTATTTACTCTTCCTATGCATCTCTAAATGTTGTGATAGTTATTCAAAACCAATGCATTTATATGTTTATGTTGATGAGAATTAAATGATGGAGGCACCTTTTAAGCCAATTTTATCCTCTCTTTACCTACCTTGCATTTTCCCCGCTTGAAGCCAGAACATTAGCCTGAGACTTTTATTGTAAACTCCACAAAATTATCCTTAGCCAAATTGAGCCTGACCCCCATTTGGGAATTAAGACTTAGAGTTGGTTGGAACGATGATTTGTGGAAAGAATGAGCTTATGTTGCATTTCAAGAAGGATCATGGAAATTATTGAGATATGGGTTGGTTTTACATTTTTATCTTGCTACACATATTATGTAAAAGGATTTTTGGCTCACATTATAAATGCACTATTAGTATTATTTGGTTTTTATTTTCGGAAAAAAAAATCCGAAAAAAGAAAGAAAAAAAAAGTATATATATTTGTGAATAAAGTGCATGAGCCAAATTTACCTTAATTCTTTCATTATTTGCGAGATACATATTTTGGAGAGATTTAGAATGTTTGAAAAGTTATATACTTTATTGAGAAAAATTGGAGAGTTTGGCGAATGCATATGACTGAGAAGTTATGGTTTGGTTATGTTGGAGATTTAGGAGTCTTGATTCCCGAATTTTATTAAGCACCACATGACTAAATAATTCCATCCCTTATTATTTCTTACCAAGCCCCATTACAACCCCGCCGAATGGAATCTTCTTTGAAGACTTCTATTGAGCGAAGTCCTCCTGATAATTCTTGTTGCATTTTCATAATTGGTTGCGAAGTGGATTCATATTTAAATTGCAATGTTTATGAGATTGTATATGGAATTGAGTTGAGAGTTGATACACATAGCCTAAACACATTGAGAGTTGATTTAAACACATTATCCCTGTGAGGTTGGATTTATATTGCCTATGCCAATGGATCACTCATATATGTGTGATGACGTTAAATTCACTTGTCTTACATTGCTACTACTTGAAATGTTGCTTTTGACAAAAGGCGAAGACTTGAAGGATGTAAAAGGAGAACATTAAAAATCCCTCTACTTTCTTGAGTGTATTTACTCTTCCTATGCATCTCTAAATATTGTGATAGTTATTCAAAGCCAATGCATTTATATGTTTATGTGAATGAGAAGTAAATGATGGATGCACCTTTTAAGCCAATTTTATCATCTCTTTACCTACCTTGCATTATCCCTGCTTGAAGCCAGAATATTAGCCTGAGACTTTTATTATAAACTCCACAAAATTATCCTTAGCCAAATTGAGCCTGACCCCCATTTGGGAATTAAGACTTAGAGTTGGTTGGAATGATGGTTTGTGGAAGGAATGAGCTTATGTTGCATTTCAAGCAAGAAGGATTTTTTGAAGTTTATTGATGAAATATGGGTTGGTTTTATGTTTTTATCTTGCTATGCATATTATGTAAAATGATTTTTGGCTCACCATATAAATGCACTAGCATTAATTTTATTTTATTTTCGTTTAAAAAAAATCGAAAAAAAAAATCGAAAAAAAGAAGAGAAAAAGTACATATGTTTGTGATTAAAGTGCATGAGCAAAATATACCTTATTTCTTTCATTATTTGCAAGATACATACCTTGGAGAGGTTGAGGAAGTTTGAAAGGTTACATACTTCATTTAGATAAATTGGAGAGTTTGGTTGATGCATATGATTAAGAGTTATGGTTTGGTTGAGTTGTGTTGGAGATTTAGGAGTCTTGATTCCTGAATTTTATTAAGCACCACATGGCCAAATAATTCCATACCTTATTATTTTTTACCAAGCCCCATTACAACCCCGCCGAATGGAATCTTCTTAGAAGACTTCTGTTGAGCGAAGTCCTCCTGATAATTCTTGTTGCATTTTCATAATTGGTTGCGGAGTGGATTTATATTTAAATTGAAATGTTTATAATATTGTATATGGAATTGAGTTGAGAGTTGATATACATAGCCTAAACACATTGAGAGTTGAGTATAAACACATTATCCCTGTGAGGTTGGATTTATATTGCCTATGCCTATGGATCGCTCATATATGTGTGATGACGTTAAAATCACTTGTCTTACATTGCTACTACTTAAGATGTTGCTTTTGACGAGGGCGAAGACTTGAAAGATGTGTTGTATAGGTCTTGGTTATTGTTTGGTTATTGCTTGAGGACAAGCAAGTCTAAGTATGGGGTGATTTGATGTCCATGTTTTATACCATGTTTTATATCTACTGTTATATCGATTTCTGCATGCATTTCATGCATTTGGGCTAAAATAATACAGAATCTGTGTAAGTTATGTTTATTTGCAATATATGGAGGTCTACACAAGTTTTTGTTATATTTGGCAGAAATCGGACGCACTTTGGAGCTTAAAGGAAACTCATGGAGAAGCTAAGAATGGTGCAGCGGGAGAAGAGGCCATTTTTCACCATTTTTCGTTCTGAATCAAGCTTTGATGTCTTCATGAGAGTTGTAGCCCTCGAAAAGAGCTTTCCAACGCATGGTCATATGCGTCAATCCGACGAACGAGGACTCAGGAAAGTGCGTTTTAAGAACAGAGCAGAAAGCTGAGAAATCTTTACTCGAGATCGAGTACACTCTACTCGAGATCGAGGAGAGCCTGGTCGAGGAAGAGCTGATCGAGAAGACGAAGACGAGGACATGCCGGGTTACACTCTACTCGAGATCGAGGAGCCCGGAAGCCGTGTCCGAGCATGTCGAGCAGAGTCATCCGAGAAGAACTAGTCGACAAGGCCGGTATAGTCGAGATCGACGAGAGGTACTCGAGATCGACTAGACCCGTGAACCATGACCGAGCCTGTCGAGCACCAGTTAGCCGAGATGATGAGCCACACTGATAGCATGCATTTAGGTAGGCATATTAGGTTGCATTTAGCATGATTTAGATGTGCATAATGCATAGTTTAAGCTAGATTTGCATTTATACTTTTGTTGTTGGTGGAATCGGAATCTACACGCTTTTATGGATTATTTCAGGTATATGTGGATCCGACTAGGAATGAGGAGGCTCATGGATGAAGGAAGAGTGAAGAGGAGGAGGAAAAGTGAAGAGCCCGGGAGCGGAATCGAAGTTAGAGAGGCTAAGTGAAGAACAAGTGAACAAAAGTTGTCGACAGACATGCTGAACTTGTTTCGCACTTTCTGGAGGCCTCGGTGGTCCGATTGACTATTATGACCATGCGTTGGAAAGCTCTTTCCGAGATCTACAACTTTCATGTTGACATCGAGACCAAAGTCGAAACGGAAAAATTACTGTGAACAGTAAAAGCCGCCCCGCGGCTCGAAGCTCTGTCGAACGATTTCGCTGATCGCCTGGCTGCCCCGCGGCCTGTGGTGGCTGCCCCGTGGCCTTCACAGAAACGCCGATTCAAAATTGGACTTTACTTAGGGTTTTTATTAAGTTATTTGGCCGACTTTCTAAAGACTATTTAAGGTTTTTCTAGTTATTATTTTCATGAACCTTATGCACTTTATTCCATTGTTGAGAGCGCCGTTGAGCATGAGCAACTAAACTCTCAAGGTTTCGCCTACAGTTTGGATCTTTGATTGTTGAATTGTGAGTTTCTTAAACTAGTTCTTATTCCTATTGTAATGTTTTGACTTCTTTGTGCTTAATTGCTTGAATGTGTTTTATTCTCTCTGGCCTGATCAACTAGTTAGAGTAGATTCATTCAATTGCTAGGGTTTTGTAGATTCCTCGTAGCGAACCTTAACCCAAGTGGCAATCATATCCCTTTAGGACTCGTAGGACTAATTGGATGTGTAGGAAGTTGAATACATGTTGAATATCGACTCGTAGCTTGATATTATGTGTACCTTGGTTAATTCATAATCTTAATGCTATCTCTAGGTTGAATCTTAACCGTGTTAGGGTTATTTAGAGATAAGGGTTGGTAGGACTCGTAGGACTAGTAATTTACCTAAGATCTGGACAAGGACATTGATAGGAAAAGACAAGAACTAGAGGTTGAAACAATGATCGAATTCATCAATCGAAGTGATAAATTGTAGGTGAACCTATTCCTCTCCACTGCATTCTTACACCAATTCACTTTGTTTGCTTGCTTCCACTTTGCTAAAAGGCGGATCTTTTCACACTAAAAACCCCCTTTTCCTCTCTGAGCGATTAGAATTAGACTTGAATTTAATAGATTTCCCTGTGGATCGATTTCTTACTTATACACTATACTAGTTGTGAGTTTGAGTATTCTTTGGCAAGAACAACGACAGGTTTTCCTCTTGTCACACGCCCAGTCGACAACACTCCTACTCGAGATCGACAAGACCCTTGTCGAGATCGACGACGATTCCAGAAGTTGTGTGACGCGTCGACGCAATTCTACTCGGATTGGGATTCCTTGGGCTCGAAGATTGCCGATTCTATCCAAAATTATCAAGATACATCATGAAGGAGAAGATCTATCTATTAAAGACATTTAGATATATTTAGATTTAATTTCCTTGTTGCTTTTATTTATCCTTAAAGTCTTAGATATAGTTTTAGATATAGATATAGATATTCTATCCTTGAGTAGCAAGGAATAGAAGGCTATAAATAAAGCCCATGGGGCTGATTTTAGATTAATTCAATTCAAAGTTAGAGAAGTAGGTCCACAGAGACGGTTTAGGAGTTAAGAGGTTTTAGGGTTTTGGCGTTCAACGAGAGTTGGATCGCCGGGATTGTAAAGTCTTTGAATTTAGTTTAATGCAAGTTGTTATTTCTTTCCAATCAATGATGTCTGAGGTTGCGATGAAGCGCGAGTAGTCCACCCACTTCTAGGGTTGGGGCGAGCCCGACGATAGCCATGCGTGTTTGAGGTAAAGATCCGACCTTTGTCATGTTTTGAGCATCTACTACTTGTTTATGTGTTTATTACCCCTCTAATGGAGATCCATGCTAACAACTTGGATTATAAACATAAAATCGGTAGAGACAATTAGGGTTTCTTGAAAGAGTTGTCTAATTGTTGGAAAAGGTGAAAGCTTGTCCTTTGATGCAATTTACATGATTATCTGTTTATCTCTGCCTTATGCATGCTTGGTTATCGTTGTTGCAAACCCCAATCTTGGAAGCCTTTTACATACAGTTTATTTCGAGAGTCCCAAAGCATTTGCCTTTACTTTATTTCTTTGTTTCGTTTTATTCTCTGTCTACTCGATCTCGACCAAGCCTGGTCGATCTCGAGTTACTGATCTTCGATCTAGCATCGATGTAGCTTCTGTGTGCAGGTACTCGACAAGACAAGCCGAAGTCGACGAGGACTCTACTCGATATCGAGTAGCCCTGGTCGATATCGACGAGACCCTGTGCTTGCTGCTGCGCTGTGTTCGACTGTCCGATCTTCTGTCGACTACCCTAGTCGAGATCGAGGACCCTGTTGTCGACTTCTGACCGTGAGATTTCTCTGCTGCCTAGGATCCGCTGACACGCTTCCTCGTGGATCGATCCTGACTTCCCGCTGCTGCATTAGGAGGAGGTCTTATAATTATTTGCAAGGGACGAAATCTGGTTTGCTGTGATTTATTTATATTTTATTATTGCAAGTCTCGATTTTCTCTTATCAACATTACAAATCATTGCTTTGTCTTAAGAGTCTTTTCTTAGAGTTATTGAATAGGAAATCGCTTCTCCATGTGAGTTCGATACCGGACTTCATCGCTATACTAGTAGTTATTTGGTTTATCAAGTGATTGATTGCCTAATCTATTAGTTTGTGTTTAAGTTTGGATATTATTACTAACTAGGGGAAGGGAGAAAGTGCCAACGACATTCGCCCTGAATCTAGTTTCTTGGCGCCGTTGACGGGGAGAAGAAAGGAGTTTTCTTTTCTTTATCTCTTTCAATTACTCTTTACTTTGAGTCTTTTGTGTCCTGGTATGGTTTAAACTAGATCTTCTAATTCATTGGCTTTGTCTTTTCACTACTAGAAAAATTCAGTTAGACATCTGTTGTCAGCAGATGTCTTTCAAAAAAATTTCCGACCTCTTTGTGCGTGTAGTAAAAGATCTAAACTTTCCACATCGGTTTTAAGCAGATGTCTTTTCTTAATTAGAACCCCTCAATTTTTGTTATGACATATTCACTTGTTGATGAATATCCATAATTTGTCATTTGAAAACTTGTGAAGATGTCCTCCTAAAGCAAAAATGTGACATTTACATCTTTATTTATAAAATAAGTGACGTTTTAAGACAAAATAGACAACACTTTTTTTTCAAGTGATCACGTTTATAATCATGTCCGATATATAATTTATTATTTTATATTGTTTTAATTTAACCAACCACATGAAATATAAGCATAGCTGATGTATTTCCATATTATCGACATCGCATTGAGAGTATTCATTTTCTGTGTATTAATTTAATGTTCATTATACGTGATATTATATCGTTCTAAAATAATGCACTATTGTGAGTGCATACACACAAGATGTCGTTTCCCATATTTATATCAGTTTTTCCAAAATAAAATGATATAGTTGCTGCATTGACACATCGATTTATTTTGTAGATAACGATGTTACTTTGACAAATATATATGAGTTTATATATTATTTTAATGTTCAAACTGGTATTGCACATTGATTTAAATGAAAAAATTGATGTGTATAATTATACGGGCATTAGTTTCCATAGACTGATATGATGTTAAAGGTATGAATGCACTTCTATTTTCATATATAATCCGATGTTTTTAAATATGGATACACAACACGCTTTTTTCGATAGAACATTACATTTTAGCTGTTCTTCGAAATAATAGGACGTTTAATGAAAACATGTACATATAAAAAAGGATCATACAATAACTTTTACAAAATATGCTGCCGCCATTCATAGCCACAACAGAGTTGCCAAGCTAATAAAAACCGTGACTTTTGATTCCCCAAAAATCTCTGTGCAATACCTCCATACATTGGCAGATCCATATTTACGGAGGCACTCGTTATAGAAACTGTAGACCTGTTAAGCAAGAGAACATCAGCAACATAGGACGAAGTGTTGCTGAAAATAATTGAGTAATGATGCATCAGAAAAATGCTAACCTCGGTGATTTGACAGCTCTCATGGCTCCCTCTGATCAGTATTATTCGATCTGGATATCTAACCTAGATTTTTACTGCACGTTAGTCAGAATACTAATCAACCATTGGAGAGGGAAAAAAATACCTTTTGCCTAACTAGTTGTCACGTGGGTATTCAACCTTTCCATATCCGAATCAAGGAAAACCAAGTACACGTTGTTTCCATCACAATGTGATCAAATTTATCTCGCTTATTCTTCACTAATTCAACATCAGTTTGACCCAAATCTCCACGTACAATACAACGTAGGTAGCTACCATTAACCATGTTAGAAGTCGAATGTCTGGCAACTAATGAACTATCAATACCAACCTCCCCAAACTGCACAGTTGGAGAATTGGACAACTATCAGATTGTTATAAGAAAAAACAGAAGAGCAATACTTGCAGGCAGAGCACCACTTTTAGAGTAGAAGAAGTACAATGTGAATTTTAAGCAAAACGCCAATGGAACAACTTCCAAATAGACAAACAAGTATCAACCAATGCTTAGAGATTATTCTGAACATTAAGAAACTTGAAAAATGAACTTCCAAATATAAATTGCAAGAGTGAATGACAAATTTTCCAACATATTTTAATACCTTGTTCTCTACGACAGCAATGCGCTTTCCATGTTGAGCAATTAAAATATGGTTCATGAGGGTTTTCTATCATGAAGAACAAAATCAAGCTATCAGGAGCACCTTCCAACAATAGGATGCCCATGGTTTTTGATAAACATTATAAAACATTTAACTTCCTTTTCTTTTCTTCTCTTCCTTTCAGGAAAGTGAATTTCAAAATTTAGAATGAGAAATCATATATCAATCATACCAAAATACCAGTTGAACTTATTACTGATTTTAAGCCTATTTTCATTTAATTAATATATGCCAGACTCGCTAACATATAAGAGTGAGATTCGAAATCTGAAAAGAGAGAGTGAAGAAATGATTGAGCACCAGTTGAACTTATTACTTAGTTTAAGCCTATTTTCATTTAATTAATATATGCCAGACTCGCTAACATATAAGAGTGAGATTCGGAATATGAAAAGAGAGAGTGAAGAAGATGGTGAATAGCTGAGGGCTATGAGGTTGTGTTAAACAGCGGCAGCGCTCTCACAAGAATTATCCAATCTTTAACTGAAAATATAAATTGGAATAAAAGGACAAAAAATGGCTTGCTTAACCGATTGAATTGGAACAATATATTTCTCATCTATATCATTAATTAAATAACCTTGAACTTTCCTATAAAATAGAGTATAGCTCCACAATATCTTATTTTATATATATATATATATATATAAATTAGGCTTTAGTATTTTCCTACCAAAAATCCCAATTTTGCTAGATGTCAAAGATTTAGAACGGCTAAAACCTTCTTGCACTTTTTACCTTGTTTGATCCAAAAAATTTGTGGTTAGGTGTGACATCAAGCCTTAAACTGAAGGCTGCAGACAAACCCAAAGCTGGCCTATTCTACCCTATTCAAAGGGTTAATGTGAAATTTTGATCTCGCAAAAATAAAAGTAGCAAACACCAAGGAAGAAAAAGACTAAAGACAACCATGGGGAATGAGTGGATGGAACTTCCTAGAACATTTTCTGAGCGTATTTTTATTTTGCTGGTATATATAAATCTCGAGTGATTGTATACATATTAGATAGGGAGGTAGCCATTCATTCAGATTTTAGCATTTGTCTTTGTGTCCATTATAAATAACATGTTTTGCATTTCTACTTCAAGAATTAGATGCAAATGGAAGACAATCAGAGCAACAGGTCAAACATAAGTAGCTTCCAATAAGAAATTCCTACGAAACCATACACCAACAAAGTTATTTAGGTTTTCAATGCCCTTCCTGACACAAACTTGATTAAGAATAATTAAAACTAATAAAAATAGAAGCAGTAATGGTAAAAAGTGAAAGAATACCTTAAGCGCAAGTAGAAGCAAGAAAGTCTCAACAGAATAAAATCCTCTATCCACAAAATCTCCAAGAAAAAAAAGTAGTTTGTCTTTGGACAGTCACCTCCCACCTTAAATAACTCTTTCATATCATAAAACTGCCCATGAATGTCACCATAAATATGCGGGGAAAAAAGAGACCAAAATATAACAATGCAAACACAAAACCCTTCGGCAAGACTAGGATTTAATAAATGAAAAATTAAATTCTTAAAACAAAGATACAGATCCATCAATTACTTCATAACTTTCTAGTAATAAATTGAATAGAAAATACATCTCGAATAGCATGGCTAACAGATCTGTTATTAACTTAGCTTATTCGTAGATTTGCATGATATAGCCTGAGTCTGCCCACACTGAATGAACTAAAGTAGTGGTATCACATCAAAACTTTCACAAGCTACATTCCAGAATGGTGTACACATTTGGACAAGTTCAGCGCATGGTCATTCATCATATATCTTGGAGCTTTGCATTTAAGCAGTGCATGTTTCAAGTAACAGTCAACATATGTACTCCTTCGTAATTACAAATCATAGAAAGGTAGGACAAGGAGTGCAAAGTTTTGAGTGTGCATCACATTTGACACCAAAAAAATATGTATAACTTGTTTCCTTTTATTCTAAATACCATTGCCCTGCATAAACTGGTCTTTTGGATAAAATATCCTAATTTTCCATCCCATTTTCTCAATCAACTTAACTGATCAAGTAGTTAACGTTTCCTGGTTTTAAATGGGCAGAGATTATAGTGCACCATTAACACAAACCAGTAGCTCGTAACAGTTGCACAGAACTAACCATGAGATCATTATTACTACCATACAACCATTTTTCAGCCATTAGATAGATCACTACAAGCATCGAGTGTGAAACTTGAGATTAAAGTTCAAATAAAGTGGTACAAGAAGATTCAAAGAACCAGAAAAGAAAATATTTGATGCTTATCCTTTTCAAAGTAATTTATAGGTTGATTCATCAAGCAAATGTCTATACACTATTGAGCTCAGAAAAAAAAAGAGAACAAAGGCATTAAAGTTACTATTGCTGAACACTTTTTTACCTCTGATATTGCCTGTCTGGACACATGAATGAGTTGGAACACATATACTTCTTTAGCTGGTTGTCTGCTACAGTCTATTGAAAAAGCATGAAGGGTAAGTGTTGTGTCCAGGAGCTGGATCCTAAACTACCATAAAGTGAAGCCTACACAACCCAACAAAAAAACATAAGGGGGCCGATTTTAGCACCAGAGAGAATAAACATAACATAGGTTGTAGACATCCCCCCTTCAACAGTTCAACCAAATCTTTTAAGAACAGATTTCTTGCATATAATTAATTGCATCCGGTGCTAGTCCCAAAATCATACAAATGACTAGTGACCTGACTTTCCTTGAAAGCTGGATAAGACTAATCTATACATAAAGGTTAATAACTTATGGGGAAACCACTTTAAGCTCCTTAATAAACAATATATCAGCAAAAAGTTGATGCATAATACAAATTTATTTGTTTTTTATATGTAATGTAAAAGGAAATAAATACGTAGAATACATACAAATTGCATTACTGTTGTTGCAGGAGGATGGTCAAGTATGAAATAAATATAAAGTAAAGATTAGACTGACTTCCCTGTCTCAGCAAATAAATACAAGACTTCCTCCCGTTGTAGTAGAAGGTTGTCAGGATCGAATCCACGAGGAAGCACGTCAGCAGTTCTCAAGTAGCAACAGATCTCACAAAAGCAACAGAAAAGACAGAAACAGAAAGGACAAAGCAAAACAGAAACAAAAGAAAAGACAGAAAATAGCAAAAGAAAGCAAATAACAAAGCAAAAACAGAAGTACTCGATCTCGACAACTACCCACTCGAGATCGACTACCAACAGTGAAGACAGAAACTGCAAAATCGACAACAAAAGCATAAACTCTACTCGACCTAGACAAGACCGTACTCGAGATCGACTAAGGCCTATTCGATCTCGACGAGCTCCTCCTCTGTATCGACTGGAAAGACAGAAAACTTAAATTGCAAATTTCGAACCCAAAACTCAGATTTTCGACGAAATAAATCAATATAATAAACGACTTCCAAGACCAGGGTATCAACACCACAACGATAACCATGCAAAGTAACACATAAAGGCATAAAAGATCACGCTTTCCATCAAAATAACTTTCGTTACTAACAAATAGACATATAGAGGCTTTCGCACAAACCCTAATTGTTACTAACCCTTTTCACATAATTAACCCAAGTTGTATTAAGATCACTTTCGCTTCAATAATACAAACAAGGATCACCTTCAACTCTCGCAAAAGAATCATGCTCATAGGGATAGAAGACGAATTGCATAAAAAGATCTGACCTTTACCGCATCACCTTACATGGCCACCGTCGGGCTCTAACCAGCCCCAGAAGTGGGTGGACTACTCACGCCTCATCGCAATCGCAGACATTGATTGATGAAAAGAAACTTGCATTAAACTATATTTAAAGCCTTTACAATCCCGGCAATCAACTTTCGCAGAATGCCAAAACCCTACAAACTTTAGAACTCCTGAAACTTCTCTGTGGAACTACTTGTCTCTGACATAAATTGAATTGAATGAAAAACCAGCCCCTAGGGCTTTATTTATAGGCTTCTAAACCTTGCTATTCAAGGATAGAATATCTATATCTATATCTAAATTTAAATCTAAAACTTTAAAAGATAAATAAAAGCAATTTAGGAATTAAATCTAAAAGGAAAATAAATCTAAAATAGGTAAGATGTCTTCCATGTCTTCTCCATAGATAGAACTTGATAGATGTTGATAGATCTCGGCCAAATTGGATAGAATTGGATCCAAGGACTCCCAATCCTAGTAGGACAGCGAAACCGCATAACGCGCTCCCGGACACGGCACGTCGCTCTCGACTAGGGCTCCTCGAGATCGAGTAGGATTGTCGTCGACGGGTGTGGCTCGGCTTCTCGGGTGACTAGTGCTCGACAAGGCTCGGACATGGCTCGGAGGTCTAGTCGATCTCGAGTAGCCCTACTCTGTATCGAGTAGGATTCGTCGTCTGGCTGACTTGGTCGGGTGGCTCTGCTCGACAAGGCTCCTATCTGGGCTCATAGGTCTAGTCGATCTCGAGTAGCCCTACTCTATCTCGAGTAGATTTTCTCATCGACTAGGTCTTCCCGGGTGGATCTACTCGACATGCTCGGACCTTGGCTCCGGGCTCCTCGATCTCGACTAAGCCTCCTCGAGATCGAGTAGAGGTGGTCTGCGTCTTCATCCTCGGCTTCTCGATCAGCTCTTTCTCGACCAGGCTCTCCTCGATCTCGAGTAGAGTGTACTCGATCTCGAGTAAAGATTTCTCAGCTTTCTGCTCTGTTCTTAAAACGCACTTTCCCGAGTCCTCGTTCGTCGGATTGACGCATATGACCATGCGTTGAAAAACTCTTTTCGAGGGCTACAACTCTCATGAAGACATCAAAGCTTGATTCAGAACGTAGAATGGTGAAAAATGGCCTCTTCTCCAGCTGCACTATTCTTAGCTTCTCCATGAGTTTTCTTTAAGCTCCAAAGTGCGTCCGATTTCTGCCAAATATAACAAAAACTTGTGTAGACCTCCATATATTGCAAAGAAGTGTAAACTACACAGATTCTGTATTATTTTAACCCAAATGTATGCAATGTATGCAGAAATCGATATAAAAGTTACTGTTAAACATGGCAAATTAGGCTCACAACAAACACCCCATACTTAAGCTTGCTTGTCCTCAAGCAATACTTTTAATTGTCATTCAGGGGAAGAAATCAAAACTCTCAACATATTAGATTCATTCTTATATGTCTCTGCAATCAATTACCATCCTCGAAAAGGTACTAGTGTCACAAATCCATGCATGTGCGATTATACAAAAGCAACATCTACTCACAAAAGAAGGGTTATGAAAAAACAATTTTATATGTGACAAAGCAACAATAATCAAGAGGATTTTAATTAAGCTCAAATAAGGAGTAGATTGGTAAAAGGCTAAAGGTGGGCAATTTTTGGCAATGTGGTGTTAATGATCCGGGGAAATGGAGTATTTCCAAACTTGAATTTCCACATTCCTTTTCATAAGATTCATCACCTTTCATAATGCTTTTATCAATAATAATGTTTTTACCTCTCTGACCTCAGCACTGCCTTCTCGCGAGTCGCAAACATGGGTGTCATGAATGACCCCGAATACTTAGTGCCTTGGACTCCTCACAATGTGTCCCATCTCTCCAAACTATTATCTTAGAGAGCAGGGTCAATCTACCTTTATCTTCTGAGGTGATTGGATTTTCTTTCACTCGTTAAATTTTCCATATATTTCAAACAATTTCCTTCCAAACTCCAATAATGATAATAATCACAAAACACCATATGATAATCTCCATAATGTGACATCATTCTCAAAATAATCCCCGGATAAGGCAAAGAATGGTGATATTTAGATCATGTGGAGCGATAATTGAAATAAGGCATAATATGGCTTTTGTGATGCATAAGCATAGGTAAGGCTAGGAATATAAACAATGAGCATTATATGGAAATATAAAGTCCTCCATCATTTTATCGTGCAACATGTCAAAAGCAACTTCAAATTTTACCTCCTTTCATGGTTTTCAATAAATAATGCACTTCATTGTGACTTCCCTTTACTAGGCAATTTCATGCTATATCTCTAATGAATCCAATTTAGCATCGTCGAGTCCAATATAAGCTTCCGTGACATTATTCAAAAAAATTCAATGGGGGTCATTTTTCTCAAATTTTGGAAAACATGCATATATAAGCACATAAATCAATAATGAATTCCAAAATAGCCATGTAGCAATCCAAAGAAATAAATTCTAAATATGCACAAATAATGTCACAATATAGCAAATATGCATAAAGTAAGCCCTTCCCCCACCCCATACTTAAACATTACAGTGTCCTCACTGTATAAAAACAAGGGTAGAGAAAGAAACTCACTAGACTGGTGTGCAGGGCCTCTAAATTTCGAATGGAAGCACCTCCTGGGCCGAGTATGAATATTGATTGGTTCTATCCATGGACCTGAAAAGTATGGAAGACATATACCCACTAAAGAAAAAAGAAAAAACAAAAAAAATGTTCAAAACCAAAAACAAGCAAAAAAAAAAAAAACAATGTCCCAAAGAATGTCCTAAAAAAGTCTATGTACAAGCTCTAGATTTTATAGTCGCTAGGCCGACTTTTCCATTTAGCTCAAGGTGGCATTTGCAGGGCCCATGTAGCTTGGGCCATAAATAAGACTCCATTCTTGTCCATCAGCTGCAATCCTCCAGAATGGATCTTGTTCACCACGAAAGGTCCCATCCGCTTCTTGTTGAATTTATTAGGGAACCAATGATCCTTTGATTTAGAGACATAGAGCTTGTCTCCAACTTCATACTCCTTGGGCTCATCATTGGATATCCTACATAAGCGCACATACCAAGGCAAACCTCTCCCATGTATAGATAGATCTTTAATGGAAATAGAAGAAGAAAGATCCATACCTTGGCTTACCTTCGCAGAGACGGAATCGGGGACCACAGTGTTTGGTCGATCTCGACTAGGGCTAGTCGATCTCGACGAGTCTGTAGGTTCTGGTGGTGGGCTGCTCGCAGATGCAGGAGTCGACGAAGAGGAGGGCTTGTCGACATCGAGTAGACTACTCGATCTCGAGTAGCTTTCTGCTCCTGGTGGCTCCAGTGTCGAGGAAACATGGGCTGGTGGAGCCGGGTGGTGGTCGATCTCGACAAGCCTGGTCGAGATCGAGGAGCCTGGTTCGTCTGGTGGAGTCAGCGTCGAAGAAGGCGAAGTCGAGGTAGGGCTCTGGTGGTCGATCTCGAGTAGCGTACTCGATCTCGAGTAGGACCCTACTTCTGCCTGGCTGCTCGACGATGCTGGTGCTGATGGAGGTTTCTGGTTTTGGTCGAGGTCGACTAGGGTCCTCGATGTCGAGGAGCCTTGGTCGATCTTGACCCCATACTTGGTTCCTGTCAAGGCATCCGAAAAATAATTAATCCATAACGACGTACCTTGGTTTGTGTCGATTGGATTTTCTGCGTCCTCCTTTAGGATTGCCATGATCTCCTCCACCTGGGCCTCTATGTCCCTCTTTTCCAGCTCCTCAGGGGTCATATTTCAGACCTTGGGTTCCCCGCAGGTGATGTAGCCAGCTGAGATAGATTTGACCTCTTCCATTGGACCTGTATGCCTTTTAGTTTTATTAAAGGAATACTCAATTACCTCATCGCTGATGTTGAAGGTGAACACTCCTTTCCTTACGCTTATGTTGGCATCCACCGTTGCCAAGAAGGGTCTTCCTAAAATAATTGGACAAGAAGGATCTTCTTGCATATCAACAACTAAGAAATCAGCAGGGAAAAAGAATTTACCTACTTGTACTGGTACATTGTCCACCATGCCTGTTGGAATGACCACTGTGTTGTTGGCCATGTATAGTCTAGCATCCATAGGCTCTAGGGCACCTATCTTAATCTTGGACCAAATTGTTAAAGGCATTATACTCACACTAGCTCCAAGATCACATAAAGCATTAATTTTGTATGGACCAAATCCAATGGTTATAGCAAACTTACCTGGATCTGGCCTCTTCTCCAGTATGTCCAAATGGCTGCATTCCTCTGTAATTTCAGCCATCGACCGCTTTTTGCTCAGTATCTCCTTCAGGAACTTGACATAGGATGACATTTCATTGAGAGCTTCTGTGAAGGGGATGGTGACGTTGAGTTTCTGAAGCATCTTGATGAAACGCTGGAATTTCTTTTCTGCCGGGTCCATTGGAGATTTTGTGGGGAAAGGCAGCTTCTTTTTCTGATTCAGAGCCAGAACAGATGTCGGAGGTGCTGCAGGCTGCTCGACCTCGGGTTGGGTGTCCTCGATATCGGCCACACCCTTGTCGATCTCGACCAGGTTGGGTGAGTTGTTGTGCACTGCAAACGAGGGCTTTTGCAGTTTCTCATCGAGATCGAGTAGACCTTCCTCGATATCGAGTAGGCTCTGGTCGACATCGACTAGATGCTGGTCGACTTGCTGGTCTCTTTTGTTCTCCTGTTTTCCGACTTCTGGCTCTTGCAGTTGATGGCCGCTTCTGAGTTTTACAGCAGCGATGTGTCCAGTCTTTCCCTTAGGATTTGGTTCTGAAGATCCAGGGAGCACACCTGACTGTCTGGGGATTCCCGCTGCTAGCTGACCGATCTGTGTATCAACTGATTTTCGTCATATATCAATTTCCCCAAGCCTAGAGTTGACACCTTGCATCTGAGTGTAGACGGAGTTGAAGGACTGCTTAGTTTCTGAGTGATTCCTCCGTATTTCCTCCAGGACTGTCTGTATATCATCCTTTTTCTAGTCCCTTTCCGGATGTCCTGGAGCTCTGTAGGGCGGGGGGGTCCTAGGGACACCTTGGTTCCATTGTGGTTGCTGAAACCTTTGGTCTCCCATGTAGCGATTGGGACCCCCTGCGTAAGCTACCTCCTCGCGGTGCTCTGCCAGCCTGACTTGCTCTGTGTGTGGGCACTCGGGGGTGGTGTGCCGTTGCGATCCGCATTCAATGCAAGGCTGGTTGACAGAAAGATACTTCACTTGCTTAAGGAGCTTCTTGTTCTGATCTCTGTAGTACTGTTCCCTTACATCCGGATCAATCTCCTTAGGAGGCTCATAGAGGGGCATGGATGGTGCTGGCCTGGCATAGGGGTTCTCTTCATAAGTTGCAGTAGACCCATACTTGTTGTCGTAGTTGGTGAGCTTCTCTAGCACACCCCATGCGTCACTTGGCGGCATTGTCAGATACTCATAGCGAGTATAATGGTTGATTCTGTCCTTAGTGACTTGATCAAGAGAGTTGAAGAAGATCTCCTGAATGACGTAGGGTGGCTGTCCATGAGTAGGGCAAGATCGCAGCAATTCTTTGTAGCGCTCCCATGCCTTTGCCAGCGGTTCCCCTTGCTTCTGTTTGAAGGCGGTGATTTTCTGGCGAAGATGTGCTGTTTTGGCGGGTGGGAAAAATTTGTTCAGAAACTCTTGCTCTACTTGGGCCCATGTTGTCAGGGATCTTGGTTTCAGCCCTTAAAGCCACTTCAGTGCAGGTCCAATGAGAGACCAGCGAAAAGCCTTCATCTTGACATATTCTAAAGTTGTACCTTCAGCAAGAGTACGACACATGTCAGAAAAGTTTGTAATATGTTCAAGAGGACACTCATTAAATCTACCAAAAAAGGCATTATTTTTAAGCTCTATAAGAAATTGAGTGCGAATTTCAAAAGAGTTTTCAGGGATAAGAATCGCCGATTCAGGCACGACGAGAGTTGGGTGCATATAGTCCTCTGCCGTGGTTGGATATTGGGCAAGATCAGACTCTGCTTGCTCCCTTGCTGCTTTCTCAGTGGCGATAGCAGCATCTTTAGCGGCCAATTCCCTTGTAAGCCTTGCAATCAGCTGTTCCTGTGTCTCTGCAGCTGCCATGGCTCTTTGTAGTTTAGCTCTGATGTGAAAAATGCGTTCCGGTTCGTCTAAGCCGTCAAAATCAGGTGGTTCACCAGAACGGCGCATACACCTGTAAATTAACTCAAAGAAAAAGTGAGATCTGACTACCTAAGGCGCGAATGATAGCTTCCCCGGCAACGACGCCAATTTGTTGTTGCAGGAGGATGGTCAAGTATGAAATAAATATAAAGTAAAGATCAGACTGACTTCCCTGTCTCAGCAAATAAATACAAGACTTCCCCCCGTTGTAGTAGAAGGTTGTCAGGATCGAATCCACGAGGAAGCACGTCAGCAGTTCTCAGGTAGCAACAGATCTCACAAAAGCAACAGAAAAGACAGAAACAGAAAGGACAAAGCAAAACAGAAACCAAAGCAAAGACAGAAAATAGCGAAAGAAATTAAAGAACAAAGCAAAAACAGAAGTACTCGATCTCGACAACTACCTACTCGAGATCGACTACCAACAGTGAAGACAGAAACTGCAAAATCGACAACAAAAGCAGAAACTCTACTCGACCTAGACAAGAACGTACTCGAGATCAACTAAGGCCTATTCGATCTCGGCGAGCTCCTCCTCTGTATCGACTGGAAAGACAGAAAACTTAAATTGCAAATTTCGAACCCAAAACTCAGATTTTCGACGAAATAAATCAATATAATAAACAACTTCCAAGACCAGGGTATCAACACCACAACGATAACCATGCAAAGTAACACATAAAGGCATAAAAGATCATGCTTTCCATCAAAATAACTTTCGTTACTAACAAATAGGCATATAGAGGCTTTCGCACAAACCCTAATTGTTACTAACCCTTTTCACATAATTAACCCAAGTTGTATTAAGATCACTTTCGCTTCAATAATACAAACAAGGATCACCTTCAACTCTCGCAAAAGAATCATGCTCATAGGGATAGAAGACGAATTGCATAAAAAGATCTAACCTTTACCGCATCACCTTACATGGCCACCGTCGGGCTCACCCCAGCCCCAGAAGTGGGTGGACTACTCACGCCTCATCGCAATCGCAGACATTGATTGATGAAAAGAAACTTGCATTAAACTATATTCAAAGCCTTTACAATCCCGGCAATCAACTTTCGCAGAATGCCAAAACCCTAAAAACTTTAGAACTCCTAAAACTTCTCTGTGGAACTACTTGTCTCTGACTGAAATTGAATTGAATGAAAAACCAGCCCCTAGGGCTTTATTTATAGGCTTCTAAACCTTGCTATTCAAGGATAGAATATCTATATCTATATCTAAATTTAAATCTAAAACTTTAAAAGATAAATAAAAGCAATTGAGGAATTAAATCTAAAAGGAAAATAAATCTAAAATAGGTAAGATGTCTTCCATGTCTTCTCCATAGATAGAACTTGATAGATGTTGATAGATCTCGGCCAAATTGGATAGAATTGGATCCAAGGACTCCCAATCCTAGTAGGACAGCGAAACCGTGTAACGCGCTCCTGGACACGGCTCATCGATCTCGACTAGGGCTCCTCGAGATCGAGTAGGATTGTCGTCGACGGGTGTGGCTCGGCTTCTCGGGTGACTGATGCTCGACAAGGCTCGGACATGGCTCGGAGGTCTAGTCGATCTCGAGTAGCCCTACTCTGTATCGAGTAGGATTCGTCGTCTGGCTGGCTTGGTCGGGTGGCTCTGCTCGACAAGGCTCCTATCTGGGCTCACAGGTCTAGTCGATCTCGAGTAGCCCTACTTTGTCTCGAGTAGATTTGCTCATCGACTAGGTCTTCCCGAGTGGATCTACTCGACATGCTCGGACCTTGGCTCCAGGCTCCTCAATCTCGACTACGCCTCCTCGAGATCGAGTAGAGGTGGTCTGCGTCTTTGTACTCGGCTTCTCGATCAGCTCTTTCTCGACCAGGCTCTCTTCGATCTCGAGTAGAGTGTACTCGATCTCGAGTAAAGATTTCTCAGCTTTCTGCTCTGTTCCTAAAACGCACTTTCCCGAGTCCTCGTTCGTCGGATTGATGCATATGACCATGCGTTGGAAAGCTCTTTTCGAGGGCTACAACTCTCATGAAGACATCAAAGCTTGATTCAGAACGTAGAATGGTGAAAAATGGCCTCTTCTCCAGCTGCACTATTCTTGGCTTCTCCATGAGTTTTCTTTAAGCTCCAAAGTGCGTCCGATTTCTGCAAAATATAACAAAAACTTGTGTAGACCTCCATATATTGCAAATAAGTGTAAACTACATAGATTCTGTATTATTCTAACCCAAATGTATGCAATGTATGCAGAAATCGATATAAAATTTACTGTTAAACATGGCAAATTAGGCTCACAACAAACCTGAGAGTTGATGGATAAGACTATATCAAAATACTGCATCTTATTTTCAAAGCAAACAAAAGCTGCAAAGAATGTAAAGAAAGAAAGTAGCACCTTACCTCAAGTCTATATTTTCCTGGTAAGACATTTGGAAAAACAAATTCATTACGCTCATCTGTTAGCCTGGCTGTTTTTGCATGCTTGCTACTCTTCGAACCCAATCTGTTCAGTTTAACAGAAATATCTTGGCTGCACTTCTCAATATAGACAACCCTGCCTTGTAAATTGACGAGTGCCTGACGATTTAGGTGAAAGGATCATAAAGTAATTTTTAAATACTATATACGTAGTATAAGTTACACCTTGTGAGCTGAGACACTATTTAGGTAGGTTATGCGATACAATTTAATCACTAAGTTTAATTGCATCAATTCAAAATATAATTTCCTGTTTGTAATAACAAAAAATCTTCATAATATTTCCACCAGAATATTAAAGCATAAAGGACAAGTAAGTGCATGCACAAATGAAGGTTAGAGACTCAAAGATAAAAAAAGAATAACATTGCACCTTATATCATAGAACTCTACATGAGAAAATTCAATACTTTACATCATAGAACTTTACATGAGAAAATTCAATACTTAAGTTCAACTCATCTAATTCAAAGATTGTACAGGGAACAAATGTCAAACAGCAAAGCTTCAGCACAGATATAAACACAGAACGAAATCCATGAAATTTGGGCAAAATAAACAAAAAAGAAAACAACCACCCAACCTGGCTAGGGTTTCGATTGGGGACAAGATTTCAGATCTGGAGGGAGGGAGACGCTGGCGAGAAAGAGGTGAAGAGATGATGTCAGTGGGCGGCGAGGAGGTGGAGATCTCGGATCTGGAGGGAGGGAGACGATGGCGAGGCGGAGGTGAGGAGATTGTGCGGGTGGCCGGCGAACAGAGGGATATCACAGATCTGGAGGGAGGAAGACGACAACGAAGTGGAGCACTGAACCCAAGAGGATGGTCGCCGGAGAGAAGGCTTGGATATGGAGAGAGAGGATCAAACATGGCGGATCTGGAGAGAGATGATCGAAGAAGGAGTTGGGGATTTGGAAGAGAGTAGAATGTAGTTAGAGGGAATGAGGAGAGAGAAAGAGAAGGCTCCAATTTGTTTTAACTTTTAAGGGTACCTCAAAATTTGAAAGCCCGGGCTAAAAAAAATTTCGAAGTGTTTTAATCCCGCCCTTGACCACTTTTTTGCTTTTTTTCGAATTAGCGATTTCACATCTGTCTATAAATTCGACCATTGTATACACAATTTTTAACATCACAAAAAAAATTATTGATGTCATAAGTTAATTTAACATCAGTTGATTTTATGACAGACTTAAATCATATGATGTCTAATTGCAGTATTCTAGTAGTGTTTGATCTTGAGGTTGAAAGATCTTTTAGGTTGAAGAGGGAGCTTGTGTTTGAGACGGACGAGGAGATGGCAGAAGACGGTGTTGTTGATCTGTCAAGAAGGATCCTGAGAAACCTAATTTGAGGGCTCAACCACTTGAAATTAGTCTTCCTGATCTCCCCGAGGGTTCAAGATTTGAGTATAAGTCGAATTGGTCTTCTATTTTGCCCTACTTTCTTGGATTGCCTGGGGAGGAACTGAACAAGCACCTTTCTACCTTTGTGAGTGTGTGTGATAGACTGAGACCCCATGGCCTGAACGATGACCAATTTATGTTGAGAGTGTTCCCCTTTACCTTGAAAGATTCTGCAAGCGATTGGCTTTACTACCTACCCCTAGAAAGCATTACTACTTGGGTGCAATTGAAGAAAGCTTTCCTGGAAAAGTACTTTCCTGCGACTCGCCTTAACAAACTTAATAAGGAGTTGTCCAGTATTGAGCAATCACCTACGAATAGTCTTTATGAGTATGTTGAGAGGTTCAAGAAGCTTAAGGGTAGTTGTCCGCAACATGGTAAACCCGAGGATGATCTAGTGTTGTATCTTTATGAAGGCTTGCTTGACACCGATAGGAGTTTCATCAATGCTACTAGCGGAGGAGATATTTTGGATAAAATACCTCAGGAAGCAATGCAGATTTTTGAAGGGTTGGCTAATGCTTCGCAACAATATGGGAGACACCAAGGAGTTAGAGGAGTTCATAAGTTGGATAGTTCGAGAGATGGACACAAGGATGATATCGATAGGCTTATGGAGATCATGAACAAGATGGCTGTACAAATTAATCAACTCCATCAGCCTAGACCTTGTGGTGTTTGTGGAGATCCAACTCATCCGAATGATAAGTGTCCCTTGATTCTGGAGGACACCGCTGAAGTGAATGCTATGGATTTTGGACCTCGTCGTAACTTTGGTAACAATTAAAATCAGAGCTACAATTCAAACTATCAAAGTGGATTCAACGGCAGAGGCAAGAAATAACAAGTTCCTTTTCAGAGAGGACAATTTGAGAATCGTCATAGAAACACTCAACAAGAAGATTGAGATGATACATTGAGGTTGTTATTTGAAAAGATGAGTGTTCAAGAGAAGTTGCTGAGTCAGATGGCTAAGGATATTAGTGAATTGAAATCAAAAGATTCGGGGAAGTTACCATCGTAGGTGGTAGTGAATCCGAAGGAGAATGTTAGTGCCATGATCCTTAGAGGAGGTAAACAAGTGAATGTGCCCACTAGGATTGTTGAAGAGATGCCTAGAGAAGAAGTTGGTTTGGGAAATAAGGAGAAAGAGACGGAATTGGAGACATACTGCATAGACGGCGCCCGCCGCCCCTCACCATGGCCCCCGCCACCTCCTCTAGTGACGGATCCGATTTCTGACGTTGTGCAATCCCTGAAGAATTCTTCTAAAGAGTGGTCTTTTGAGGTTTTAAGACCTGCACCACCCTTTCCTCATGCCTTAAGATCTGATCGTAAGTGGGAAGACGAACAAATTCTGTATGAAATCTTTGCTCATTGTGAGGTAAATATTCCACTTTTTAATTTGATTTAAATTGTGCCTCGCTATGCGAAATTCTTGAAAGAACTATGCACGATGAAGCGAAAGAAAAGGATGCGAAAGAAAGAAAAGGTAAGTTTAAGTGAGAATGTTTCTACTTTACTTCAGAAATGATTGCCTGAAAAGTGCGGAGATCCAGGTATGTTTACTATCCCATGTGCAATAGGTAATGATAGCTTCACCAAAGCTATGTTAGACCTAGGTGCTTCGATCAATGTTATGTCTTATAACTTGTACATGTTTTTAGGTCTCAATTCATTGTCTAAAACTGGTGTTACTATACAACTCTCTGATCGTTCTAGTATTAAGTCTAGAAGAGTTGTTGAGGATGTTTTGGTTAAGGTGAATGATTTGATATTTTCGGCTGATTTCTTCATTCTAGACATGGAACAAGGTACGCCTGATAACCCAATTATCTTGGGAAGGTCATTCTTGCGAACGGCCAAGACTAAGATTGATTGTTTTGAAGGTTCACTGACTATGGATTTTGATGGTAGAAAGATTGAGTTTTCTATATTTGAGCCTATTGTTTCTTCCCCCAATAATTATGTAGATGTTCTTGACTCTAATGAAAGTGATCACATGAATGAATCAAATGGTTTATTAGATACTTCTGTTGAAACTGAATCTATGAATCTTGAGTTTTCTATCAATGATGAAATTAGATTAGGGAAAGATGACATTGAAAGGAAAATTGAGAATTTATTTAAGTCACATGACAATGTGTCTAATTCAAATGATTTTATTGCCATTTCCCTATGAGAAATCGATTTCTAACAATGTTGAGGTTTGTGCAATTGCAGGACAACTTCCAGGAGTAACTCATTTCAAGAAGGAATCAATCAATGCAATTGATGGATATGTTGGAGAAGTTCCTAAAGTTCCAACTCTTGTCTTGAAAAGGACAAGTGTGAGGGATCTTGGTGGAATAACTTGATCAAGAAATGCATCACGTCGAGCCAAAGACGTGAAACAAAGGCGCCTCTTGGGAGGCAACCCAAGGTAGTTAGGTAGTATTATTTATATTTTGCAATTAGTTTTCAATTCAATAAAGTAGGATCAATCGTGTCGCTGAATTACGGAACTACGGTAAGTGAAACCTGTGTCGAGTCGAGTTTTGATTGATTTGGAGTGCGGATTCACATTCTGTGGACACGACGCCCGCCGCCAGTCACACGGCGCCCGCCGCCCCCTGTCCGCCTGACGAATCCGAATTTTGGTAAACTTGGAAGGGAAGTTTTTATCTTTCTTATTTTTGGTATTTTTCATTTTAGGTTAGTTTTATTTTATATCTTTTTAGGATTATATTATTTTCTATCTATGTTAGGTTAGATTATTTCTATCGATCTTAGGTTTAGATTTTTCTTTTTAGGATTAGTTTCCTTATTTATTAGGATTAGAGGTTCTATCTTTTCTATTTCTATTTTATCTAGTTCTAATATTTTCTATTTTTCTTTTTGATAGATATTCCTTCTAACTCACCATATATTGCTACTCCCTATTTTGAATCATTCAAGCTTGCTCAAGGAATCTACAAAACCCAAAAGCTACTGGAATCCATTCCAAATACCTAAAGCCTTGCGTTTCAATCGATTTTATCCACCAAAATAGTCTCCACCATTACCCTACATCCACAAAATTCAACTTTTCCCATACCATTCCCCTACCTATCACCAAAGAACCTTTTCAAACCAAGTTGTTCATGAAAGTTTCGAGTTTGGAGGAGTGTGGACGTCGGTCTTCCAATGTTTTCACTCGGATTTGTGGTTCTGAGTACACGGAGCCCGCCGCCCTAGACACAACGCCCGCCGTCCCTACAGCGAGCTCGTCTTTTGGTCGTTTTCGTGGTTTTTCTACGAGTTTTCCTCAAGTTACATTATATCGTCTGCTCCTATCAAGAAAGATGTGCCCCCTTATTTCGATGATACTTATGTGCTATGCTGGAATGCACTTGGAAAGCGCACCTACACGTCCACGATGTTCTTCGACGAAATCACATTGAGACGGTTGGGCCTGTTTGATTCGGTGATCGCTTTGATGGCACATAGAGGGCTGCGTGATTTTATTGGCAGAAGGGCTCCTACCTACTCTTGCTTGGTTAAGGAGTTCCTTACTACTTTGGAGGTAATATCGCCCATGGATGTTCGATTTCGATTACGGGGAAGAGCCTGTAATTTCTCATATGTTGCGATAGGAGTTGCTTTCGGTGTTACGAAGAGATGCTCTAGAAAGTGGAATAATGCCATGCGTGTTCTTGATTCAGTAGAGATTTGGAGGAATCTGACAGGGATGCCTGAGACCTTCAAAGACTTCAGACTTGATGATATGACTACTCATCCCGCTCTTCATCTATGTCTGTGGATTTTGGGCTCTACTTTCTATGATTCTGATAGCACTCCTATTGTTGATCCTGGTGTGATTGAGTTCATTTATTGCCTGACTCCTGAGTCTACTATAGTACCAGACTGGGTGCTCTTATTTTTGAGGATGTGTGAGAGGGTTCGTGGCCAGCGCAGCGAGAATAATCCTCTTGTCACCTCTTTTGGAGGCATGATTACACTTCTGGCAATGTTTTATGGTGTTGATGTTAGTTCACTGCAGCATGTGAGTCCTTCTTATATGTGGGACATAGATGCTCTTGTGTCTGCATGGATGTTAGAAAAGTTGCAGTTGCCATATGCTATTGAGAGATTTCGGTGGTTATCTGGACCCTAGCAGTCTCATCATCAGTATCTGCCTACTATTTTACCTATAGGGCTGAAATTAGTACACTTCCGCCGAATCCATGTTCCTGTTGACACTCATTTACGGAAGCCTGATGATCATGTGACCCCTGCTAGCGATGTTGAAGAAATGCAGATCAAGATGACGCCGCCTACGGTTCAAGATGCCTCGCGCGTCTCCTCCTTGGAGAAGAAATTGACTGAATTTCAGAAGCAGCAGGCAGACGAGTTGATGAAGCTTACAAAGTCTCATGCGATTCTGGTTGGGAAGATCGATCAACTACATGAGACTTGTCTCTTGTTGATGGGTTTGATCAATCAGCGGTCTGGACCCCAAACCCCGCCTTCACAGTAATAGGTTAGTCATTTGCTTCCTTCAAACCCTTTATATTTATATTTTTCATTATTCTTTTTTTTTGTGTGTTTCTATGCATTGAGGACAATGCAACATGTAAGTGGGGGGGGGGGGGGGGATGAAGTGAAGTAGTGTTGTGAGCTGAATTTACCATAATTTACAGTAACTTTAATATCGTTTTCTGCATACTTTACATACATTTGGGTTAGATAGTACAGAATCTATGTAGTTTACGTTTATTTGCCAAATTATGGAATCTACATCAGTTTCTGTTTTAAATTTGCAGAATTCGAGACATTTTACAGCAACTCTAAGGAAGGTCAGAAAAGCTCGGAAAACCACCACAGAAGTCCAAGGTCAAAGAAGCAGCGGAACCAAGCGAATCAAGCTGAGAGCCCAGGCTACTCGGTCTCGAGTAGGCCCTACTCGATCTAGACGAGCATGTCCGAGCACAGGCCTTGTCGACTAGGAGCCAGACCAACCCAGCTCCGGAGCTCTACTCGATCTCGACAAGCCCTAGTCGAGATCGACGACGCCTCAGCGCCACACCCGGAGTTGATGAGGAGAGGAGGCAAGCCGAGGACGAGGATGACCAGGCAGCACTCGCTGCCAGCGACTCGACTCGCTGCAGCGAACCTCTCGATGCCGCGGAAATCTTCGCTGCCAGCGGGACGCACCAAGACGAGGGAGCTCGCCAACTCGCTCCAGCGGAAGGGGGCTCTCGCACATGCGGATCGGCGAACTCACTGCAGCGAAAGGAGCCACGTCGAGGACCTGCTAGCCGAGACGACAAGCCAGCCCAGTCGACGACTTTCCTACTCGACATCGACGAGCCCTAGTCGACATCGACGACGAATCCAGAAGCTGTTGACGTGGCTTGACGAATCCTACTCGGAGTTGGAGTCCTTGGAGCTGAGGATAGCCTAGTCTATCCGAATTATCTACATCTATCATGGAAGAGAGTTTTATCCACTTTGAGACAATTTAGATATATATAGATTTAATTTCTTTATCGCTTTTATTTATCCTTAAGCATTTTAGATATAGAAGTAGATATAGATAGATATCTTCTATCCTTGAGTAGCAAGGTATAGAAGGCTATAAATAAAGCCCATGGGGCTCAGTTTTATTCATGAAATTTCAGAGAGAGAGAGAAGTAGTTCCACAGAGACGGTTTAGGGAGTTCAGAGGTTTTAGGGTTTTGGTAGTTTACGAGAGTTGATTGCCAGGATTGTAAAAACTTTGAATTTAGTCAATGCAAGTTATTTCTTTTCATGAATCAATGTCTGAGTTTGCGATGAGGCGTGAGTAGTCCACCTACTTCTAGGGTTGGGGCGAGCCCAGCGATAGCCATGCGTGTTTGAGGTAAAGATCTGACCTTTATCATGTTTTGAGCATTTTCCTACTAGTTGATGTGTTTATTACCCGTCTAATGGAGATCCATGCTAACAACTTGGATTATAAACATAAAATCGGTAGAGACGATTAGGGTTTCTTGAGAGAGTTGTCTAATTGTTGGAAAAGGCGAAAGCTTAGTCCTTTGATGCAATTTACATGATGATTTGTTTGGTTCTACCTTATGCATGCTTGGTCATCGTTGTTGCAAACCCCAATCCTGGAAGTCTTTTACATTAAGTTTGTTTCTAAAGTCCCAAAGCATTTGCCTTTACTTTATTTCTTTATTTCGTTTTAAATTTCTGTCTTACTCGAGATCGAATAGCACTCGTCGATCTCGACTACTGATCTTCGACCAAGGTCGTTGTAGCTTCTGTGTGCAGGTACTCGACGAGACGAAGCGAAGTCGACGAGGACTGTACTCGACATCGAGTAGCCCCTCATCGACATCGACAAGCCTCTGCCTGTGCTAGCTGCTGCGCTGTGTTCGACTGTCCGATCTTCTATCGACTAACCCTTAGTCGAGATCGAGGACCCTGTTATCGACATTCGTGAGATTCCATCGCTGCCTAGGATCCGCTGACATGCTTCCTCGTGGATCGATCCTGACTTCCCGCTGCTGCATCAGGAGGAGGTCTTGTAATTATTTACAAGGGACGGAATCTGGTTTGCTGTGATTTATTTCTATTTTATTATTGCAAGTCTCGATTTCCTCCTATCAACAAATTGGCGCCGTTGTCGGGGAAGCTATCATTCGCGCCTTAGGTAGTTAAATCTCATATCTGCTTTGAGTTATTATACAGGTGTATGCGCCGTTCTGGTCTACCACCTGAGTTTGACGCCTTAGACGAACCAGAGCGTTACCTACACATCCACTCTAAACTCAAAAGGATCATGGCGGCCGCTGAAACACAAGAGCAACTGATCGAAAGGCTTACAAGGGAACTAGCCGCTAAAGATGTTGCTATCGCCACTGAGAAAGCAGCAAGGGAGCAAGCAGAAGCTGAGCTTGCCCAATATCCAACTACTGCAGAGGATTATATGTATCCAGCTCTCGTCGTGCCTGAATCGGCGATTCTAATCCCTGATAACTCTTTTGAAATTCGCACTCAATTCTTGATAGAGCTTAAAAATAATGCTTTTTATGGCAAATTTAATGAGTGCCCTCTTGAACATATTACTAACTTTCATGATATGTGTCGTACTCTTGCAGAAGGTACAACTCTGGAATATGTCAAGATGAAATCTTTTCGTTGGTCGCTGGCTGGACCTGCATTGAAATGGCTTGAAGGGCTGAAGCCGAGATCTCTCACCACCTGGGCCCAAGTAGAACAAGAGTTCCTGAACAAATACTTCCCACCCGCCAAAACAGCACTTCTCCGTCAGAAAATCACCACATTCAAACAGAAGCAAGGGGAACCGCTAGCAAAGGCATGGGAACGCTACAAAGAACTACTGCGATCTTGCCCTACTCATGGACATCCACCCTACGTCATCCAGGAGATCTTCTTCAACTCTCTGGATCAAATCACAAAGGATAGGATCAACCATTATACTCGCTATGAGTATCTGACGATGCCCCCAAGCGACGCATGGGGTGTGCTAGAAAAGCTCACTAACTACGACAACAAATATGGGGCTCCTACAAACTATGAGGAGAACTCCTACGCCAGGCCAGCACCATCAATGCCACTCTATGAGCCAGCAAAGGAGATTGACCCAGATGTCAGGGAGCAGTTCTACAGAGACCAGAATCGCAAGCTCCTCAAGCAAGTAAAATATCTATCTGTCAACCAGCCTTGCATTGAATGCGGATCACAGAGGCACACCACTACTAAGTGCCCACACACCGAGCAAGTCAGGATGGCAGAAACACATGAACAGGCAGCCTACGCTGGGGGTCCAAATCGCTACATGGGAGACCAACGATCCTACCAACCACAGTGGAACCAAGGTCCCCCCAGGAATCCCCTACCCTACAGAGCTCCAGGACATCCAGAAAGGGATCAAAAGAAGGATGATCTGCAGCTGATCCTTGAAGAGATGCGTCGTAATCAGGGCACCATCAACAATCAATTCCAGAATATCACTACAAAGTTTGGGGAATTGGACATCTGGAAAAAGGGAATAGAGACGCAGATGGGTCAAATCGCTGCACAGATCCCACGACCGTCCGGACAACTCCCTGGGCAAACTGAACCAAATCCTAAGGGGAAAACCGGACATGTCGCAGCTATCAAACTCAGGAGTGGACATCAATTACACGAGCCAGAGGTCGAAAAATAGCAAAGCAAGGCAGAGCAGCAACTCGACGTAGAGCACAGCCAACTCGATCTCGAGGAAGGTGTACTCGACATCGACGAGACTCTACTCGACAAAGACCAGAAGCTGAGCTCGGACTCCGCTGCGCAGACCAGCAACTCTAGGTCGACCACCCTACTTGATGTCGACGAGCCCGTTGTCGAGATCGACGAGCAGCGTCAAGTCGACGTCGACAACGCTGCAGCACCTCTGACAGCTAATCGGGCTCTGAAACTGAAAAAGCCACTGCCTTTCCCTTCAAAGGCACAGAAAGATCCCACTGCAGGTAGGTTTTCCAGATTTGTTAATATGCTGCAAGAACTGAATGTTTCTATTCCTTTTACAGAAGCCCTGCAAGAGATGCCTAGATATGTCAAATTTCTCAAGGAAATCCTAAGCAAGAAGCGATCCATCTCAGAGATCGCAAGCGAATGCAAAGTACTCCATTTCCCTGAAAAGAGACCTGACCCTGGTAAGTTTTCGGTTACTGTGGGTTTTGGTCAATATAAATATGATTCTCTATGCGATTTAGAGGCAAGTGTGAGCATCATGCCTTTATCAATCTGGCGGAAAGTAAAGATAGGATGCATAGAACCTGTGGATGCTAAGCTATACATGGCAAACAATACAGTAGTCATCCCTACAGGTATAGTTGAGAACGTCCCTGTCCAGGTTGGTAAATTCTTTCTTCCAGCTGATTTCCTTATCATTGACTGTGCTGAAGACCCTACTAGCCCTATTATTCTTGGTAGACCATTCTTAGCTACTGCAGATGCCAAAATAAGTGTCAAGAATAGATCGCTCACCTTCACCATAGGAGATGAGATTTTGGATTTCTCTTTTGGCCCTACAAAAGAGGAAATTTCATGGCTGGAGGTGAAAAGCATCAGCAACCACGGGACCAAGCAAACAGCGGAGGAAGGTGCTGACATTGTACCCGAGGTCGACAAGCGCTACTCGACATCGACAAGAGACCTACTCGATCTCGACAAGACTTTGTCTACCTCGACAACCACTGCAGAGCCAGAAACTTGCCAGGAGCCTAAGTATGGGGTCCCTGTACTCGAAGTCGACAAGTCTTCATCGATGTCGACTAGCCCCAAGCCCAAAGATTCCTGTTTGGGGTCCGAAAAGGCAAGTTCAGGTTTGAATCCTACTCCCCCTCAGTCCATAAAGAAAATTTTAAATGATTTAAGGGGAGATAAGACGCCGTGGCAAGAGAATCTGCGAAAACTGAGAGCTGGAAAGAAAAGGGAGAAGGCAAGAGGAGATGATGCAAGCAACAACCTATCAGCTGAGCTTGCATACTACCATCAGGACTTAGATGATCCAGGAGAAGGGCCAAGCATGAGCGAGCCCCACCATAATGGTCCTTGAGCGCAAAATGGAGAAGTCGGCCTAGCGACTCTAAAATCTAGAGCATGTATATAAAACTTTATGATTTTGGGACTTTTGAACTTTTTGTTTTGTTTTTGGTTTTTGTTTTAGGATTTTATGTCTTTTAGAATGTTTTATGTGGATAGTCTTGTTTTTTGTGTGCTATCTAACACTTTTAGGTCGGCGAAGCATAAAAGGATCGCGAAAAGTGGAATAAGAAGTCCTTGAAAAACAGTCAAAATCGACGAAGGCCAAGTCGACGACGACAAGGAGGAGAAGCCCAGAAGTTACTCGACCTCGAGTAGACGTACTCGACATGGACCAGCCAGACGCTCCTCGACTTCAGATTCCACCAGACGCTGAAAGCCTACTCGATATCGAGTACTGTACTCGATATCGACAAAGAACATCTACTCGACATGCACTGATCCGCCTTCCTCGATGTTTTATCCTGTGAGTTCCTTCCTTTACTCTTGTTTTTATTTAATTTTTATACAGTGGGGACACTGTAAATTTGAAGTATGGGGTGGAGGAAGGGCTTACTTTATGCATATTTACTTTATTTTGATATTATATGTGCATTATTTCTTCGAATTGCTACATGACTATGTTGGAAGACATTATTGATTTATGAGCTTATATGCATGTTTTCCATAAGTTTGAAAAATGACCCCCATTGAAAATTTTGAATAATGTCATGGAAGCTTTAATTGGACTCGACGATGCAAAATCGGATTCATTAGAGATATAGCATGAAATTGCCTAGTAAAGGGAAGTCATAATAAAGTGCATATTTTCATGAAAACCATAAAAGGAGGTAAAATTTGAAGTTGTTTTTGACATGTTGCATGATAAGATGATGGAGGACTTTAGATTTCCATATAATGCTCACTGCTTGAAATCCTAGCCGTACCTATGCTTATGCATCACAAAGCCATATTATGCCTTATTTCAAATATTGCTCCACATGACCTAAATATTTGCCATTCTTTACCTTATCCGGGGATTATGTTGAGAATGATGTTACATTATGGAGATTATCATATGGTGTTTGTGTTGTGATTATTATCATTATTAGAGTTTGGAAGGAAATTGTTTGAAATATATGGAAAATTTAATGAGTGAAAGAAAATCCAATCACCTCAGAAGATAAAGGTAGATTGACCCTGCTCTCTGAGATAATAGTTTGGAGAGATGGGACACATTGTGAGGAGTCCAAAGCACTAAGTATCTGGGGCCATTCATGACACCCATGTTTGCGACTCGCGAGAAGGCAGTGCTGAGGTCAGAGAGGTAAAAGCATTATTGTTGATAAAAGCATTATGAAAGGTGATAAAATTTATGAAAAGGAATGTGGAAATTTAAGTTTGGAAATACTCCATTTCCCCGGATCATTAGCACCACATTGCCAAAAATTGCCCACCTTTAGCCTTTTACCAAATCTACTCCTTATTTGAGCTTAAATTAAAGTCCTCTTGATTATCAATGCTTTGTCACTTATGAATGTTTTTGCATAACCCCCCTTTTGTGAGTAGATGTTGCTCTTTAAATTGCACATGCATAGATTTGTGACACTAGTACCTTTTCAAGGATGGTAATTGACTGTTGGGTTATATAAGAATGAATCTGATATGTTGAGAGTTTTGATTTCTTCCCCTGAATGACAGATAAAAGTATTGCTTGAGGACAAGCAAGCTTAAGTATGGGGTGTTTGTTGTGAGCTGAATTTACCATATTTTACAGTAACTTTAATATCGTTTTCTGCATACTTTACATACATTTGGGTTAGATAGTACAGAATCTATGTAGTTTATGTTTATTTGCCAAATTATGGAATCTACATCAGTTTTGGTTTTAAATTTGCAGAATTCGAGACATTTTACAGCAACTCTAAGGAAGGTCAGAAAAGCTCGGAAAACCACCACAGAAGTCCAAGGTCAAAGAAGCAGCGGAACCAAGCAAATCAAGCTGAGATATCAGGCTACTCGATCTCGAGTAGGCCCTACTCGATCTAGACGAGCATGTCCGAGCACAAGCCTTGTCGACTAGGAGCCAGACCAACCCAGCTCTGGAGCTCTACTCGATCTCGACAAGCCCTAGTCGAGATCGACGACGCCTCAGCGCCACACCCGGAGTTGACGAGGAGAGGAGGCAAGCCGAGGACGAGGACGACCAGGCAGCACTCGCTGCCAGCGACTCGACTCGCTGTAGCGAACCTCTCGCTGCCGCGGAAATCTTCGCTGCTAGCGGGACGCACCAAGACGAGGGAGCTCGCCAACTCGCTCCAGCGGAAGGGGGCTCTCGCACCTGCGGATCAACGAACTCGCTGCAGCGGAAGGAGCCACGTCGAGGACCTGCTAGCTGAGACGACAAGCCAGCCCAGTCGATGACTTTCCTACTCGACATCGACGAGCTCTAGTCGACATCGACGACGAATCCAGAAGCTGTTGACGTGGCTTGACGAATCCTACTCGGAGTTGGAGTCCTTGGAGCCGAGGATAGCCTAGTCTATCCGAATTATCTACATCTATCATGGAAGAGAGTTTTATCCACTTTGAGACAATTTAGATATATTTAGATTTAATTTCTTTATCGCTTTTATTTATCCTTAAGCATTTTAGATATAGAAGTAGATATAGATAGATATCTTCTATCCTTGAGTAGCAAGGAATAGAAGGCTATAAATAAAGCCCATGGGGCTCAGTTTTATTCATGAAATTTCAGAGAGAGAGAGAAGTAGTTCCACAGAGACAGTTTAGGGTGTTCAGAGGTTTTAAGGTTTTGGTAGTTTACGAGAGTTGATTGCCAGGATTGTAAAGACTTTGAATTTAGTTAATGCAAGTTATTTCTTTTCATCAATCAATGTCTGAGTTTACGATGAGGCGTGAGTAGTCCACCTACTTCTAGGGTTGGGGCGAGCCCAGCGATAGCCATGCGTGTTTGAGGTAAAGATCTGACCTTTATCATGTTTTGAGCATTTTCCTACTAGTTGATGTGTTTATTACCCGTCTAATGGAGATCTATGCTAACAACTTGGATTATAAACATAAAATCGGTAGAGACGATTAGGGTTTCTTGAGAGAGTTGTCTAATTGTTGGAAAAGGCAAAAGCTTAGTCATTTGATGCAATTTACATGATAATTTGTTTGGTTCTACCTTATGCATGCTTGGTCATCGTTGTTGCAAACCCCAATCCTGGAAGTCTTTTACATTAAGTTTGTTTCGAAAGTCCCAAAGCATTTGCCTTTACTTTATTTCTTTATTTCGTTTTAAATTTCTGTCTTACTCGAGATCGAATAGCACTCGTCGATCTCGACTACTGATCTTCGACCAAGGTCGCTGTAGCTTCTGTGTGCAGGTACTCGACGAGACGAAGCGAAGTCGACGAGGACTATACTCGACATCGAGTAGCCCCTCATCGACATCGACAAGCCTCTGCCTGTGCTAGCTGCTGCGCTGTGTTCGACTGTCCGATCTTCTGTCGACTAACCCTTAGTCGAGATCGAGGACCCTGTTGTCGACGTTCGTGAGATTCCATCGCTGCCTAGGATCCGCTGACACGCTTCCTCGTGGATCGATCATGACTTCCCGCTGCTGCATCAGGAGGAGGTCTTGTAATTATTTGCAAGGGACGGAATCTGGTTTGCTGTGATTTATTTCTATTTTATTATTGCAAGTCTCGATTTCCTCCTATCAACAAGTAGTTAGTTAGGTTAGTTCATATTTGAATTTATTTTTTTGAATTTTTTATTATTTCCTTTATGTTATTTCTTTTAGGTTATATAAAATGTCAAAATGGAAAAAAAAGAAGGAAAAATGTCGAAAAAATAAAAAAAAAAGAGTGAGTCTTGTTTGCTGTTTTGCATATTCTGTAATCAAAGATTTCCATCTAATTTGAGTTTGTCCTATTTTGACTTTATACTGGCATTATCTTATAAATCCAATGAAATTCTGGAATGATTTGATCTTATCCTGAAAATTGTTTTTTAGTGAAGTATGATTACGCATATGTAATTGAGCATGTATGATTTAAGTTTTGGAGTATGCTTGAAATTCAACAAAAATTTATCCCAGTGAGATATTTTTGGCCTTATAAGGGATAAATCGATCTTTATTCCTTTTGTTTTTTCTTGTGTGATTTACTCTTCCTATGCATTTATCATTGAGTATTGCCATGGTTATCTATTTTCAAGGCCGATTATATACATGTTCATTGCTTGATAAGTTCAAATGATTGAGGCAACCTTTGAGCCTTTAGCCTTTTTATGGATAGCTCCACAAAATTATTATTCATAGCCTATGATGAGCCTTACCCTTATTCCGGGGGAATTGAGATTTTGAGTGGGTTATGGAATCTATTTTGGAGATTGAGGAGAATGAAGCTAAAGTGTGATGTTATGGTTTATGGTTTTGAGAAGATGTAATGTTATGTGCTTATTTAGTCCCCTATTCTTATGCATTTGATTTTCATGCATTTTGGCTCAAGGAAAAAAAAAGAAAAAAAAAAGAAAATTCAAAAAAGAAAAGAAAAGAAAAAGAGAATAAAAGAGCCATTTATCTTATTTTTGCATAGTGAGGAAGAATTGTATTTATGTTGGTTATGAGTCTTATTGGTTGGGTGTTGAGATTGCATGATATGTGAGATGATGAGATGAGATATGATTTGATGAGTTAAGAGATGATTTTAGAGTTATTTTTATGATATTGAGAGATGTTGTGCATTTGTGAGCTTGATGTTATTGAGTTGGTTTGTGTTTGTTGGGAGTTTTGGAATTTTGTTTTCCCGAAATTTATTGCACCACATGACCAAATACAATTCCTTGCCCTTATGTTTCTACCAAGCCCCATTACAACCCCGCCGAATGGTATCTTCTATGAAGGTTTCCATTGAGCGAAAGTCCTCTTTATATCCTTATTTTTGCATTGACGTATCCGGTGGATATTTTGTGATTTAAATGTCAATATTTGAGTTGATACTTGTATATGGAATTGGGGTGAGTGTGTGCTTAAAGCATAAACACATGAGAGTGAGAGATACACATTTTATCCTAGGTAAGGTTGATTTTTGATCATGCAAGCAACTTGATCTCATATATAGATGTTATGACGTTTATATGTTTGATTCTGTTTGCACTGTTGACGATGTTGCTTTTGATGAGTAAAGTTATGAAAGATTTCCTGTGGGATGTGTATATGATGTTTTGCTTTATGGTTGTTTGAGGACAAGCAAGAGTTAAGTGTGGGGGGATTTGATAATGCATATTTCATATAAGCATTATAGGTGTTTCTTATTGCTATTAGGTAGTGGTTTTGCTAGTATTTGAGTCTAGTTCCGTATATTGCTTGTGAAGTATTCGAGTTCGGAATCTACGCGTTTTTAGTGTTTATTCTGCAGAATTACATTCCGACCTTGGATGGACTTTGGGAAGAGTTTAAGAAGCATGTTTTGGAGCATATAGAGGCTAAGAAAGAGAGAGGAGAAAGGAAGCACGACATTGGAGTTTATTGAAGACAATTGAGGAATGACGGACACTGCATAGACGGTGCCCGCCGCCATTTGCACGGCGCCCACAGTGGGCCTGTTTTCCGGATACGCGGTTTTGGATCCGAAGACATTATTTCCTATTAGTTTATTCTATTTCCTACTAGGGTTTTTTCCGACTTTGAGAGACATTATTATAAATTAGGTTGTTTTTCAGTTCCGTTCATTGCGTGTTAGAGGATGTTAGACAATAGTTCAATTAGAGAGAATTGGCCTATGAGTTGCTAAACTCATAGTTTCGCATGTGATTCGAAGACATGGTTGTTTGGATTGTGAGGATTTGATTCTATTTGATTATTCATGTTCTTAGTTATCATCTTGTGTTTTATTATTATATTTGTGTTCCTTTCTATACCTAATCAACATGTTAGGAATTGCATCTTAGCTGTGTTCTTTTTAGGGACAAATTTGATTTAATTTGAAACGGACGAATGAATCCGATATATATACTGAATTTGATACCGGATTTCCTACGTAACTCATAAAAGAGTATCAAGTCTTTACGTAGTTCTTTTTAGAACCAATTTGATTTGGTTTTAAAAACTTGATCGTTTGAGGATCGTGTGATTGAACTCGAATAGCGATAGCTTTGTATCGAGTTTCATACATATCCGGTAAAGCGAAATCAAATCTTATGTAGTTCTTTTGAAAGAACAAATTTAATTTAATTGGTTTTGACCTCATATTCATTTAGAAGTGAATTTAGAGGCGGACGACTGTACCCGATATATTTTTAGAATTTGATATCGGGCTACCTACGTAACCGATTTTACGGTGTCAAGTCTTTACGTAGTTCTTTTTAAAGAAGCAATTTGATTTTATGGATTGATGATTGAACCCGAGGAGCTTTAGCTTAGTATCGGGTTTCCTACATATCCGACAAAGCGGAATCAAATCGTATGTAGTTCTTTTTAAGACAAAATGATTTGATTTTGGAAAAAGTGACTGAATTTGGTACATGTTAAATTTTATACCAAATTTCCTACGTAACTCGTAAAAGAGTATCAAGTCTATATGTAGTTCTTTTTATAACCAAGTTTATATTTGGCGAAATTCGGTTTCAGGTTTTGACTCCGTTTTTGTTGAAGCCGATTTGAGATTGACTCACTAGAATTAATTGACAAATAATATTTGATGAGTTTAAATTTACATTTTAATCAAACTCAAATTCTTAATTTATGCCAATTATAATTCTTATATTTTAGTGGGTTAGTTTTGTAATTAGGCATACTTTTCCAAATATGCCAAAAAGCATATACGGGTGTATTATACTCTGTATGTATGTAAATTATTGGTTGTTACTTTGTTAATTTGAATTAACAAATGCCAATGCCATTAAGGACATTTACCGAGCCGAGCTAACCCATGAGCCCATTTTGTTTTATTTCCAACTGAGCCCAATTAATTTGCAAATGACTCTGGCTCATTTTTCCCAAGGCAGGTATGCGTTTTTTCTTTCTTTCTTTTTGTGTGTTGTTCATCTTCCTCTAGGCTACAGTCTAGACGACAGAAAATCGCCATTGTACTCCTCGATAGCGGCGAGCCTTTTACCCACAGCTTTGGAGCTCCAGCCTTGGTCGTTTGAAACGGAGGATAGCAGAGCAAGAGCGGAACAGACTGAGTTTGAGCCAAGACGAAGTCTCAACTTGAACCTCTTCAATTAGGTACGCTTTAGGGCATTTTCTTGTTTGCGAATTTTAGCGCCAATATTTGGTACCAAATCCGATTTTTGGGTGACTCTTGACCTAAATTTCATATTCTTAATCAAAACCCTTTGCAACTGAGTACTCAATTTTTATGTTAAATTGATTTTTCTTCAATTGTAATTTTAGGGTTTTTGAAAAGCGATTGATAAGGGATTTGAAGGATCGGGGCTTAAAAAGCTCACCAGTATTCCTCCTGAACAGACGAGCATAGCGATCAGCAATGTCCTCCAAAGATCTGTGAGATCTATGATGAAAGCTAAACGTCAAATTGTTAGTAGGCACCCCCTGGTCAAAACCAAACTGACGAGTAAACCTATTCGGGTAGTAAGGCTCCAAGAGTAAAGATCGGCCCACCCGAACCGGTAATACAGCTGAGCGTAAGCAAACTAAACGCTCAAAGTCAGTGTCTGAAATCCCATCAACATCGGCCAGATCTAGGTCAATCCTTTCCCCGAATGGTATGATGCGGTATTGAACATGTTGATCATGTCTCATCATGAATCTGGCCTTGTGAATCTCATGTACCTCACCGTTGAGCCCTGCGCAACGCTTCAAAAGAGGGTAATCGCTAGGGAAGTCACTATCAGTATTGCTCCGATATAAACCAGGAAAATACTCAAACAGCCAACCAATTACAAAGTGGATTCCAAGGCTAGGATTTGCCCTACTAGGATGGGTAGGGTGTGTTGCCATTTCATTAAGACCATGGTAGATGTGACCCAGAACCGTGGGAGCTAGTGAGACTTGTGTGCCCTGAGCCATCAAACAAGCCATCACAAAGGTTTCAGGTCGCACTCCCCCAGAATGCTGTGGAAAAACAAATCTGCTCAATAAGAGGGATAAAAACGCAACGAGCTCAGCTTGTTCACTTACTACTAGAGAGAGTAAATCCTTCTGACGTGTTGTTTTAGCATGAGACAAAGAACTCGGATGAACAGCTTGTTTAACTTTGATAGCAATGTCAGAGCCTTCTTTAATGACGATATAGATCTCCTCACCCCAATATAAATGAGCTAACCAGTTCTCCCAAGAAACTGAGCCATAAAGTGGCTAGTCCATGAATACCACCTTGACGCAATATGCCTTAATGCCGGTCTCTCATCTCCTCAGTCCATTCCATCAAACAAGGCATGAAAGTGGCTAGTCCATGAAAAGCGAAATCTGATCCCCAATTCGATCTCCTCGCCAATAAAGTTTTTAGCAATGGATAAAACTCCTCATCAAGAGGGAGCTTGGTTGGGTGCTCGCCAACCTGAACTTTATCCAGAAAGATACCAGTAAATCTCTTACCGAAATCTTTAGTGGTTTGTACACAACCGTTATCATTATCACAGAGGAATCGCAAGCTACCATGAAAAGTGTCCTCTTTTCTCGTCCACGTCTTCAGTGAGGGGAATTGTTTACAAATAGTAATTTCTCGAATTGAGTGGGACCTAGGATAAATAGGACCGTCATCAAGTTCTCAACCATCCGTTCCCAGAGCTCTCTGAGGCAGAATATCCCCATAAGCATCCATTTTGAGAACCTAAAAGAGTGTTCATCAAGTTAGAAATCAAAGGAAGCAAACGAACTTTGAATATGTTCGACGGGGTTCTTGCAAATTCAAAGTTCGGGGGCAACTGTTCGGGGGTGAAATTTCACGACAAACATATTCAATCAAAATTACATATTTATTCATAAAAGTGTATCGAGTTTTTGTATACATATCAAACAGATGTATTACAATTTGGGGGCATTCTATATGCCTTGCAAAACTTGATACAAGTGGAGAAACCTAATACGTTGAACGAGTGTTCAGGGCTCACCAACTTCTACAAAAAGTCACTTGTGGAAGTTCCAAATGCAGCCTCTTTGCAGGCCTCCGTAAGCAAAGGCTCGACCTGAAAAGAAAGAGAAGAAACAATAATGTTGTTATCTATGCATGGCATATAAAAAAAATGCAACTCAAATGGGCTGAGAATACAGCCCTTAATAAATTCATAGAAAGGCTTGAAAGGCCTGGAAAAACCAGCCCAAATTCATGTTATGGGCAGCTATGAAAGAGAAGAGAAAAGCACGTTGAAAATATTTTTCAACTGCTTAACTGCTTCACTGCACAGTTATGCAGTAACTTCTACGAAGCAGGGAAAGTGGGGGAGTGGGTTGAGGCTAGGCTAGGTAACTGCTTCTATTACTCCCTATAAAAAGCTAAGGTGGGGCATTAGATGTTTTTTTTTCCTTTACACAGAGAGAGAAAAAAGAAAGCATTGAATCCACACACGCATCAGCAAAGAAAAGCAATACAAACTCAATCAAAAGTTTCTCCAGCAACAACAGGAAGAAGAAATCAAGGTAGTTTCAATGGATTCCAAGATCCCCCTATGCAAAATTATATAGCTTTTGTAAAGCTATATGTTTTAAGCATATGGTATGGATTTTGGAACCACAAAACTATCCCTAAACATGTCGAAATGCTGCTGAGATACTACCAAAATGGATTCTTAAAACCCCCCATGCAAACTTATATAGCTTTGTAAAGTTACAACGTTTTAAGCATACGGTATGGGTTTTGGAATCTCAAAATCACCTAAAACCATGGCGAAACTATGGCAATTTTTTTTACTAAAATCAGTCTTAAGCAAATAAAGGAAGGATATGGGGGATATCAGTGCCTCCTCTCTGGACGACTGAATGAACGACAGACCTTCCCTCCATTGAAGGAGCTCCTTCTTCTTCTTCTCAATCTCAATTTCTCTCTTTCCTCAGTTTGCAATTAGGCTTTTGTCGAAATTTTGTTCCGCGATTATGAAATTATGGTTTTTTTTTCGGTTTTTTTAGCGCTTCTTCGACTTTGTTCTTCAACCTTTCCTTAGCTATTTCGAATATGTTCTTCAACCATTCAAATCTGTTGCTTTTTATTCTTTAGCCTTTGAAATCCGGATGGTGATGGCGAGTTTGAATCGAGATAGAGAAGTGGAGATGGCGGAAAGTAGAAACGAAAGTGAGGTGTTCAACATCTGGATGGTGGATTAGGAAGAAGCAGCAGATGAAGATTCGGAGAGGGTCGAACTGGAGAGGGAGAGGAGGCTGGGGGATTTGGTTCATTTTTATTACCTTTTCTTTTTTTCTTTTTAATTCTGATATCTATATACCCTATCCAAACTTCAGATATAAGATATACATATCAATCTCATACCCATACCGATAGCTTGATATCTATATCCCATACCCATAGCCTATATCCTATATCTATATACCCTTTCCAAACGGGCCCTAAAAGTTTCTGTGTTCTTTCTAAAATAGATGTTTTTGCCTAAACTATCACATAGCCCCCATACCAAATTTAACCATGAATGATAATGCAGGCATAGAGTCATTTACAAGTTGGATAAAAAATGGCAACGGTGAAAAAGATCAGTATGCCTACCGGCAACCAAATCAGTACAAAGGCTAAAATTGAGGGATAAAATCTAATCACCCAAATCAAATGTCCAATTTAGGGTTAAGTTTTGAAAGAAAAACGAAAGAGAAGGAGAGACCAAACGCACCTAATCAGTCCAAAATGCTGAGATTGTGTGCCTCCTTTCCTCAATTGCCCTAACCCAAAACGCCCAAAGTCACAGATTCTACAAAATAAACCGAATTTCGAAATTAAACGCTTGATTGGAAGTAGATGTAAGAGAGAACTTGAAATTCGGAGTTCAAACCATCAAAATCTCAAACCAAATAGCAAATTGGGGCTTGAAAATTGCTAAAAAAAACCCTAGAAGATACCTGGTAGCGAGTACCGTTGCTCCGAGTGTCCTTGACTCGCTCTGGGATTCTGAAGCTCGACCCGCTCCGTCTTCAATCTGTCCTTGCTCCGCCCTCCTCTGTTGCCCAAGGTTGAAAATCTCCGTTGTCGAAAGGACAAGGGTCGGAAAAAAAAGGGGAAGAAACCAGAAGACGCCACTGATGTCCGGGAAGACGAGCAAATGAAAAAGACCAGACTTGATTGATGCGCTGATTAATTGGGTTTGTTTGATAAAATTTCAAGTTGGGCTAATTAAAAACAAAACAAACAAGAAATTAAAAAAAAATTGGCCTGAGCTTGATTTGGGTTAAGCCCATGAAATGGACTCATATTGTATTCAAGCATGTGACCATCAAATTTGGTATACAGCCGGATGATTTGAAAAGCCAAAATTTGATTTTATAAGTACACGTGCATGCCTTTGCACATTTGAAGGAAATTTTACTTAATTGCAAAAGTGACCCATTAAACGCGTTTCCTATATACACCGCAAATGACACGTCGAATTGGACGTTGCAGCAACGTTGGATTAGACGTTGCTAAAACGTCCAATGTGACGTTGCATTTGTTGGGGGAAATTGCCCAAGTGAAGGGGATCCGACGATGTAACAACGTTAGGTCGGACGTTGTTGCAACGTCGGATCGGACGTTGCACCCTGGATCCCAACGGGCTCCGTCGGGCTTAGCAACGTTTATTTGGACATTGCTACAACGTTAAATTTAACGTTGCTGCTACCTCCAAATCCCTAGAGGCAAACAAAGGGCGGGCTTAGCAACGTTTATTTTGGGGTTGTAACAACGTCGGATTCGGCGTTGTCACAACGTCGGATTTAACGTTGTGACTACTTTCAGGTTTCCATAACCAACCACCCCTATAAAAGGGAATGAGGACCTTGAATAACTCAACACAACAATTCCACATTCTCATTCCTTCCATGGAGCAGGTTACATCTGGAGTAGTAGGCTCCACGGGCAGAATTGATTATGCAATCGAAAGGGTTCGGTACCCAATGCCCCCGTAGGAGTCCAAATGTGCTTGCAGCAGTCCGGGATACAGAGGCATGCATCCATGCGCGATGTTTCAGATCGTTTGTGAAAAAGAGAATCACATTTTTGCACCCTTGCGGCTCGGGTGTCTGGAGTGCAATGATTTTCATCCGGGCATTCGTGGAGCCTACGAGTTGAAGGTTGGAGATCTTCTGCTTCAACATATCCGGTCATTCTTCGCCGATGTAAACAAAGGTGACCACGCTGACGTGGCTCAAACGGCAGGGATACTTGTGAGGGGAGCAAATAAGGAGGTTGGAACCTTTCCATTCAACGAGTTAAAGATTAAAATCATTTCGAAGACGAACTAAGAATAGCCTGGTCGATATGAAGAAAAAATTATGTTGTTATCGATGTTGTATTTTTTAGCTGTGGTAATGCCTCGATGTATGTAATTTGTTAGTTTTAGTAATGCCTCGATGTGTAATCTGATCGTTATCTATGAAGCGAAGCGTTTGCATGTGATTGTTTGTTGTTGTGATCGGGTAGAAACCATCGAAAATAATAACGCAAACAACACGAAATACCCAAATATAGCATACCGACAAAATACGAAATGTATGTCATAAACAAAGGGACTATAATGTATCTACTGCAAAGATCGAATGTATCCCATGAAATGCTCATACATCTGGTCTAGTTGGGGATGCCCGACCAATGCCTGAATGGCCTGGGTCATCTCGTCGACTCGGGCCTGGCGCGCAGTAGTCTCAGCATCAACCTCATCCCCATCCCCATCTAGTCCGATGTCGTCGTCTGGGTGGGTAGGCGCAGCCGGAGGAGCACCAGGTAGTACCATTGTCGTGGGCATCACATGACCTCGACTCTACGATTGGAACCAAGCGAGGTAGTCAGCTGAGACGCCTCCCTGACAACTCTCGATCGTCCTCTAGTGACCGGTGACAGGGTAGAATCTCTCATCGTCCCGATCTTCCCAACGGTGGTGCTGCATGCCGAACGTCACGATGTAACGCCTCTGCAGACGAAACGGGCGCTGCACGAAGGATGGAGGGATGACGGCCAATGGCTGCTCCTGCACGCGGCCGAACTATCGGAGCACCTTGTCTCGCATGTACGGCTCAAAGATGCCACCGAATCTGAGGGTGCTTCGATAGGTGGAGGAGCGAAACTGACCAACGAAATCCAGGTCTCTGCCAAAAGGCATCCACTCGACCTATGTTCAGAAAATGATATAAGGGAAACAATCTTACTCGACATATGTAGTTAAAATCAAAGAAAGTGAGAAACAGGTTACCTGATCGATGGTCATGCGCTCAAGTTGTGCTCGAAGCATCTTCTCCTTCTTGCGCCTCGCCTTGTCGTTCCCCCTCTTCTCGGCCTTTGACGGGTCGAACCGTGCCATGTATCGGGGATCATCAGCAAGTGCATCCTTGTCCGAGTGAAGAGGACCCGCAAAACAAGGTAAGTACGACCAGATCCATGCCTGAAAATTATAAACCATTAGAGCACTTATTAAATGTAACTCGCAAGCAGAAGAACGTATTTACAGTATTAAAGAAACATGTTACCTACAACAGTGTAGCACACCCACGTAGGCCCCTGACATCGCCTCTCGTGGCCTCCCTTAATCCCCGGTAACGGAAGGCAAGCACGCCTGCTCCCCAAGCTAGTCTCCCGGAGTGCGGTAAATCCCAAACTAGCCCGAACAACGAGAAGTGTACGCGGCTCTGAGACTTGTCGATGAAGAGCGTCGCACCCAGCAACGTAGCCAAGAAAGAAACGGCGAGGTCGTGCTGCCACTCTACGCTTTCTGGCACTACGCCATCTGGGGTACGGAGGTGTGAAGCCCGATGATGAACCTTCAGCAATTTATGCCGATAGGTCGGGTCCGTCCATAGCCGGTGAGCCTTATGGTTCCTAAACGAGACCAAAAGATCTCCTGGAGGCAAGTCGCCATCAGGGTGCTCATCGTCCCCCTCCTCCTCGTGAGCCTCCACCCCATCCCTGGGCGCCGCATCCTGTGGCGCCTGGGGCGGCCCCTCACCATCCACCTGAGGGACCTCCTCGTCCTCACCAGCCACCTGATGGTCCTCCTCATCCTCCTCGTCACTCTCGTCATCGAGGTCCTCCTGCTCGAACTGAAGATCCTCCGCTATATCCGTCTGCTCCTCCTATGTGTCATCCGCCCCCATAGCAGGTGTGAGGCAGTCAGCTGCTGCTGCGATGACCGCAGCCCAAGCAGCGTTTCCATGAGCGTGTCCGGAGGTACTAGCAACAGCCCTAGGATCTGACGTCGCCTGCGCTAACAGAGCTACTGCCAACAGATCATGTGCTGCGGGCACCATAGTACTCAAGTGGAAGAACGTACCATCAATGTCTGTATCGTCCTCCGGCCTCCGCTCTGTCGGGGCTGTATCAGGCTGAACTGCCGTATCTCTCACGGTCAAAGTCTCATGCTCCGCAAGAGCCATGAGATCTGACACCGTATGCGAAGACGAGTCAGTGATGATGACCTCCTCCGAATCGGTGCTCTCTACGACATGTGAAGGCGCATTGCGGTCTCGCCCGAGAACGATGCGAACGGTCCCGTCATTCCGTCTCATCCGAGAATCCTATTAAAATTTTGAACTACTATGTAAATATATTTTTTCATTTAAGTTGAATTTCATATCCACCCCTTTATTAAAATGTGTTATTTCATTCAAGAATTTAATTTTCGATCCGCTTACAGTAGTTCACTGTAAACAACTTCATTTGTAATAATTTGTTTCTATAATTTCTTTTTGTATGTTTCGCCAATTCGTTTCTATGATTTCTTTTTGAACATGTTATTTTGTAACAATTTCTTATAATACATGTTATTTTGTAACAATTTATTCTAATACATATTATGTTTTAACAATTTTTTTTTCTATAATTTCGCTTTAGACATTAAAGTAGTTATTTTGTAATAATTTGTCTTAAATATATTGTGCATTCAAATTAAATAAGGTTAACTTATCCGATTCATATGATAAACTTATTTGTTATAAAATTCAACAATTAAACAACAAAATAAAATGAAAAATAAATTAAATAAAGTCAAACTAACCGATGGCGTACTCGTGAGGGGAGATATCTCCTGCGTCCGCCTCTTCCGGCCAGCACCGGCTCTCCCACCACCGCCACCTCCCCCATCACCAGCGGTCCTCCCGGCGCCACCACCACCACGGCCACGACCACCGCCACCACCAGCCCCGGTGCGAGATCCACCCACCCCTCGGCCACCAGCAGCCCCTGAGTCGCCATCGTCGCCGCGCCCCTCACCTCGGCCACGACCTCCTGTCCCTATGCCTCCTCGGCCACCAGCAGCCCCTGAGCCACCATCGCCGCCGCGCCCCTCACCTCGGCCACAGCCTCCTGGCCCTCTGCCCTCATCACCGCCGCCTAATTCGAGATGACCTCGCCCAGCACCTCCTCAGCCGCCTTCACCCACGGACACCAACTCCTCTCCCGCACCTCGCCCAGATCCGCCCTCGCCGGCGAATCCTTGGTGTCGTCCCCGGGATCTCACCATCGATCTCGCCTGGATCGGTCGCTCTCTCGTACACTCGGCCTCTCTCTCGCTCTCTCGGAGGAATCGTTCTCTCTCCTGAATCGCTCGCGTGTGGAGGAAGAAGAAGCAAAACATCGGTTTCGATGTTGTGCTTTGTATAATAAGCACAACAACGTCGGATTCGACGTTGTGCACTGCTTGCCGGTGGTGACTGATTGCCGGTGAACAAGGGTGGTGGTGAGGCTGCTAGAGAGTGCTCACTCGTGTTCGGGCGTCGTGACTTGTAGAGATGGAGGCGATTGAGGAAGGAGAAGCGGAAGCCAGACCGAACCCTCGTGACAGAGCGAAGAAAATGGTGACCATTGTCTAGGCCGACGACCGGAGGTGGAGACGAAGGTAATATCAGGTTAGTACATTTTTCCCCTTTATTGAAATTTAGGGTTTAGGTTGAAATTGATGCAGTCAGTTTGAAATTGGGGTTTTCTTGTGATGTGAAATTGGTGAAATCGATTTGAAATTGGGGGTTTTCTTGTGATGTGGCATTGGGGTTTAGATGTGAAATTGCTACAGACCTTTACTGAAATGTTCCAACTTTGGTGCATACCACACCATTGCTTATTTGTTGTGTCGCTCTGAGTTAATGGAAATTGGCCTAATTCCAACTCTGAATTAATTGAAAACGGGAGTTGTAACTCTATATCTTTCAGATGCACCTGTTCATTCCGAAACTACTGTCTTTTAATGTGTATATAGTTAGATTTCATTGGTGAGCTCATGGGAAAGTGTATGAAGGAAGGTGGAGCTTTTGTTATCTTATTTAGATTTCATCTGTGAATGATATGTATCATTTTCATTTGGTTATATTTACTGGTTGATCGTTCTTGGTTGGGTATTGTTATATATGCTTATATATAAATTCCCTTCAACTCTAGCTTTTAACCGATTGATTGAGATTTGAGATTACTCTTGTGGTTATTGATCTTTTTGAGAAGATGTATTAAACCCTTGGACCAAATGCATTGTACTAGAAAGATATAGCCTCATACCATATTGCTGCTGCAATAGTATAATTCAACATTGTTGATTTAGATTTGTTTGTCAATGTTCACATTTTAATCTATTTTGTTGTCTGATCTTTTGTGAAATTTGCATCATGATAATAAAGTCACAATATCCTACATTCAAGTGTCTGGATTTGGGGATTTGAATTGTTTGAATTTGAGATTTGAATGGATTGAGAATTTGAAACTATGATTAGGGCTTGGGTTTTTTTTTCCTTATCAAATAGGTAGGTGGTCTTAAAAAGTTAAAGGAGGTAGAAGGATCTTTATTATTCTTCAATCTGCATATGAATATGCACATTTGAGTAGGGAATTTGATTTGATTTCAGCGTGATAATAAATGGGTGTGTAATTTCGTACATCTTGCATTCTCGAATCTCAATCGGCCAATTATTTGAGGCTCATCTCTTATTTGCACATTGTGATTGAATGTGTTTTGTGCTTCTATGCTGAATACTCAAGTGAACAAGAGAATGATGATTTCTGCCTATTAGCTTAAAAGGGAGAGCAATGTGTTTTCATACACATGGTGTGGGTTCGAATCCCACATAGGCTTTAATAATGTACCATTACAATCTTTTATGTCTAAAATTTTCTCTGGGAGAGTGACACTTGTCATGTTTGCCTAAAATTGTATGGTTGCTTTCAATGTTTATGACAGTAGTAGGTTTCAAAATTATAAGTTGTGAATATGCAATTCATGCCAAGTGAGAGTATGAAAACAGTAGGAATTCATAATAAGGAGGAAAAAATGATAAGAAAGGAAAAACAATTAGGTCGTATGGATTGATCTGTTTTCTATTAGAATTAGTAATCAATTCATCATCATTTTATAATCATTAAGCAACCCTCACACTCTTACTCCCACTTTTGCATTTCAATATACAAAGATGGCCTCGATCAACATAAGAATTCTCAAAGTATCTGCATAGCCTATGTGGGATTCGAACCCACATATTTGTGCCTAAGCACATTGCTCGACCGATTAAGCTAATAGGCTAAAAAATTCTTCAAATATACTCCTCTTCCAAAAGATACCAGTCATTCACACTTCTTTTAGAATCTAACCATTTTTATGAAACCTATCAAGACCGAGATGCGAATTTATCCAAAAGCTAATCTAAACCAATATATCCCAACTTGAAATGATTCGGATTTACGTGATGGAAATCAGTCCTCAATATGGACAAGATTAGCTTACCTTATGTACCAACCAACTCGGCTTGAAGAAGCTTTTTCATAAGAGCGAGCTTGCTCAAGGAATGCATCTACATTAAGTTGGTTGGCTATAGAAGGGGATCCCCCAGTTAATTCTCATTGGTTGGCGCAGGAAATAGAAACTTGATTTATAGTGCCAGATGGAAGCTTAATATCATATCCATAGGCTTTCATCTCTGCTGCCAGATGGAAGTTGGTTCGTTTCGTTTGAATGCTTAGAAGCTTTCTTTCATTTTTAGTCTTTCAAATCTGAATTAATGATCCATTTTTCTAAATACCAGTCTTCAACATTTGACATTCCTTTGTTTCTCTTCAAGATGACAAGATATACCAAATAATGTGCTATGTGGAAATGTCTGACAACTATTTACGCTATGCAACAAAAACAACATTCTTCAAATCAAATTTTCAAATCAAATCAGGAAATCCCTAAAGTTAAGAAATTCTTGGGAAAATTCTTCAAATCAAATTAGGAAATCCCAAAAGCTAGGGTTCCGTAGATCTTTAATCCCAATCGAAATAATTATAATTGGAACAACTTAACATATGATTGATTCCTAAATTCACCCCCAAACCCCAATTTAATGATTATAAAACTATAATCCAACCCAAAAAACCCCACAATGTGAAAATACCATAAATCCCTAACTTTCAAATTATAGTTTTGGGAAAAGAGATTACCTCCACCACAATGTAGTCGCTCACTCTCCACCAGAAGGTCATCGTCGCTCCCTCGGCGCTGTCGACAACTTGCAATTGTCTGTGTTGATATCTTCAATGGACCCTTCCTTTTGATTGTGTTGGAGAGAGGGCAAGGACTGCGATTTCGAGCTTACAACAGAGAGTCCAGCACGTCGGACTCTCCCCCTCTCTCTCTCGAGCTTCTCTGGTTGGTGCGCGTAGGACTCCTATGTGCCGTCTCCTCTCTCATTCAGGGTTTTCTCTGAAGTCGCCTACTCGTAACTCGCCTGATTCGCCTCTCCCGCACAATCAAAAGGAAGAAGCACTGTGTTATACAACTTAACGGTGATATTACAAATTTAACGGAAGGGGCACGGGGCAAAATTTTTACAAACCTTAGGGCTACCACACGAAATATGTCAAACTTTTATATACCCTGTGAATTTCGCTATACCTCAGGGGTACCCGGCGAAATATCCGTTTAATAAATAAATAAAATACATTATTTGGACATTTTAGATCGTTGAAATTAACTTGGCATATTTAATAAATAAATAAAATACATTATTTGCACATTTTAGTTCGTTGAAATTGAACATTTCTACCATATTTAATAAATAAATAAAATAAATTCCGTCGTATTAATATAGGTACAGTAACATAAAATACATAAATAAAATGATAATACATAATTAATTATGAAAATTATAATACATATTGTACATATGCTAGTCTCCGGGCATCTCTATCTCCCAAAAACCCTTCCGGCATAGTCAAATATGAAAACGATAATACATATATTACATACCCCGATCTCCGGTCATCCCCCCCCCCCCCCCCCCACCTTAAAAATACATATATATTACATACATTACATACGATAAGTCTACAACTACGTGGTGCTAACGGTACTGGGTGTACAACTACCAACGGACTCATCTAGACTGGTAGAGATGTCGATTTGTACGTCGATGAACGCGTACGATCGCAACCTATCGTTTCCCGGACCCACCACCCTCTCAATTACGTACGCTGTAACTTCACGGATATAATCCCAACATACATCGGCGTAGAACATATCCAGCATTTCCGTAATGACTATGCCCATGTCGGATAGGTAGGCCTCTCGGTTGTGGCATCCGAACTCCCCAGGCACCGATCTCCTTGAGCCACTATGACATGTGATGCGGAAAAGGCACCACGGGAATGCCCCCTTGTACATCCGGTGTTGGCAGTTGCAGTCGTTGGCATCGAGTGGATAACGGTATTTCGTCCCTCTAATCTGATAGCTGATCCCCTCGGACGTTTCTGCGTCTTTTGTGAAGTAAGTGGGAAGTCTATGATTGGGGGCCGACATTAGGTAGTAATAGTGTGGAAGGGTTTGTGGTGGATGGATTGTGGGTGTGGGTGTGGGTGGCTTTTATAGGCACTTTAGCATACAACGTTCAATCTAACGTTGCATAAGGTTTTGCAACGTTGGAAGAAACGTTGCATCGGGGAACCCTAGGGGTGGGGTTTAGCAACGTTGGATTAAACGTTGCATAGGGTTAGAAACGTTTGATTAAACGTTGTATGAGGTTAGCAACGTTCAATTTAACGTTGCATAGGGCTGCCCTATTCCAACCCTACGCGTAGGGTATATGCTAGGGTTGGAAGGGTTGATAGCAACGTTGAATTAAACGTTGCTAGGGTATAGAAACGTTGTTTCCGACGTTGCTGGTTGACCTTATTATTTTGTCGATGTCGAGTTAATTAAACCGATATCCAGTGATTTTGAAAGTGAATATGAACATATAGAGTTAATATTTCGATCTTCTTAGTAGGTTCCATTCAAGCGAAAATGAAAATGATTCATATGTTAATGTTTCGATCTTCTTAGTAAGTTCCATTCAAGCGAATATGAAAATGATTGATAGGTTAATGTTTTGATCTTCTTAGTATTCTATTCAAGCGAATATGAAAATGATTCAAATGTTAATGTTTCGATCTTCTTAGTAGGTTCTATTCAAGCGATTATGAAAACGATTCATATGTTAATGTTTCGAATTTAATATCAAGGAGAGTACATAGAGTTCACATCGAATGTGCATTAACAAATATATAACTTATATAATAAATATAAAGTTGCCCCAAATCGAACGTTGAATACACAAAATCAATTGGATCAGTTTCTCCCAACAGACTCAGCAGGTCCCGCTGGTTGAATCTCAATCAGCGCTTGCTGGAACGCGTAAGTCTCCTTAGTTTGGTGGATGGATTGTGGGTGTGGGTGTGGGTGGCTTTTATCGGCGCTTTAGCATACAACGTTCAATCTAACGTTGCATAAGGTTTTGCAACGTTGGAAGAAACGTTGCATCGGGGAACCCTAGGGGTGGGGTTTAGCAACGTTGGATTAAACGTTGCATAGGGTTAGAAACGTTTGATTAAACGTTTCATGGGGTTAGCAACGTTCGATTTAACGTTGCATAGGGCTGCCATATTCCAACCCTACGCGTAGGGTATATGCTAGGGTTGGGAGGGTTGATAGCAACGCTGAATTAAACGTTGCTAGGGTATAGCAACGTTGTTTCCGACGTTGCAGGTTGACCATATTATTTTGTCGATGTCGAGTTAATTAAACCGATATCCAGTGATTTTGAAAGTGAATATGAACATATAGAGTTAATATTTCGATCTTCTTAGTAGGTTCCATTCAAACGAAAATGAAAATGATTCATATGTTAATGTTTTGATCTTCTTAGTAAGTTCCATTCAAGCGAATATGAAAATGATTGATAGGTTAATGTTTCGATCTTCCTAGTATTCTATTCAAGCGAATATGAAAATGATTCAAATGTTAATGTTTCGATCTTCTTAGTAGGTTCTATTCAAGCGATTATGAAAACGATTGAAATGTTAATGTTTCGAATTTAATATCAAGGAGAGTACATGGAGTTCACATCGAATGCGCATTAACAAATATATAACTTATATAATAAATATAAAAATCCCCCAAATCGAACGTTGAATACACAAAATCAATTGGATCAGTTGCTCCCAACAGACTCAGAAGGTCCCGCTGGTTGAATCTCAATCAGCGCTTGCTGGAACGCGTAAGTCTCCTTAGTTTGTTGGGCGGGCCGCGCTACTAAGTCTACCACGTACTCGGCAATGCTGTGAATACGCGCCCGACTCACATTGCAGTAAAGACTTTTGATGTTATCCTTTATATGGGCCAACACGCGAGTATAGTACGACTCAGGGTCTCGGTCGGACTCCATACAACAGAAATACACCTCCCTTGACATCTCAGACCGGCGATGACACTGCACAGAAAATAAACAGCATGGAAATAAAATGCGATATTTCCTGTGCTTAGAGTTGCAAATATGACGTTCAGGCGGCACACTGTGCCTCGTCACTCTAATAGTGTAACGGGTGCCATCCGAGAACTCAACTGTCTTCACAAAACTGTACGGAGTTGAAGGCATGGTAGAGGGCTTTTTGGGTGTTGGGTGTTATAAAGTGGAGGAGGGACCAATGGGGCCTTATATGGTGGCCCCAATTACAACGTCTGAATGGACGTTATAATTGGGAACGTTCCCTAATTACAACGTCCGTTCAGACGTGGTTGTAATTGGGGGATGTTCCCAATTACAACGTACATTCAGACGTTGTAATTGCGGAATGCTCCCAATTGCCACGTCTGAATGGACGTTGTAATTGGGGAATGCTCCCAATCACAACATCTGATGTGACGTTGTTACGACTGACACATAGAACGCGTAATTGACGTCATATATGGTCCCCCTCTTATGCACTTATATACCTCCACCATCAGACCGAATGAATGCATCCCTTTACCTCACAATTCAAGACAATAGTTAATATTTCATTCGTAGATTTGAAAATGTCATCCTCAGAAAGTGAAGAAGCGATGGAGGTGGTACGAGTTGCCCCCTCCCCCCCACGACGAAGCAATGTCGTCCCACAGGTAAAATCCTATGGCTGTATTATCTATCTCTATGTATTTTTCCATTATTTAACCCGAAGTAAATATATATCATTTAAGTAATATCAAATGCATGTACGTTGTTATGCCTTTATCTAGTTTCGAGACTTTACATGTACGTTTACCGACACCCGTACTTGGCAATCCCGGAACGAAATGGTCGACCATTTCAAGCAACTCGGTTTGAAGAACAACATGGTCTTAGTAATCAAGCGATCGTGGTCGACCGCTTCAAACTGACCGGGTGGCATGTTGTTAGCGTGCGAGCAATATGGGGTGTTTCGCAGAAGGGGAAAGCAGATTCGCAGCACGCAGAGCAAACTAAGCAACTACCCGTTCTCCTTACTCGGTCATGAGGGGGGGCGAGTATGTGGACGATGACCGTGCAAAATGGAACGCACAACCATGGGCTCCCTCAACGATTGAAGGGTCATGCTTACGCGGGAAGAATGACACCAGGGGAGAAGAAAATGTGCAAGTGGATGAAAGACATAGAAACTCCGCCGAAGGCCATCTCGAACGGGCTACGAGAAGCAGATGCGAATAGCGTCACCTCAGGGCGATCACTGGAGAACACCCTCAACAAGCTCGCCGTTGAAGAGAGAGCAAATCGAACAATGACCCAAGATACCCTCCATCGTCTTCGAGAAAGGGGCTACTACTACGAATTTAGGAGGAGCCAAGAAGATGACAATGTATTGAATGACCTTTTTCTCGCACACCCGGATGGGATTCGTCTCTTGAACAAATACCCTTACGTCATCGTCATGGATAGTACGTACAAGACAAACGCGTAAGTACTATATCCTATGTCTTCGTACATTTCTTCCATATATAGTGATATGCTAATGTGCGTACGTTGCGACACCGCGTCCACAGGTACAACGTCACGCTGTGCGAGATAGTCGGCTTAACGCCAACGGGAAACAACTTTTGCATCGCATATGCCTTTATGGCTCACGAGGACACGGACACATACACTTGGGTGCTCAACAACCTACGTGTTATTTTTCAGGGTAAGGTGCGTCGACCGTCATTGAAGAATATGCTATGGGATACCTTGTGTGCACGACGTTCAACGTTTTGTTGATGAAGGAGTTCAAATAACACCTGACGACATCCACCCATTTTGGATGGATCTAACGTGGGATGAATCAGACAATGCGATCTTACCCTATGTCAGGTCGGCTTCGTACACTGCATCTAATGAAGCTTGTGACCCTGATTTGCACCCACCGGAGCGGGGTAGCATACGGTCAAAGGGCAGACCTAGAGGGAGGAGGAACCCGTGCAGAACAAATCCCTTGCGATCTGAGCAAAATCGGGCGAATTTTGAAAGGGAGGAAGCCATATCAGGTCTCCACGGTAGGGACCTACAGTCCGGACATCCGTTTGACGCACAGTATTGGGGATTTAGCTAGGGAGACAACAATGTGGACCCTTTCATGTTCAGGCACATTGCGGCAGCCGTCAACATCGTAGGAGATGGTCACTGCGGATATCGAGCTTTGGCGCAGCTGATGTTACGGCCAGGGGAGGCACGATTCGCAGATATGAAAGGGTTATTGTGCAACCATCTGGAGCATAACGATCACCTTTACGCTGGTTGTTACATGGGAGGGTATTCGGTCCGAGAGTTTGTCGACCTACAGAGTTACTCCGGCAGAGTGGGAGGTGACCGGAGATACTGGATCGAGTTGCCGATCATGGGTCTTGTGTTCGCAACCGTCTACCAGGTGCCCCTTGTCGTCTTATCTTGGCACATGCCCTTCACATGCCTCCCTATGTACACCGAACAACCAAATGGCGCACCTCACGAGGCCATACTAGGCATGGCATGCATCGGGAACCAAGATCATTTCGAAGCGGTGAGTATGATCTCCCTCCAACCATAAATTAACTAACATTAATTATCCCACTCAACATTATACTATACTTTTTGCCCTTTTTTCAGATATGGTTACATCCTAACGCCCTTTTACCTCCTCCAACGCATGAATGGACGACATACCATCACCCGAGCGCCAACGGATGGGATACTCCCTTCCAAGACCAATTTGATAGATTTAGAGCATTGCGGATTCAGGAAGGTCGCCCTCTACATCATGTTTAGGAGTCATGAAAGTTGGAATTATCCGTGTCGTATTTGTTTACTTTCTTGTCTATGAAGTTCATAGTTGAAAGTTGAATGTTTGTTGTTATGAAGACGTAGAAACAATATAAAAAGCAATCATTCAACCAAAACAAACATCAGTTGGCCCCATATCTAAAATTACAAACGGGTTTTAATGTTACATTTCAACAAGGGTTGTTGTATGAAATGGAACAACTACCGACCGACTCTTCAGGAATGTTTGGGTATATACTAATCCGCACCTGCTGGAACGCCTATGTCGTCATCAGATCTTGGGCAGGGCGCACTACTATATCAATTGCATAATGTGCTACTCTGCGACAGCGCAACGGAGACATGTCGTCGTACAAAACGATCAGGATATCCGTTATCTGCTCAATCATCCGTGTATAGTACGATGCAAGGTCGTCGTCACACTCCTAACACCCGAACTGCAACTGTGTTGACATCTCCAGCATGCGGGAAACCTGCACAGAAAGTAGATTGCAACGAAAATAATGTGTATAGTTCATATTCTTGCAGTTGCAAGCATCCTTCTTAGGCGGACGAGGGTGTCTCCCCACTTCAACAATGAAACGGGTTCCATCATTGAACTTGGCATATTTGACAAAGGAATTTGGGCTTGATGCCATTACGTGTGTTTCGTGTATGCCAATAACGCAAATGTTGATGTATTTATAGATGGCCTAATTAGCAACGTCCAATTAAACGTTGTTATGGGAGTTCACATAACACAACGTTTAATGTGACGTTGTAACAACGTCAAATTAAACGTTGCTGCAACGTTCAATGTAACGTTTTAACAACGTCATATTTGGCGTTGTAGTAAGGAAGCTTCACAAAAAACGAGAAAGGATTTCCCACTATAAATTACGCCATGCGAGGGTCGAAATTACAACATCTCGTTTGACGGAAGAAGAGATGGCGGTCGGTAACACACCAAGACCTTTCTTCTCTGTCACAGGGAGCAGCCCTAGGGATTTTTTTTTCCGGTGGGTAGAAGACGTGTGACTCACACAAATACTGGTAAGCCCCTTCGGTCTCACATCCGATTTACAACGGTCCCAACTCACTAAGTAGATCTTGACATCTGCAGCCTCTGCCTTCCAACTTCGAGGAAGAATACGGGATGGGGGCGTCGAAAGAATAACGCTGACTAATGGGCCAGGGAGGAGAGGCACCAACATCCGGGTAGAGCGCAACAGCTCCGGGGCACTCTGGCTCGCAAAAGAATGGAATACGTTCGCGAGATCGCGTGGCGTGCGGGTAGGCGCGGGTTTGATGTTTAGCTACTTAGGCAACGCTCGCTTCCGGGTCGTCGCAGTGCCGCCGGAGAATGTTTCACCATCAGAGGAAGAGAAGAACAATGATTTCCTCTGAGGTAGGACATGGCAGCGACCCGGAAAAACTTCTTAACTAAGTTATTTTTGCTGTAATCTTCTATCATTAATATGAAAACTGAGGCAGTCTAAACTTTTTCATGTAACGTGTTTTTCCCTGAAATAACCACAAATCATATTTGAAAACCCTCCGCGAGGGGCAAAACGCCCCAACAAAATAAAAGATGCAGACATCGCACTATGTTTTCGCCAACATCCTACCCAACAAAAACAAAGATAATAGAACTTCAAAGTTGATCCAAGTGTTGCTGTTAAAAACGTCAGACTTAACGTTGTGTTCATATTGCAACATTGTATTGAACGTTGCTGTCTGGCCCGACGAGACCCACTTTAGCAACGTCGGATTAGACGTTGCTAAAGTGTCCGACCCGCCCAACTTCCTTCAATTCACAACATTGTGTAGGACAAATGACAACTTTGAAACGAACGTTGCTACAACGTGAAATCCAACGTTTCTACAACGTCTCATTCGACGTTTCATTAACAGCGCTAATCATGGATTTGCGGTGTATATAGGGTGACCCCCCACTAAAATATAAGAATTATAATTGGCATAAATTAAGAATTCGAGTTTGATCAAAATATAAAATTAAACTCGTCAAATATTCTTTACCAATTAATTCTAGTGGGTCAATCTCAAACTGGCTTCAATAAAAACGGAGTCAAAACCTCAAATCAAGTTTCACCAAATATAAACTTGGTTTTCACTTAGAATTACGTAAAGACTTGATGCCGTAAAAACGGATACGTAGGTAACCCGGTATTAACTAGGTTAAATTGCAACTAATATCCGACCTTTAGGAATAGTTGCTTTTAATACCCTAATCTTTTAAATTTTCACAAAATATCCTAACATACACTATTAGTTGCACTTAACACCCTGGATGAGATTCTTAAATTTAAAAAATTACTCAAATCATACAAAAATTAAAAAAAATCACTCATATTCATAAAATGTTTTCAATAAACTCCTAATATATTTTAAAATTTGAAATAAAAAAAATCTCTTATAATTTAAGCCCACCATCCAAAAATAAATATAACAGGTATATAAAATCTACTCCTTTAAAAATATAAAATAATTATTTTATCATTTACTCATTTAATATTTTAATATAATTACTTAAAATAATTTATTATTTATCTTAAACATAATACTTTTACAAAAATAAAATAATGTAGATTTTAATAAGTAAATGGTATGAGATATGATAACCATTTGTTATAAATAGTTATATAATAAAGATATATTAAAATGAATATGGTAAAATTATTATTTTTTTCCATATTATTTTTAATATATCTTCATTATATAATTATTTATTGCAAATGGTTATCATATCTTTTACCATTTATTTTTTAAATATACTCTATTTTATTTTTGTAAGACTATTATGGTAAACATTTCTTATAGAATATTTTTTTTAATACCATGGAATTTATGTGTGATACATTATAAGATGTTATGTATTATTTTTAGTGTATATATAACATAATATTAACCAAAAAGACAATATATATCATATCAAATAATATACAGGGAATATATAGATGTACAAATCGGCATGTATCAAGACAGACTTATATAAATTTAGATTTTAATTATAATGTATGTTTTTTTAGATAAATAATTAATTATTTTGATTGATTATATTAAAATTTTAAATGAGTAGATGCTAAAGTAATTATATTATATTTTAAAGGAGTATATTATATATATATATATATATATATATATATATATATATATATATATATATATATTATATAATTATTTTTGGATGGTAGGTCGGGTAGGGTTAAATTGTAAGAGATTTATTTAATTCTCCTCTTTTTAAATGTATTAGGGGTTCATTGAAAATATTTTATGAATATGGGTGATTTTTTGTAATTTTTATTTGATGTGGATAATTATTTAATTTAAGAAACTTGTTTAGGGTGTTAATTGCTACTAATGGTATAGGTTAGGATATTTTGTGAAATTTTACAAGATTAGGGTATTGAAAGTAATTATCCCTAAAGGTTGGGATATTAGTTGCAATTTACCCTATTAACTATAAAAAATATCCCGGGTACAGTCGTCAACCTCTAAATCCACTTTAAAAAAGAAAGTGATGTTAAAATTAAATATACATGATTTTCCGTGTAAGTGATAGCCGTTAAGTTGAGAAACCCTTCCAAAAAGGTGTGCTCGATTTATTCGGATGATACACGAGAAAATCTCATGCATATGATAGTGTGATTTATGTTTGGGCTACCCTTCCGAGAAGGTGGGTCCTAATACGATCCAATGATGCATGAAAACCTTTAAGGGGGCAAAACACACAAACTCAAACACTATGAACTACGTGAGGCTTGATTCTCTTCCAAGAGATACGTAGGCAACTCGTTAAATTTCGGGTGCAGCCCAAATCACCAAAACCACTCAAATCTTAGTATCGATATGATTTCGAATCAAGAGGATAACCAAAAGGGGTCGAACTCAAATATTAAAAAATCAAATAAAATGTGTTGTACAATTATTTGCACATTTTTGTCCAACACAAACAGTTAGGACTTCCGACCTTTGAAAATGCTTGTCAATTTCGTTTTTCAAAACCCGAGTTCAAGTCATCAAGTCATTCATTTCAAATCCCCAAAACATCAAATCCGGTTTTCGAAATCGTTTGTCAAAACTCCCAAGACATCAAGTTAATCAATGGCTAAGGGGTATTTTGCCACGGCAAAACACACCCAGTAAGTACCTCGCGGACTAGGGGTCTCCCGACCACGAAAGGGGGACTCGCCCCCGTGAAAGGGGCTCTCGCCGTGGCAAATCCAGGGAGCCCCAAGCCTACCCTGAGCTCACACTCGCCGTGGCGAGAGGGAACTTCCCCTAGGCCAGTTCCGAGCTTCTGGTTTTAAGCTCATTGTGGGCTCTCTTATGGGTGTTAGCTCTCCCCACTTTTTCCGACTCTTCCCTTGACCTACAAGAGCATGTTAGAATACCCCCTACACGTGAAAAGTGAGAGGAGAAAGGATCGCTCACCCAAACTTCGACTTCTTCGTCGGAATTGCCCGGGAGAAGATTTTCGGGCTCGTCTCAGTTGGATCTTCATGCTAGGAGGGCTGGGAAGATGGTAGGAAGGTTAAAGGAAGGACCTTTGAGAGCTTTGAGGTGAAAGGAAGGAAAACCGAGACCTTTACCTCTAGAACCAAATATGGTGACGGTGGTGACATCGGGGTTGCGTGGTCAGACTCCGGGGCTGCTGGGCGGCTTGGATTGACCTTGTTGGCTCCGGGAAAGAGTGAGGAAGCTGTCGGTGGCTCTTGATCACAAGGAGGAGGAGAAATGGAGTGGAGGTTGTGGTGTTTGGCTCTTGGTAAGGAAGAGAGAAAGAGGAGAAATGGTGGCAGATGTGGTGGTGGAAGATGGTGGTTGTGGGTGGTGACAAGGGAAGAGAGGAAGAAGGATGTGAGAGCCCTTAGGGTTTTGTGTTGTGTTTCTCCAATCTTAGATAAGGTTTTGTTTATGGTCTTTGTGTTTCTCACCTTTAGGATAAGGTTACTCTAGGGTTTCTTGTGTTTGGTGTGGAGAGAAATAAGTCAAAGAATCATATTTTATGGGCATAAGGGCTAATTTTGGTAGAAGAGATGGGATAGTGATGGCTTGTCTCCTCCCCAAAGAGGAGTGTGCAAGAGAGAAGGAGATAAAAAGAGGTTTGTTGGTGTTCCTCCATTTTGGGCAAGGAATCTTGGGTTTGAATTCAAATGGCATCACATGTTTCCCTTGGCTCCAAAGCTTGGTTGGGGTTTTCGGCTAGGACATGGGGGGGAGGGGGGGGGGGAGAGAGTGTATTCAATCCCGAACATGTGAATTCGAATCCCGAAATTAGTTTCCGAGAGTTAGTTTCCCGATTCCCGCTCTCTCGATCAATTAGATTTTCAAAATTCCGAGGAAGATGTCGACATGCAAAGTTTGTTTACCACAACTCGATTTTAGGTCGGAATCCGCTTTACGAATTCAATGTTGATTTTCTAGGTTGAGCACGAGTTTTTCTCAAAAAATTCCCGATTTATATCCATTTTAAATCCTTTATCCGAAAATTATGATTTGAAAACCCGATGCCTTTACAATAGTTTATCACTAGACCATACAAATTTGAGAAGTTATTTATCATATTTTTGATAGTATGAAGACTTTTATATGAAGCATTTGCGAAGATAATTGTGTCATCTGCAAACGTGAGGAAGGGAATCAAAGTTCCATCTTTTGTTAATTTGACTCCAATTAAGGGGTCTTCCAGGAGGGCTTGTTCATGTAGTTCTCTTGCTAAATTTTTCATGACAATAAAAAATATGTAGGGTGCAAGGGGATCCCCTAGTCTAATATCTCTGCTTGGTTTGAATTGCTTACCCGGACAATGTAACGGCCCAGGATTATGATTCCCGGGTTACGTTTCGAGGGATGAAACCCCTCGTTGGGATCTTGCGCCCCGAGTACAAGCTGAAGGTTTGAAATTCTAAACTAGTGTATTCAAAATGGGATTTCATACTCAAAATCGAAGGGATCGTTGGAATCCCCAGGGAAGTTCCCCATACCTGTTGTAAATCTAAGCGTAAAAAACCGATAGTCATGCAAATAGTGAAAGTATAGTTTAAATACAAGCGTGTCACAGTAAAGCCGGGTCAAAACGGAGTCTAAAACATAAGTCCAAAAATAGTCATGAGTCTGATAAAGTCAGGAACTTGAGCTCTCACTCTCCGCTAAGCAAAAGGACTCGCGTAAATAGGCAAGTAGCACCAATAGATCGAACATAATGAATACCTAAAAACGTTAATGGTGGGCGGGATCAGATGATGCCCACCTGCTCTTTCACCACCCTCAGTACACACATACGCTATAGCTAATAATCATGCTTCTAGATGCAAGACAGAATATTAACACACTAGCATGCCCCTAATTTCAAGTGCATAATAATAATGAAGACCTTAAGACATAATACCAAATGGTATATCCCTCTTCCTAACCACCGCCCCCTTTCCGATAGGGCGGAGACCGACCAGCTCATGAATGCATTCTTTTCTATTGATGAGGCGAGGTCTGTATTGGTACGCGAGCCTATATTGCATGCTTATTAATAAATTATGAATGTGGTCTTAAAAGAGAAAAGAATAAGATAATGCGAAAGGTAAATAAAGAGTAATAATAAAGTTGTAATCATGATTCAAATGACTCAGGCCAAACCCGATGAGACTGGGCCGTCCTATGACCATAGCAAAGACTCTAGATACTTCCCAGATAAGGGCCGTTCTGTTTACATACGCATAAAGAAATATGATGATCAATGATCAATACAACCTAGCATGATACTACATGTTATGCTGATCATGAATGCAAGCACCTAGTATATCATACATATATAGCAGTGAGTTCTCTCTATCGATCTGAGTAAGCTACGAAGAGACTTAACTGACTATGCAGAACAACATAATAGAAGATCCGACACACATCAATCATAGTCATAAAGTATCACCTAAATACATAGCAGGACGCATATATAAGTCTACGTCTAATCATTCAAGCACTCGAGAACACATCATTCAACGAGAATATCAATCATATCGCAATCTTCATTCCATCAAGTTCAACCATTCATCATATTGCCACATTACGTAAGACCACATCATTCTCATCATTCCATTCAACCACATTCATATGTTCATAATAATCATATATCCGCATAATCATATATCCCAAAAGTTCATCATAGTTCATAAGGTGTGATCAAACGATACATAACTTTAACATCTCAACATGTCGTTAGTCATTCATACATTTCATTAGTCCACACAAGTCATTATATTAGTCACTCAATCATATCAAATGCTAGTTAGTCATCGATCACATAATTTCCCAAGTTAATCTCGAAAACCGTTTCAAAAGCCAAGTTACCGATTAGAATATTCGACCTTACATGCTTATGAAATTCATTTCCCAAAACTCCAAATAAGATCGTTAAGTCAGTCCTTGAAAACCCCAAAAGCGTTGAAAATGAGTCGCCAAAACGGTTGTCTAAAACATCGAGAAACAGAGTCAAAAACCATCGGATAGAGAGCCAGTCGCGGCCGTGAGAGAGGCTCTCACGCCCACGAGAGTCGGCGCCTCAGAGGTCTTCACGGCCATGAGCATCTCGCATCCGCAAGATCTCGAATCGCAACCGCAAGTCTTGGGTCCCCTCCTAGGGCATCCCAGATCTCCACCTCGTCGTCGCGAGTCACCCCTTTCGCGACCTCGAGTAAGAACCCTAGACAGGGTGTTCTTCCTCGCGACGGCGACAACGAAGCTGAATCCTTAATTCAAGCTCCATTTGTGGCCTCTTTTGGTGTTGTTAGTCCCTTCCCTTTTTCCCAATTTCCCCTAGAGTTTCCAGACATAGTGTTAAAGTCGGCTGGGCCCGGTGGGGCTAAGACAAGCTGGAGGGAGGTCGTGTGTGTGGGCCCACGTATGAGAGACTTGAACAACACATAAACCTAACGGGGTTCCATCTCAAAACCAATTGGCAATGAGAGGAGTAGCCCTTCAACCTTATATGTTGTTCAAGTATTCTCTATATAACCGATGTGGGACAACCACATTCTAACACATAGGTTAGTAAAAAAAATAACTCAAAAAACTTGAGGATTTGAAGAGATTTCTCACCCAACTCCTCCTTGCTTCATGTTCTCTCCTCCCAGCTGACTCTTGATGCGATTTCGGGGCTGAATTGAATCTTATGGATCCGCTTTTCGGGTGAGTAAGAGGAGTTAGTGTGAGAATGAAAGAGGAAATTTTGAGAGTTCGGAAGTGAAATGAGGAGAAATGGAAACATATTACCCTTCCTTAGCTCAAAACTGACCAAAAGGACTCTAGAGGCTCGAATCTCTGATCTCTGGGCTATTGAGGCTTCTCCTTCCACTTGGAGGACTTCAAGGGAGTGTTGGAGGAGCTTGTGTAGTAGTCATTGGGGAAAGAAAGGGAAAAGAAGTGTGCTTGGCTTGCTTAGGTTCAACCAAGGAGAGATGGAGCTTGGTGTTCTTGCTCTTAGTTTCAATGGAGGAAAGGAGAAGAAATGTGTTGTTGTTGGGGTTGTGTGATGACGTTTTGAGGATGAGGGGAGATGTTGGAGATGCTGAGATTTCATGGAAAGGAGAGGTGAAAAGTAGGAGCTTTGAAGATAAGACTCTTAGGACTTTTGGATAATGTTTTATGGTGAATGAGCTAGGGTTTGTGTCTCCCTTTGTGGTGACACAAGAGATCACCAAATCTGATTTTTAGAGAGTCAAAGAGGGCTTTTGGATGGGCCAACACGTGAGGGGCAAGGAGGAAGAGAGGTGAGAGTGTTTTTAGGGTTTTCCGGGCTTTTCTCCAAGACTTTTGGATAAGATTTGTGTCTAGGGTTGCATCCTTGGGTTGTTGTCTCTTGGATGTGAGGAGGAGTGAGTCAAAGGCTCATCCAAACAGTGACATGGGTGATTTAGGGGGAAGGAGAGATGGGATAAACATGTGAGTTGTCTCCTTCCCAAAGGAGAGGGTGCAAGAGAGGAAGGAAGAAAAAGTAAATGTGGGATAAACATTGCCTTACAAAGAGAAGAGCCCACTATATGCCAATATTTAGGGTAGAATTTAGGGGGGAATCCATCAGGGTCGGTGTCTTGTCCTCAGTCATACTCTCAAGCGTGTTTTTTTATTTCAATATTTATGGGAGGCTTGATTAGTTTTGAGTTTTCCTGTTGTGTATCCTATGAATATATATTTCTAATTTTGTCTTGAGAGATGACATTTTGTTGGTTTGTGATAAATCGTTCCGCCATCTCATTTGTGATTTGCTCTGCTATTTCGTGTGGGTCATTTAATATAACACCATTTTTTGTTTCAAAAGAGGAAGTGTTTTTCATAAAGTTTCTTATTTTAACTGTTGTTTGATAGTATTTAGTGTTTCGATTTGTTAACAACAAATGTTTGATTTTGGCTGTTTGTTTCCAGAAATTGTAGTTATAATCTAAGATTTGTTTTCTTTTATTTTCAAATCTTGCAAGTTTTGCTTTATCACAAGTTGTGGTGGTTCCCTAGGGAAGATTCACTTGGAGATCCATAATATCTTTATCCACCTTTGGAAGTTGTTTGAAAATATTATTCGAATGGTTTTTGCACCATTCTTTGGTGTTTTTTAGTAATCTTTATTTTTGAACTAACTTATAACCAAAGGACCCAGATAATTTATTTTGCCAAACTCTCTTGACTATTTTTTCATAGTGTGGATTGGTAGTCCATGCCATTTCAAATCGAAAAGGTGAGCCTTTTCTCACATCTGGATTGCCTATTTGCATTGTTATTGGACAAAGATCTGAACTTGAAAAAGGATGGTGTTGAACTTTAAGATTGTTAAATTTAATTGCAATGTCTTGGTGGACCAGAACCCTATCTAGTCTCTCATACTTGTTAATACTGGAATTGTTATTTTTCCTCCACGTAAAGTGGGATCCTGTGTAAGGTATGGTGGGAAGATTAAGCTCGTCTTTGCCATATTTTAATCGGCAAAATCTAGCAAGAGTTGGACAATTATCCCCGATTTTTTTTGTATCATTTTCAATGTCGTTCATATCTCCTATTATTATGACCGATAACATATGTGTTTGGACTAGCCAAGATTTGTTCCCAAATTTCAGATTTTTCATTCTCCCTTGTCGGTGCATAAATAAACAGTAAAGTTAATTCACAATTGTTGATGGTAATCCTGAACAAAATATATCTATCATTTTGTTCTATTATTGTTGCATTGTCCAGAGTTTTGTTATTCCTTATTAATGCCCATATGCCTCCACTATAGCCATTTGATTTAATGTAGAGGGATTTATGGAAACCAGCACCCGCGAATCTGAGCAACTGAGGGAGGTTCCATAGTTTTCGTTTCTGCTAGTGTGAAAATGTCTAGTTTGTTTGCTTGCCTTACGTGGTTTATTTTTTTGCCAAAATAGAGGACACTTTGTCCCCCTAACATTCCAGTAACCAACACTAATCATAACACTTATTTTGACCTAGCCAAGGGCTTGTAGAGTCAGCCTTTGTTATTAGCTGTTGTTTTGAATCCGCGTTACAATTTAGCAAATATCCATTGTTAGAAGGTGTACGAATCAATGATAATACTAGATGGTAGAGTACTAAGTCCTAATGGGACTCACGTAAAATAAACTTTGTGAATATGGAGCCTTGTTGGGACTCATAGACTAAGATAGTTGTGAGTATGGAGCCCTATTGGGACTCACATATTAGAATGGCTACGAATATGGAGTCCTGTTGGGACTCACATATTATTATGATTAGGAGTATGGATTTCTCGTGGGACTCACATACCGTTTGTGCATCAATAAGACTCTCACATTCAATTTTTAAAATTACAATATAGTATAAGATAAAGGCGTTGATCATACAAGTTTTATATATAAAGGTTAAACGATAAATCGTCTTTTCTCGAACTTTGACATCCTTGGAACCAATGGGGCCCGATTGGGGCTCTCGTGAATTAAAGGGAGAGCCGTAAATAATGGTCAACATCAACACCCAATGTTTAATGTAAGTTGGGTTTATGAGATCTTATAAGGGCTCACTTGGGAAAATAGAGAAATGAGATGCAATCCACTTGTTAATACAATTATAAACAACTTTGATCAATGGCATGCAAGGGCTAGAAACCCGCAAATTGCTTCACCTATCACTATTTATCATAGAAATAAAAATAACATTCCAATTTCCACCGTATAGATTTTGGCTTTCCATGATCCAACCCTTAAGAGTTATCATAGTTGACTCCAATAACAGACTTGTTGTTGCCAAACCTAGACATGCAAAGGTTCTTTAAGGGCCCGTTTGGTATTCATATACGTATATCAGATATCAAATGTGAGTACGAGATATCGATATCATGGATATGGGTATCAAATCTGATATCTGATATCCATTATCTTGTTTGATATGTTTTAAATATGGGTTTTAGATATCAATTAAAAAAAGTCTTTCTACCAGTGCTTTCTCCCCGACGCCCAACTCGCACCAGCCCAAACCCCGCCTGAACCTCCGGTGAGGCCCAACTATGCCAAGACCCCAATTACCCCCACCCAGCACCTCCCACCCCCACTCCCTCACCCCAGCCCCACACCCTCTGCGATTGCCTACCCAGAAGACTACCCAATCGACCTCAGCCCTAGCCTCGCCCCAGTTTCCCCAGCGTCAGACATCAAAGATGTGAACAAGTTGTCCTGGATCAATTTAGGAGCGGAGGGAGGTAGCGAAATCGAAGGCCAGGACGAGTTGGGACTGGTGGCAGCGATTGAAAGTGGAGCAAGAGGGAGGCAGTAGTGAAGCGATGAGGAGAAAAGAAGAAGAGGTTGTATTTTGATATCCTATGGGTTAAATGGGTATATGGAATTGTAGAAAAATACAAAGGAAGGGAAATATGGGTATATCACTTTGATATCCATATACCCATTTATCAAACACAGGTATGGGTATCCTCATACCGATATATGATATACGTATATCAGTATCGGGCCCTAAAATACTTGGAATCTTCAAGTCAATAGATAAAGTATGCTCGTTATAATTGAGTTCAAAACAGATTGAGAAGGAAGAGACGAACCTAATGTGGTGAACGATGGGCTCACGTCGACGATTGGGTCGGGGTCGAACATGGCAGCGGTGATACATAAGACGAGGATGGTGGCACCTGGGTCGGAGGCAGTGAAACCGACGACGACAAAACCTGTAGTGTGGGCGAATCAAACAGCCACGGAGACGTCGCCTAACCCGGGTCGAGAAAGAGAAATTAAGATGGAGAGGGAACATGTGAGGGCAAGGAGGTGCAGCCGGGGAGAACGAAGACGAAGGCAGAACCGTCGTTCACCGGGGCCGCGACAAGCACGTACGCCTCAGCCCATGCCCACCCGGGGCTTGCCATAAGGGAATCAGAAGGCGACCGAGGGGGTGAAATAAAGGGCATGGTCGAAGGGGGTGAGAAGGAGGCGGAGGGAGGAATGGGGTCAGTGGAGCCGAGGGCTTAGAGAGAGCGATGGAATGAAGGGGAGAGGGCGGTGCATCTGGTAAATAGGTTTTCTGAGAGGTGTTTGATTGGTTTTTGTTGTATGTATGCAAGGATGACGATGTACATGATAATTTCAATAAGATTAGGGGTTAAAGTTGAACTTTTTAAATGAAAGGAATGTCCTTATTTTTCTATAAAAAAAGGGTAAGAGTTCACACAGTAACTTTAATTACTAAATGACTTTGTATTAAAGAATATTACTAAAATCTTATCACATTATGAATATTTAAAAAAATGACATCTTCTTACCTTTCATAAACTGAAGTTTCTCTTACAAACAATAACTTAAATATTTTATTTTGGCCTTATATTTAAGAGGAATTACAAAAGGTCAACAATTAGGAAAATTGCAAAAAGGCAGCTTATTTGTAAATATATAATAATTCATTTATGCCCCTTATTTAAGAAAAAAAGACAAAAATGTATTTACTCCAAGGAAGTTGCAAAAATGCTCATGATAGCTTCCATACTTTCTTTTGACTTTGTCTTTGATGCAAATTAAGAAAAGTCTTAAATACATGAAAATTGCAAAAGTTTTCCTCTAATATTAGTAACTCATTTTGTCTCTTCATTTAAGAGAATTGACAAAAAAAATATCATATGAATATATCTCACCCCATATTCAAGTTAAATTATAAAAAGGCTATAAATCTATGAAATTGATAATAAAAAAAAAAGACCTTTTTAATACTTGCTAATTCCGAAAGGATGTTCCTATCCTAAACAAATATAATTTCAATAAATTATTTTTATTTTTAATGTAAAAAATGTAGGAAAAATGCCTTTTTAGCTCTTCATTAATTTAAGAAAAATTATCAACAAAATCTAATTTTAAGGCCATACTAGTAAAAAATATATTCTCGCGCCATGATGCAATATTTTAAACTAAATTTTTTAATAATATAAAAAATTAATATTATAAAATACTAATAAAAGTTAAGATAAAATTCATAAAAATCTTTTACCATAAATGTATCTTATAAATATCTCAAAAAATATTTTAAGAAGATCTCATGTAAAAGTATAATAAATAAATATAGATATTTAAATCACTCAGTAAAAAAATATCATTGTAACTTTGATTAAATGTGATGCCACATCATTAGAAAGGCTTATATAGTAAGTAGTATATATAGATTAGATATTTATAATATATAAGATTTACATGTAGATTAATATTAAGCATTAGATTATATTAAATTCAATATTTTGAATTAAGCCTAATAATTAGTAAATATATTAAAAATAAAAGGAAAAATGTGATTGGTTTAAAGGGAAGAAGAAGAATAACGAAAGAAAAAAATAGATTGATTTAAAGAGCTAAAGGAAATAAATTAGAGTTAAGCCTAATAGTTAGTAAATATGTTAAAAATAAAAGAAAGAATGTGACTGGTTTAAATAGATAGAAGGAAGAATAAAAATAATAATTAAAGAAAATAAATAAATAAAAAGGTTACTGATGGTCTATGTGCGTCTGTCACATTCGCTGCTGCTCGGTGAGGAATGAAAGAGGGAGGTCGGCAGTGCCGGTGTGCAGAAAAACCCGAAACCGAAAACACGACACGAAAAAACTCAAAACCGAGAAAACACGACACGATAATGACACGAACCGAGAAAACACGGTTGTAAACGGTTCGTGTTCGGGTCGGGCAAATCGCCTTGTCGGATACCCGACACGAACCGTTTACATTTTTTTTTTTTGAATTTTAGATATAGAAGTATAATTATAGTATATTTAGAGTCCTTAAAATTACTATAAACTCTGCTAATGTAGTTGGTTCAATGGGAGCGTATGGTATGGGGTTTTGCATTCAGACCCGTGTTCGAATCCTTTGGCCTCCAATTTTGTTTTTCAGTTTTTCTATACACGCCCAACCCTTTTTTTTTAATAAATAAAGAAGCCCATGATAAAAACCCTAAAGCCTTTGTTTTCCACCTCCCTCACTCCTCAACGCCTCTCATCTCTGCCTCTCTCTCAAACAGAGAAACCCTCAATCCCTCGTGCTCCTCACTTCCTCATCGCCTCTGGTCTCTCACTCTAAGATGGCAAGATCCGACCTCCATCTCCATTGATATTCCTAAAAGTAATTCAGATCTGGCAAGATCCGACTTCCATCTCCAACAATCTTCAACCTCCGATTCAGATCCGACGAGATCTTTCATCCAAAGAGCTGTCGTTCTCCATTTTTAGATCCAATCTTCGTCGATCTTCAAACTCCATTTCAGATCCGGCAAGATATTTCAAGTTTGGGTGAGGGTGTTCGTTCTCCTCTAGATCCGACAAGATTTTCTTCATCTTTAGGTGAGGACGATTTGCAGATTCGGGCGCGCTCTATTTCAACCTCTCTCCCTCTTGGAATTTCTACAATTGTTGTGTTGCCTTCAACCATCTCACTTGGTTAAAGGTTCCTAATTGTTTTTCTTTTGGCTTATTGATCGATAGGGGTTTTTGTAATTTTGGATTTGTGTCCTGTAAGTCTATTGATTATGTAAGTCTACTTGTAATTGGGTTTGTTGTTCATGTATCTTCAATTGACAATCTGGAAAATGTATGTGTGAAATGTCTGTGTGTGGCTACTGTTAATATATACCCCTTACTATATAAATTATAACCCTTGGTGTTTTACATGAATATTATACTATTAAATTTCATAAACTGATTTTTTGGTCAAAATTTTCACAAACATTCAACCGCAACTTCAAGCCTACAAATGTCGAATTAAAAAAAAAAAAAACCGGTTCGTGTCGGATAACCCGGTATCCGACACGGAACCGATTAGACTATCTGTGTCGGGTACTTGGGTTTAGACGGTTCGGATACGGTTCGGGGTATTTGGGCTTAACGGTTCCGGGTACCCGACACGATTAACCGGTTCGTGTCGGGTACCCGGTTATGCACAACCTTGGACTGATTGCATTTAAAACAAGGGCAATTTTGTCATTTTATTTTTATTCCAAAAAAAAAACCTTATATCCACAATCCACCTAACTCTTTATTGTGTTATATTAGATTTTTTTTAAAACAATCTCCACCTCTTCGACCTCCATAACCCTAAATTTTTTTTTAAAAATAATCTTCACCCTTTAATAAAATAACATTTTGCCAAACAGGGCCAAGACATCCAGTCATCCACCCGCAACCCCATCAAGTCATCCACCCTTAAAAAAATAGACATCTCTTTTTTCCGGAAGAATGGTTCCTTGGAGGTTCGTCTTCACAACCCGCATGTGACTCATGTTGTGTCGTCGACCCACGATGCTACTCATGGGTAGTGCTCGTTTACGTCATTGTCTACGTCATTGTCTTGTTCGGATCAGTTTTGTTTTGTTTTGCTTTGTAGAGCTCGTTTGCCCGTACGTTGCACCTTCCTTGTATTTTTGGTTTGTTTTTAACGGTTTTCTAACTGTCGACTTGTCGTCCATCGAGATCCAGACATGTCTGGTCTTGAATTTTTACCTAATAAAAAAAAATCCAGTCGCAGCCTCGCAGGTCATGAGTTCGAACCCGAGAAAATGTTTCTGAATCCCTTATGAATTTCTCCGTATTTTCTCCCTCCTCGTTGTTTTTGCGACACTCGACTCTTACTCTGCAGCAGCAGCAGCAGCAGCTTCACTGTTAAGCAGCGCCAACAGATTCCTTGTCTATGTGCGTCTGCCCTATCGCAAGATCCAAAATTGGATTCGGACAACTCCGCCACCAATTTCGCCCCTATTTATTCAAACCCTCTTCAATTCACCGCCTACCTCCCCAAATCAACCATCAGATGGTGACTCTAGTGGTGTCGACGACGGCTGACCCGGCCTCCAACGGCCCCGCCACCGCCCTTCTCGCTATGCCCGGCTGGAAACCCGGTCCATCTTTCCAAGTCCGGAACTTTTCCCCCTTTCCTGATCTCTCTCCCTCTGTGAAATTTTTTTCATTGAATTGCGGCGAGTTTTCATCTTTGTAGGGGATAAGGAGTTTCTTGAATGAAGGGGTGAGGCTACTGCAGCATGATCGGAGTATTGTGGAGGAGGACGATCTTGACCGCCGCTGGGAGGAAGAGGTCATCCATGGCGATGAGGTTGTTGATAACGTCATCTTCCTCAGCAAGCATACCGCCGTTTCCAACCGCCCTGCCCTAACTGTCCACCCCATTGGTACTGAAAATTTGAAAATTACACTTCTTTCGATGTGCATTTGTATGAATGATTTCTGTTTTGCAGCTTGTTGATTGCTGTTATGTGGCAATGTATCTTCATTTTATGGATCAGATAATATATAGGAATTTGGTACAAAATTGGCCCGGGCAATTTATTGTGCCAATTGTATATTGATGGATCAACTGGACTTTTACTAAAGATCTAGTTTCAAAATTTGAACTTTGAGATGCCCTAGTTTTGCAAATCGCCTATTATATATTTGATGGATCCGTTTTTTTTTGTGTGATGATTTGGAATGAATATTGATCATGGACAGGGATTCCTCATTTGAAAGATGGGGAGGTGCCTCCCCAAGGAGGGAGACCGGGATGGGCTGCACCTCCTGACCCTCGGATGGCGGCTTGGATCAAGCTCCTGAAGAACATTGCTGAGTCTCATAATTTAGTTCCTGAATTTGAGGTGGGAATTACTGTATTAGTAAGATTGCTTGATTTTTGTCTTGCTGATTTTAGGTCAATGTGTACTTGTTCCAAGTTATTCTAATGTATCTTCATTTGTGTAGATTACCATGGAGGCTACTCATCATGGACCCGTTACAAGTAAACCAACTATGTTCTTGGAGATCGGTGAGTGCTTCCCTTTTTAACTCTCTTACAATTAGACTTTGCTTCTGCAGGAAAGATTAAATTAGGGTACAATACTCAGTGGGTTGCCATATCTTATACATTATTGAGGGAGTCAGGTTAATTAAGAATAGTTGATGTTGAATCTGGATCGGGCGAATGCTATGGTTAGTTAGTAAGCTTGAGTCGGGAACTCTTAGGTGATCTGAGTATAACGAATGCTGTCATTGTGCTGAAAATCGTAATGTACAGAATTATGGAGATCTCATGCAGATTCTTTTGACTATGTAGGTAGCACGATAGAATGCTGGGTAAGAGAGGATGCTGCATTGGTTATGGCTCAGGTACAATGTCCTTCTCTAGTAAATTTTCCTAGAGTTGAGTTTGTGTCCAATAAGTTTGTGGTTCAGCAGATTGTCAAGGCTGATTTCCATCTTAAATTGGTCCTGAGCAAGCAATTCCTACTTCTAAGTTCTAATTGATCAGTAAGTTATCATTTTTCAACTATTTTTCGTTGCTTGCAGCTGGTGTGGCAAGGACTTGGACTTGGAGGTGCTACTCCTGTGGGTGAATGGAACAGGTAAGTTGTTTTGTTCTTGCCCTTCATTTACCTGATTCCATGATTTCCACTGAAGTTTTATAATTACCTTAAAATCAAGGATTTCCTCTTCTCTTCGCTGTAGCCGTCAGAACATTGAATTGATCTGATAATGCATCCCATGCCTTCTATGGAACTCCAATTGTGTTTTCTGTCATGATTGAACCAGGGAGTATGATACAAAGAAGGTTCTACTCGGGATAGGAGGTGGACATTATGTACCTCGGCATATGGACATAATTTGGTAACTTTTTACTACCAGTTCACCCTTGTAGGAAGTGAATTGAAATGCATTCATTTTCTTCTTCTGCTCCCATTTCATTTTCTGAATGCTCAAAGTTTCTCTTCTTTTAGCTTTTAGCTCTTTGCTTGTCTGTTTCGGATAGCCTATCGTGCGAAAGCTATTGCAGTATATAGCATTCCAATGCCGTATTCAATTTTATAATTACATAATAATATGCATAGATTTCAGAAGTTCTCTTGGAGACTTTTATTAAATTATTTTAAAATATTTTAAAATATTAAAACTTATTATCAATTTTAAATTAATATGCATAGATTTCAGAAGTTCTCCTTGGAGACTTTTAATCAATTTTAAATTAATATTTTTTTTGAATTTTGAATTTTTATTAACAATTTAATTAAAAAATATTTTAAATTATTAAAACTAATTATCAAATATAATTAAAAAATTAAATTAAATTTTTTATATTGATAAATCAATTCAAATTTGTAATATTTGAAGTTATAGGAAAAATATACTTCATCCGTTAAGAAAAACATGCCGTTTTAGAATGTAAATCTTGTTAAGAAAAACATATCATTTTAAGTATTTTGTCATCCACTTTACAAAATTGCCCTTGTAATGATTAGATATGTGTTAGTTACAGTTTTCAAGAAAGTAAAAAAGTAGGGTAATAATTAGGAGTATAATTTTTTTTTTGTTTGTTTTATTAAAAAATGTGCAGATTTCTAATATGACAAGTTTTAATTAACGGAGAGAGTAATAGGCATGAAGAAAGTGATGAGATAGATTAGTGGAAAGTGAGGTGGACAAATAAGGAAAAAGGAGAGAAAATTTGGGACACCCTACCATTGGGGGTGCTCTTAATACTATTCTTGGATATGGATGAATATGATAGTTAGATAGACATATGTAAGCATGTTTGGATGCACACAAAAAGTCTTACTATTATACCTTGTCAGCATGCTTTTTAAACTTGCATGATTACAAGTCACCTTATAAATCTTTGATAATATCTCTTGTGAGTTAAAAGCATCATATAAGCACAAGCACGATGTACCAAATAGGCCCTAGCTAAGTCGTCACTTTGCTAACTTACACTGATAACTTCTTTCAGGAAAAATAACATATGGGTAGGCCATCTGCTTTCTGGGTATTCATTGCCAATTGATGATCCAGGCTCGTCAAAAGCGAAGAATGATACAAAAAACATAGGCGGAACATGGAAGCAATCCATTACGGTTGCATATGAGGCCACAAAAGCATCTTATCCTGGAGGTGAAATCCTGGCTCATCTTGATCAAAAGTAAGCCTAATTTCCCATTCATGATAGAATTTTAGGCCCTTAGGTTTCGTATGCAAGTTGTTTCTCAATCTACTGACTCGTCGGATGCAGGAGCTTCAAGAGCTGGCAGAAGAACGCAATCGTAGCATACTTGAATGAGCAGAACATCAAAGTAGGCAAGCCAAGCGACTTCAACTAATCTTCGGTTAATCAACCAATCAAAGCAGCTCCCATTTGTTTCATCGACCCTTCGTTGCAAAAAATTACTGCGTAATTGCTCGATAGATATCGGATGGTAATGTATCACCTCATCAGCAGCCATGGTGTAGCAGTTCAGTTTTGTTTTGATGGTTGTTTTAGTGATTAGGTCATGTGATTTATTCCTGTCCACACTTTTATAATGACTTAAATAATTATGATTACGCAGAGAATTAAAAAGTATAATCATGAGGTCATTATCATATAATTTAGAGTTAACCTATCTTGAACGGTGGTATTCCAAGTACCATAGCAATTTAAATAAAAGGAAATGTAAGAAAAAGTAAGATTTTTGAAAGAACCCATAAAGAAAAGTGAGCTCAAGTATCATATTTATAATACTCATTCTTACACAATACCATAGAATATTAACCAATAAAAAAGTTAATAGTGGGTCTCATTTGATTTTTACTTCCAAAAAAAAATTGTAAAAAACAATTTTGATGAAAAAGTGAAATAAGATACTCATGTCAAGTATCATGGTTGTAGAGTATCAAATATTAAAATGAGGTGGATGGAAGAGAAATGACAAAAAGCAAGTTATGGTACTCAACATGGGATTAGGATCCTCTCCTATTGAGATATCTCCTAATATCTTCCTAATAAGTCAATAATAACCATTAGATTTAATGAAGGGCTGAGATTGAATATCAATAATTAATTAATTAATTAAGTAGTAAATAAGAAAACATCATCCCACCCACTATACGTCTTTGGATGAATTCCTGTCGAGTAATCCCTTCCTCCTGCTTTCAATATACAATAAAATTGATCGGAAGGGTTGATTCTAACCCCGCTTTCAATTCCAAATTCCGCCGGACTTCATAGTCGCAATAAACTTTGAGGGGATCCGGTGTTCGTGACGAGCTCAAAGTCTCAAACCTTTGACTCACGAGCTCAAAGTCTCAAACCCTTGACTAATCGAGTCATGCTCTCGCAAGGCCTCAAGGTGTCTCCGGGGTTTCAATCGCCATATCCTCTGCGCTTCCGTCCACCTCCGTATCACAATTTCAACGGATGTACTGCAGAACATACAAAATCAAATAAAGTCGTCACCTGGAAACAGATAAAGAAATCAATAAAGTTATAAATCCCAAACCCTCAATTTATCCTGGAAACACCGTCAAAAATCATTACAGCCAAAATTAATTGATGTGAAAATCATAGAATTAAGAATTAATCAAAATTTTAGTTTGTTGATCGGAGAAGAGCTCCATCGTTACAATACCTAATGTCGATCTAATGAACTGACTTAAAAATTAACCCAATCAAAAGTGTAGTTTGATTAGTGGATGAACGGAGAACGGTCTCCTTAATTAGTATAGTACCTAATTAGTTCAAATCAACAACAATATAAAAGCAGGGTAAGACGATACAGCCGGTTCCGGCCATCAACAGAGGCGGCGATGGGGTGCCAATTTTGGTGTAGGATTAGCCGAGAGTGGAGTTTTGATTTACAGGAAAGATTGAAATAGAGAGTTGAGGGAATTGGGGTTAATTAGAGGGAGAATAAATCTGAGCCATTGATTTTTATTAGGAAGATATTAGGTACTTTTTTATTAGGAGAGGATCCGGATCCCTCAACATGAGTATCATGGTTAAAGATGCTCTAACAACTCTTAGGCCATGTTTATCCGTTACTATTCAAAATACTAAATTTAATATTTTTTTATTCATCCCTCTCCGCCACATTAGTATAGCATCTCTTTCTCACTTTTTCCACTTTAACAATAGTATCCCACAATCCATCATTTTTTACCAATTCAATTTATGAATATACCCCTCTATAACAATTATTTCAAACATGTTTATAATTCGTAATATGATTATAATATTATACTTCGTATTAGTATTTAATTACTAAAATTTAATTATGAAATTATAATATAATTATTTCGAAAGAAATCATTTCTTTTCAAAAATAAGTCGAAACATATACAAAATTGATGTCTATGTGTAGAGAAAAACGAATCTAGTATTATGGTAATTTTTTTTAAAAAAACTTTACATTTTAAATGGCGAAAATGACATTATTTGATTATAATTAAAATGTGTGAGGTTAAATCCCAGTCATTGAATCCAATTGATCTTAGTCGCTCATCTCATCCGCCAGCCAGAGTGTGCCGCATGTCCCCCCTTTTGCATACTTTCATCCCACACATGTCCTCCCTTTTGCATACTTTCATCCCACAAGCATTTATTGCACCAAATGAGCATTGATACTAAATTAACATCCCACAAGCATCTCTTTCCCCCCTCCCAACATATTTTATTAATTTTTTTACAAATTAGCATCTTGAATAGCAACCGTTAAATGTGCTCTAATAGTCTTAACCCGACCCGACTCTCAACTGACCCGACTCCCAACCCGACCCGACTCCCTACCGACCTGACTCCCAACCCGACCCGAATATCCTTGAATATATATATATATATATATATCTATTATACATTTATACTAAAAAACAAAAAAAATATTGTAATCCATTATCAAACTATATATTGATAGTTAATACTATTTCTAAACAAAATAAAAATTTCATTGATCAAAATGAAAACTTAAAACCATTAGTGTATAAAGTGTATTCTCTCTCAATAAATTTTATTTCCTCCCTCCTCAAATTTGATTCCCTCTCAATAAATTTCCTTCATTCTCTCCTCAAATTTCATTCATCCTATATTTTTCTCCCTTCCCTCCTCAAATTTATAAATTTCATTCCTTCCTTCCTCAAATTTTATCCCTCCTATATTTTCTCCATTCCCTCATCAAATTTGATTCCCTCTCAATAAATTTCATTTCTTCCCTCCTCAAATTTCATTCCCCACTCTCAATAAATTTTCACTCCCTCTTACTTTCATTTCCTCCTAGTTTATGAAATTTATTTTTTAATTAATAATCTAATTAACAAAAATAAAATTCGACGAGACAAAAATAAAATTTAGATTATGTAATAATCTATTTAACAAAAATAAAGTGGTCGATCAACACCAAAAAGGAAAATGAAGAGAGAGAAAGGGAAAGAGAGAGAGAAAGTGAACCCCAACCCAGGAAACCCTAACCCCGTCCATTGCCGCCGCCACCTCCGCCCTAAACTACACCATCGCCACCAGCGTCGGTCTGCAAAAAAGAGCCTACCGTCACCCCTAGTTGATCTCCTGTCAATCCTTCCATGGATCTTGAAGAATACTCTAAAGTCTCGGACAATAAATCCATTAACCCTAAAAATCCCGACCCATCACCATCTTCCTCAAAAGTTGAAGACCCAACGAATCCAACTATCTCAAACCAAAATTAGTGAGAAAGGTGAAGGTTTTCACCTAAACAAAGCCAAAATCAAAGAAGAAAGAAAGTGTCAAGGGTATGGTGACAAGAAGAAAAGGCATTGAAGACCGGCGGTGATGAAAAGGGATGTCGTGTGGCGGCGCTTGGGCTGGGTTTGGCTCCTCTCCCTTGGGTTTTGGGTTCATCTTTCGGCCCCTCTTCCTCTACGGTTGTACCTCGTTCCTCCGAATGGCCTGGTGTGGATGCAACAGACTTGTTCTCGGTGGCTTTGGTGGGCAGTTGACTCCTGGAGAAGGACGATCATGAGTTACGAAGACATAAATTGGTACTCCTGTATCCCTCCTTATTTCTTTGTTTCTAGAACTCAAGAGGATTTGACTAAATGCCTTTCAAGGGCTCAACTTGATCTTGTTGAAGCTTTCAAAAAATTGACCCAGGAAAGAAATAAGAATCTGAAATCTTACCATAGATATTACAGTTACACCGATCTATATGATTGCGTCATCGACTATATTCTCACCGATAATGATATCATCGACCCCTTACATTATTTGAACCTTGCTTTTTATCTCTATGGATTGGTCAGTTTTCCTTGTTGTGACCTCTCATTGATTAAGGACTTCGGTAGGAAAGCACCCTTTTTCGAACCTACGGGGATTGCAGGAAAAATGCATCCTGACCAAAAGGAAAGCATGAACCCATTCAGAACAAATCAGAACTCATTCAAGGAAAAACTGAAAAAGGAGAACCAAGATAGTAGAACAAGAAAAAGAAGAAAGATCTGGAGCCATCTTCCCCAGGTACTCCTTCCTCCCCCTCGATTCTCTTGGGTCTTGATGAATGCTACTGACATTCGAAGAGAGAAAATAAAGACAAATATTGAATTTGTAAAAGAACCATCAAGAAGGAATGAAAGTATTGAGTCTATGACAATTAGTTGGATTGTCTTTTCTGGCTTTTTGATCTCCTTCGTCTTGAGATTTGGATCTGATTGTTTGTCTGCTTTGTTAACGAGTTGCCTCTCTGTATTAACTTGTATTAGCTTGTATCCAAGAAATGTTATGAACTATAATCCCAGAAAAGTTGCCCCTGTTGAACCTCTCAGAACTGTTGACAAGAGTGATAACAAAAACCATTACTGTGCTTTGATCTTCAGATGCCTTTGTCGATTGTATAGGGTCTGCATGATTGATGCCTTGTGCTCCTTGTCGTAGTTGAACCTAATACTCAATATTAAGGAAACAAGATCAAAGAATTATAGAGCAAAGGAGAATGACTCTAGAACCAAGAAGCTAGTCAAGAGAAAGATCAAGGAAAGTGCAGCGAACATTCATGACCAAATGACTTCTGAATAAAAATACGAACAGATTGACCAATTTTCCTGTTCGCTAGATCCCGCTGTTTTTGTTTGCTACATTATGATGTATACTTTCCTATGGTGTTGGTCTGTCTTGATCCTATGGCATTCTTGTCGTATAATGATGTGTCATGATAATTCATCTTGCTGTTTGCTGCGTCCTTGTGCTCAGCGATTGAGCTTTTGGATTTTGAGCCTGATTTCCCCGATCCGTAGCACCTGGAAAGAACCTTATCTTGGGGACTATTTATGTAACGGCCCAGGATTATGATTCTCGAGTTACGTTTCGAGGGATGAAACCCCTCGTTGGGATCTTGCGCCCCGAGTACAGGTTGAAGGTTTGAAATCGATGATGTGTAGTTTAAAGTGGGATTTCGCACCCAAATCCGGAAGGTCCGTTGGAGACCCCGGGGTAAACCCCTGTACCTGTCCTAAGTCTACAACGCGGGAAATCCTTTATCATGCAAAGGGCATAAGTTCTGAAAGTGATACAACCAGTGCCACGGCAGAGCCGGGTCAAAACAGAGTATAATTAGGGAGAAATCCCAAAAGCGTGAATCTGGTGAAGTCGGGTTTCAACCACTCACTCTCCGCCATATGAATAGACCCCGTCATAACAGCACAAAATCAAACAGTGTATCGGGTACCTGAAACTATACCACCAAGTCAGGCCAAGAGTCCGCCCGCGGGTCCTCTGACTGCGCTGAGGACATATAATACGCCTATACCTAGAATAAAGATGCCTTCATGCAGTACTGGAATACTAACCACACTATCATGTTCCTAACTCATATGTGTGGAATATTAAGTAAGGCCTTAACAAAGAATACCAAGTGGTATATCCCTCTTCTACCACCACCCCTCTTCCAGACAAGGTGGAGACTGGCCAGTTCGATGCTATAATCATATCAAATCTCATCATCATATCATATCTCATCATCGTATCATATCTCATCATCGTATCATATCTCATGCCCATCTCGTATCTCGTGATATATATAAATGACTCGAGGAGGACAACACCCGATGAAGCTGGGCTACCCTATGACCCTAGCAAGGACTCTAGGACTCACAGATAACGGCCGTTCTGTATTCAAACGCATACAGAGTAAGGATGCTCATTCGTAAATGCAATTCCTAAGCATGATACTACATGACATGCTCTTATGCATATGCAACACCTACATACTATATGACACATCAGGCAGGAGGTACTGGTTACTGAGTAAGCCCCGGAGGTACTTACCTGGCTAGCAGATCGGTAACAGAACAATCCATCACACAGTATTCACAATCACAGAGTATCACCTAGTACATAATGGAATATATATACATAAGTCTACATCCAACTATTAAGCACTCAAGCACACCTCAATCAATAGAACAAGTAACATATTATGAAAGTCATTTCATCGCATCATCCGCTTCTCAAGACCACATCGTTATTCAACCAATTCCGCATGTTCATATACATCATTTCTGCATATACCTCAACGGTTCATCAAAATGATAAGACATAATTTGTGTGATATAAAATCCTACTAGATCGTCATAATTATCCAACATTTAATCTCATATAATAATTCACCACAAGTCATGCTATTAGTCATACATATCATACTGTTAGTCAAACGATCATATTATCATGCTAGTTAGTCATCGAATAAGTCTTATTCCCAAGTTAGTTTCAAATCCGTTTCAAATCCCAGTTAAATAGTTAAGTATTCCGACTCTTGAAAATACTCGCCAAATCCCCTTTCGAATTTATTTATTAGATTACTTTCCAACCTTGAAATTCTTTTCCAAATTCTTTATAAATCTTTAAGTCCCAATAATATATTTTAAATCTCAAATAGTATTACATGATATTTTACATACCATTTATTTAACACTTTTATAAAATATTTCCAAATCCCCTAAAATCCCGAACATTTTTATTTAATAAATCAACCCTTATAATTCTCCCAAAATATAATAATTTAAATACTGCTAATTAGTTAAATAATAAATAGATAACCCGAATCGAACCGAACCCAACCGAACCGACCGAACCCGTTAATTTAATCCAAAAACCGATTTAAATAAGTAACAACTAACAAATGTTTATAAGTTAGGACTTATGGTCCACAAGACCACGCTGGCCATCTTCCTCCTCAAATTTTAAAAGAGAACGCCATGGATGCTCGACAGCCTCGACCTCGGTCTCGCCGGGGATTGAAGCTCTTCCTCCGGGCCTCCGTCTCCGGCGACGTCTTGTGCCGAGCTCCGCCTCGCCTCGGCCTTCTGCTCACAGCTCGCTGGCTGCTCTCGCCTCAGCTCACCCGTGCTCTGCTCAGCACGCTCTCTCGCCCGTCGATGCTCGTCTCGCACTCTCGATCGCGCTCTCGAGCTTGCCGGAGCTCTCAAACTTCACCCGACACCCCACACTCAGCTCACGCACACTCGACACTTCCCACAGCCCGACTCAAGTCAGAAACGAATCGAAACAGAGGAAGGAAAAGATTGGACTCACCGAGGGAGTTCGCGACTTCGGAGCTCTCGATCAGAGGTATGAGCGTCGTCGGAGGCTCGCGATGGCTCGTCGGATCTGCGTTGGACATGGGTGAGCGTGATGGTGAAGTCCGAGAGTGGTTTTGATTGAAGACGGAATAGAAACGCTTACCGGAACTTGGCTCGCGATCGAACAGGATAAAGAAGGGAGTGGGGCTTCGGTGGCTCTCGTGGTGGCTCCTCTGCGGTTGGTGGATCCGAGGGATGTTGCGGCTGCTGTTGGTGGCTTCGAGGAGGGGTCGAAGGTGCTGCCGTGGTTTCTGCGCTCTCGAGGAAGGAGGAGGACGAGAGAGTGAAGAAGGATCGCGGTGGTGTTGTGTGAAGAGAGGCGGGAGGTGACGGTGATGGTGGTGATGAGGTATGTTGAAATGGTGATGGAGAGTGTGAATGTGATGGAGATGATATAAAGAGGGCGGAGTGGTGATGGTGATGGAGCGATGGCGTACAGCAAAAGAGGAACAGAGTAGCTGGTTGTGGGTTGCAGAGGAGTAGGGGAGGGGTTGGACTGGCGGAGGACTTGACTGGTATTAATTAAGACATCGATCAAATTGAATACCCGGTAATAAATCCCGAATACGTGAATTTCGAATCCCAAAATTAGTTTCTGAATGTTAGTTTCCTCGAATCCCGCTTTCTCGATGAATGAGATTTTAAAAATTGACAAGGATATCGCCATCTGAAAATTATTTTCAATTTTCGAGGTAAAAGGACGGAAATCATTCGTCAAATTTTATATTACAGTCGGAATCCGCTAAACAAGCTTTTAATTCGATTTAAATTCATTTTTAATTTCCTTTTTTCTAAAAAATTAGGATTTGAAAATCCGAGCCTTTACATCATCCACCTCTAAAAACAAGTCTCGTCCCCGTGACTAAAATCATTTTAAATTAGGGGATGAAGTTTGAAATAGGTGAGTCCAAAGATCATGTCATTGATCCCGTAAGTATCTCATAAGTGCCCCTATGAGATCCTCACCGTACCGTTGCCGTGATCATAATATCCCCAATAGACCGTAGAAAGAATGTGATATGGGCCCCTACCACATCCTTACTCCGACTCCTCGGTCATATCATAATTCAAAACATCACAACGTCCTCTTTAAAACACCGTTCAAAACTTCAAGTTCGGCATTAGTCAAAAGCATTCCTAACTTCTTCATTCATCCTACCATCAACTTCTAAAGGCTAATCTCATATTCTCTTCCTAAGTTCTAAGACATAATCAAGGTTCAACAGTTCAATTTCTATCATTTCCATCATCAAGAATCATGTATATATATCGAATAACAATAGCACCTCACGTCTAATAACATAACATAATCACCTCAAGAATAGCCACATAGCATAGCATATCTAGCATCGTATCAAATATGGTAGAATTTATCACATCATCTCACGGAAGTTACACACCATATCAATCATATAAGCACGTTATATCAATCAGATAAGTACATCATACTCATTCTAACTACCAAGCGTCATCGCATTAGAGGCAAACAACTGCTTCCGTACAGTAGCATTCCATCGAGTTCAGGGATAACTATGTTAGTACTACAGTTCCCTATTGTCAACGGCAACACATCAGAGAATCAACATCGCCTATAGCATAGAATTCGCACAACATTCGGCCCCAAGTAAAGTATACACTAGATCACTATCCCAGGAGAATCTGCCTTACACTACCAATCATGACGAGACACGACCACTACTCACCATCCCTCGCACTAAGATCAACTTCATTGTGGTCTACCAACTCAATTCACTACCAGTTCTAGGCACCATTGTATTTCGCTCACATACAACCTTTCTAGCCTCATAACTATTTGCAGTCAAGGCCGACTACCCAAACCAACTACTAGGTATCCCAAATCCTATGTCATCAAGCCATCTAAGGGCCAATCCAATTCGACATCCCAATCTCAATTCTCACCTTCCACTCGACCATCTAAACTATTTTTCGGAGTTCTCAATCACACGGTTTCCTGATTCGACAAGCTTAACAACTCGACCAACTACCAAGACTCCATATATAACACGTCCTTGCCCTAGGGTCCTTTATCAGCCCCATCTTTACCCTCTAATAGAAAATTCCGAGTCCTCAACTGAACTGCTCTCACGATTGATCTAGACACTTCTTAAAAATCTCACTTACTCTTCCTAGCCTCTCAAGACTCCGCCCGACCAACATCTCCTAAAAAGACATCTCGAATCACCTAGCTAACCTGATCATATTTCCCACGCCACTAACCACTCTCATTAACCATCCACCTCTAAGGACCCAACTCATGCTGACCATCTCACACCTGACACTCCCGTCCAATTCTAACGCAGAACCCAACTAGTGGTACTCCCAACCATGAATCACCATGACCATCAAGCCGACCCCCACTCTAGATCCTCTTCCCAGCATACTCTACTTGGACTAGTTCCCTCAACTCCGCATGTTTCCCCAAATTGCCTCAAATCACGATTCCTCCAACTTCGAAATCTCTACCGCTTAAACCCTAATGTACCGATCATCATTTTCACCGAATTCGTATGACATGCTCGTCCGAATTTCCTAAGCACCGTAACTTCACCAACCTTCAAAAATCTCTTATCCTCTAGCGTCCTCAATACCTTCTGCTTTGCCTGGTTCCCAAATCCATGCTCATAATCTCCCTATCTCAACCTTAAGCCTACAGTCTTACTAGCAATGTCAACTACATCCTTGCCTAGCTACCAGCCTTTCCTCAAAGATTCATCTCACATCCTCAATTACCTCAATAGCCACAATGATCTCCACACATAAATCCCGATTCATTCCCTATCCAAAAATCCTCCAACAAATGCATTTAGAGATCCTTCACTCATAAATTCCCCAAGCATTACCAATCCTATCTGTACAACCCTCAAATACCCATCACATGAACAACCCTGATATGAACAATCTAATATCCCCGATCGATAATTTCCCAAGCGACCTCATACTACTCTTCCTTGGCAATTCCTCAACCTCATCCCTTATCGAAATCTCTCCCACTCACAGCACACATCACCTAGTCCCATATTCTATGATTCCTCAGACGTTCCTTAATCGATCATCCTCAACATCGCCCATGATCCGCTCATAGACTATCTAGATACCTTCCTTAGTACACCAATCCATCTCACAAAACCTCCCTTCAAGAATCCCCCAATCAACCCCTAGCTCACCCATCCACCTCTAGAACTATGCCAACTGCCTATACTCACACCCACTCGCAAGATCACTCTCATGCAACTAGTCTAGACCTCAACCGCTCACACCGCACACCCACTACTTACCGACACTTTTAGCTAGGACATCTCCCTCAAAATCTCAACATACTAGCCCCACTCCCCACCTAAGACCTACCTCGAAGCTCATCTATATTCACGAACCAGTATCTTCGACACATCCCAACTCACTCGGCTCTACTCAAGCTGACGCATCATTCATGCACCCCATCTCACACGACCAATGACCCAATCCGAAGACCTTAATCCACCTACCACTTTCCAACCCGTCTCACTGAAGAATCTCACGACTCAAGCTCAAGAAGAAAGCACTCACATACATATAACCCATAACCTACTCACTGGCAAGTCAGTATACCAAGCACCAAGGCACATCGTCATCGAAACAAGTTAGTCAGGCAATCATTGCTACCAATATATTCACACATCCATCATCACACATTCAATTATGTCAGTTCTAGGCCTATCACAAAACATCAATTCCGATTAGTATAGAAGAATCCACGATTTGAATTAAGAACGTCCTTCCTTGAGTCATCTAAGAGAATCACGTACGCGGCTACCATCTTTCAAATGTGTTCGTCCTTTGTATACTTTTGGCGACGTCAGTCTTGTGGTCTATGGGTCATGGACCCATCACACTTCCGTTGTGCTGCTATGGTGCCACTTGGTCATCGGTCCTTTCTTACATGTCGGCGCTCATCGAAGGATTGCAAGGGTTAGAAGTTACGGAGATAGGGGAGAGACAAGGGCGGACGACACAACTTCCTTAAGAGTTCAGACATGGACCAGGACTAGGGACGACGAGACCAAGGAGAAGATCCTAACCCAAGAGTTACAACGATGCCCTTAGGGTATTCCATGAAGTTATAATTGTGGTACGTAGACACATAATAGTCATGAATATCATCACATCATTACACACTAACATGCACCTATCTCAAGGAGTAGCGATCTATGCATTCATAACATGTTCATCTCATCCACTTTACACGTTCACAGAAGAAGCTAGTAACCTATCATTTCATTCATTAATCATGCTTGATATACTAAGAACATACATGCACGAACGGATATGAGACATGCGTGGCATAAGTTGCATTAGTTTTAACAACATCAAAGGACATTATATACATGACTAATCACTCAGTTAGATACACATAAGCAGGTCGTAATATCATGGGGCCAAGGCAAGCACGCTAGGGAGTACCTATCACATCATATACATCTATATTCACATAGTATGACAAGGACGGCACATGATCATACGAGGGCCTATAATTCAGACATAAGTCCTACATGATACTAGAAATGTTCATTAAACATATACACAATCAACACGGTCTAATTAGATTAATTCAGCATGCTAGGACAATCATCTCATATATTAAACATACATGATACAACGAGAGTTGACCACACTACCATGGGCCTAATTCATGGAAAGACAATAATCATGGAAGTTCCATACATATGACACATACATCGCCTCATAGGAGCAACCTTGCAAAATATGAGGCAAGTCATGCTGAAATATATCAATATACTATGTCATACAACCACAAGAATGACTGCTACTATAACCGACAAAATTCTCCAAGGCCATTCACCAACTCATCACCCCATTTCCCCGTGAGGCGCTAGTATGACTCGCTGGGTTAGGATATTTACGCTGTTTCCGAGAGGTGAGGGTAGAACTCGTGCTTAGACTCTTGTGGCAAGAAGACATGGTTGGCCATTACGAGGATCGAAAGGGATGACTCGATAAGACAACTCACTTCTATATCGAAACGATTTAAATCCTCACTCCCACTAACACACTCATGTAACCCTCACATCCGACACGATTTCCGAAGGTATTTAGTTGGCCGACCCAAATTTCCCGTGAAAGACCCCAACCATAGGTACGAGACTCGATAGAAGCATCGATGGTGGGATACGAAACAAGACTCTAAACAGGGAGAGCGGATGCTTCTCGACCCTTGCTAACATGCCTAGGTGTTTTGGTGGGGCGGATGATAGAGTCAGAACCATCAGGGGGTTTGAATTATGTAGGGGTTATTCCGACAAGACAAGAATTCTGATTACTTAAGAACAAGGCTTTCTCCCACTATCTCGTTTGCACAGTTATTCAACACATGATTCAAGTCAAGGCATACTGATTAGTTCGCTATCCTAAGCACAATAGAACACTCATCACGGAAGCAATCAACAAAATTAATATGATCATCTTCAAGGAGGATCGCCCTCGGGCCCAATTGCATATATATATATATATATATATATACGTAAGCATAGAGACGATCTATGGCGTCCTTCGAGGGACGACTGACCAGAGGGGCAAAACCTCACGGCCTCCTAACTCAACACTCCAACCTCCGTGGTGTTCCTTGGAGTCTTCTAGGCCCATCTGTAAATAAAAGCTAGTATTTTGCCTACCGGCCCAGGATTATGATTCCCGAGTTACGTTTCGAGGGATGAAACCCCTCGTTGGGATCTTGCGCCCCGAGTACAGGTTGAAGGTTTGAAATCGATGATGTGTAGTTTAAAGTGGGATTTCGCACCCAAATCCGGAAGGTCCGTTGGAGACCCCGGGGTAAACCCCTGTACCTGTCCTAAGTCTACAACGCGGGAAATCCTTTATCATGCAAAGGGCATAAGTTCTGAAAGTGATACAACCAGTGCCACGACAGAGCCGGGTCAAAACAGAGTATAATTAGGGAGAAATCCCAAAAGCGTGAATCTGGTGAAGTCGGGTTTCAACCACTCACTCTACGCCATATGAATAGACCCCGTCATAACAGCAAAAAATCAAACAGTGTATCGGGTACCTGAAACTATACCACCAAGTCAGGCCAAGAGTCCGTCCGCGGGTCCTCTGACCACGCTGAGGACATATAATACGCCTATACCTAGAATAAAGATGCCTTCATGCAGTACTGGAATACTAACCACACTATCATGTTCCTAACTCATATGTGTGGAATATTAAGTAAGGCCTTAACAAAGAATACCAAGTGGTATATCCCTCTTCTACCACCACCCCTCTTCCAAACAAGGTGGAGACTGGCCAGTTCGATGCTATAATCATATCAAATCTCATCATCATATCATATCTCATCATCGTATCATATCTCATCATCGTATCATATCTCATGCCCATCTCGTATCTCGTGATATATATAAATGACTCGAGGAGGACAACACCCGATGAAGCTGGGCTACCCTATGACCCTAGCAAGGACTCTAGGACTCACAGATAACGGCCGTTCTGTATTCAAACGCATACAAAGTAAGGATGCTCATTCGTAAATGCAATTCCTAAGCATGATACTACATGACATGCTCTTATGCATATGCAACACCTACATACTATATGACACATCAGGCAGGAGGTACTGGTTACTGAGTAAGCCCCAGAGGTACTTACCTAGCTAGCAGATCGGCAACAGAACAATCCATCACACAGTATTCACAATCACAGAGTATCACCTAGTACATAATGGAATATATATACATAATTCTACATCCAACTATTAAGCACTCAAGCACACCTCAATCAATAGAACAAGTAACATATTATGAAAGTCATTTCATCGCATCATCCGTTTCTCAAGACCACATCGTTATTCAACCAATTCCGCATGTTCATATACATCATTTCCGCATATACCTCAACGGTTCATCAAAATGATAAGACATAATTAGTGTGATATAAAATCCTACTAGATCGTCATAATTATCCAACATTTAATCTCATATAATAATTCACCACAAGTCATGCTATTAGTCATACATATCATACTGTTAGTCAAACGATCATATTATCATGCTAGTTAGTCATCGAGTAAGTCTTATTCCCAAGTTAGTTTCAAACCCGTTTCAAATCCCAGTTAAATAGTTAAGTATTCCGACTCTTGAAAATACTCGCCAAATCCCCTTTCGAATTTATTTATTAGATTACTTTCCAACCTTGAAATTCTTTTCCAAATTCTTTATAAATCTTTAAGTCCCAATAATATATTTTAAATCTCAAATAGTATTACATGATATTTTACATACCATTTATTTAACACTTTTATAAAATATTTCCAAATCCCCTAAAATCCCGAACATTTTTTTTTAATAAATCAACCCTTATAATTCTCCCAAAATATAATAATTTAAATACCGCTAATTAGTTAAATAATAAACAGATAACCCAAACCGAACCGAACCCAACCGAACCGACCGAACCCGTTAATTTAATCCAAAAACCGATTTAAATAAGTAACAACTAACAAATGTTTATAAGTTAGGACTTATGGTCCACAAGACCACGCTGGCCATCTTCCTCCTCAAATTTTAAAAGAGAACGCCATGGATGCTCGACAGCCTCGACCTCGGTCTCGCCGGGGATTGAAGCTCTTCCTCCGGGCCTCCGTCTCCGGCGACGTCTGTTGTTAAGAGGAAATCGAGACTTGCAATAATAAAATATAAATAAATCACAGCAAACCGGATTCCATCCCTTGCAAATAATTACAAGACCTCCTCGTGATGCAGCAGTGGGAAGTCAGGATCGATCCACGAGGAAGCTTGTCAGCGGATCCTAGGCAGCGATGAAATCTCACGGTCAGAAGTCGACAACAGTGGTACTCGACCTCGTCTAAGGGTTAGTCGACAGGGGTCAGGCACAGTCGAACAGCGCAGCAGCAGTGACAGGGGCTCGTCGACGTCGACAAGGCCTACTCGATGTCGAGTAGAGTCTTCGTCGACTTCGCTTCGTCTCGTCGAGTACCTGCACACAGAAGCTACAGCGATGCTAGATCGAGAATCAGTACTCGATATCGACGAGTGCTATTCGATATCGTGGAGACAGAGAATAAAACAAAAGTAAAAGAAAGTAAAAACAATTGCTTTGGGATTTCGAACTAAACTTAATATAAAAGGCTTCCAAGATTGGGGTTTGCAACAACGATAACCAAGCATGCATAAGGCAGAACCAAACAAATTATCATGTAAATCGCATCAAAGGGGTAAGCTTTCGCCTTTTCCAACAATTAGACAACTCTTTCAAGAAACCCTAATTGTCTCTACTAATTTTATGTTTATAATCCAAGTTTTTAACACGGATCTCCATTAGACGGGTAATAAACACATAAACAAGTAGGAAAATGCTCAAAACATGATAAAGGTCGGATCTTTACCTCAAACGCGCATGGCTATCGTCGGGCTCGCCCCAACCCTAGAAGTGGGTGGACTACTCATGCCTCATCGCAAACTCAGACATCGATTTGAACGAAACAACAACTTGCAGTAACTAAATTCAAAGCCTTTACAATCCTGGCAATCAACTCTCGTTGAACGCCAAAACCCTAAAACCTTCGAACTCCCTAAACCGTCTCTGTGGAACTACTCCTCTCCTTTTAAAATTGAATATATCTAAAACTGAGCCCCATGGGCTTTATTTATAGGCTTCTAAACCTTGCTACTCAAGGATAGAATATCTATATCTATATCTAAAACTATATCTAAAATGCTTAATGATAAATAAAAGCAACAAAGAAATTAAATCTAAATATATCTAAATGTCTTAAAGTGGATAAAACTCTCTTCCATGATGTAATCTGATAGAATCGGATAGAACTCGGTCTTCTTCGAGCCCAAGTAATCCCATACCGAGTAGGATTCGTCAAGCCACGTCACACAGCTTCTGGATTCGTCGTCGATGTCGACTAGGGTCTTGTCGACATCGAGTAGGAGTGTTGTCGACTGGCTCGGCTTTGTCGTCTCGGCTAGCTGGTGCTCGATGTGGCTCGGACTTGGCTCACGGGCGTCGTCGACCTCGACAAGGACTCGTAGACATCGACTAGGTCTTCCCTTCCGCTGGGGCGAGTCGCTTCTTCCGCTGCACCGAGTTCGTCGATCCGCGGGTGCGAGAGCCCGCTTCTGCTGGAGCAAGTTGGCGAGCTCCGTCGTCTTGGTGCATCCCGCTGGCAGCGAGAATTTTCGCGGCAGCGAGAGGCTCGCTGCAGCGAGAGTCTAGTCGCTGGCAGCGAAAGCTGCTTGGTCGTCCTCGTCCTCGGCTTGTCTCCTCTTCTTGTCGACTCCGGGTGTGGCGCTGAGGCGTCGTCGATCTCGACTAGGGCTTGTCGAGATCGAGTAGGGCTCCGGAGCTGGGTTGGTCTGGCTCTCGACATTACTCCTAGTCGACAAGGCCTGTGCTCGGACATGCTCGTCTAGATCGAGTAAGGTCTACTCGAAATCGAGTAGCCTGGGCTCTCGTCTTGATTCGACTGGTTCCGCTGCTTTTTTTTTGACCTTGGGCTTCTGTAGTGGTTTTCCGAGCTTTTCTGACCTTCCTTAGAGTTGCTGTAAAATGTCTTGAACTCTGCGAATTTAAACAGAAACTGGTGTAGATTCCATAATTTGGCAAATAAGCATAAACTACATAGATTCTGTACTATCTCACCCAAATGTATGCAAAGTATGCAGAAAACGATATTAAAGTTACTGTAAAATATGGCAAATTCAGCTCACAACAAATACCCCATACTTAAGCTTGCTTGTCCTCAAGCAATACTTTTATCTGTCATTACGAGGAAGAAATCAAAAACTCTCAACATATCAGATTCATTATTATATAACCCAACAGTCAATTACCATCCTCGAAAAGGTACTAATGTCTCAAATCTATGCATGTGCAATTTATACAAAAAGCAACATCTACTCACAAAAGGAGGGTTATGCAAAAAACATTCATAAGTGACAAAGCATTGATAATCAAGAGGACTTCAATTTAAGCTCAAATAAGGGGTAGATTTGGTAAAAGGTTAAAAGGTGGGCAGTTTCTGACAATGTGGTGCTAATGATCCGGGGAAATGGAGTATTTCCAAACTTAAATTTCCACATTCCTTCTCCATAATATTCATCACCTTTCATAATGCTTTTATTAATAATAATGCTTTTACCTCTCTAACCTCAGCACTGCCTTCTCGCGAGTCGCAAACATGGGTGTCATGAATGGCCCCGGATACTTAGGGCTTTGGACTCATCACAATGTGTCCCATCTCTCCAAACTATTATCTCAGAGAGCAGGGTCAATCTACCTTTATCTCCTGAGGTGATTGGATTTTCTTTCACTCATTAAATTTTCCATATATTTCAAACAATTTCCTTCCAAACTCCAATAAGGATAATAATCACAAACACCATATGATAATCTCCATAATATAACATCATTCTCAACATAATCCCCGGATAAGGTAAAGGATGGCAAATATTTAGATCATGTGGAGCAATAATTGAAATAAGGCATAATATGGCTTTTGTGTAATGCATAAGCATAGGTATGGCTCGGATTTCAAACAATGAGCATTATATGGAAATATAAAGTCCTCCATCATCTTATCATGCAACATGTCAAAAGCAACTTCAAATTTTACCTCCTTTCATGGTTTTCATAAAAATATGCACTTCATTATGACTTCCCTTTACTAGGCAATTTCATGCTATATCTCTAATGAATCCAATTTTGCATCGTCGAGTTCAATATAAGCTTCCATGACATTATTCAAAAATTTTCAAAGGGGGTTATTTATTTTTTTTAAAACTTTTGGAAAACATGCATATAAGCTCATAAATCAATAATGCATTCCAACATAGCCATGTAGCAATTTAAAGAAATAATGCACACATAATGTCTAAATAAAGTAAATATGCATAAAGTAAGCCCTTCCCCCACCCCATACTTAAAATTTACAGTGTCCCCACTGTATAAAAATCAAATAAAAACAAGAGTAAAGGAAGGAACTCACAGGATAAAACATCGAGGAAGGCGGATCAGTGCATGTCGAGTAGATGTTCTTGTCGATATCGAGTACAGGGTAGTCGATCTCGAGGAGCCTCGTCTGCGTCTAGTGGTTTTCTGAAGTCGAGGAGCGTCTGGGCTTGTCGATGTCGAGTTGGCCTACTCGAGATCGAGTAGTGTCTGGCCTGCTCCTCCTTGTCGCCGTCGACTTGGCCTTCGTCGATTTTGACTGTTTTTCAGGGACTTCTTATTCCACTTTTCGCGATCCTTTTATGCTTGCCAACCTAAAAGTGTTAGATTGCACACAAAACAAGACTATCCACATAAAACATTCTAAAAGACATAAAACCCTAAAAACAAAAACCAAAAACAAACAAGTTCAAAAGTCCCAAAAATTCATAAAGTTTTATATACATGCTCTAGATTTTAGAGTCGCTAGGCCGACTTCTCCATTGCGCTCAAGGACCATTATTGTGGGGCCCGCTCATGCTTGGCCCTTCTCCTGGATCATCTAGGTCCTGATGGTAGTATGCAAGCTCAGCTGACAGGTTGTTGCTTGCATCATCTCCCTTCTCTTTCTTCTTCTTCCTTCCAGCTCTCAGTTTTCGCAGATTCTCTTGCCACGACGTCTTATCTCCCCTTAAATCATTGATAATTTTCTTTATAGACTGAGGGAGAGTAGGATTCATACCTGAACTTGCCTTTTTGGACCCAAAACAGGAATCTTTGGGCTCGGGGCTAGTCGATATCGAGTACAGCTGGTCGACTTTGAGTACAGGGACCCCATACTTAGGCTCTTGGCAAGTTTCTGGCTCTGCAGCGGTTGTCGACATCGACGAAGGCTTGTCGAAGTCGAGTAGGTCCCTTGTCGAGATCGAGTTGGTCTTGTCGATCTCGAGTACAACGTCAACACCTTCCTCCGCTGGTTGATTGGTCCCGTGGTTGCTGATGCTTTTCACCTCCAGCCATGAAATTTCCTCTTTTGCAGGGCCAAAAGAGAAATCCAAAACCTCATCGCCTATGGTGAAGGTGAACGATCTATTCTTGACACTAATTCTGGCATCTGCAGTAGCTAAGAATGGTCTACCAAGAATAATAGGGCTAGTAGGATCTTCAGCACAATCAATGATAAGAAAATCAGCTGGAACAAAGAATTTACCATCCTGGACAGGGACGTTCTCAACTATACCTGTAGGGATGACTACTGAATTGTTTTCCATGTATAGCTTAGCATCCACAGGTTCTATGCATCATATCTTTACTTTCCGCCAGATTGATAAAGGCATGATGCTCACACTTGCCCCTAAATCGCATAGAGAATCATATTTATATTGACCAAAACCCACAGTAACAGAAAACTTACCAGGGTCAGGTCTCTTTTCAGGGAAGTGGAGTACTTTGCATTCGCCTGCGATCTTTGAGATGGATCGCTTCTTGCTTAGGATTTCCTTGAGAAATTTGACATATCCAGGCATCTCTTGCAGGGCTTCTGTAAAAGGAATAGAAACATTTAGTTCTTGCAGCATATTAACAAATCTGGTAAACCTACATGCAGTGGGATCTTTCTGTGCCTTTGAAGGGAAAGGCAGTGGTTTTTTCGGTTTCGGAGCCTGATTAGCTATCGGAGGTACTGCAGAGTCGTCGACGTCAGCCAGACGTTGCTCGTCGATCTCGACAATGGGCTCGTCGACATCGAGTACAGTGGTTGACCTGGAGTTGCTGGTCTGCGCAGCGGAGTCCGAGCTCAGCTTCTGGTCTTTGTCGAGTAGAGGCTCGTCGATGTCGAGTACACCTTCCTCGAGATCGAGTTGGCTGTGCTCTATGTCGAGTTGCTGCTCTGGCTTGCTTTGCTGTTTTCCGACCTCTGGCTCGTGTAATTGATGTCCACTCCTCAGTTTGATAGCTGCGATGTGTCCGGTCTTCCCCTTAGGATTTGGTTCTGTTTGCCCAGGGAGTTGTCTGGATGGTCGTGGGATCTGTGCAGCGATATGACCCATCTGCGTCTCTATTCCCCTTTTCCAGATGTCTAATTCTCCAAATTTTGTAGTGATGTTCTGGAATTGGTTGTTGATGGTGCCCTGATTCCGACGCATCTCCTCAAAGATCAGCTGCAGATCATCCTTCTTTTGATCCCTCTCTGGATGTCCTGGAGCTCTGTATAGTGGGGGATTCCTAGGAGGACCTTGGTGCCAATCTGGTTGATAGAACCTTTGATCTCTCATGTGTCGATTTGGACCCCCAGCGTAGACTGCCTCCTCATGTGTTTCTGCCATCCTGACTTGCTCGGTGTGTGGGCACTCAGTAGTGGTGTGCCTCTGTGATCCGCATTCGATGCAAGGCTGGTTGACAGATAGATATTTGACTTGCTTGAGGAGCTTGCGATTTTGGTCTCTGTAGAACTGCTCCCTGACATCTGGGTCAATCTCTTTTGCTCGCTCATAGAGTGGCATGGACGGTGCTGGCCTGGCGTAGGAGTTCTCCTCATAGTTTGTAGGAGCCCCATATTTGTTGTCGTAGTTAGTGAGCTTTTCTAGCACACCCCATGCGTCGCTTGGTGGCATCGTCAGATACTCATAGCGAGTATAATGATTGATCCTATCCTTAGTGATTTGATCTAGAGAGTTGAAGAAGATCTCCTGGATGATGTAGGGTGGCTGTCCATGAGTAGGGCAAGATCGCAACAGTTTTTTATAGCGTTCCCATGCCCTTGCCAGCGGTTCCCCTTGCTTCTGTTTGAAGGCGGTGATTTTCTGACGGAGAAGTGCTGTTTTGGCGGGTGGGAAATATTTGTTCAGGAACTCTTGCTCTACTTGGGCCCAGGTGGTGAGAGATCTCGGCTTCAGCCCTTCAAGCCACTTCAGTGCAGGTCCAGCGAGCGACCATCGAAAAGATTTCATCTTGACATATTCCAGAGTTGTACCTTCAGCAAGAGTACGACACATATCATGAAAGTTAGTAATATGTTCAAGAGGGCATTCATTAAATTTTCCATAAAAAGCATTATTTTTAAGCTCTATCAAAAATTGAGTGCGAATTTCAAAAGAGTTATCAGGGATTAGAATCGCCGATTCAGGCACGACGAGAGCTGGATGCATATAATCCTCAGCAGTAGTTGGATATTGGGCAAGCTCAGCTTCTGCTTGCCTTGCGCGCTCAGCTTCTTGTTCCCTCGCTGCCCTTTCATTGGCGATAGTGGTATCCTTTGCGGCTAGTTCCCTTGTAAGCCTTTCGATCATTTGCTCTTGTGTTTCAACGACCGCCATTATCCTTTTGAGTTTAGAGTGGATGTGTATGTAGTGCTCCGGTTCGTCTAAGGCGTCAAACTCAGGTGGTAGACACGAATGGCGCATACACCTGAAAGGTAACTCAAAGTAGACGTGAGATTTAACTACCTAAGGCGCGAATGATTGCTTCCCCGGCAACGGCGCCAATTTATTGTTAAGAGGAAATCGAGACTTGCAATAATAAATTATAAATAAATCACAGCAAACCGGATTCCGTCCCTTCCAAATAATTACAAGACCTCCTCCTGATGCAGCAGTGGGAAGTCAGGATCGATCCCTCTTCTACCACCACCCCTCTTCCAGACAAGGTGGAGACTGGCCAGTTCGATGCTATAATCATATCAAATCTCATCATCATATCATATCTCATCATCGTATCATATCTCATGCCCTTCTCGTATCTCGTGATATATATAAATGACTCGAGGAGGACAACACCCGATGAAGCTGGGCTACCCTATGACCCTAGCAAGGACTCTAGGACTCACAGATAACGACCGTTCTGTATTCAAACGCATACAGAGTAAGGATGCTCATTCGTAAATGCAATTCCTAAGCATGATACTACATGACATGCTCTTATGCATATGCAACACCTACATACTATATGACACATCAGGCAGGAGGTACTGGTTACTGAGTAAGCCCCAGAGGTACTTACCTGGCTAGCAGATCGGTAACAGAACAATCCATCACACAGTATTCACAATCACAGAGTATCACCTAGTACATAATGGAATATATATACATAAGTCTACATCCAACTATTAAGCACTCAAGCACACCTCAATCAATAGAACAAGTAACATATTATGAAAGTCATTTCATCGCATCATCCGCTTCTCAAGACCACATCGTTATTCAACCAATTCCGCAAGTTCATATACATCATTTCCGCATATACCTCAACGGTTCATCAAAATGATAAGGCATAATTTGTGTGATATAAAATCCTACTAGATCGTCATAATTATCCAACATTTAATCTCATATAATAATTCACCACAAGTCATGCTATTTGTCATACATATCATACTGTTAGTCAAACGATCATATTATCATGCTAGTTAGTCATCGAATAAGTCTTATTCCCAAGTTAGTTTCAAAGCCGTTTCAAATCCAAGTTAAATAGTTAAGTATTCCGACTCTTGAAAATACTCGCCAAATCCCCATTCGAATTTATTTATTAGATTACTTTCCAACCTTGAAATTCTTTTCCAAATTCTTTATAAATCTTTAAGTCCCAATAATATATTTTAAATCTCAAATAGTATTACATGATATTTTACATACCATTTATTTAACACTTTTATAAAATATTTCCAAATCCCCTAATAAACAGATAAGCCGAACCGAACCGACCAAACCCGTTAATTTAATCCAAAAACCAATTTAAATAAGTAACAACTAACAAATGTTTATAAGTTAGGACTTATGGTCCACAAGACCACGCTGGCCATCTTCTTCCTCAAATTTTAAAAGAGAACGCCATGGATGCTCGACAGCCTCGACCTCGCTCTCGCCGGGGATTGAAGCTCTTCCTCCGGGCCTCCGTCTCCAGCGACGTCTGTTGTTAAGAGGAAATCGAGACTTGTAATAATAAAATATAAATAAATCACAGCAAACTGGATTCCGTCCCTTGCAAATAATTACAAGACCTCCTCGTGATGCAGCAGTGGGAAGTCAGGATCGATCCACGAGGAAGCGTGTCAGCGGATCCTAGGCAGCGATGAAATCTCATGGTCAGAAGTCGACAACAGTGGTACTCGACCTCGACTAAGGATTAGTCGACAGGGGTCAGGCACAGTCGAACAGCGCAGCAGCAGTGACAGGGGCTCGTCGACGTCGACAAGGCCTACTCGATGTCGAGTAGAGTCTTCGTCGACTTCGCTTCGTCTCGTCGAGTACCTGCACACAGAAGCTACAACGATGCTAGATCGAGAATCAGTACTCGATATCGACGAGTGCTATTCGATATCGTGGAGACAGAGAATAAAACAAAAGTAAAAGAAAGTAAAAACAATTGCTTTGGGATTTCGAACTAAACTTAATATAAAAGGCTTCCAAGATTGGGGTTTGCAACAACGATAACCAAGCATGCATAAGGCAGAACCAAACAAATTATCATGTAAATCGCATCAAAGGGGTAAGCTTTCGCCTTTTCCAACAATTAGACAACTCTTTCAAGAAACCCTAATTGTCTCTACTAATTTTATGTTTATAATCCAAGTTTTTAACACGGATCTCCATTAGACGGGTAATAAACACATAAACAAGTAGGAAAATGCTCAAAACATGATAAAGGTCGGATCTTTACCTCAAACGCGCATGGCTATCGTCGGGCTCGCCCCAACCCTAGAAGTGGGTGGACTACTCACGCCTCATCGCAAACTCAGACATCGATTTGAAAGAAATAACAACTTGCATTAACTAAATTCAAAGCCTTTACAATCCTGGCAATCAACTCTCGTTGAACGCCAAAACCCTAAAACCTTCGAACTCCCTAAACCGTCTCTGTGGAAATACTCCTCTCCTTCTAAAATTGAATATATCTAAAACTGAGCCCCATGGGCTTTATTTATAGGCTTCTAAACCTTGCTACTCAAGGATAGAATATCTATATCTATATCTAAAACTATATCTAAAATGCTTAATGATAAATAAAAGCAACAAAGAAATTAAATCTAAATATATCTAAGTGTCTTAAAGTGGATAAAACTCTCTTCCATGATGTAATCTGATAGAATCGGATAGAACTCGGTCTTCTTCGAGCCCAAGTAATCCCATACCGAGTAGGATTCGTCAAGCCACGTCACACAGCTTCTGGATTCGTCGTCGATGTCGACTAGGGTCTTGTCGACATCGAGTAGGAGTGTTGTCGACTGGCTCGGCTTTGTCGTCTCGGCTAGCTGGTGCTCGATGTGGCTCGGACTTGGCTCACGGGCGTCGTCGACCTCGACAAGGACTCGTAGACATCGACTAGGTCTTCCCTTCCGCTGGGGCGAGTCGCTTCTTCCGCTGCAGCGAGTTCGTCGATCCGCGGGTGCGAGAGCCCCCTTCTGCTGGAGCGAGTTGGCGAGCTCCGTCGTCTTGGTGCATCCCGCTGGCAGCGAGAATTTCCGCGGCAGCGAGAAGCTCGCTGCAGCGAGAGTCTAGTCGCTGGCAGCGAAAGCTGCCTGGTCGTCCTCGTCCTCGGCTTGTCTCCTCTTCTCGTCGACTCCGGGTGTGGCGCTGAGGCGTCGTCGATCTCGACTAGGGCTTGTCGAGATCGAGTATAAACTAAACTACATAGATTCTGTACTATCACACCCAACTGGTGTAGATTCCATAATTTGGCAAATAAGCATAAACTACATAGATTCTGTACTATCTCACCCAAATGTATGCAAAGTATGCAGAAAACAATATTAAAGTTACTGTTAAATATGGCAAATTCAGCTCACAACAACGTCCCGTGCCGGGCTCCGCTTCGCCTCGGCCTTCTGCTCACAGCTCGCTCGCTGCTCTCGCCTCAGCTCACCCGTGCTCTGCTCAGTACGCTCTCTCGCCCGTCGATCCTCGTCTCGCACTCTCGACCGCGCTCTCGAGCTTGCCGGAGCTCTCAAACTTCACCCGACACCCCACACTCAGCTCACGCACACTCGACACTTCCCACAGCCCGACTCAAGTCATAAACGAATCGAAATAGAGGAAGGAAAAGATTGGACTCACCGAGGGAGTTCGCGACTTCGGAGCTCTCGATCAGAGGTATGAGCGTCGTCGGAGGCTCGCGATGGCTCATCGAATCTGCATTGGACATGGGTGAGCGTGATGGTGAAGTCCGAGAGTGGTTTTGATTGAAGACGGAATAGAAACGCTTACCGGAACTTGGCTCGCGGTCGAACAGGGTAAAGAAGGGAGTGGGGCTGCGGTGGCTCTCGTGGTGGCTCCTCTGCGGTTGGTGGATCCGAGGGATGTTGCGGCTGCTGTTGGTGGCTTCGAGGAGGGGTCGAAGGTGCTGCCGTGGTTTCTGCGCTCTTGAGGAAGGAGGAGGACGAGAGAGTGAAGAAGGATCGCGGTGGTGTTGTGTGAAGAGAGGCGGGAGGTGACGGTGATGGTGGTGATGAGGTATGTTGAAATGGTGATGGAGAGTGTGAATGTGATGGAGATGATATAAAGAGGGTGGAGTGGTGATGGTGATGGAGCGATGACGTACAGCAAAAGAGGAACAGAGTAGCTGGTTGTGGGTTGCAGAGGAGTAGGGGAGGGGCTGAACTGGCGGAGGACTTGACTGGTATTAATTAAGACATCGGTCAAATTGAATACCCGGTAATAAATCCCGAATACGTGAATTTCGAATCCCGAAATTAGTTTCTGAATGTTAGTTTCCCAGAATCCCGCTTTCTCGATCAATGAGATTTTAAAAATTGACAAGGATATCGCCATCTGAAAATTATTTTCAATTTTCCAGGTAAAAGGACGGAAATCATTCGTCAAATTTTATATTACAATCGGAATCTGCTAAACAAGCTTTTAATTCGATTTAAATTCATTTTTAATTTTCTTTTTTCAAAAAAATTAGGATTTGAAAATCCGAGCCTTTACAATTTACCCAAGTTGAACCCACTTGAACCCAATCAAATACAAGTTGAACAAAGGAAAATCGATAAGGATGCAAGTATCAATCACAGGAACATAAAGACAATGCGAAAGCTGAGATTTCTGAACGTAGCACAAGAAACAAATAAGCAGAAGCAAGCACCTGACCAAATGTTCACAACATGGAAATCTAAAAGTTCTTGGGATGATCTGTTCACAGGAACAAAAGACATGAACATGGTGATAAAAAAAGGAACCAAGCGAAAATATGTGGAGCTGTTCACAGGAACAAAAGACAGGAACATGGTGATAAAAAAAGGAACCAAGCGAAAATATGTGGAGTACAGAACAGTCAATTTGACAACTCCAGTAATAGAGAGTCTGGGATGAAGATCTGTACATGGAATTGTTGCGGTATAGGAAAACGAAACTTATGGACAGAAATAGAAATTTTCTGTAAAATTGAAAATATTCAACTCATGGCTCTAATGGAAACTAAATCGGAAATTCAACCCCAAGAGGCAGTGTGGAAAAAGGCCGGTTTTGACTCGATTTGCTGGACCCCGGCACGTGGTAGGTCGGGAGGTATTTGCGTATTATGGAAAGATTATCAGATTGCTGGTGGAAAAACTACGACTCTAGAAAAACATGACCGATTCACTACTCTCATCTTTGAAGACTATAATTTGGGGATCAAAATGGCGTTTTGTCTCATTTATGCGCCGGCTCAAGAAACTGAGAAAAACGATTTCTAGCAAAAACTTACCAATCATATTCAAACGATCGAATTCCCAGTTGTCGTTATGGGCGACCTAAACGAGATTCAAATTCCAGCTGAAAAACTCGGGGGGATAGTGCCTAACCCCAACAGATTCATTAGACTCCTCTCCTTTAAGGATCAGTGTAACTTACTCGATATTCCAACACTTGGCAACGACTACACTTGGAGAAAAAATAAATCTGATATAAATAATATTTACGAAAAACTTGATAGGACATTAGTCCAAAATCAAATACTACAATGGTACCCGAATATTGCAACCAAAAACTATGCTTTCTCCACTGCGGACCATTGCCCGATCTCTGTAGAACTCAATGCAATCGGGACAAGAAAAGCTAGACCTTTTAAATTTGAGAAAATGTGGATCCAAAGAAAGGATTACCTAAATATTGTGGTTCAAGCTTGGAACCTGTCATGCGCTGGCTCCCACATGGTCCAAGTTATGAAAAAAACTCAATATCTAAAAAAACTTTCAAAAGATTGGAACAAAACAACATTTGGAAATATATTTCGACAACTAAAGGATATAGAAGATAAATTGACAAATCTACAGAGGAACAATATCTCTGCACCACAGAGTAACAACAACAACAAACAATTGCGGCTGCTTAACAAAAAGAACAAAATCATACAATACCATAGTCTATATTGGCGACAAAGGGCAAAAACAAAACACCTAAAACTCTCCGATACAAATTCAGGATATCACCACAAAGTAGCTACAGGACGCAGAAACAGGAAAATCATTAGAGAAATCGTAACAACCGAAGGAACAACAATTATAGGGGAAGAAAATATTAGAAGAGAGATCCGCAACTATTTTGAAAAACGATTCAAAGAAGAAAGGATCAACTATCGACTGTTAGATGAGTATCTAGAACTAATAGATACAGAAATTACTCAGCAGGAAAATGAGTTCCTCACAAAACCAATTACAAACCTGGAAATAAAGAAAGCTTTTTTCTCGATAGGAAAGGATAAATCCCCAGGACCAGATGGAATGACCGCAGAATTCTACCAACGATACTGGGATATTGTTGGACCATCCATTATAAAAGCAATCAAAGGATTTTTCCATTCTGGAAAAATGCTTAAACAAATTAACCAAACGTTTATATCCCTGATCCCTAAATGTGAAAACCCAAGAACAACAAACAATTACAGACCAATCAGCCTCTGTTCAACACTCTATAAAGCTATTGCCAAAATCCTGGCAGAAAGACTTAAAACGGTTCTAGGAAAATTGATTCACCCACTTCAAGGAGCATTCATTTCAGATAGAGCAATTCAAGACAACGTACTCATTGCACATGAAATTTTCCACTCCTTCCGCTCTAGAAAGGGCCGGGAGGGTTGGATAGCGATCAAACATGACATGGAAAAAGCATATGACAGACTGAACTGGGACTTTTTGTTTGCCATTATGTCTAAGTTTGGTTTTTGCCAAAAATTCTGTGACTGGATTAAAGAATGTATCCAAACAGTGTCATTCTCTATTCTAGTAAATGACGAACCAACTGACACTTTCCGGCCTCAACGGGGCCTAAGACAAGGTGATCCTATTTCTCCTTACCTTTTCATCATAGGCGCAGAAATCCTAGCACGAAAGTTACAACGACAAAGTGAACAATCGAGGAACACTATCGGTTTCAAAACCTCCAGAAGTGGCCCTTCAGTCCCTTTCCTCTCCTTTGCGGACGACATCATGATCTTTTCTAAAGCAACCCCGGAAGCCTGCCGAACAGTGAAAACCATAATTGATGAGTATTGCGACATCTCTGGGCAAAAAGTAAACTTTCAAAAATCTGCCTTCCAAGCCACAAAAGGAATCACCAATGAACAAAGACAACGAATCCAATCTTGCCAGCAAATAACCAACCAAGTTGCTTTAGAAAAATATCTCAGGTGCCCTATTATCAACGACAGAGTGAATAAAAACACGTTTGAAGAAGTCATTGGGAAAACCAAGAACCAACTAACAAAATGGAGAGCTAATGAACTCACCCAACAAGGTCGTGCTGTCCTTATTAATGCTTCCCACAAGTATTCATACCGACCTAGACCGACTAAACAGATTCTTTTTTTGGAACAAAGCCTCCAAATACAAGCCGCTAATTGGATGGGATAAAGTTTGCAGACCAAAGAGAGAAGGAGGGCTCGGACTACACAAGACTAAAGACATGAACAAAGCGCTGCAAATGAAATTGCTTTGGAAAATCCTTGCGGAACCTCATAATGAATGGGTTAAAATCATCCGAGACAAGTACCTCAAAAATGCTAATATTTGGAACTATCAACGGAAAAAGAACTCATCCTGGTAATGGGTGAAACTAATGGATATCAAAGACGAATTTTGTGAAGGGCTTATCTGGCAGGTGGGAAACGGGAAATCCATAAGATTCTGGAAGGACAGCTGGCTTCACAACGAAGGTAACCTTCGAGAAAAATGCATCTTGGATCAGGTTGATGAACAACAAACTATTGACCAATTCATAAACTAAATAAGACTTGGGACAAAGAAAAATTGAGTAACTATCTCCCATCGAATATTGTGGATAAAATTATAGATATCTATATCCCTTCCAATGAAATTGAAGATAGATTATACTGGAAACCAAGTAAAAATGGGTGGTTCTCTACTGCTAGCGCTTTAGACCACATCACGAGAGCTAGAAGGAGCAATTCAGACCTACTAGACTGGATCTGGAAAATTGACTGTCCGCCTAAGATTAAAAATTTCCTCTGGAAAAACCTACTAAACGGAACCCCGACAAAAGTCAGATTACAAAGTAAAGGAATTCATATGCCTTTGGAATGCCCCCTTTGCTCCCATTATGAAGAAGATAACACCCATCTCTTTACAGAATGTCCTATCTCTTTGTCTTTCATTGGGAGATTAGATAGCCAGATTGAACGTACGATCCGGAACACTGACAAAGAAAATAAGTTATATAAGGATATTATCTCGGAAATATTCCACCAACTATCAACGGAACATAAATCGATCCTTGCCTTCGCTGTTTGGGGCTTATGGTCGATGAGAAACAAAATAATCTTTGACAACAACGATGGAAGAATGGATAAAAAATATAAAACAATATAGGATTACTTGGAGAAGAGCACAAATTGTGGAGCAAGATGACGAAATTGACACATTAAGACCAAACTCCCAAAAACAGAGAATGCCAAAACAAAAAATAATTAAATGGGAAAAACCTGCTGAAGAGTTTGTCAAACTTAATTTTGATGGTGCTCGGACTAGTTCGGATCGTGCTGCTTCTGGCTTTGTTATCCATGATAGTCAGGGAAGGGTTCTCTCATGTGGTGCTCGTAGCCATGGTATGGTGTCTGCTGTGCAAGCAGAATGCTATGGTCTCATTTCTGGTTTGCTGGAAGCTTCGAAGCAGGGATTCACTCGGATGGTGGTTGAAGGCGACTGCCTGACCATCATCAATGTCTTGCGAGGTATTTGGCAGTGTCCGTGGGAGATCGAGATGTCTATTTCGGATGCCCTTGGACTTTGCAGATCTTTTGAGAGTGTTACCTTCACGCACGTATTCAGGGAGGGTAACCGGGTGGCAGATCGACTGGCACATATGGGCCTTTCCTCGCATTTCGTCGCCGATTGTGGTCCTGCTGAGATCGAAGAGTTCGTCTGTTGGGACTCTATTAGGCGGTGGATCAATCGCTATTGACCATCCCCCAAATCTTTGCCTTGTATAAAAAAAAATCATAACTTTATTAAGATGTAAAATATAATGATTTGTAATGAATAAAATTTAAAATTATGAATTATGAATATATGATAGTTTTATAAGTTGTATTTGTAATTTTATATTACCCTGTTTTTTAAAATTTGATGAGGGATGAAGGGAATACTTTAAATGCATCGAATATTCGAATCCATCGAATATTCTAATTCATCGAATAATCGAAGATGAATTTATATATGAGGATTAAGGTAATCTTGTTTAGTTATTTTCATATATGCAATAATTTGTTTACTTTATCAGTATTTAAGATTAACTCACAAAAGAGTCGGTTTACTAGATTACCCAAAACTCCAAAAGTCATCAACTCATAGTATATTCATATAGATTGATATAAATCATTACTCGTTTACTCATTTAATGATGAATGCTCGAATTTAATTCAAAATTCTCATTTCTCACTAATAAAAGATGAGTACAATGAGGATATTTGACAAGAGGAAAACCTCTCGTTGTTCTTGCCAAAGAATACTCAAACTCATAACTAGTATAGTGTGTAAGCAAGAGGTCGATCCACAGGGAAATCTATTCAATTCGAGTGCCAGTCTAATCGCTATTAGAGAATATGAGGGTTTTTGGTGTGAAAACGATCCGCCATTTATCAAAGTGGAAGCAAGCAAACAAAGTAAATTGGTTTTAGAATGCAGTGGAGAGAAATAGGTTCACCTAAAATTTATCACTTCGATTGATGAATTCGATCCTTGTTTCAGCCTCTAGTTCTTGTCTTTTCCTATCAATGTCCTTGTCCAGATCTTAGGTAAATTACTAGTCTACGAGTCCTAGCAACCCTTATCTCTAAATAACCCTAACACGGTTAAGATTTAACCTAGAGATAGCATTAAGAATATGACTTAACCAAGGTACATGCAATATCAAGCTGAGAGTCGATATTTAACCTATATTCAACTTCCTATACATCCAATTAGTCCTATGAGTCCTAAAGGGATATGATTGCCACTTGGGTTAAGGTTCGCTACGAGGATTCTGCAAAACCCTAACAATTGAATGAATCTACTCTAACTAGTTGATCAGGCCAGAGAGAATAAAACACATTCAAAGAATTAAGCACAAAGAAGTCAAAACATTGGAATAGGAATAAGAACGAAACCTTGAGAGTTTAGTTGCTCATGCTCAACGGTGCTCTCAACAGTTGAATAAAGTGCATAAGGTTAGTGAACGAATAAACTAGAAAAGTCTTAAATAGCTTCTAACAAGTCGGCCAAAATATAAAAAAAAACCTAATCAAAGTCTGGAACTGAACAGCGCGTTTCTGCGAGGGACGCGGGGCAGCCAACCCAGGACGCGGGGCGGCCGGCGATTGCGAAGTCGCTCGCCATAGGATCGGGCCGCGAGGCAGCTTTTACTGTTCACAACGATTTTTCTGTTTGTAATTTGGTCCCAATGTCAACACGAAAGTTGTAGATCTCGAAGAGAGCTTTCCAACGCATGGTTATAATAGTCAATCGGACCACCGAGGCCTCCAGAAAGTGCAAAACAAGTTCAGCATGTCTGGCGACAACTTTTGCTGACTTGTTATTCACTTAGGCTCTCGAAATTCGACTCCGCTCCCGTGCTCTTCAATTTTCTTCCTCAACTTGAATCTTCCTTCATCCAAGAGTCTCCTCATTCCTCGTCGGATCCACCTTTACCCGAAATTAACCATAAAATTGTATAGATTCCAACTCTTTCAACATCACCGGTAAACATGTAATTGTAATTAAAATATGCACTATTCACAACTAAACTATGCTAAATGTAATCTATAATGCAATACTAAACATGCTCTATCAAATTCCCCCACACTTGAACCTTTGCTTGTCCTCAAGCAATAGAAAACTCAACTCTCCAGCCCCACAGAATAGCAATTCATGTATCCACCTCAATAATCTTTAAGTGCATGGAAAACTAGCAAACACAATAGATTAACAACATCATAGCACATAATTGCAATAATCAATGAAATCAGGCAACCATATCCATTCTAGACATCACAGGGAATATGTGTTTCACTCTCGCTCAAGTGTTTAGGGTTAAATATTTATGCTAAAAACTCATTCTTCAAAAGCTTAGCTACAATAGTCTTGCACTAGTGTTCTAATTCTCCACCGTTGGTGACTCTACACACAACAAAAATCATGAGGTCTTTTAATTGGGTTGTAATGGGGCCAAGGTAGAACATATAAGGTATGGAACAATTTAGGTCATGTGGTGCTTATAATCCGGGAACTAAGAAAACTACCAAATCATAAAACCACTCATAAACTCCTCATACCATATCTCTATAATGCCAAACAACACCAATCTCAAGCATAAAACTTTACAAACCATACTTAACTCATTTCTTTTATTCTTTTTTTTTTCTTTCTTTTTCATTCATGCTATATCAAATGAATTTTCTTGACTTTTGCCCCTAAGTGAATTTTATACTCCTTAGGTCCCAAGTAATGAATGTACTAGCAAGAATCAAACATCTCATAAATACACCTCAACCATACAATCCACCACTAAAAATCATCATCCACAATATAGATATTCACCAACTATTTCTAAATTCCCGGATCGGATCAGACTATCATTGGCTATGGAAAAATCTTGTGGAGCTACAAAAGAATAGGCAATTAGGCTCAAACTGGCTTCAAGTAGAGGATAATATGTAAGGTGGGAATAGAGTCAAATAGGGCTAATAAAGATGCCTCAATCATGTTTAAGTCATGTGCAGAAATCATAATATGCAGCCTTGAAAAAGATATCTAAATGAAAGCCAAAGAGGAAGCAATTGAAGAGAGTACACTCAACAAGCAAGAGGACTAAATAAAGTGCAGTTCTGAATAGGCTAAAATAAGCTCACCAGGTCATGTCCAGAACTTCAAGATCACCCAAAATTCCAAGATTTTATGTGCTCAATCATTAATCAATCATGCTCACCAAATAGTATAGAAAACATATATCGAAGGCTTCAACAATCCAAGCCCACCATGGGGCATAAATCTCAATAGATAGATTAGAGGAGAAACGACATCCATATGGGGAAATAAGACCTAATCCTAACAATGCAATATATAAATAACTAATTTTTTTTAAAGACTAACATGCTGATATGCAATATAAACTCAAAACAAAAATAAAAGTGCAAACTAAAAATAAACATGCAATCCTATCATACCATGCGATTCTTCCCCCCACACTTAAATCAAGCATTGTCCTCAATGACATAAAAGACAACAAAAGATAAAAATATGAAGGAATGAAAGAAAAACTAACTTGTTCACTGCGGTGGTGGAAAGTGAGGAAAAGGAACATTTCAGTCCCGTCAGAGGCCACGACACAACCTAGCTGCGGGGCGGCCTGGGAAATTTAGCTCTTCAATACCTTTTCTCCATGCGGTGTTAGCTTTCTACAACCAAATAGAACCAAAACTAGTCTGATAAAACAAAAGACACAGAGGAAAATAGAAAACTTACCTTGGGTTGCCTCCCAAGCAGCGCCTTTGTTTACTATCGTTGGCTCGACAGTTTCTTTAAGCTTAAAACACTAATTAACCAGACATAGTCAAAGCCCTCAGTAACCTATCAAACTCTTGTGCACAACTACCAAACAAGCATGCACTACATACAAATAAATTGAAACGAAATAATAAAGAATATAAGAGTTGTTTCGACTTATCGTATGCCTGAGCTTGACTACCCACAGAGGGTATATAATACCACCAATTCAGTTCTATTGGTGGCTTGTCAATGTAGCAGCCAAATGGATCAACGTATTCATCAATATTCTCTCCAGTGAAGAAGGTAACTTTTACTGGCTTTGTAGCCTCAGCAATAGGCTCTAGATTTGATTCATCAATGGGCGAGCTAGGGATGATCTCGTCAGATGGATTGTTTTCTATTTTCTCAGTGGGATTTTCCACAATGGCCTCAAGAGGTGCAACAGAGGTCTCAACGATTTGAGATACAGGAGGAAGTGACTCATTCCGCGCACAATTATAATTCATGTAGCAGAAAAAATCCCACATCTCCAAGAGTCCCATATCTAATAAACCTCCATCACTCATTTTCTCAGCAAGGCTACGTGTGTCAGCAGTCATACCATCAAAGATGCATATAAGCACTTCCCCTGTACTAGCTTGATAACCCCATGAACAAAGATCGTTAATGTACTCCTGCATTCTGATGAAGTATTGATGAAAACTCTCTCCATGTAACTGCAATAACCTCACCTTCAACATATGTTAGTAGCAAGAGTGCAGACCATGTATGTGGTCCACACTAAGGTTAGCGAATAAACAACACAGGAATTTAATAAGATTTCCCCAGCAACGACGCCAAATTTGACAAGAGGAAAACCTGTCATTGTTCTTGCCAAAGAATACTCAAACTCACAACTAGTATAGTGTGTAAGCAAGAGGTCGATCCACAGGGAAATCTATTCAATTCGAGTGCAAGTCTAATCGCTATTAGAGAATATGGGGGGTTTTTGGTGCGAGTTAAATTAAATTTAATTCAATGTTTTGAATTAAGCCCAATAGTTAGTAAAATTAAAGAAAAAAAAAATTGAAGAAAAAAGAAGAAAAAAGAAAAATTAAAGAGAATCCAAAAAAATGATAAATGAAGACTCCTAAAATTCCTCTAAAACCTACACATCATCCTCAACTATTCTAAATTAAGAGTTTATATATATATAGATAGTTAGTAAAATTAAAGAAAACAGGAGAATTAAAGAAAATCCAAGAAAAATGGCAAAATAATGATAAATTAAGACTCCTAAAATCCCTCTAAGACTGACGCATCATCCTAAACTCTTCTAAATTAAGAGTTTATATAGATAGTTAGTAAAATTAAAGAAAAAAAAGAATTGAAGAAAAAAGAAGAAAAAAGGAGAATTAAAGAAAATAAAAAAAAATGGCAAAAAAAAAATGATAAATGAAGACTCCTAAAATTCCTCTAAAACTTACACATCATTCTAAACTCTTCTAAATTAAGAGTTTATATAGATATAGATAGTTAGTAAAATTAAAGAAAAAAGAGAATTGAAGAAAAAAGGTGAATTACAGAAAATCCAAGAAAAATGGCAAAAAAAATGATAAATTAAGACTCCTAAAATTCCTCTAAGACTGACACATTATCCTAAACTCTTCTAAATTAAGAGTTTATATAGATAGTTAGTAAAATTAAAGAAAAAAGAGAATTGAAGAAAAAAGGAGAATTAAAGAAAATCCAAGAAAAATGGCTAAAAAATGATAAATTATGACTCCTAAAATCCCTCTAAGACTTACACATCATCCTAAACTCTTCTAAATTAATAGTTTATATAGGTATAGATAGTTAGTAAAATTACAGAAAAAAGAGGATTGAAAAAAGAAAAAAGAAAAAAGGAGAATTAAAGAAAATCCAAAAAAAATGGCAAAAAAAAAGATAAATAAAGACTCCTAAAATCCCTCTAAGACTGGCACATCATCCTAAAATATTCTAAATTAAGAGTTCATATAGATAGTAAAATTAAAGAAAAAAGAGAATTGAAGAAAAAAGAAGAAAAAAGGAGAATTAAAGAAAATCATAAAAAAATGGCAAAAAAAGAAGATAAATGAAGACTCCTAAAATTCCTCTAATACTTACACATCATCGTAAACTCTTCTAAATTAAGAGTTTATATAGATAGTTAGTAAAATTAAAGAAAAAAGAGAATTGAAGAAAAAAGGAGAATGAAAGAAAATCCAAGAAAAATGGCAAAAAAAAATGATAAATAAGGACTCCTAAATTTCCTCTGAGGCTTACACATCATCTTAAACTCTTCTAAATTAAGAGTTTATATAGATAGTTAGTAAAATTAAAGAAAAAAGAGAATTGAAGAAAAAAGGAGAATTAAAGAAAATCCAAGAAAAATCGGAAAAAAATGATAAATTAAGACTCCTAAAATTCCTCTAAGACTTACACGTCATCCTAAACTCTTCTAAATTAAGAGTTTATATAGATACTTAGTAAAATTAAAGAAAGAAGAGAATTGAAGAAAAAAGGAGAATTAAAGAAAATCCAAGAAAAATGGCAAAAAAAAAATGATAATTTAAGACTCCAAAAAATGATAATTTAAGATGCCTCGACAGAAGGCTTCTGCAGTGAGGACAGGTGGTAGAGTTATTCCTTCTAAGGACGTGAAGAGAGTTACTGCTGACATAGATTTGCATAAGGAGGTTGATGTGGTTGCTTCACCTTCCAATAGATGTCGGTTGGGTACTGATTCATGTGACCTATTAGACGATGATGTCCCGCTGAATATTGTCTTTCAGCGGAGTTATAAGATGAAGAAGAACGGTCGTGTAGGTTGTGGGATGACGTTATATGATACTACTGCTGACATGTCTTCTGTCCTTCCTTCAGTTCCTAGTGTTGATACTGAGGGTGCCCATGGAGTGGAGACCGTAGATATTCATGTTGCAGTCTCTATATATGATGGTGAAGTCAGTGTTGGTGATGACAAGGGTGATGATTTTACTGCTGACACCCATTCTTCCAAATCTTGTGGTGAAGTCCGTGCTTGCGATGCCAATGTTGATGTTTTTACCGCTAACACCCATTCGCCTAAATCCGACAAATTGGATGCTTGTCATACTGTGAGGCTTTATGTTTTGGCCGATCTTGCAGATGGGATTGATTGTGGTGACACTGTTGAAGGAGTTGAGACACCTTCTGGTGACAGCGATGGAGAGGGTGATGTATCGACACCTTCTGTGCAGAGGTCACCCCTGATGAGTGTTGAAGCACATGATTTTGTTGATGGGAGGTCTGTGTTTGGGAAAACATCCGCTGCTTGTGAAAATGAAGACATTCGCGTTTCAAGTGTTGAAGCGTGCAAAATAGCAGTGTCAGCAGAGAAAGTGGAAGGTATTGAAGATGTTTCTCCTCAAATGGATGCCAACAATGATTCAACTTGTGAGTTGCCTCCAAAAACGCATGGTGATGCTTTTGCTTCTTCTCTCCCATCTCATCATGACTGGGTGAAGGAGATTTTTAGGAGGATTGAGAAGCTTGAAGAGGTCCCTAAATTTATGCATCTGTTTTCTGCGAGGGTTGATGGAATTGAAACAAAGATTGTTGAGTTGAATGGGAGCCTTCAAGTGTTTGGTGAGATGTCGAAGAGGTACGATGAGCTTGAGGTTAGGGTTGCTAATTATGAGGCTTTGTTTGAGAGGTTGCAATCAAATCCCGTCAAGCCTGATGTTAAGGACATCTCTGGTAAGTCTGAGGGCACTTTTGCAAAAGTTGATGATGAAAGTGTCAGTGGTGGTAAGTGCTAGGGCACACCTCTGAAGGCTGATGATAAGCACATTGTTGGTAAGTCTGCGAGCTCTCCTGCGATAGTTGATGGTGAACATGTCAGTGGTGGTAAGTCCCAGGGCACACCTATGAAGGCTGATGATAAACACGTTCCTGGTAAGCCTGAGGGCACTCCTACGAGAGGTGATGATGAACGTGTTAATGGTGGTGAGCCCCAGGTCACACCTGTGAAGGCTGTTGTTGAAGATGTGAACAAAATTTTGAATGATGTTGTGTCTGATCTTGAGCAGTCTTTCCCTGATGAGGAGTTAATGTTAAAATCATCTCCCGCTTCTATTAAAGTTGTGCACGTGTCTTTGCCATCAGTAAGTACTGAGGTTCCAGGAGTGGGTAAGGAGTCTCCACCTGTCGTTGTTGACACCGAATTTAAGGTTCTTGGAGATGAGGTTGGGATTCCAGCAACTTCTTCTGAAGTGCCTCAATCTACAAAGTGTGAAGGCGAAGGTGCTGGTGGTAAAGTTGCTGGAGTTAGGGTTGACCCATCCTTGGAAAAGTACATTTGTCTATCTGACAATCATGATGACAAGGGTGCAGATGTTGATTGGGATTCGGTCGCCAAGGATCATGCAATCCAAATCGAAGTTGACCAACTAAAGACTTCCAATCTTATCCCATCAAACAGTATATTCCTGTATGGTCCAGTTGAGCAGGTGAAGAAAGTGAGGATGCCAAAGCATGCCCCTAAGAAATCATTGATCAGCTCGGAAGATCATGAATTTATTTATGGACTTGTAAAGAAGCAAAGGTATGGTTTATTTTTATGTTTAGTATTTGGTATGAAATGGTGTTGTTATTGTATTAGTTACAACATCTCATGCTATATATATTTTTATTCGCTTTGTGTAATCTTTGGTAGGAATTTTTCCGTTGCTGGTCCAATCTCAAGGTTTGACAAAAAGTTTTTCCAGCACATTTTATTGAAGAATATATGGCTTGATTGTCAGGTAATAACTGCTTGTATTTCTGCAGTATATATATATATATATATATATATATATATATATATATATATATATGGATTGGATTTTATTGTATTAGTTGATTGTTGAATTCACTTTTTTTATTACTTTGTTTAGCATCTAGAAGCAGGTTTGATTCACATTAGAAGGCGCATTTCTGAGGACCCTGTCAAATATCGAGATGTTCTTGTTCTTGATTGACTATTTTACCTAAAGTACCTTCCTGAGTATGCTTCAAGTTATCGGGAAGACATAGCTCTTGAAGCCAACACCGAGGAGTATTTTGTCGGTACGTGCCCTGCTGATTATGGGAAGCCATGGGTATCTATAAAGAAAATCTACACAATTTTCAACGTGATAAACAAGCATTGGGTGCGTTGGAGATTAAAATTGAGGATAGGTAATCAGCGTGTTCGATTGCAATGTCCCTGTTGTTAGGGAAGGTGTTCTTGAAGAACAATTGCAACCGTTTGCTAGTTGGCTCCCAATTCATTTGGCAAAGGCTGGGCTATTTGAAAACTTCGATTCCTCTCCTTTCCAGCTATACATGGTTCCTGGGTTAATGCATGATTCTACCGGGTATGTATTTGTTATCTTGTTTTGTTCGTTGGTTACGTTTAGATACTTGTTATTTATGTTCTTACATTACATTGTTTCTTTTTTCGGATTTTTCGCCTGGTACCCCTAGGGTATAAGTAAATTCGCGAGGTGTACAAAAGTTTGGTATATTTCGCCAAATACCCCTGAGGTTTTCATTTTTTTCGCAAAATACCCCTCGCTTGTTTTTAATGAAAAACTTTGTATAACGGAGTTAAGAAAGAAAAGAAAGAAAGGAATCTCCTGCTCGGATCACCATGAGAGACCCGACCATCGACACCAGAAGAGAGAGAACTTGGAGTTTGGAGTCAGGCTCGGAATCGGCTCACCACCTGAGATTGCCCCACGCTAGGAGGGAGGAGGCACCGGACACCATCCATTGTCGTGGAGGTAAGTTTCTCCTATCAAATTCAACGGGATTTACAATTTTGGGGATTTAGGTTTTTCGATTTGAGATTTTTGGTGATTATCATTGTAGAATCTGGGAATTGGAGTTTGTTGGTTGATTTTATGGATCTAAAGGCATCTAGTTTTATGGCATGTATTTGATTTCATCTCCCTTCTAAATGACCTGATTTAGGGTTTGGGAATTTGGGGCTTTATTCGTTTTTGGATTGATATGAGTTAAACTTGTAGGTTGAATGTTAGATATGTTTATGCATAAAAGTGTAGGATAACTTTTTGGTGTTTCTATACAATTAGGAGAAATATGCGGTAGTTGTGAATTCACTCTGAGAAAAATAAAAATAGCATGTATGCTTTGCTGTTTGAATTTGTAATGTAAATGAATGGCTGCTTCTGGAGTTGTCAATGAAATTCTCAACAGCTAGGACTCAAATTTTCAATTTTCCACTCAAAACTACTCTTGTTACAAATTACAGTATAAAATTGAACAAAACTCCAAGGAAACAATACATTGAACTATCTTATAAGGCCTATTAGCTCAAATGGTAGAGCGGTGTGCTCACGCACAATAATACGGGTTCGAGTCCCGTATAGGCTAATCTCTGCTTAATGTTCAAATTATAGTTCTTTTTTTTTCTGTCATGGGTTTTTTCCTGTCAACTATGGATGATTTTCTGAATTTGTTCAATGAAAGATACAAAAGTACTCAAAAGTTGCATGCTATTGCTTCTGAAACTCAGTCTTGTACATGAATGTAGGTAGGGTGCATCTCCAACTGAAATGGTAATGAGAAAGAATATTGCTTGTTGTGAAGGTTTAATTCACATTATTGAAAAAAACTAATCCAATTATGCATGAACTCTCCTGAATATGCATCATTTTCATGGTTCAAGAATATCCTTCTGTCAAACGGTGAACATGGTCTAATTAGTAATGTATGGTGATATATAGTCCATCAAAAATTCAAAAATGTTTCTTTCTATTTAAGCCTTTAGGCTTTAGGTGCTGCTTTCCTAAATTTAGTGGAGTAGTGCCAGTAGCTTATTGTTGTATATTTTCTGCACATTATCTTCAGAATATCAAAGGAAGAATCTGAACACAAAAGGCATGGGAAAATCATCCATGTAAAGGTTATTTTGTCAAATAACCTAGGTAGACTGATAGTTTATCTAATCTAATCAAGTTGGTCCACAGAAGTAATAATTAAGGATTATCTACACTTGGTTCTTTCGATTGTGTTGCTCGAATATGATAGACCACCCGCTCACTTTCCTATGAAGCACCGACATCTAGTGAAATAAATGGGTGACAAAAATTGTGTGAATCTTGGGGCTGCCATTAGTATTTAATTTCTAAGAACAGACCAAAAAGCTATAGCTATAATCAAATCTATTATGAACTGAGAACAAAAAAGTGACAATATTATTGTAATAAAAATGAGTAAAAACAGGAATAACCGAATAAATAATGACCAACAACAACGAGAACGAACTAACTCACCTTTACAACAACTTGCAAATGGGAATTGAATCACATCAACTTGCAAATTATATAAAGAAGGTATGGGAATGAGCTCACTTACCTTTACAACATTAATGATATCCTTATTAGCTTCCTCTAAAGTCGGATATTCTATCAGTAAAACAAATATCATCATCAACTGCCACAATTAAGCCAGCTCCCTGGACAAACATACCATTTTTTTTTCTCATAAAGAAACATTTACTATATTTTTCAGCCTTCTCGAGCAATTCAACAAAGAATAAACAAAGCACAAACAAATTTAGAAACTGGATTGAAATTACTAAGAAACATACCATTTTTGCTATTATTGTTGTTTTTATGGCAGCAAAAAATCAGCGTGTTGTGCTGGCTGTTTTTATGGCATTCAGAACCAAAATAAGTTGTAAAAACACATTAAAAACATTGACATCAACCACAATAAGCTGTAAAAAAATTCAGATCCATGATTTTGGTAATCTGCTCAACTTAATGCATTAGAAGAATAGTATAAAGCTACAACTAATACTGATTTACGGCATCATAATGACAGAACAACACTCTGGAATCCATGATTTTGGCAAAAAAATCAGATCCATGATTTTGGTAATCTTTCAGTTCTTTTTTTGCTGTTTTTACTGATGTTGCTGTGTGTATGACAAAAAATAAAATCAGATCCATGTATGACAGCATTCCCTTATGCGTTTTTATGACAACTACTAGCAAAACTAGAAAAACATGTGATTCTCATCTGTCCAACATTAATATCAAGATAGCCTATGTGGGATTTGAACCCACATCTTTGTGTCTAAACACATAGCTCTACCAATTGAGCTAATAGGCTAGAAAATTAGCTACACAACAAAGCAAGAAGTTTTTCTCTTACTCTTCTATGAATTCAAGCACACGCATGAACAAAAAAAAAATTGCCAAAGAACCAACATTTTTTTCAGTCAATCTCCATAATTTATCAATTACCATGACAAAAGACATTGCTCTACCTTTGACTATAGAATTACAGTAGGCCGGCATATGAATGGCAAGTAACCCATTAATCAATTATATGATTCATGAGGTGTACAAGCATCATTAATTAATGCTACAATATAAGAATAAAATGGAAAGATTCAAAGTCCATCTCATCTTTAACTATTTTAGTAAGAAAAATCACCAACATGATAACTGATAAGATTCATGAGCTACAAAACAGAATTCCTTTTAAAACTAAACTCCAAAGGCCAAAATAAAACCATAAAAGTCTAACCTGAAACACCTAAATCTCTAAATATGAATGGTTTTATCATCTACCATCTCTAAATCCCAAATAACGAGTTATAAACAATCTCTAGTTTATTCACATTGAATATGTACTGGTAATGTCAAGAATAAGAATGATTCATCCATGAAACAAGAGACAATCAATTAAGGGCCTTGCCATCCATCTTCTCTTATATAGTGAGTTTAATTTTGTCTGAATTGCTCAGATCATATCACATCTTTCTGCAAAAATTATGGTCAATCCCTAGTACCCCATCATAAACAATCCCTAGTTTATTCACATTGAATATGTACTGGTAATGCCAAGAATAAGAATAATTCATCCATGAAACAAGAGACAATCAATTTTCTACTGTAATCACCTTCAAGAGCATTAGGTCTCACAAATTCACATAAATTTTCATGGATCCTACCCCCAAACCTCAATTCGAAGACCATAAAACTAGAATCCAACCCAAAAATCTCCAAATTGAAAAATCCCTAAATCCTAAATTCTGAAAGCCAAAAGAATGGAGACATACCTAGGAAGTTGTCGGCGTCGACCTCGTCACTCCTCGTTTGTGTCCCTCCACTGACGTTGAGATCTTCAAGCGGCCGACCTCCTATCTCTGCCTCAGCCGACAATGGTCTTCGATCGAGCATTCGTCGGTGCGCCTCCTTTCTCCTCGTGTATGTCCCTCCACCAGCTTCAAATATTCAGGCGGCCTCCTCTCTCCATGCCCCTCTCTCTCGCTCCAGTTGCAAATGGAGATTGGAGGGTATGGAAGGGGATGGATGATATTTTTTATTATTTTGCAAACAGATTAGACGGAGGGGTATTTGGCGAAAAAATTGCAAACCTCAGGGGTATATCGCGAATTATGTAAAACTTTCGTACACCCGGCGAATTTACCCTTACCTCAAGGGCACCAGGCAAAAATTCCGTTCTTTTTTTGTCTACATGGCTTCATGTGGTGTATTTACATTAAAAGCGATTGAAGCTTCTGTATTTGGGGGAGATGTTAAAGATTTCAACATCGAAAAGATCTTTCGTTTCAGAGAACTCATGTGTGCAGATCTGATCAAAGAAACCTGGAGTTTTAAATTTTAAAACAAGTTGTTAGATAGGTTGTTGTTGTGTAAATGGGGAAGTTTGGATGCAATCTGACAAATTAAGTGCTCAAAATAGATAAGTAGTGGTTACACTGATATGAAGTAGCGGTGTCAATACCCTTGTGTTTTTATTTTTATTTTTATTTTTTGCTTTTTGATGTGTACGTGGTGACGTTTTATGTTATTGAACACTATGGGCTGACACCAGGTGCCTAAGTACGAAAATAGTGGTGACACTGATGTTAGTTTCAAGCAGTGTTAAGACTGTGGTTGTATTTGTTGATTATGACGTGTATGCGGTGGCACGAGGTGGTTATCGTAGTTAGAAATCTTGGTGACAGTAGAATTGTGTTTGGACACCAGTTTAGTCTTGCGAATTTGTTCCCAATATAATTTGGTTTCTTTTCAATATAATTTTATACTTTTTCAATAGATTACTTCCATACCATTGAATTATTTTTTGATTATCATTTGAATAAATTATTTGCACATCATGTGCGATTGGTCGAAATTTGCTCACCATGAACTTATTTTTGATCAATAATATATTATATTTGCACAACAATTGAGCATTGTGAATTTGTGCCCAATATGATCTTATTTTTCCTCAATAGAATTTTTGAATTTTTAAATATTTTTTTTTCTCGACGTTGTCTTATTTTAGGTCATCATTAGAATTAAATTGCACACCATTGTCGATTGGTTAAAATTTGCTCAACATGATCATATTTTTGCTGAACAATAGGTTAAATGTTGCACAATAATTGACCTTTGTGAATTTGTGCCCAATATGATCTTATTTTTCCTTAATATAATTTTTGAATTTTTAAATATTTTTTTTTACGATGTTGTCTTATTTTTGGTCATCATTAGAATTAAATTGCATACCATGGTCGATTGGCGAAAATTTGCTCAACATGATCATATTTTTGTTGAACAATAGGTTAAATTTTGCACAACAATTGATCTTTGTGAATTTGTGCCCAATATGATCATATTTTGCCTTAATATAATTTTTGAATTTTTAAATATTTTTTTTTTCATGATGTTGTCTTTTTTTTTGTCATCATTAGAATTAAATTGCACACCATGGTCGATTTGTGAAAATTTGCTCAACATGATCTTATTTTTGTTGAACAATAGGTTAAATTTTGCATAACAATAGGATTTGGACAACATTGGTGGTTGGGTTAGTTTAAACTTCATGATAGGAGACCGTGGCCCATTTTCCTAATCAAAGAAGTTGGCCCATTTCAGTTGCTTTATTTATGGGGGTGTTCTTCAGTGTTTCTACAAGACTCCAACGTCATTTCAACCCTTTCCACTCTCTTCCCCATTACCGTCTCTCCAAGTCTTTTCGTCATCCTCCACACGCTCTTCCTCTTTCCGGATTTTTCTTCACAAGGTGCGCCCTTTCTTATGTAGTTCTCTCCCTTTCATTATTTTGCAAATTTTATATAATCGGTTAGGGTTTTTACATCTTTCCAGCAAGTTTTATTTTGTTTTTTTCCTGATTTTAGATGACTTTTTCATTATCTTTCAGTCGGTTAAGGTTTTCATTTCAGCAAGTTATATGAGTGTATATTTATTTTGTTTGTGTATGTTTTGTATCCTTAGATGACACTTCCAACTACAACTCAAATTGGGTACCATTACACTGTCGGCTCTTTTGAAGTGGTTATCACACCAAGGGAGACACCTCTGTATGGACCTAGCACATCAACCGGAACAGGATTGGGATCAGTGCACAATATGTCTTGATCAGATGCTGCCATCAATGCCTGTCATTCGGACACCGTGTGATCATTCCTTCCACCAATGGTGTCTCCTAGAGTGGGTGGCAATTCGACCCATTTGTCCACTTTGTCGATCAGCTTTTTAGGCATATTTGTAATGTATATGTGCTTGAAAAAGACATTGTAGTTGCACCTATTTTGTGGTAGTTAATTTAAGGAAATGTATGGTATGAATGGAAGTTTGTGTCTGGCAATATTTTGTATCTGATTTCCATTCAAATCATACCAATGTATTTAGTAAGTATTCGTCGTAACTGGTGTTTGTAAATGTATAATATTAATGAAATTCGCGCACTATTATATTTGTTTGTGTATGATACTTTGTTTTATTTGAGGAAGGAAGACCACCTGAACTTTGATGAATTTGCTCATATATCCTGTGTGGATTTGAAATACATATAAAACTTAATTTTCCCAAAATCCTGCACGGTTGTGCATTCCAAAATAGGGCTGATACTGATATTAGTTACAAGTAGTGGTGACAGTGGCCTAGTTTTTTTTGATGTTGAAGTGTATGTTTTGTGAAGAGGTTTTTAATGCCCAAAGTATTGTTGACATTTTTTGTCCGATTAGTTTGAAGTAATGGCGAAACCATACTTGTATTTTTTGATTTTGCATTGTATGTGGTGACACTAGGTGTCTGCTGTCCCAAGTAGTGCTGACAGTGATATCAGTTACAATTAGTGGTGACACTGGCTTTTTTTTTCCTGATATTGAAGTCTTGTATTCTATGATTTTTGAAGTGTATGTATTTGTATATTTTTGTTTTTATAGTGTGTGTGGTGGAACTATGTGGTTGAGATGCAAAGTATTGGTGTCACTGATATTATATTACAAGTAGTGATGACACGAGTGTTGCATTTTTTTTATTTTGAAGTATATGGGGTCCAAGAGGTGTTTAATGCCCATATTATTGTTGACATTGTTGGTTATATTAGTTTGAATTTGTGGTGTCACCAGTTTGATCGTTTCTGATATTGAATTTCATGTGGTGATACTAGGTGTTTTAGACCCAAAGTAGTGCTGACACTGACACTAGTTACAAATAGTGGTAACACTACACTTGTATTTTTTGATTTTGAAGTGTATGTGGTGGCAAGAGGTGTTTAATGCACATAGTATTGTTGAAATTGTTGGGTTTATTAGTTTGAAGTAGGAGTGTCACTAGTTGGTTAGTTTCTGATATTGGATTGTACATGGGGAGACTAGGTGATTGACACCCAAAGTAGTGCTGACACTGATGGTGGTTACAAACGGCGTTGACACCAGACTTGTATTAGTTACAACTAGTGGTGATACCAGTCTTGTATTTTATGATTATTGAGTGTATGTTTGTGATATTTATATTTGCTCAACAATAGGTTATTTATGCATCCCACTTGAGACTTGTGAAGTTTTGTCCAATATGATTCTATTTTATTTCTCAATATAATTTCATAGTTTCTTAATAGAGTCTTACACAACGTGGTCTTATTTTTCTCAATGATAGGATAAAGTTGCACAATGTGTGGGGGGATTGGTGTAATTTTTCTTAACATCACCTGATTTTTGCTCAATAGTAGGTTTTAGTTGCACAACAATCGAGCCTTCAGTGCAAAAATATATTTTCTGTCAATATAATTTTATACTTTTCCAATAATTTTGATTTTGCATCATGGTATTATTTTTTCTCATCATTACATTAAAATTTCACAACACCGGCGATTGGTGAAAATTTGCTAAACTTGATCTTATTTTTGCGCAATAGATTATTTTTGCACAAATCTTTAGATTTTTGAAATTGCCTTCAACATAGCTGTTGGGCTTAGTTTAGAGGTGCCCGACCCATTTCTTGCTTATTTATACGTTGCTTGAACGTTGTTAAGATTGTCTGCAAGTCGTTTGATCTCCCTCCATTTGTTCATCTTCATCCTCTCTCGTTCCCATTAAGATTTTTTCTTCTCAAGGTGCGATTTCGGTTCTGGTATGTACACCTTTATGTTTCCTTCCTCTAAAAAAAAACATTCTCGGTTATTTTGTTGTACTGTTTCAGCAAATTTTTTATTGTTGTATTTTCTGATTTTCGTTTATCTTTCCCTTGCTTTTTAGTCTATAAAAACCCATATATTGGTGTTTGTCTTGCTTAGTTCGTATTGCATTATATTCTGTGGGTGTTGTGTGATTCTTATTGTCAACAAAAGTCATCAGTTAGAGTTGATCTAAATTTTCATATATTTTATCTTTCTTTGTGTTTTTGAAATGTTTATTTCCTATTAATATCACTGTAATGTTTTATTTTTAAGTGATTGTCTAATATATGAGTATATTTTGATTTTGTCTATGTAGGTTTTCTCTCTTTCAATGGCATTCCCAACTTATACTGAAGCAGAATATGACTACAAGGTTGGTACTTATGAAGTGAAAATATCAGGAACTGAGTCATACTGGTATGGACCGAGTTAACTTGTCGTGTCCATCCATTCCGACAGCATTCCTTTAACATTCTATCATGGGTCTACTTGGAATGGTATGCCTATGAGTCTAGCCCGCTGCAACGAAGTGGTATTTGATGCAGGAGTAACTGATGTGGTTAGAAGCCAGGTAGCCAATCGGCTTCTAATGGAATACACTAGAAGTTGGTTTCCGGCTGACGCTGATTTTGTTGAGTATGGTCTGTGCCCCAACATCACTATCAATGTACATTTTTTTGATGACTCTTCGTCTGATTCAAGCTCTGAGTCAGACATAAACGATGACATTCATATGGAGGTTGACCAACCAGATCATCCAGCACCTCCAAAGCCTATGGAGGTTGACGTATTAAGGGAGATATATCACCTTGATCTTGATGAAGAAGAATGTACAATATGTCTGCTTCCAATGTTGGATTTAGATCCTGTTCTTCAAACGCCATGTCCACATTTCTTTCATCCAAATTGTTTGCGATCTTGGCTTATAGTTCAAATCAATTGTCCTCTTTGCCGATCAAAACTCTAGTTGTATATGATATAAGTGTAGTATGTAACTTTTTATTGTACTGAATGTAACCTAATATATATTTTATGAATGAAATTTGTTCTTGATCATATTTCTTTCTGATTTCTATTCAAATCATAGTAATCTTTGATATTTAAGTAGGACATTTATTGTGAAACTAGGTGATCATATTGGTGGTTTCTGCCATTGAAGTCTATGGGTTGATATTTTCTGTTATTGAAGCTTATGTGTTGACACTATTTGGGTAAGTGTTGTGAGCATAATTCGCCATATTTTATAGTAACTTTTATATCGTTTTCTGCATACATTTCATGCATTTGGGCTAAGATAATACAGAATCTATGTAGTTTATGCGTATTTGCCAAATTATGGAATCTACACTAGTTTCTGTTTAATTTCGCAGAATTCGAGGCAAATTACAGCAATTCTGAGAAAGGTCGGAAAAGCTCGGAAATTAACTACAGAAGTCCAAGGTCAAGAAGCAGCGGAACCAGTCGAATCAAGCTGGGAGCCCAGCTTTAGTCGATCTAGAGTACACTTACTCGATATCGACAAAGACTATCCGAGCACATCTGGTCGAGTAAGCACTGATCGAGGAACTGAGAGCCAGATCAACCCGACTCCGGAAGCCTTACTCGATCTCGAGTAAACTGGTCGAGATTGACAACTTCCTAATGCCATGTCCGGAGTCGAGGAGATGTGCCAAGTCGAGGACGCAGAAGCCGAGCACCACTCTACTCGATCTCGAGGACACAACTCGATCTCGAAGACACCAGAACCACATGACCGAGCTTTATCGAGTAGCAGCAACCCGAGACGCCCAGCCAAGCCATAGTCGACGACCATTCTACTCGATCTCGAGTAGTCCTACTCGATCTCGAGGAAACCGTGTCCGGGAGCGCGTTACGCGGTTTTGTTGTTCTACTCGGTTTGGGAGTTCTTGAAGCCGAAGGAATCCGAAGATGGCCGAGATCTATCCACAACTATCAACATATATCTATGGAGAGAAGACCTATCAAAAAATGGAAGACTTACCTACTTTAGATATAATTTCCCCTTATGGATTTAATTCCTTTATTGTAATTTATTTATCTTTAAAGCTTTTAGATATAGATTTACATAAAGATAGAGATATTCTATCTTTGAATAGCAAGGAGTAGAAGGCTATAAATAAAGCCTTAGGGGCTGGTTTTTCATAATTTAATTTCAGAGAGAACAAGTAAGTAGTTACATAAAGAGAGAGAGAGAGAGTTTGTGGCAAGCAAGGTAGAAAGGCAAAAGAGGATTTGTCTTGTTTGGTTGTAAGCTTTCTTTTATTTAATTAAATGGAAGTTAGTTCCTTTTGTTATTTGATGTCTTTCTTGATGATGAAGAGCAAGTAGTCCACCCACTTCTGGGGCTGGGGTGAGCCCGACGGTGGCCATGTAAGGTGATGCGGTAAAGGTACAATCTTTTGATGCAATTTATCTTCTATCCCTATAAGCATGATTCTTTTGCGAAAGTTGAAGGTGATCCTTATTTGTGTTATTGAAGCGAAAGTGATCTTAATGCAGTTTGGATTAATTATGTGAAAAGGGTTAGTAACAATTATTGTTTATGCGAAAGCCTCTATATTCCTATTTGTTAATAACGAAAGTTATTTTGATGGAAAGCATGATCTTTTATAACTTTATTTGTTACTTTGCATGGTTATCGTTGTGGCGTTAATACCCTGGCTTTGGAAGTTCTTTATATATTGAGTTTATTTCGTCCGAAATCTGAATTCTGTGATTCGAAGTTGCAAATTTAAAGTTTCTGTCTTTTTAGTCGATCTAGAGTAGTTTTAGTCGATCTAGAGTACTATTTACTCGAGATCGAGTACGTTGTTGTCTAGATCGAGTTTCTGTGTTTACTTCTGAGTTTTCTGTCGTCACTGTTTTTAGTCTATCTCGAGTAGATCTTAGATGAGATCGACAAGTTTCTGTCTTTGCCTTTGCTTTTGTTTTCGTTTGTTATTTCTGCCTTTGTTCTGTGTTTTGTTTGCTTTTCTTTGAGATTTACAGCTACCTAGGATACGCTGACACGCTTCCTCGTGGCTCGATCCTGATTTCCCACTACTACATAGGGAGGGAGTCTTGTAATTATTTTCTGGGGCACGAATTTGGTTTGAATTATATTTTATATTTTGAACTCGATTTCCTCCTACAACAAATTGGCGCCGTTTCCGGTGAAGCAATCATTCGCGCCTTAGGTAGTCAGTTCTCACTTTTCTCTTGAGTTACTTTGCAGGTATCTACGCCGTTCTGGTCGAACACCTGAGTTTGATGCCTTAGACGAACCGGAGCGCCTTATACACATCCAAGCTAAACTTAAAAGAGCCATGGCAGCTGCAGAGACACAGGAACAGCTGATCGAGAGGCTCACGAGGGATCTAGCCGCCAGGGATGCTACTCTCGCCACTAAGAGAGCAGGCAGGCAATAGGAAGCTGAGCGTGCGAGGCAAGCAGAAGCTGAGCTTGCCCTATACCCAACCACTGCAGAGGATTATATGCACCCGACTCTCGTCGTGCCTGAATTGGCCATTCTAATCCCTGAAAATAACTATGAAATTCGCACTTAATTCCTTATTGAAATTAAAAATCATGCTTTTCATGGTAGATTTAATGAATGCCCTCTGAGGCATATTACCAACTTTACTGACATGTGTCGTACTCTTGCTGAAGGTACCACCTTGGAGTACATCCTGATGAAAGCTTTCCGCTGGTCTCTCGCTGGTCCTGCATTGAAATGGCTGGAAGGACCGAAACCACGATCCCTCACGACATGGGCTCAAGTAAAGCAGGAATTTCTGAATAAATTCTTTCCTCCTGCTAAGACAGCGCTCCTTCGCCAGAAGATCACATCTTTCAAATAGCAGCCTTGGGAGCCGCTGGCAAAGGCTTGGGAACGCTATAAGGATCTACTGCGATCCTGCCCTACACATGGACAACAACCCTGCATAGTTTAAGAGATCTTCTTCAATTCTCTAGACTTGGCTGCAAAGGACAGAATCAACACATATACTCACTATGAGTATTTGACAATGCCGCCTGCTGATGCATGGGCTGCTCTCGACAAGCTGACCAATTGTGACAACAAGTATGGGACTCCAGTCAACTATGAGAAGAACCCCTACGACAGGCCAGCACCATCCATGCCCCTCTATGAGCCCCCTAAGGAGATTGATCCAGATGTAAGGGAGCAATACTACAGAGATCAGAATAAGAAGCTTCTCAAACAAGTAAAGTATCTTTATCTCAATCAACCTTGCATTGATTTCGGATCACAGAGGCACACCACTACTGAGTGCCCACACACAGAGCAAGTCAGGCTGGCAGAATACCATGAAGAGGCAGCTTACGCAGGGGGCCCCAATCGCTACATGGGGGACCAAAGGTTTCAGCAACCACAATGGAACCAAGGTGCCCCTAGGAACCCCCCGCCCTACAGAGCTCCAAGACATCCGGAAAGGGACCAGAAAAGGGATGATCTACAGACAGTCCTAGAGGAAATACGGAGGAATCATTTAGAAACTAAGCAGTTCTTCAACTCCGTCTACACTCAAATGCAAGGTGTCAACTCTAGGCTTGGGGAAATTGATATATGGCAGAAATCAGTTGATACACAGATTGGCCAGCTAGCAGCAGGAATCCCCAGGCAGTCAGGTGCACTCCCTGGATCTTCAGAACCAAATCCCAAGGGAAAGACCAGACACATCGCTGCTGTAAAACTCAGAAGCGTCCATCAGCTACAAGAGCCAGAGGTCAGAAAACAGTAAAACGAAGTAGAACAACAACTCGATATCGAGGAAGGTCTCCTCAATATCGACGAAAGAATAGGCCAGCCTTCGTCTACACAACACATCAACTCGACACCGCAGAAATTGGTCGAGATCGAGAGGGACTTAGTCGAGATCGAGGAAGATCAAGCCAAGATTGAGAAGGCTGCTACACCTCCGACAACTGTTCTGGCTCCGAATCAGAAAAAGAAGCTACCCTTCCCAACAAAATCTCCAAAGGATCCAGCAGAGAAGAAATTTCAGCGCTTCATCAAGACGCTTCAGAAGCTCAACGTCACCATCCCCTTCACAGAAGCTCTGAATAAAATGCCATCCTATGTCAAATTCCTCAATGAGATTCTGAGCAAAAAGCGGTCAATGGCTGAAATTACAGAGGAGTGCAGCCATTTGGACATACTTGAGAAGAGGCCAGATCCAGGTAAGTTTTCTATAACCATTGGATTTGGTCCATACAAAATTAATGCTTTATGTGATCTTGGAGCTAGTGTGAGTATAATGCCTTTAACAACTTGGTCCAAGATTAAGATAGGTGCCCTAGAGCCTGTGGATGCTAGACTTTATATGACCAAAAACACGGTGGTCATTCCAACAGGTATCGTGGACAATGTGCCAGTTCAAGTAGGTAAATTCTTTGTGCCTGCTGATTTCTTAGTTGTTGATATGCAAGAAGACCACGCTTGTCCAATTATTCTAGGAAGACCCTTCTTGGCGACGGTGGATGCCAACATAAGCGTGAGGAAAGAAGTGCTCACTTTCAACATCAACGATGAGGTAATTGAGTATTTCTTTAATAAAACTGAAAGGCATACAGGTCCAATGGAAGAGGTAAAATCTATCTCAGCTGGCTACATCACTTGCGGGGAGCCCAAGGTAAGAAATATGACTCCTGAAGAGCTGGAAAAAAGGGATATGGAGGCCCAGGTGGAGGAGATCATGGCCATCCTAAAGGAGGAAACAGAGAATCCACTCGACACGGACCAAGGTACGTCGTTATGGACTAACTATTTTTCGGATGCCTTGACATGATGCAAGTATGGGGTCATAGTCGACCAAGATTCCTTGATATCGAGGACGCTAGTCGATCTCGACCAAAACCAGGAGCCTTCACCCGCACCAGCGTCATCGAGCAGCCAGACAGAAGCCGAGCACTCCTTGAGATCGAGTAGTCTACTCGAGATCGACCAACCCTCCGCTGCATCGACTTCACATCCCTCGACGCTGATTCCACCAGACGGGCCCGACTTATCGAGATTGACTAACCTTGTCGAGATCGACCAAGCCTCACCCTCCCCAGCTCTTGCATCCTCGAGCAGTCCACCACTAGAAGCTGAAAACTCATCGAGATCGAGTACTCCTACTCGAGATCGACCAAACACCGTGGTCCCCAATTCCGTTTCTGCAAAGGTAAGCCAAGGTATGGATCTTTCTTCTCCTATTTCCATTAAAGATCTATCTATACATGGGAGAGGTTTGCCTTGGTATGTGCGCTTATGTAGGATTTCCAATGATGAGCCTAAGGAGTATGAAGTTGGAGACAAGCTTTATGTCTCTAAATCAAAAGATCATTGGTTCCCTAACAAATTCAACAAAAAGAGGATGGGACCTTTCGTGGTGAACAAGATCCACTCTGGAGGATTGCAGCTGATGGACAAGAATGGAGTCCTTTTTGAAGCCCAGGCTACATGGGCCCTGCAAATGCCACCTTGAGCTTACTGGAGAAGTCGGCCTAGCGACTATAAAATCTAGAGCTTGTACATAGACATTTACTTTTTGGGACTTTTTGGACATTGTTTTGTTTGTTTTTGGTTTTGAACATTTTTAGTTTTTCTATTTTGGGTATATGTCTTCATATTTCAGGTCCATGGATAGAAGCAAGCTATATTCAAACTCAGCCCATGCATTCTTTCATTCGATATTAAGCGGCCCTGCACACCTGTCTAGTGAGTTTCTTTCTTTACTCTTGCTTTTTTACAGTGAGGACACTGTAATGTTTAAGTACGGGGTGGGGGAAGGGCTTTCATGCATATTTGATTTATTTGACCATATTTGTGCATTATTTCTTGAATTGCTTATACATGACTATTTTGGAATTCATTATTGAATTATGTGCTTATATGCATGTTTTCCAAAAGTTTGAGAAAAATGACCCCCATTGAAATTTTTTGAATAATGTCATGGAAGCTATACTAAACTCGACGATGCAAAATTGGATTCATTAGAGATATATCATGAAATTGTCTAGTAAAGGGAAGTCACAATGAAGTGCATTATTTTATTGAAAACCATGAAGGGGTAAAATTTGAAATGGCTTTTGACATGTTGCATGATAAGAGGATGGAGGACTTTATATTTCCATATAATGCTCATATTGTTATATCCTAGCCTTACTTATGCTTATGCATCACAAAAGCCATATTATGCCTTATTTCATATATTTGATCATGTAGGATATATTTGCTCCACATGATCTAAAAATTGCCATTCTTTACCTTATTTCCTATCCGGGGATTATGTTGAGAATGATGTTACATTATGGAGATGTTATATGGTTGTTGTGTTGTTATTATCATTATTGGAGTTTGGCGGGGAAATGTTTGAAATATATGGAAAATTTAATGAGTGAGAAAAAATCCGATCACCTCGGGAGATAAAGGTAGATCGACCCTGATCTCTGAGATAATAGTTTGGAGAGATGGGACACACAGGTGAGGAGTCCAAAACACTAAGTATCTGGGGCCATTCATGACACCCATGTTTGCGACTCGCGAGAAGGCAGTGCCGAGGTTAGAGAGGTAAAAGCATTATTATTGAAAAAAAAGCATTATGAAAGGTGATGAATCTTATGAAAAAGGAATGTGGTTGAGAAAGTTTGGAAAGTACTCCATTTCCCCGGGTCATTAGCACCACATTGCCAAAAATTGCCCACCTTTAGCCTTTTACCAATCTACTCCTTATGAGCTTAAATTAAAGTCCTCTTGATTATGAATGCTTTGTCACAAATGAATGTTTTGCATAACCCTCTTTTTGTGAGTAGATGTTGCTTTTGTATATTTGCACATGTATGGATCTGTGACACCAATACCTTTTCGATGATGGTAATTGATTGCAAGGAAATATGGCAATAAATCTAAGATGTTGAGAGATTTGATTTCTTCCCCTGAATGACAAATAAAAGTATTGCTTGAGGACAAGCAAGCTTAAGTATGGGGTGTTTGTTGTGAGGATAATTCGCCATGTTTTACAGTAACTTTTATAGCGTTTTCTACATACATTTCATGCATTTGGGCTAAGATAATACATAATCTATGTAGTTTATGCTTATTTGCCAAATTATGGAATCTACACCAGTTTCAGTTTAATTTCGCAGAATTCGAGGCAAATTACAACAGTTCTGAGAAAGGTCGGAAAAGGTCGGAAATCAACTACATAAGTCCAAGGTCAAGAAGTAGCGGAACCAGTCGAATCAAGTTGGGAGCCCAGCTTTATTCGATCTAGAGTACACTTACTCGATCTCGACAAAGACTATCCGAGCACATCTGGTCGAGTAAGCACTGATCGAGGAACTGAGAGCCAGATCAACCCGACTTCGGAAGACTTACTCGATCTCGAGTAAACTGGTCGAGATCGACAACTTCCTGATGCCATGTCCGGAGTCGAGGAGCTGTGCCAAGTCGAGGATGCAGAAGCCGAGCACCACTCTACTCGATCTCGAGGACACAACTCGATCTCGAAGACACCAGAACCACATGACCGAGCTTGATCGAGTAGCAGCAACCCGAGACGCCGTGTCGATGACCATTCTACTCGATCTCGAGGAAACCGTGTCCGGGAGCGCGTTACGCGGTTTTGCTGTTCTACTCGGTTTGGGAGTTCTTGAAGCCGAAGGAATCCGAAGATTGCCGAGATCTATCCACAACTATCAACATCTATCTATGGAGAGAAGACCTATCAACACATGGAAGACTTACCTACTTTAGATATAACTTCCCCTTATGGATTTAATTCCTTTATTGTAATTTATTTATCTTTAAAGCTTTTAGATATAGATTTAGATAAAGATAGAGATATTCTATCCTTGAATAGTAAGGAGTAGAAGGCTATAAATAAAGCCTTAGGGGCTGGTTTTTCATAATTCAATTTCAGAGAGAACAAGTAAGTAGTTACATAGAGAGAGAGAGAGAGAGAGAGAGAGAGAGAGAGAGAGAGAGAGAGAGAGAGAGAGAGAGAGAGTTTGTGGCAAGCAAGGTGGAAAGGCAAAATCGAATTTGTCTTGTTTGGTTGTAAGCTTTCTTTTATTTAATTCAATGCAAGTTAGTTCCTTTTGTTATTTGATGTCTTTCTTGATGATGAAGAGCGAGTAGTCCACCCACTTATGGGGCTGGGGTGAGCCCGACGGTGGCCATGTAAGGTGATGCGGTAAAGGTACAATCTTTTGATGCAATTTATCTTCTATCCCTATAAGCATGATTCTTTTGCGAAAGTTGAAGGTGATCCTTGTTTGTGTTATTGAAGTGAAAGTGATCTTAATGCAACTTGGATTAATTATGTGAAAAGGGTTAGTAACAATTAGGGTTTATGCGAAAGCCTCTATATTCCTATTTGTTAATAACGAAAGTTATTTTGATGGAAAGCATGATCTTTTATGCCTTTATTTGTTACTTTGCATGGTTATAGTTGTGGCGTTGATACCCTGGCTTTGGAAGTTCTTTATATATTGAGTTTATTTCGTCCGAAATCTGAATTCTGTGATTCGAAGTTGCAAATTTAAAGTTTCTGTCTTTTTAGTCGATCTAAAGTAGTTTTAGTCGATCTAGAGTACTGTTTACTCGAGATCGAGTACGTTGTTGTCTAGATCGAGTTTGTGTGTTTACTTCTGAGTTTTCGGTCATCACTGTTTTTAGTCTATCTCGAGTAGATCTTAGACAAGATTGACAAGTTTCTGTCTTTGCCTTTGCTTTTGTTTTCGTTTGTTATTTCTGCCTTTGTTCTGTGTTTTGTTTGCTTTTCTTTGAGATTTACAGCTACCTAGGATACGTTGACACGCTTCCTCGTGGCTCGATCCTGACTTCCCACTACTACATAGGGAGGGAGTCTTGTAATTATTTTCTGGGGCACGAATCTGGTTTGAATTATATTTTATATTTTGAACTCGATTTCCTCCTACAACAGTAAGTCCCAAAGTAGCGCTGACACTGATATTAGGTATAATTACTTAAGACCCTGGGCTTGTATTTTTTTTGTTATTTTGAAGAGTATGCTGTTGCACGAATTGGCAAGTGTTCAAAGTCTTTTGTTACATTGTTGGTTAGAGTAGTTGGAAGTATTGGTGACACTATTCTTATAATTTTGGTTGATTTCTATTTTTGAAGTTTTTGTGGTGACACTAGGTGGATAAGGCCGAAAGTAGTGCTGACACGAGTTAGTTAATGTCTACCAAAGATAACTGTAACTCAAATAACTGTTATATAACTGTTATCTGTTTTCAGTTTATAGTTTTACAGTTTTGATAGTTGTTTTTAGAGTTACTCTGTAATGAACCGACATAAATTACAGTTACAAGAATGAAAACTGTCTAATTATTGCCTATATATATATATCCATAAATCATTCTTTGTTGTCCATTGGCGTGTGAATACCTTTAACCACACTTCTAACACATCCCTATCCAAAAAGATGAACTATGGAAACACTGTTGGCTTTTGCACAAGTTTCCATCAATTGATGGACGTGCTTGATGGTGTTGTTTACCGTGGGTATCACATGAATCTAGTTGATGAAGCATGCGAGACTAACAAAGAGGCTCGCAGGGGCCGAGTGGTTGGAAGCCGTTGTGGTTCATTATACATTATATGAGGAATTACAAAGATCAATAATAGCAACTGAGCATCACATTCGGATTGCATCCAAAGATGAAGACGGTGAAGCACTATCAAAGGTGATATTTGAAGTTTTATCCATAAATTTTTCTTCCATACTGTGATTGAGTTTTGTATTTTATCTTTTATGTAGATGGAAAGAGAACTTGGCAATCAAAGACAGATGTTTGAAGAGGCAAAGGACAATCTCATAGGGTGTGTTAAAGAGGTTTTAGATGCAGAAATGGAAAGGAGGAAGAAGATTGATGACTTCTTAGGACTGTAGTTCTACTATATTAATAATTGATAACATTGGTACTTATTTATATGTTGAATGTATTTTTTTTTGTTATTTTAGTTTCTATGTGTTCCATCCTAATGATATGATGCAACATATTAATATCATAATAATCATATAATTATTTTGTAATTTCGTTTCTCATATTTCATATTATAAAGTGTTACTGAAGTTTTACGTCTATCTCTTGTGATACTGCAGACACATTTGATTAGTTTGTGGATTGTTTTGGTAAAAGTAATGTTGACACTATTTAACTAAGTTTTTATGTTACTGGTAATTTGCTCAACATCATCTTAGTTTTGCTAAACAATAGTTTATAATTGCACAACAAACGAATGGATATCACTAAATCAACTGTTTGAATAACATAGACCACTTGATTACCGGGGCAGAGAATTGTGCTGACACATAGAAGAACAAACACAACTGTTTAGAAGCAGTTATAGTTGTATGCATCTTGATAAATATTATCCATAAAAAAAACCACAGGGACAACAACTGTCTTAATAGGTACGAGAAAACTGACTACAGGGACAACAACTGTCTTAATGGGTACGAGAAAACTGTTCAGAAGCAGAGTACATAACTGTCTACACCAAAATACATTCCAAAGTTTGCAAATAAAACATGAAATTGAGTTGTGGTTGTTCAACCAAGATTTAGTTTCTGGCCCTGAATTCCTTTTGAAGTCATTCTTGCATGGGATTTTGCTGCCTTCACAACATCTGTGTTCACTTCATTCAACTCTGAACATACTATATCTGTCAGTTACTTCACCCCTAGCTTTGAAATATTCTTGAAATTGCCCTTTTCCAATCCACAATTGTACCCTCTCTCTGTCCCAAAGAAGGTCTCCATGTGACGCATGAGGCATACCCCATAATGTTGAACTTTCTCCTCTCCAGGCCATGTGATGGAGACTTTTGATGATGGTGCAGCTGACACTATTTATGCCTTTGCTCGGAGTCCCTTATCTGTTAGATAAGCAATCAGCATATCTCCCTGCATGGATTGAATTATAAATCATGTAATTTTAATTATAAACTGAGTTGATATTTAAATGAAATTTAGACAAGGAAAGAAATATTAGATATCAGTAGTAAAACTTACCAAACATTCAAAGGGTGATGGGAAGGGGCTAGTTGGATCAGTGCAAGATGGTGTGACATCAACAATTTGGACCACTTTGTTTTTAAAGTTGAAGACAACCATGACATAGTCTGCTTTTCGTTCAACCCCAAATACAATCTAATCAACATAATAAAAAACAAATAAACATTAGTGATTGATCTTGTTAACTTTGATTCAATATTTAGAGAACTTTATTCATTTAATTGCAAGGGAGTGCCATGTCTATATCTTTCAAAGAAAGGTGTTGTGACAACGACAATACAATATCAATGTTGAGGTTAAACCTCTGAAACTGTTCATCACAAGCTCCTAATGATACACTCTCTACATTAAACTGGTTCAAGAATAGAAATTAGTAAAAAAAAACAGACCCATTGTAATAATGGCTAACAATGGAGTGTAATTGAAAGATAAAATTGTAAAAATATTACTGTTTTGTTGATATTGAAAAATATTCTTGCTGGTGATTGAGCACTTTTATACTGTTCCTTGTGGTTGAGGATAGTTGTCCATGCATCAATAATGACACTAGACAAGTGGGTTTCATCCTCAAGCGTACCCATGTCTGTTCTAACAACTTCAATAAACTTGTGCTTAAACAAAATTTCCCTGCAATGTCAATCATTTTGAAGATGGATTATATGAAAATAATCTTTTACTTGTAACTAAACATACATTAAGAAAATTAAGTTTAAAATGAACTTACATGCTGTGAGGTGTTTTCATTGCTAAATAAGCTGAAACAGTGCGCTCAATTTCAGAGATAGGATTAGTAATGTCAACAACATGCGAGTAATATAGGCTTCTCAAAGATGCAGAAGGTTTATGTGCTCTCCTTGTAGCTTCTTCTCTCTTCATGTTATTAAGTTGTTCTGCAGCATTTCCATCAACTGTGTTGACCCGTGGCGACCTCCTTTTTGGCAAGGCAGCAGGGGAAATGCATTTTATTTTACCTCCCAAAGGGTTCACTGGTGGAGTATCAGTTTTAAATTGAGTGGGTAGGGGATTAGGAGTAGCTTCAACACCCTGTTGTATTGGAAACTGACCATGGCTGTCTGGGGGAGCCTGGGTTGCTTCATTAGCATTCTTCATTTCAACCGATGTGTTCAATGATGTCCCTTCATCTTTCTTAAAAACAGGATCATCTAGAAATATATCAAAGGAAAATTCCCCGTCCACTTTGATATTTGATTTCATTTTTTGCTTTTTCTGATATGTCATTTCAATCTGAGTAATGCAATCTAAGAAAGCAGGGTCTGACAAGAATTTCTCTTGGGATTCGGTAAAATATAGGTTTGGAGGGTCATTAATATTTGACGTGTCTACAACATCTGTAGGAGGCTCAGAGTTGACATTTTCCATCCCTAAAAGCTGGTTTGCTCCATGTAGAAGTCTTTTCACCTTGTCATCATGTTGTAGTTCAAGTGGGACTTTCGTAGACCACTCAGCAAAATCGGAAATAGAAGATGCAAGTGCAGAAGTCTTTTGAGCAAACAACTTTATCCAACTCTAGAAGATAACATCACATAAAAAATAAGAATAAAAAGTCATCAGTAAATATCAGAACATTGCTATACTGTACTAATATTACATTGAATTGGTTTAAATAATTCATATAAACCTCAACTGGGGGTGGCTGTTTTTCTGGATCAGCAGGGTGACTAGTGCCTTCATCGTTTTGTGCAGTAGTGTGCGGACAAGCTGTAGATGGTACGTCTTGATGGTGAGGAACAACTTGGCGAGCCTGGACTAAGCCACAGCCAAAGCCTCCAGTACTTATATCATCAGTTTCTCGTTTGCGCAAGATTTTGTAATTTATGCCAACGAAAACTTGGAAAGAACGAGTCATTCTTCTTAGTGATGTGCTTGTGAATAATTTCACCCTATCCATGTAAAACAACTAGCACACCAAGGAGATAAACATATATCAGTATAATGATGGAGCAGGGAATGCTGACATGAAGAATACTGTAGACATGTAGATAAAAGTAGGGGGGTGACATTTGTACTACCGACATGGTAAAGAAATTAAGTTAACATCAGAGAAAAGGTTTGAAAAAAATACTTACAACCAAGAATAATAGAGGCCCTCTAAAATGGTCATTCTTGTTCTTTTCCCAGCTTCTCTTTGCATCAACCAAACTTTCCAACACAAGAGCACACCAATTTAGGTCTTTCAGGTCACCCAATTCAGGAACTACTCTTATTAAACTATGGTTGGCATGTCCGTTTCCTAGTGTATCAACCAAGATAGAGTCTAATATAACAATAAAGTTCAGAAGGAATTGATCACCACAGTCAGTGTCAGCTATCAATTTTTCCATAACCATAGCTGTTGTTATATTGTCCTGGACATCAAATGTGGTTTTCCACTCTTACACAAGACTGAAATTCTCTTTAGCTGATTTTCTTCCAACTAAAAATTTCCCCATTGGGAATCCCATTGTGATATGCACGTTTATTTCTGCAATTTCAAGTTCGCCTCCATTAGCCAACACCAAGCAACACTTGTTAGGGTCAAACTGATCCACTAACCAATATGAAAGAAGCAGTGGTAGGGTAACAATATCCAAGTTGAACAAAAATCCAAAGCCAATATCTTCAATCAATTTCTTTTGCTTGACATTCATTTTTTTCAAGGACGACACCAGCAAGCGTCGGCTTGACCGTGATTTCAATGACAGGAGATTTTTTTGTCTAATGTTTCTCTCGTTCCTCACAATCAGCTGCCTGTTTTCTATGATAGGTTGTATGTCTGTGGTATCTGTTTGCTCATCAGATGTTATGATATGCACAGTTGGGTTTACATGTTGAACAACCGTCTCATTAGGTGAATGGTTTTCCAACCTTGCAATTTCAATGGTCTCCACAGCAACAGTGCTAACATGAAGATCAATCCCAGGGCGAACTTCTCTCTTGCTGTTTTTTCTTACAAGCAGTTGCAAATCTTTGGATTCAAGTGATCGACAACCCTCCCCTACTTCGTAGGATTTACCAGGCTCAGTATCAACAGACAGTTCATCCTTGAAGGGAGATGAATCTCTAGATAAATCAACTACCGGAGGTTTAACTCCAGATCTTTTTTATCTCTTCGAATTTCTATTTGGACTGTGTAGAACAGGTGAATCACTTACACTCTGCAGACGTTTACCTATAGAATGAACACTTACAATCAATTTCTACAAATATAATTGAAGAAATGACATTGTAAGAGATGGTAGTTTATGCCGAATAAATTTCCAAATTCCCAAATTCTCAAATTCCCAAATTGAGCCTCCAGATTAATCACATTAACTTCAATTTATAATGCGAAAGTAATTGAAATAGCAATGGTAGCTCTTATAAGGCTGAATAACCACTTGATTATAAACATTAAATTCTCTTGAATAAGTGCGATTTTCCTAATTTTCGTGAAAAACTAAGCCCTAAACAATACTCGTTCTAATTTAAACTTTAATACAAAGAAAACACGAAATCAAACCTTTTGGATCTGAAGACATGTTGATTTATATGATAGATCTCCTCCTTACAAGCCTACAATCAAGCCTCAAGAAATCTCGCAGAGAAATGGAGAGAGTAGATTTAGCTGTTGAATGAAACTAAATGAAGGTGATGGAGAATTTCTCGAACATGAAAAGCGTATTAGGCATTTACATTGTTTGCTTTTTATATTTTTTTTAGGAAAACCGTTTTCCTTTTCTTTTTTTTTTTGTTTGCCAAAAATCGGGAATTGTGTGATACTTTATTTATTTCTTATTATTTAACATATAATTCCATACCTTAAATTTGATGAACATCGTTTTATACTTGCTCAACAATAGTTTATATTTTCACAATGCTCGACCCTTGTGAATTTGTTAGAACCATGATCTTACCTTCTTTATATATGGTTTGATAGTTGCTTAATAAATTTTTGCTCATCAACAGAATAAAATTGCACAACATATTATGATTGGTGAAAACTTGCTCAACATCACCTTATTTTTGCTCACCGATAGATTATATTTTGCACAACATCAATAGTTCGTTTGCGATAATATCTGATTTTATCTATTTATGTTTTCATAGTTGCTTAATAGATTTTTGTTCAAGATGGTCTTATTTAATAAAATTGCACAACATATTATGAACGGGGAAAACTTTCTCAACATCACCTTATTTTTACTCAACTATAGTTTATATATTGCACAACAACAACACTTTGTTTGCAACAAGATCTTAGTTTTATCTATTTATGTTTTCATAGTTGCTTAATAGATTATTGCTCAACACGGTCTTATTTTTGCTCATCAATAGAATAAAATTGCACAACATATTATGATTGGGGAGAAAATGCTTAACATCACCTTATTTTTGCTCAACGATAGTTTATATATTGCACAACAACAACACTTTGTTTGCAACAAGATCTTATTTTTATCTATTTATGTTTTAATAGTTGGTTAATAGATTATTGTTCAACATGGTCTTATTTTTGCTCATCAATAGAATAAAATTGCACAAGATCTTATGGGTGGTAAATACTTGCTCAACATTAACTTATTTTTGCTCAACGATAGTTTATATTTGCACAACAATAACAATTTGTTTGCAATAAGATCTTATTTTTATCTATTTATGTTTTCATAGTTGCTTAATAGATTATTGCTCAACATGGTCTTATTTTTGCTCATCAATAGAATAAAATTGCACAACATATTATGATTGAAGAAAACTTGCTCAACATCACCTTATTTTTGCTCAACGATCGTTTATATACTGCACGACGGCAACACTTTGTTTGCAACAAGATCTTATTTTTATCTATTTATGTTTTCATAGTTGCTTAATAGATTATTGCTCAACATGGTATTATTTTTGTTCATCAATAGAATAAAATTGCAAAAGATCGTATGAGTGGTAAATACTTGCTCGACATCATCTTATTTTTGCTCAACAATAGTTTATATTTGCACAACAATAACACTTTGTTTGCAACAAGATCTTATTTTTATCTATTTATGTTTTCATAGTTGGTTAATAGATTATTGTTCAACATAGTCTTATTTTTGCTCATCAATAGAATAAAATTGCACAAGATCTTATGGGTGGTAAATACTTGCTCAACATCAACTTATTTTTGCTCAACGATAGTTTATATTTGCACAACAATAACACTTTGTTTGCAACAAGGTCTTATTTTGATCTATTTATGTTTTCATAGTTGCTTAATAGATTATTGCTCAACATGGTCTTATTTTTGCTCATCAATAGAATAAAATTGCACGACATATTATGATTGGGGAGAACTTGCTCAACATCATCTTATTTTTGCTCAACGATAGTTTATATATTGCACAACAACAACACTTTGTTTGCAACAAGATCTTATTTTTATCTATTTATGCTTTCATAGTTGCTTAATAGATTATTGCTCAACATGGTCTTATTTTTGCTCATCAATAGAATAAAATTGCACAACATATTATGATTGGAGAAAACTTGCTCAACATCACCTTATTTTTGCTCAACGATCGTTTATATACTGCACGACGGCAACACTTTGTTTGCAACAAGATCTTATTTTTATCTATTTATGTTTTCATAGTTGCTTAATAGATTATTGCTCAACATGGTATTATTTTTGTTCATCAATAGAATAAAATTGCACAAGATCGTATGGGTGGTAAATACTTGCTCGACATCATCTTATTTTTGCTCAACAATAGTTTATATTTGCACAACAGCAACACTTTGTCAACTTTGTGTTGTGTTTTGAGTGAACAACAATGATATAAATTTGAAATTTCATTCGGACCGTTGGTGAAATTGCGATGACATAGATGGAAAAGAGTATACAAATTTGTATTATTACATGATAAAATCTAAAAATTTATTCTATAGTATTGAATTAATGTTTATTTTGAATCATAAATGTCATTCACAAATTTATAAACTGTATTATCTACTAACATTATTCTTATATAATACTGATGACAGAAATTGTGCCGACAACCTTATTTTGAATGCTTCAACCTCCTCTTGTACTCTCCCAATGAAAGCTTTCTATTTGTATGTGGTCTTCCTTCTCTCTTTCTTTCTACTAGGGGGTAACATTTGATAGATTTGATCACATCAGGGATGTTTCCTTCATCTTCATCCAACACTGGATATATTATTTCTGCATATGCCTTACGCCAAGCGTCATTGCTGTAAAGTTTTGCAACAAAATCAGACACATTTGCTTTTATGTGTGTAATGGTTGCTAGAGCATGTACACAAGGTATTTTCTCGACATCAAATACTCTGCACATACATGTCCTCGTTGATAGATCAACTATAGCTACAACTCCTTGACCATTGATCTCAAATTGTGATTCATTCATCATTTCTACTCTGCATACCCCAACTTGCTCTTGTGATTTTCTTATCACCTTAAGGATCTCAGGAGTTATTCTGTCTTGGTTTGTCAGTGCTTTCTCTCTTCTATCCAGGAACCATGATGTGAGATTTTCTCTAGAAAACTCCACAAGTGCCACAATGGGATAATCCTTTTTGCCTTTGAAAACGGAGTTCAAGCTCTCAGCATTGTTGGATGTCATCATGTTGTATCTATCACACTTTGAATGTGCTCTGGCCCATTTATCAAACGGAGTTCAAGGTAGTTGTTGAACTCTTGGATAGTGTAACTCTCTGCTGCTTTTTTGAACATTTTCCCCAGCTCTTTTTTCCTGAACGTCGCTTTGATGTTTTGTTTCAAGTGCCACATACATATGCAGTGTGTAGCTGTTGGGTAAACTAAAGATACAGCCCTCCAAATGCTAGCATGTCTATCAGATACAAACACTAAGTCATTTGATTGAGGCACAACCTGCAGCAGCTGATACATAAATCATTCCCAAGAGCTGTTGTTTTTTGAGTCAACAATACCAAAGGCAAGTGGAAAAATTTGTCTATTGGCATCTTGTGCAACTGCTCCAAGCAACGTTCCTCTGTATTGGCTAGTTAGGAATGTTCCATCAACAACAACAACCTGGTATATAAAGAAATAAAATTACTTATGTTATCGAAGTTAAGAAAATCGATGACAACAGAATTTGTGCTGACACTGTTTAAGACATACCTTCTTTAAGAGGGGGAATGCTCTGATGCACTGTCCAAAGGACAAAAATAAGTACTGAAACCTATCTTCTTTGTCTTTTGAAATTAAAGCTATAGTCCCATTGTTTCTCTCCATGAGCATATGGCAAAATGATGGTAAATCTGCATAATTTGATTCTAGTGTCCCCTTAACCATTTCGTGAGCTATTTTTGATGACTTCCATGCTCTCCAGTAGGTAATTTGCATCTTTCTTTCTGTTCTCATCTTATCCATTATCTGTGCTGGTCTGTATCCAGCGTCAACATTGTGTAATTATAGTCAAATTAGAATAAATCATATATTAAAAAGCAAGATTAAATATAAATACCATTTCTTAAAAAAAGTTCTCACCTTGATTCGATGATGCTTGCAATCACAGAAGATGAAGGCTATTTGCAGTGTTTTGTCCTGAAATCCCATGTGCGGGTGTGCATGTCCACATATACTATAACCTCATGACAAGTTGGACCAAAAGTTTTTTCCATTTGCAGTTAGGATCTACACAATGCACCCTATAATACTTTGTATTTGATTTTGCCACACGAAAACCAAATATCTCGGTTATTGACAAGATTCCCAAAGCATGCTTAACTGCTTTCCTTGATGCAAAGCTTTTGCCTACGCACATCAAGTTTTGTGAATTGAGATTCACAATAGGCACAGTAGAGCTATCAACATCCCAATCTTCTAGTGTAGTTTCTCTCATGTGTGTTGTAGAATAGAATGCTCTCCATATTTCATCTGCAGAATCTTCATCACTTGCAGTGTCACTGTTTAGAGAATTCATGTCATCTCCTGTATCTTCCAACAATACACCTTTCATTGTGGTGTTACCGATCAATGTCATGTCATTTTCCCCTGTAACAATGTTGGTAATAGTTGGATTGTATGTCACCAACTAGAAACTGTCAGATGAGAATGTTTGTCGATCTTCAACTTGTTCACTATCTGATTTAATGCTGACACACAACTCCACAGCAAATCTAACATCCTGTAGGTCGGACAACCTTAAAAACTCTTTCAAATCAGCATCACATTCAACAAGAAGCGGAGCTCTCAAAATTTTAAAAGGGTGTAAATGATTGAATTTCAATTCTAATGCACTATCTATATTGAATCTATTGTTCACTTTTTCAGTTAAACCCTGTAATGTTATTGACTCGTCAATCATAAACACCTTCGAAGTAGTGTCTCCAAGAAAGGTTGGACATGAATCATCAAACAACCATTTCCCACCACATACAACTGTAATAATGTGGGTTGCCATTGTAATCTGCAGAATATGAATTTAAGAGGATAAATACATTGAAGTAATAACAAACACAATCTGATTAAAAATGATGACATGAGCAACCAAAGTGAATAGAATACACCTGTTATGAAAAAACTTCTTACAAAAATTGCACCTACGGTGCAAATTTTGTATGTGTCAAATACAGTGTTGACATTAAAACTTTCAAGGTGTAATAAGGAATCTATAGATCATTGTATTGTCAAATGTAACAATAGATTTGCACCCCTTGTGCAATTTTTCTATGACTCAATTGTAGTGCTGACATGGCTCAATCAATGTTCAATAAGGATGACATGAGCAACCAAAGTGAGTAGAATACACCTGTTATGAAAAAACTTCTTACAAAATTTGCACCTACGGTGCAAATTTTTTATGAGTCAAATACAGTGCTGACATTAAAACTTTCAAGGTGTAATAAGGAATCTATAGATCATTGTATTGTCAAATGCAACAATGGATTTGCACCCCTTGTGCAAATTTTCTATGACTCAATTGTAGTGCTGACATCGCTCAATCAATGTTCAATAAGTAAGTGTAGTGATGACATCAGCAATCAAAGTCTAATAAGGAATGAATACTTCAATATAGTGTGCAGATTCAAGTGTATTGATGACATGAGCAATCAAACTCTAATAAAGAAGGGATAATTCAATATATTGTCCAGATTCAAGTGTAGTGATGACATGAACACAATATTGGATGACATGAACCCAATATTTGATGTGACAGTTTGTAATCTATATCTTTAAATCAACAAAATGAATACAATACACCTGTTATGAGAAAAATTATATAAAACTTGCACTTCTGGTGGAAAACTTATATGATTAAGGTCTAGTGATTACTTGAACAATCATAATGAAATCATATCATAAGCAATCATAGTGATGACTTGAGCAATGTAAAATATTAACAAGCATAAATAAGCATAAACATACACAGATTCGATTGGAAACTTCAAGGTTACGCATATATAGCAAAAAATGCTCATAAACATTAATTCATGCTTAAAAAATCAATCAAAATTTGCGCCAAGGCCCAAATTTTGATGCATTCTATAACATTATTCATTCAATTCTACTGTATGTGTGACTCCATAACCTTAATCACTTGATGCATAAAAAATGAATCAAATTTTTCGCAAAAGGCACAAATTTTGATGCATTCAATAGCAGTAATCATTCTGTTCAACTATATTTCCATACTGTTATAGCATATATAAGCATAGATAAACACAGATATGACGTAATCTACATTTGTAATCACACGATTCCAATAGGTAATCCAAAAGTCAAAGGAAATTTGCGCCTTCGGCGCAAATTGAAGCAGTAATCTCAAAACTGAAGCAGTAATCCAAAAATTCAAGGAAATTTGCGCCTTCGGCGCAAATTTAATATTATTCTTCAGTATAATTGAGTATCAACTTAGAATCATCCAAATTCTAGTAAAATTTGCTTGTTTGGCGCAAATTTTCGACTAATTCATGGTAGCGTTTGTTATAAATTTTAATCGAATACTTTGCTTACCTGATTCTCTATAATAGACTTCAAAATCGATCGCTTTGATGATGTCGGAGTGGTAATCTGTCGGAAATCCTAGCAATCGCTGGCGAGCAGGTCGGGAGGGAGAAAGAGAGAGCGTCCGGAGATGGAGAGCTGGAGGAGAGAGAAAAGCGCTTGTGGAGAGAGGGTGGAGCCTTTTATTTAGGACATTTTACAAAAATGTCCCAAAACGCGGATATTTCGCAAAATAAGCCCATTTTCGTGGCTATTTTTCAAAATCCCCCTTCCCCACTATTCCTAGTCCTCTATTCAATCAAGTAATATTTTAAATATTTTAACCATTTCTCTATTCGATCAAGAAATATCTACTAATGCTGAATTATGTGTATATACTTGCCTTGAATTGTACAATAATGGAGTAATTATAGTCGATAGCACCGAAATAACGGAGAAGATGAACCAAAAAGCTAAAATATTAAAATTGGAGGAGTTGCATCGCCAACCTTGTTATTTGTTAACATCATTAGGAACGGAACTTGCGGTGGCTTCAGCGACATATTTAGGGATGAATTTTGAGACGACAATAGCGATGGATTTAGGAAAGGATTTAACAACGACGTCTTTGACGAAATTTGGGGCAAATGTGGAGACAACATTACCAATGGATTTAAGGAGGGGTTCTATGACCAGATTATAGGGTCGTCGCTATTTACAAATTAATATTATAAATTTTTTATTTCGTTGATGAATTTGCGTCGAATCGTCATTCATCCCTACATTCATCGGTTTTTAGGGACAAATTTAGCAACAAATTTGAATTAGTCTCTATATGGAGATGGAACATAAAGTTGTTTCTATATTTGTCGCTATATGGGGACGAATTTAGGCATAATATTTCACCCTGTCCCTATTAGGTAAGGATTTAGGAACTAAATATGAGGTGTTACAATTAGCAACATAATTAGTAACACTATGTTAATTTCTTCCCAGATTAGCAACGGGTGTTGCATTCTGTAGCCATATCCGTCCCTAATAGGGACAAAGTTAGGTACAGACTAAATTTGTCTCTAAAATTTGTCCCTATTTAAGCATATTTTAGTAGTGATCGTTGGTGAATCCCTAGCCCTAGAATATCTTCCATACATATATTTCTCAACATTTTTATCGGTGTTTGGTATTTTTACACACACATTTTCCCTCAATTTGTTTGTTACTTTTGGGCTTAGTCAAACTAGTTTAAAATTGACAATCGATACTCCAATGGTTCTTGTAATACGACACTCAATGTACTGTAACTTAACCACATACACTTGTGTGTGTAGGTTTTAGCCTATCACCCACAGAGCCCTCTCTAGAAGCTCACTAGATAGGTCGATGTTGACCACCCTATAGTCGACATCGACCAATCTATGCTGCCTCCGAAGACGGTTTTGGTTGTGAAGCCAAAGAAGACACTCATCTTTCCCTCCAAGGCATTAAAGGATCCTGCTAATGGGAAGTTTAGGTGTTTTGTGAGGATGCTTCAGGGCTTGAACGTCACCATTCCATTCATAGAAGCCCTTCACGAAATGCCTACATATGCAAGATTCCTCAGGGATATTCTGAGCAAGAAAAGAGCTATGGCCGAAATCGCAGAGGAATGTAGTAAGATGGACTTTTCAAAGAAGACGAATGACCCAGGAAAGTTTGCAATCATGGTGGGACTTGGCCAACATCGCTATAAGACTCTATGTGACTTAGGGGCAGTAGTGAGCCATATGCCTCTGTCTATATATTCAAAAGTAAATATAGGATCCTTGATGCGTTGTTATTCCCGATCCTTAGCCCGTGGGCTTTGAATCAAGAAAACCAACTTTGTTTTGGCCCAATCTTGCAATTGATGTTTGAAAAGAAGGTTTCTCGTCCTTAGGAGAGAATTCATCGGTTCTAATTTAGCGTTTCGGGGTTTGGGGATAGCGGGAAAAAGTGGAAGGTTGCTGTCGATGTCGACTGAGACTGGCCGATGTCGAGGGATGGAAAGGAAATGGTGATCGATGTCGGGTAACTGTGCAATATGTAAAATAACGAAATAAAGTAATAAAAGGGCAAACTTCTAAGGTAAGAGATCACCACAACAATAAACACATGTGTAGATTATGAATAACATAAAAGAGCATGCTTTACATCAAAGAATCAACTTTCGCTAATTCCAACAATTTAGGCAAATTGACTTTCTTAAATAAACCTAATTGTTTCTACCTTTTCTTAATTAGGTTTAATAAACTCTCGAATAAAACTCTAATTACTATCCAAGTTTATAACATAAATTCCTTGAACTCTCATCCAATGGTTAAACATAAGGGTAGACGATGATAGAAACACACATAATTATGAATTTATAAATCAAACACACATATGTATCGTTGGGCTCACCCCAACCCAAGAAGAGGGGATTTAGAAACAAAGGATGATGGAAATAAAAAAAACTTTAAATTAAAACTAAATCTTACAACCATTCTCAATCTCTTCATTCTCCTCCTCTCGGCTCTCATCTCTCCCTTCCTAACCATTTGCGTCTGAAGACGACTTGACTTGAATGAATAAAACCTAGGCCAAGGGCCTTTATTTATAGTAGACTAATCTTTGCTAGCTGTTGTTGCAGGAGGATGGTCAAGTATGAAATAAATATAGAATAAAGATCAGACTGACTTCCCTGTCTCAGCAAATAAATACAAGACTTCCTCCTGTTGTAGTAGAAGGTTGTCAGGATCGAATCCACGAGGAAGCACGTCAGCAGTTCTTAGGTAGAAACAGATCTCACAGACAAGCAACAGAAAAGACAGAAATAAAAGCAAAGACAGAAAATAGCGAAAGAAAGTAAAGAACAAAGCAAAGATAGAGGCACTCGATCTCGACAACTACCTACTCGAGATCGACAACAGCAAGTCTACAGAAACTGAAAAATCGACAACAAAAGCAGAAACTCTACTCGAACTAGACAAGACCGTACTCGAGATCGACTAAGGCCTATTCGATCTCGACGAGCTCCTCCTCTGTATCGACTGGAAAGACAGAAAACTTAAATTGCAAATTCTCAAACCCAAAACTCAGATTTTTGACGAAATAAATCAATATAATAAACGACTTCCAAGACCAGGGTATCAACACCACAACGATAACCATGCAAAGTAACACATAAAGGCATAAAAGATCATGCTTTCCATCAAAATAACTTTCGTTATCAACAATAGGCATATAGAGGCTTTCGCTAAAACCCTAATTGTTACTAACCCTTTTCACATAATTAACCCAAGTTGCATTAAGATCACTTTCGCTTCAATAATACAAACAAGGATCACCTTCAACTCTCGCAAAAGAATCATGCTCATAGGGATAGAAGACGAATTGCATAAAAAGATCTGACCTTTACTGCATCACCTCACATGGCCACCGTCGGGCTCACCCCAGCCCAAGAAGTGGGTGGACTACTCACGCCTCATCGCAAACGCAGACATTGATGTATGAAAAGAAACTTGCATTAAACTATATTCAAAGCCTTTACAATCCCGACAATCAACTTTCGCAGAATGCCAAAACCCTAAAAACTTTAGAACTCCTAAAACTTCTCTGTGGAACTACTTGTCTCTAACTGAAATTTTATTTATGAAAAACCAGCCCCTATGGCTTTATTTATAGCCTTATAATCCTTTCTAATCAAGGATAGAATCTTCTATATATATCTAAAATTATATCTACTTGCTAAAAGATAAATAAATGCAACAAGGGAATTAAACCTTTAAAGGGAAATAATAAATCTAAAGTCTTCCATGGATAGATCTTCATTCTTCATGATCAATGTTGATAAATTTGGATAGAATCGGCAATCTTCGCACCCAAGCAATCCCAAGTCGAGTAGAATTGGTCAAACCGAGTAACGCGGCTCTGGAGGTCTACTCGATCTCGACAAAGGTCTAGTCGATCTCGAGTAGGGTTATGGTCGACTGGCTCGGCTCGGGTAGATTTGCTCGACATGGTTCGGATCTCGGCTCCTGGCTGTCGTCGATCTCGACTAGGGCTCCTCGAGATCGACTAGGGGTGTGGTCGAAGACGGCTCTCTGGTGATGTCGAGGACTCCTCCTCGGCATGGACTCGGACTAGGGCATGGTGGCTCCTCGATCTCGACAAGGCCTCCTCGAGATCGAGTAGGGTTGCTCAGCGCCTTCGTCCTCGGCTTCTCGATCAGCTCCTCTTCTCGACTCCGGATGTGGCGTCTAGGCTTAGTCGATCTCGACTAGTGGTACTCGAGATAGAGTAGGGTTCCGGAGTCAGGTTGCCTCGGACTTGGTTTCCTCGACCAGGCTTTGTCGACCATGTCTGCTCAGACTTTCTACTCGAGATCGAGTAAGGTGTACTCGACATAGAGTAGCTCTGGCTTCAGCTCGGTTTGTCCTGGTTCTATACTCCCGGATTCTGGACTTCTGTAGTTGTTTTCCGAGCTTTTCTGACCTTCCTTAAAATTGTTGTAAAACATCTCGAATTCTGCGAATTTAAACAAAAACTGGTGTAGATTCCAAAATTTGGCAAATAAACATAAACTACATAGATTATGTACTATCTTGGCCCAAATGAATGAAATGTATGCAGAAATTGACATAAAAGTTATTGTAAAACATGGCAGATTCGGCTTACAACAAACACCCCATACTTAAGCTTGCTTGTCCTCAAGCAATACCTTTAATTGTCATTCAGGGGAAGAATTCAAAACTCTCAACATATCAGATTCATTGTCATATAACCCAGCAGTCAATTACCATCCTCGAAAAGGTACTAGTGTCAGAGATCCATGCATGTGTAATTATATCAAAGCAACATCTACTCAAAAAAGGAGGGTTATGCAAGACATTCATTCGTGACAAAGCATTAATAATCAAGAGGACTTAAATTTAGCTCAAATAAAGAGTAGATCGGTAAAAGGCTAAAAGGTGGGCAATTTTTGGCAATGTGGTGCTAATGATCCGGGGAAATGGAGTATTTCCAAACTGCATTTCCACATTCCTTCTCCATAAGATTCATCACCTTTCATAATGCTTTTTTGAATAATAATGCTTTTACCTCTCTGACCTCAGCACTGCCTTCTCGCGAGTCGCAAACATGGGTGTCATGAATGGCCCCGGATACTTAGTGCTTTGGACTCCTCACAATGTGTCCCATCTCTCCAAACTATTATCTTAGAGAGCAGGGTCAATCTACCTTTATCTCCTGAGGTGATTGGATTTTCTTTCACTCATTAAATTTTCCATATATTTCAAACAATTTCCTTCCAAGCTCCAATAATGATAATAATCACAGCACAAACACCATATGATAATCTCCATAATGTAACATCATTCTCAACATAATCCCCGGATAAGGTAAAAAATGACAAATATTTAGATCATATGGAGCAATAATTGAAATAAGGCATAATATGGCTTTTGTGATGCGTAAGCATAGGTAAGGCTAGGATTTCAAACAATGAGCATTATATGGAAATATAAAGTCCTCCATCCTCTTATCATGCAACATGTCAAAAGCAACTTCAAATTTTACCTCCTTTCATGGTTTTCATCAAAATATGCACTTCATTGTGACTTCCCTTTACTAGGCAATTTCATGCTATATCTCCATTTTTTTGCATCAAATTTTTTTTAATGGGGGTCATTTTGGGTCATTTTTCTCAAACTTTGGAAAACATGCATATAAGCACATAAATCAATAATGCATTCCAAAATAGCCATGTAGCAATTCAAAGAACTAAACTTTAAACATGCACACATAATGTCACAATATAGCAAATATGCATAAAGTAAGCCCTTCCCCCACCCCATACTTAAACATTACAGTGTCCTCACTGTATAAAAACAAGGGTAGAGAAAGAAACTCACTAGACTGGTGTGCAGGGCCTCTAAATTCCGAATGGAAGCACCTCCTGGGCCGAGTATGAATATTGATTGGTTCTATTCATGGACCTGAAAAGTATGGAAGACATATACCCACAAAAGAAAAAAACAAAAAAAATGTTCAAAACCAAAAACAAGCCAAAAAAAACAATGTCCCAAAGAATGTCCTAAAAAAGTCTATGTACAAGCTCTAGATTTTATAGTCGCTAGGCCGACTTTTCCATTTAGCTCAAGGTGGCATTTGCAGGGCCCATGTAGCTTGGGCCTCAAATAAGACTCCATTCTTGTCCATCAGCTGCAATCCTCCAGAATGGATCTTGTTCACCACGAAAGGTCTCATCCGCTTCTTGTTGAATTTATTAGGGAACCAATGATCCTTTGATTTAGAGACATAGAGCTTGTCTCCAACTTCATACTCCTTGGGCTCATCATTGGATATCCTACATAAGCGCACATACCAAGGCAAACCTCTCCCATGTATAGATAGATCTTTAATGGAAATAGGAGAAGAAAGATCCATACCTTGGCTTACCTTCGCAGAGACGGAATCGGGGACCACAGTGTTTGGTCGATCTCGACTAGGGCTAGTCGATCTCGACGAGTCTGCAGGTTCTGGTGGTGGGCTGCTCGCAGATGCAGGAGTCAACGAACAGGAGGGCTTGTCGACATCGAGTAGACTACTCGATCTCGAGTAGACTACTCGATCTCGAGTAGACTAATCGATCTCGAGTAGCTTTCTGCTCCTGGTGGCTCCAATGTCGAGGAAACATGGGCTGGTGGAGCCTGGTGGTGGTCGATCTCGACAAGCCTGGTCGAGATCGAGGAGCCTGGTTCGTCTGGTGGAGTCAGCATCGAAGAAGGCAAAGTTGAGGTAGGGCTCTGGTGGTCGATCTCGAGTAGCGTACTCGATCTCGAGTAGGACCCTGCTTCTGCCTGGCTGCTCGACGATGCTGGTGCTGATGGAGGTTTCTGGTTTTTGTCGAGGTCGACTAGGGTCCTCGATGTCGAGGAGCCTTGGTCGATCTTGACCCCATAGTTAGTTCATGTCAAGGCATCCGAAAAATAATTAATCCATAACGACGTACCTTGGTTTGTGTCGATTGGATTTTCTGCGTCCTCCTTTAGGATTGCCATGATCTCCTCCACCTGGGCCTCCATGTCCCTCTTTTCCAGCTCCTCAGGGGTCATATTTCTGACCTTGGGTTCCCCACAGGTGATGTAGCCAGCTGAGATAGATTTGACCTCTTCCATTGGACCTGTATGCCTTTCAGTTTTATTAAAGGAATACTCAATTACCTCATCGCTGATGTTGAAGGTGAGCACTCCTTTCCTTACGCTTATGTTGGCATCCACCGTCGCCAAGAAGGGTCTCCCTAGAATAATTGGACAAGCAGGATCTTCTTGCATATCAACAACTAGGAAATCAGCAGGGACAAAGAATTTACCTACTTGTACTGGCACATTGTCCACCATGCTTGTTGGGATGACCATAGTATTGTTGGCCATATATAGTCTAGCATCCACAGGCTCTAGGGCACCTATCTTAATCTTGGACCAAATTGTTAAAGGCATTATACTCACACTAGCTCCAAGATCACATAAAGCATTAATTTTGTATGGACCAAATCCAATGGTTATAGCAAACTTACCTGGATCTGGCCTCTTCTCCAGTATGTCCAAATGGCTGCATTCCTCTGTAATTTCAGCCATCGACCGCTTTTTGCTCAGTATCTCCTTCAGGAACTTGACATAGGATGGCATTTCATTGAGAGCTTCTGTGAAGGGGATGGTGACGTTGAGTTTCTGAAGCATCTTGATGAAACGCTAGAATTTCTTTTCTGTCGGGTCCTTTGGAGATTTTGTGGGGAAAGGCAGCTTCTTTTTCTGCTTCGGAGCCAGACTAGATGTCGGAGGTTGTTGTGAGGTAATCTGCCATGTTTTACATTTAAGTTTATATCAATTTCTGCAAACATTTCATTCATTTGGGCTAAGATAGTACAAAATCTATGTGGTTTATGTTTTCTTGCCAAATTATGGAATCTACACCAGTTTCTGTTTAATTTCACAGAATTCGAGGCGTTTTACAGCAATTCTAAGGAAGGACAGAAAAGCTCGGAAAACAACTACAGAAGTCCAGAATCCGAGAGTACAGAGCCAGGGAAAACCAAGTTGAAGCTAGAGCTACTCTATGTCGAGTACACCTTACTCGATCTCGAGTAGAGAGCCCGAGCAGACTTAGTCGACAAAGCCTGATCGAGGAAACCAAGTCCGAGGCAACCTGACTCCGGAAGACAACTCGATCTCGACAAGACCTAGTCGAGATCGACTACACCTCAGCGCCACACCCGAAGTCGACGAGAAGAGGAGCTGATCGAGAAGACGAGGACGCCGAGTACATCTCTAGTCGATCTCAAGGAGACCTTGTCGATATCGACGAGCACCAGGAGCCACGTCCGAGTCTGTCGAGGACCAGCTAGCCGAGATGACGAAGCCGAGCCAGTCGACCAACTTTCCTACTCGAGATCGACTAGATCTTTGTCGAGATCGAGTAGACTTCCAGAAGCTGTGTTACTCGGTTGGATCAACTCTACTCGGTTTGACTTTCCTTGGGCTCGAAGATTGCCAATTCTATCTGAATTCATCAAGACACATCATGAAGAGAAGAAGATCTATCCATGGAAGACTTTAGATATATTTTCCTATTTTGGATTTAATTTCCTTGTTACTTTTATTTATCTTTAAAGTCTTAGATATAGTTTTAGATATAGATATAGATATTCTATCATTGAGTAGCAAGGAATAGAAGGCTATAAATAAAGCCCATGGGACTGATTTTAGATTCATTCAATTTCAGAGAGAAGTAAGTAGCAGCAGTAGAGGGAGAAAGTGAGGCCGAGTGGAGCAAAGGAGCGAGAGCAAGTTGGCTTTGTTCGGTTGTACTTTCTTAAGTTTGGTTTAAAGCAAGTTGTTATTTTCTTTCAATCAATGTCTGAGATGGCGATGAAGCGCGAGTAGTCCACCCACTTCTAGGGTTGGGGCGAGCCCAACGATAGCCATGCGTGCTTGAGGTAAAGATCCGACCTTTATCATGTTTTGAGCATCTCCTACTTGTTTATGTGTTTATTACCCGTCTAATGGAGATCCATGCTAACAACTTGGATTATAAACATAAAATTAGTAGAGACAATTAGGGTTTCTTGAAAGAGTTGTCTAATTGTTGGAAAAGGGGAAAGCTTGTCCCTTGATGTGATTTACATGATCATTTGTTTGGTTCTGCCTTATGCATGCTTGGTTATCGTTGTTGCAAACCCTAATCTTGGAAGTCTTTTACATTAAGTTTAGTCGAAACCCTAAAGCATTTGTTCTTTATTTTCTTTCGTTTTTAAGTTTATGTTCTACTCGAAACCCTAAAGCAATCATTCGCGCCTTAGGTAGCTAAATCTCACGTTTCTTTTGAGTTACTTTACAGGTGTATGCGTCGTTCTGGTCTGCCACCTGAGTTTGACAGCTTAGACGAACCGGAGCGTTACCTACACATCCACTCTAAACTCAAAAGGATTATGGCGGCCGTTGAAACACAAGAACAGCTGATTGCCAGGCTTACTAGAGAACTAGCCACTAAAGATGCTGCTATCGCTGCTGAGAAAGAAGCAAGGGAACAAGCGGAAGCTGAGCTTGCCCAATATCCAACTACAGCAGAGGATTATATGCATCCAACTCTCGTCGTGCCTGAATCGGCGATTCTAATAACTTATAACTCTTTTAAAATTCGCACTTAGTTTCTGATAGAGCTTAAAAATAATGCTTTTTATGGAAAATTTAATGAGTGTCCTCTTGAACATATTACTAATTTTCATGACATGTGCCGTACTCTTGCTGAAGGTACAACTCTGGAATATGTCAAGATGAAAGCTTTTCGCTGGTCTCTCGCTGGACCTGCACTGAAGTGGCTTGAAGGGTTGAAGCCGAGATCTCTCACCACATGGGCCCAAGTAGAGCAAGAGTTTCTGAACAAATACTTCCCACCCGCCAAAACAGCACTTCTCCGCCAGAAAATCACCGCCTTCAAACTGAAGCAAGGGGAACCGCTGGCAAAGGCATGAGAACGCTACAAAGAACTGCTGCGATCTTGCCCTACTCATGGACAGTCACCCTACGTCATTCAAGAGATCTTCTTCAACTCTCTTGATCAAATCACTAAGGACATAATCAACCATTATACTCGCTATGAGTATCTGACGATGCCACCAAGTGACGCATGGGGTGTGCTAGAAAAGCTCACTAACTACGACAACAAATATGGGGCTCCTACAAACTATGATGAGAATGCTTATGCCAGACCAGCCCCATCTATGCCACTCTATGAGCCAGCAAAGGAGATTGACCCAGATGTCAGGGAGCAGTTCTACAGAGACCAAAATCGCAAGCTCCTCAAGTAAGTCAAATATCTATCTGTCAATCAGCCTTGCATCGAATGCGGATCACAGCGGCACACCACTACTGAGTGCCCACACACTGAGCAAGTCAGGATGGCAGAAACACATGAAGAGGCAGCTTACGCTGGGGGTCCAAATCGCTACATGGAAGACTAACGGTCCTATCAACCACAGTGGAACCAAGGTCCTCCTTGGAATCCCCCACCTTACAGAGCTCCAGGACATCCAAAAAGGGATCAAAAGAAGGATGATCTGGAGCTGATCCTTGAGGAGATGCGTTGGAATCAGGGCACCATCAACAACCAATTCCAGAACATCACTACAAAGTTTGGAGAACTGGACATCTGAAAAAGGGGAATAGAGACGCAGATTGGTCAAATCGCTGCACAGATCCCACGACCGTCCGGACAGCTCCCTGGGCAAACAGAACCAAATCCTAAAGGGAAGACCGGACACGTCGCAGCTATCAAACTCAGGAGTGGGCATCAATTACACAAGCCAGAGGTCGGGAAACAGCAAGGAAAGGCAGAGCAGCAACTCGAGACAGAACAGACCCAACTCGATCTCGAGGAGGCTCTACTCGACCTCGACAAGCCGCTACTCGACACATACCAGAAGCTAAACTCGGACTCCGCTGCGCAGACCAGCAACTCGAGGTCGACAACCCATGTCGAGATCGACGAGCCCCTAGTTGAGATCGAGGAGAAGCATCTGGCCGACGTCGATGACTCTGCAACATCTCCGACAGCTGATCAGGCTCCGAAACAGAAAAAGCCACTGCCTTTCCCTTCAAAAGCACAGAAAGATCCCACTGCAGGTAGGTTTACCAGATTTGTTAATATACTACAAGAACTGAATGTTTCTATTCCTTTTACAGAAGCCCTGCAAGAGATGCCTGGATATGTCAAATTTCTAAAGGAAATCCTGAGCAAAAAGCGATCCATCTCAGAGATCGCAGGCGAATGCAAAGTACTCCACTTCCCTGAAAAGAGACCTGACCATGGTAAGTTTTCTGTTACTGTGGGTTTTGGACAATATAAATATGAGTCTCTGTGTGATTTAGTTGCAAGTGTGAGCATCATGCCTCTATCAATCTGGCGGAAGATCAAGATAGGATGCATAGAACCTGTGGATGCCAAATTATACATGGCAAACAATACAGTAGTCATCCCTACAGGTATAGTTGAGAACGTCCCTGTCCAGGTAGGTAAATTCTTTGTTCCATCAGATTTCCTTATCATTGACTGTGCTGAAGATCCTACTAGCCCTATTATTCTTGGTAGACCATTCTTAGCTACTGCAGATGCCAAAATAAGTGTCAAGAATAGATCGCTCACCTTCACCATAAGCGATGAGGTTTTGGATTTCTCTTTTGGCCCTACAAAAGAGGAAATTTCATGGCTGGAGGTGAAAAGCATCAGCAACCACGGGACCAAGCAAACAGCGGAGGAAGGTGCCAACACTGTACTCGAGATCGACAAGACCAACTCGATCTCGACAAGACCTCTACTCGATCTCGATAAGACATTGTCGATCTCGACAACCACTGCAGAGCCAGAAACTTGCCAAGAGCCTAAGTATGGGGTCCATGTACTCGAGGTTGACCTACTCGATCTCGACTAGCCCCAAGCCCAAAGATTCCTGTTTTGGGTCCGAAAAGGCAAGTTCAGGTATGAATCCTACTCCCCCTCAGTCCATAAAGAAAATTATCAATGATTTAAGGGGAGATAAGACACCGTGGACAGAGAATCTGCGAAAACTGAGAGCTGGAAGGAAGAAGAAGAAAGAGAAGGGAGATGATACAAGCAACCACCTGTCAGCTGAGCTTGCATACTACCATCAGGACCTAGATGATCCAGGAGAAGGGCCAAGCATGAGCGGGCCCCACGATAATGGTCCTTGAGCGCAAACGGAGAAGTCGGCCTACTGACTCTAACATCTAGAGCATGTATATAAAACTTTATGAATTTTGGGACTCTTGAACTTTTTTGGTTTTTTGTTTTTGGTTTTGGTTTTATGTCTTTTAAAATACTTTATGTGGATAGTCTTGTTTTTGTGTGCAATCTAACACTTTTAGGTGGGCAAGCATAAAAGGATCGCGAAAAGTGGAATAAGAAGTCTCTGAAAAACAGTCAGAATCGACGAAGGCCAAGTCGACGGCGACAAGGAGGAGCAGCCCAGACGCTACTCGATCTCGAGTAGGCCAACTCGACATCGACAAGCCCAGACGCTCCTCGACTTCAGAAAACCATTGAACGCAAAGCGAAGCTCCTCGAGATCGAGTACACTCTACTCGAGATCGACAAGGAATCTACTCGACCTAGACTGATTTGCCTCCTCGATGTGTTATCTTGTGAGTTCATTCCTTTACTCTTGTTTTTATTTGATTTTATACAGTGGGGACACTGTAAATTTTAAGTATGGGGTGGGGGAAGGGCTCACTTAATGCATATTTGATATATTTGACATTATGTGTGCATATTTAGAGTTTAATTTTATTTTTTTTGCTTGTACATGGCTATTTTGGAATTCATTATTGATTTATGTGCTTATATGCATGTTTTCCAAAAGTTTGAGAAAAATGCATGTTTTCCAAAAGTTTGAGAAAAATGACTGTTGTGAGCTGAATCTATCATATTTTACAGTAACTTTAATATCGTTTTCTGCATACATTGCATACATTTGGGTTAGATAGTACAGAATCTATGTAGTTTATGTTTATTTGCCAAATTATGGAATCTACACCAGTTTCTGTTTAATTTCGCAGAATTCGAGGCGTTTTACATCAATTCTAAGGAAGGTCAGAAAAGCTCGGAAAACAACTACAGAAGTCCAGAATCCGAGAGTACAGAAACAGGACAAACCGAGCTAAAGCCAGGGCTACTCTATGTAGAGTACACCTTACTCGATCTCGAGTAGAGAGCCCAAGCAGACTTGGTCTACAAAGCCTGGTCGAGAAAGCTGAGCCAGACCAACCCGACTCCCGGAACACAACTCGATCTCAACAAGACCTGGTCGAGATCGATGACACCTCAGCGCCACACCCGGAGTCGATAAGAAGAGGAGCTGATCGAGAATTCGAGGACGAAGATGCCGAGTACATCTCTACTCGATCTCGATGAGACCTTGTCGAGATCGACGAGTCACCTAGAGCCTGTCCGAGTCCATGCCGAAGAGGAGTCCTCGACATCACCAGAGAACCATCCTCGACCACAACCCTAGTCGATCTCGATAAGCCCTAGTCGAGATCAACGACGCCCAGAAGCCCAGATCCGAGCCATGTCGAGCGGAGTCACCTGAGAAGTCCAGTCGACGACGAATCCTAGTCGATGTCGACGAGTCCTTGTCGAAGTCGAGTAGACCAGTTTCTTGAAACGCATCAACGTGAGCAGTCCGAGTAGAGTTGGGATTCCTTGGGCACGAAGGAAGTCGAGAAGGCCGAGATTCTATCCAAATCTATCATCATCTATCCATGGAAGGAAGATCTATCATCAAGAAGACATATTACCTAGTTTAGATTTATCTTTTCCTTTTAGATTTATTTCCTTTATTGCTTTTATTTATCATTAAGCCTTTTAGATATAATTTTAGATATAGATAGGAGATTATATCCTTGATTAGCAAGGATTAGAAGGCTATAAATAAAGCCCATGGGGCTCAGTTTTATTCATTCAATTTTAGAGAGAAGTAGTTCACAAAGACGGTTTAGGGAGTTCGGAGGTTTTAGGGTTTTGGCGTTCAACGAGAGTTGGATCGCCGGGATTGTAAAGTCTTTGAATTTAGTTTAATGCATGTTATTTCCTTTCAATCAATGTCTGCGATTGCGATGAGGCGTGAGTAGTCCACCCACTTCTAGGGTTGGGGCGAGCCCAACGATAGCCATGCGTGCTTGAGGTAAAGATCCGACCTTTATCATGTTTTGAGCATTTTCCTACTTGTTTATGTGTTTATTACCCGTCTAATGGAGATCCATGTTAACAACTTGGATTGTAAACATAAAATTGGTAGAGACAATTAGGATTTCTTGAAAGAGTTGTCTAATTGTTGGAAAAGGCGAAAGCTTGTCCTTGATGCAAATCACATGATTATCTGTTTATCTCTGCCTTATGCATGCTTGATTATTGTTGTTGCAAACCCCAAAGCCTTTGCATTTATTTTCTTTCGTTTTAGTCTCTGTCTTACTCGAGATCGAATAGCACTTGTCGATCTCGACTACTGATCTTCGACCAAGGTCGCTATAGCTTACTTGTGCAGGAACTCGACGAGCCCAACCCGAAGTCGAAAAAGACTGTACTCGACATCGAGTAGCCCCTCGTCGATATCGAGTAGCCTCTGCCTGCGACTGCTACGCTATTCGACTAGCCTGATCTCCTATCGACTAACCCTAGTCGAGATCGAGGACCCTGTTGTCGACTTCTGATCGTGAGATTTCACCGCTGCCTAGGATCCGCTGACACGCTTCCTCGTGGATCGATCCTGACTTCCCGCTGCTACATCAGAAGGAGGTCTTGTAATTATTTGCAAGGGACGGAATCTGGTTTGCTGTGATTTATTTATATTTTATTATTGCAAGTCTCGATTTCCTCCTATCAACAAATTGGCGCCGTTGCCGGGGAAGCTATCATTCGCGCCTTAGGTAGTTAAATCTCACATCTGCTTTGAGTTATTATACAGGTGTATGCGCCGTTCTGGTCTACCACCTGAGTTTGACGCCTTAGACGAACCGGAGCATTACCTACAAATCCATTCTAAACTCAAAAGGATCATGGCGGCCGCTGAAACACATGAGCAACTGATCGAAAGGCTTACAAGGGAACTAGCCGCTAAAAATGCTGCTATCGCCACTGAGAAAGCAGCAAGGGAGCAAGCAGAAGCTGAGCTTGCCCAATATCCAACTACTGTAGAGGATTATATGCATCCAGCTCTCGTCGTGCCTGAATCGGCGATTCTAATCCCTTAAAACTCTTTTGAAATTCGCACTAAGTTTTTGATAGAGCTTAAAAATAATGCTTTTTATGGAAAATTTAATGAGTGTCCTCTTGAACATATTACAAATTTTCATGACATGTGTCGTACTCTTGCTGAACGTACAACTCTGGAATATGTCAAGATGAAATCTTTTCGCTGGTCTCTCGCTGGACCTGCACTGAAGTGGCTTGAAGGGCTGAAGCCGAGATCTCTCACCACCTGGGCCCAAGTAGAGCAAGAGTTTCTGAACAAATACTTCTCACCCGCCAAAACAGCACTTCTCCGCCAGAAAATCACCGCCTTCAAACTGAAGCAAGGGGAACCGCTGGCAAAGGCATGAGAACGCTACAAAGAACTGCTGCGATCTTGCCCTACTCATGGACAGTCACCCTACGTCATTCAAGAGATCTTCTTCAACTCTCTTGATCAAATCACTAAGGACATAATCAACCATTATACTCGCTATGAGTATCTGACGATGCCACCAAGTGACGCATGGGGTGTGCTAGAAAAGCTCACTAACTACGACAACAAATATGGGGCTCCTACAAACTATGATGAGAATGCTTATGCCAGACCAGCACCATCTATGCCACTCTATGAGCCAGCAAAGGAGATTGACCCAGATGTCAGGGAGCAGTTCTACAGAGACCAAAATCGCAAGCTCCTCAAGTAAGTCAAATATCTATCTGTCAATCAGCCTTGCATCGAATGCGGATCACAGCGGCACACCACTACTGAGTGCCCACACACTGAGCAAGTCAGGATGGCAGAAACACATGAAGAGGCAGCCTACGCTGGTGGTCCAAATCGCTACATGGGAGACCAACAATCCTACCAACCACAGTGGAACCAAGGTCCTCCTAGGAATCCCCCACCCTACAGAGCTCCAGGACATCCAGAAAAGGATCAAAAGAAGGATGATCTGCAGCTGATCCTTGAGGAGATGCGTCGGAATCAGGGCACCATCAACAACCAATTTTAGAACATCACTTCAAAATTTGGAGAATTGGACATCTGGAAAAGGGGAATAGAAACGCAGATGGGTCAAATCGCTGCACAGATCCCACGAACACCCGGACAACTCCCTGGGCAAACAGAACCAAATCCTAAGGGGAAGACCGAATACGTCGCAGCTATCAAACTCAGGAGTGGACATCAATTACACGAGCTAGAGGTCGGAAAACAGCAAAGCAAGGCAGAGCAGCAACTCGAAACAGAGCACAGCCAACTCGATCTCGAGGAGGGTGTACTCAATATCGACAAGCAGCTACTCGACACAGACCAGAAGCTGAGCTCGGACTCCGCTGCGCAGACCAACAACTCCAGGTCGACCACCCTACTTGATGTCGAGGAGCCCGTGGTCGAGATCGAGGAGCAGCATCTGACTGACGTCGACGACTCTGCAACACCTCCGACAGCTGGAGGTGAAAAGCATCAGCAACCACGGGACTAAGCAAACAGCGGAGGAAGGAGCCAACACTGTACTCGAGATCGACAAGGGATAATCGATCTCGACAAGGGACCTACTCGATCTCGACAAGACTTTGTCGATCTCGACAACCACTGCAGAGCCAGAAACTTGCCAAGAGCCTAAGTATGGGGTCCCTGTACTCGAGGTCGACCAGCTGTACTCGATCTCGACTAGCCCCAAGCCCAAAGATTCCTGTTTTGGGTCCGAAAAGGCAAGTTCAGGTATGAATCCTACTCCCCCTTAGTCCATAAAGAAAATTATCAGTGATTTAAGGGGAGATAAGACACTGTGGCAAGAGAATCTGTGAAAACCGAGAGCTGGAAGGAAAAAGAAGAAAGAGAAGGGAGATGATGCAAGCAACAACCTGTCGGCTGAGCTTGCATACTACCATCATGACCTAGATGATCCAGGAGAAGGGTCAAGCATGAGCGGGCCCCACAATAATGGTCCTTGAGCGCAAACGGAGAAGTCGGCCTAGCGACTCTAAAATCTAGAGCATGTATATAAAACTTTATGAATTTTGGGATTCTTGAACTTTTTTTTGGTTTTTGGTTTTTGGTTTTGGTTTTATGTCTTTTAAAATACTTTATGTGGATAGTCTTGTTTTTGTGTGCAATCTAACACTTTTAGGTGGGCAAGCATAAAAGGATCGCGAAAAGTGGAATAAGAAGTCCCTGAAAAACAGTCAAAATCGACGAAGGCCAAGTCGACGGCGACAAGGAGGAGTAGCCCAGACACTACTCGATCTCGAGTAGGCCAACTCGACATCGACAAGACCAGGCGCTCCTCGACTTCAGAAAACCACTGGACGCAAAGCGAAGCTCCTCGACATCGAGTACACTCTACTCGAGATCGACAAGGAATCTACTCGACCTAGACTGAGTTGCCTCCTCGATGTGTTGTCTTGTGAGTTCCTTCCTTTACTCTTGTTTTTATTTGATTTTATACAGTGGGGACACTGTAAATTTTAAGTATGGGGTGGGGGAAGGGCTTACATTATGCATATTTACTTTATTTGACATTACGTGTGCATGTTTAAAGTTTAGTTCTTTGAATTGCTACATGGCTATTTTGGAATGCATTATTGATTTATGTGCTTATATGCATGATTTCCAAAAAAGTTTGAAAAATGACCCCCATTTAAAATTTTGATAAATGTCATGGAAGCTTTAATTGAACTCGACGATGAAAATTTGGATTCATTACAGATATAGCATGAAATTGCCTAGTAAAGGGAAGTTATAATGAAGTGCATATTTTCATGAAAACCATGAAAGGAGGTAAAATTTGAAGCTTCTTTTGACATGTTGCATGATAAAATGATGGAGGACTTTATATTTCCATATAATGCTCATTGTTTATATCCTAGCCATACCTATGCTCATGCATCACAAAAGCCATATTATGCCTTATTTCAAATATTGCTCCACATGATCTAAATATTTGCCATTCTTTACCTTATCCGGGGATTATGTTGAGAATGATATTACATTATGGAGATTATCATATGGTGTTTATGTTGTGATTATTATCATTATTGGAGTTTGGAAGGAAATTGTTTGAAATATATGGAAAATTGAATGAGTGAAAGAAAATCCAATCACCTCAGGAGGTAAAGGTAGATTGACCCGGCTCTCAGAGATAATAGTTTGGAGAGATGGGACACATTGTGAGGAGTCCAAAGCACTAAGTATCCGGGGCCATTCATGACACCCATGTTTGCGACTCGCGAGAGGGCAGTGCTGAGGTTAGAGAGGTAAAAGCATTATTATTGAGAAAAAGCATTATGAAAGGTGATGAAACTTATGAAAAGGAATGTGGAAATTCAAGTTCGGAAATACTTCATTTCCCCGGATCATTAGAACCACATTGCCAGAAACTACCCACCTTTTAGCCTTTTACCAAATCTACTCCTTATTTGAGCTTAAATTGAAGTCCTCTTGATTATCAATGCTTTGTCACTTATGAATGTTTTTGCATAACCCTCCTTTTGTGAGTAGATGTTGCTCTTTAAATTGCACATGCATGGATTTGTGACACTAGTACCTTTTCAAGGATAGTAATTGACTGTTGGGTTATATAAGAATGAATCTGATATGTTGAGAGTTTTGATTTCTTCCCCTGAATGACAAATAAAAGTATTGCTTGAGGACAAGCAAGCTTAAGTATGGGGTGTTTGTTGTGAGCTGAATCTGTCATATTTTACAGTAACTTTAATATCGTTTTCTGCATACATTGCATACATTTTGGTTAGATAGTACAAAATGTATGTAGTTTATGTTTATTTGCCAAATTATGGAATCTACACCAGTTTCTGTTTAATTTCGTAGAATTCGAGGCGTTTTACAGCAATTCTAAGGAAGGTCAGAAAAGCTCGGAAAATAACTACAAAAGTCTAGAATCCGAGAGTACAGAACCAGGACAAACCGAGCTAAAGCCAGGGCTACTCTATGTCGAGTACACCTTACTCGATCTCGAGTAGAGAGCCCAAGCAGACTTGGTCGACAAAGCCTGGTCGAGAAAGCTGAGCCAGACCAACCTGACTTCCGGAACACAACACGATCTCGACAAGACCTAGTCGAGATCGATGACACCTCAGCGCCACACCCGGAGTCGATGAGAAGAGGAGCTGATCGAGAAGTCGAGGACGGAGACGCCGAGCACACCTAGCGCCTGTCTGAGTCCATGCCGAGGAGGAGTCCTCGACATCACCAGAGAGCCATCCTCGACCACAACCCTAGTCGATCTCGATAAGCCCTAGTCGAGATCGACGACGCCCATGAGCCCAGATCCGAGCCATGTCGAGCGGAGTCACCCGAGAAGTCCAGTCGACGACGAATCCTAGTTGATGTCGACGAGTCCTTGTCGAAGTCGAGTAGACCAGTTTCTGGAAACGCATCAACGTGAGCAGTCCGAGTAGAGTTGGGATTCCTTGGGCACGAAGGAAGTCGAGAAGGCCGAGATTCTATCCAAATCTATCATTATCTATCCATGGAAGGAAGATCTATAATCATGAAGACATATTACCTAGTTTAGATTTATCTTTTCCTTTTAGATTTATTTCCTTTATTGCTTTTATTTATCATTAAGCCTTTTAGATATAATTTTAGATATAGATAGGAGATTCTATCCTTGATTAGCAAGGATTAGAAGGCTATAAATAAAGCCCATGTGGCTCAGTTTTATTCATTCAATTTCAGAGAGAAGTAGTTCACAGAGACGGTTTAGGGAGTTCGGAGGTTTTAGGGTTTTGGCGTTCAACGAGAGTTGGATCGCCGGGATTGTAAAGTCTTTGAATTTAGTTTAATGCAAGTTATTTTCTTTCAATCAATGTATACGATTGCGATGAGGCGTGAGTAGTCCACCCACTTCTAGGGTTGGGGCGAGCCCAACGATAGCCATGCGTGCTTGAGGTAAAGATCCGACCTTTATCATGTTTTCAGCAGTTTCCTACTTGTTTATGTGTTTATTACCCGTCTAATGGAGATCCATGTTAACAACTTGGATTGTAAACATAAAATCGGTAGAGAAAATTAGGATTTCTTGAAAGAGTTGTCTAATTGTTGGAAAAGGCGAAAACATGTCCTTGATGCAAATCACATGATTATCTGTTTATCTCTGCCTTATGCATGCTTGGTTATTGTTGTTGCAAACCCCAATCTTGGAAGTCCCTTTACATTAAGTTTAGTCGAAATCCCAAAGCCTTTGCATTTATTTTCTTTCGTTTTAGTCTCTGTCTTACTCGAGATCGAATAGCACTCGTCGATCTCGACTACTGATCTTCGACCAAGGTCGCTATAGCTTACTTGTGCAGGAACTCGACGAGCCCAACCCGAAGTCGACAAAGACTGTACTCGACATCGAGTAGCCCCTCATCGATATCGAGTAGCCTCTGCCTGCGACTGTTGCGCTGTTCGACTAGCCTGATCTCCTATCGACTAACCCTAGTCGAGATCGAGGACCCTGTTGTCGACTTTTGATCGTGAGATTTCACCGCTGCATAGGATCCGCTGACACGCTTCCTCGTGGATCGATCCTCACTTTCCGCTGCTACATCAGAAGAAGGGCTGGTAATTATTTGCAAGGGACGGAATCTGGTTTGTTGTGATTTATTTATATTTTATTATTGCAAGTCTCGATTTCCTCCTATCAACCAATTGGCGCCGTTGCCGGGGATGCTATCATTCGCGCCTTAGGTAGTTAAATCTCACATCTGCTTTGAGTTATTATACAGGTGTATGCGCCGTTCTGGTCTACCACCTGAGTTTGACGCCTTAGACGAACCGGAGCGTTACCTACACATCCACTCTAAACTCAAAAGGATCATGGCGGCCGCTTAAACACAAGAGCAACTGATCGAAATGCTTACAAGGGAACTCGCCGCTAAAGATGCTGCTATCGCCACTCAGAAAGCAACAAAGGAGCAAGCAGAAGCTGGGCTTGCCCAATATCTAACTACTGCAGAGGATTATATGCATCCAGCTCTCGTCGTGCCTGAATCGGCGATTCTAATCCCTGAAAACTCTTTTGAAATTCACACTCAGTTTTTGATAGAGCTTAAAAATAATGTTTTTTATGGCAAATTTAATGAGTGTCCTCTTGAACATATTACTAATTTTCATGACATGTGTCGTACTCTTGCTGAAGGTACAACTCTGGAATATGTCAAGATGAAATCTTTTCGCTGGTCTCTCGCTGGACCTGCACTGAAGTGGCTTGAAGGGCTGAAGCCGAGATCTCTCACCACCTGGGCCCAAGTAGAGCAAGAGTTCCTGAACAAATACTTCCCACCCGCCAAAACAGCACTTCTCCGTCAGAAAATCACCGCCTTCAAAAAGAAGCAAGGGGAACCGCTGGCAAAGGCATGGGAACGCTACAAAGAACTGCTGCGATCTTGCCCTACTCATGGACAGCCACCCTACGTCATTCAGGAGATCTTCTTCAACTCTCTTGATCAAATTACTAAGGACAGAATCAACCATTATACTCGTTATGAGTATCTGACGATGCCACCAAGCGACGCATGGGGTGTGCTAGAAAAGCTCACTAACTACGACAACAAATATGGGGCTCCTACAAACTATGAGGAGAACTTCTACGCCAGGCCAGCACTATCAATGCCACTCTATGAGCCAGCAAAGGAGATTGACCCAGATGTCAGGGAGCAGTTCTACAGAGACCAAAATCGCAAGCTCCTCAAGCAAGTCAAATATCTATCTTTCAATCAGCCTTGCATCGAATGCAGATCACAGCGGCACACCACTACTGAGTGCCCACACACTGAGCAAGTCAGGATGGCAGAAACACATGAAGAGGCAGCCTACGCTCAACGGTCCTACCAACCACAGTGGAACCAAGGTCTTCCTAGGAATCTCCCACCCTACAGAGCTCCAGGACATCCAGAAAGGGATCAAAAGAAGGATGATCTGCAGCTGATCCTTGAGGAGATGCGTCGGAATCAGGGCACCATCAACAACCAATTTCGGAACATCACTACAAAATTTGGAGAATTGGACATCTGGAAAAGGGGAATAGAAACGCAGATGGGTCAAATCGCTGCACAGATCCCACGACCGTCCGGACAACTGCCTGGGCAAACAGAACCAAATCCTAAGGGGAAGACCGGACACGTCGCAGCTATCAAACTCAGGAGTGGACATCAATTACACGAGCTAGAGGTCGGAAAACAGCAAAGCAAGGTAGAGCAGCAACTCAAAACAGAGCACAACCAACTTGATCTCGAGGAGGGTGTACTCGATATCGACAAGCAGCTACTCGACACAGACCAGAAGCTGAGCTCGGACTCCGCTGCACAGACCAGCAACTCCAGGTCGACCACCCTACTCGATGTCGAGGAGCCCGTGGTCGAGATCGAGGAGTAGCATCTGACCGACGTCGACGACTCTGCAACACCTCCGACAGCTGATCAGGCTCCGAAACTAAAAAAGCCACTGCCTTTCCCTTCAAAAGCACAGAAATATCCCACTACAGGTAGGTTTACCAGATTTGTTAATATGCTGTAAGAATTGAATGTTTCTATTCCTTTTATAGAAGCCCTGCAAGAGATGCCTGGATAAGTCAAATTTCTGAAGGAAATCCTAAGCAAGAAGCGATCCATCTCAGAGATCGCAGGCGAATGCAAAGTACTCCACTTCCCTGAAAAGAGACCGGACCCTGGTAAGTTTTCTGTTACTGTGGGTTTTGGACAATATAAATATGATTCTCTGTGCGATTTAGGAGCAAGTGTGAGCATCATGCCTTTATCAATCTGGCGGAAAGTAAAGATAGGATGCATAGAACCTGTGGATGCCAAGCTATACATGGCAAACAATACAGTAGTCATCCCTACAGGTATAGTTGAGAACGTCCCTGTCCAGGTTGGTAAATTCTTTATTCCAGCTGATTTCCTTATCATTGACTGTGCTGAAGATCCTACTAGCCCTATTATTCTTGGTAGACCATTCTTAGCTACTGCAGATGCCAAAATAAGTGTCAAGAATAGATCGCTCACCTTCACCATAGGCGATGAGGTTTGGGATTTCTCTTTTGGCCCTGCAAAAGAGGAAATTTCATGGCTGGAGGTGAAAAGCATCAGCAACCACGGGACTAAGCAAACAGCGGAGGAAGGAGCCAACACTGTACTCGAGATCGACAAGGGATAATCGATCTCGACAAGGGACCTACTCGATCTCGACAAGACTTTGTCGATCTCGACAACCACTGCAGAGCCAGAAACTTGCCAAGAGCCTAAGTATGGGGTCCCTGTACTCGAGGTCGACCAGCTGTACTCGATCTCGACTAGCCCCAAGCCCAAAGATTCCTGTTTTGGGTCCGAAAAGGCAAGTTCAGGTATGAATCCTACTCCCCCTCAGTCCATAAAGAAAATTATCAATGATTTAAGGGGAGATAAGACACCGTGGCAAGAGAATCTGTGAAAACCGAGAGCTGGAAGGAAAAAGAAGAAAGAGAAGGGAGATGATGCAAACAACAACCTGTCAGCTCAGCTTGCATACTACCATCAGGACCTAGATGATCCAGGAGAAGGGCTAAGCATGAGCGGGCCCCACAATAATGGTCCTTGACCGCAAGAGGAGAAGTCGGCCTAGCGACTCTAAAATCTAGAGCATGTATATAAAACTTTATGAATTTTGGGATTCTTGAACTTTTTTTTGGTTTTTGGTTTTTGGTTTTGGTTTTATGTCTTTTAAAATACTTTATGTGGATAGTCTTGTGTTTGTGTGCAATCTAACACTTTTAGGTGGGCAAGCATAAAAGGATCGCGAAAAGTGGAATAAGAAGTCCCTGAAAAACAGTCAAAATCGACGAAGGCCAAGTCGACGACGACAAAGAGGAGCAGCCTAGACACTACTCGATCTCGAGTAGGCCAACTCGACATCGACAAGACCAGACGCTCCTCGACTTCAGAAAACCACTGGACGCAAAGAGAAGCTCCTCGAGATCGAGTACACTCTACTTGAGATCGACAAGGAATCTACTCGACCTAGACTGAGTTGCCTCCTCGATGTGTTGTCTTGTGAGTTCCTTCCTTTACTCTTGTTTTTATTTGATTTTATACAGTGGGGACACAGTAAATTTTAAGTATGGGGTGGGGGAAGGGCTTACATTATGCATATTTACTTTATTTGACATTACGTGTGCATGTTTAAAGTTTAGTTCTTTGAATTGCTACATGGCTATTTTGGAATGCATTATTGATTTATGTGCTTATATGCATGATTTCCAAAAAAGTTTGAAAAATGACCCCCATTTAAAATTTTGATAAATGTCATGGAAGCTTTAATTGAACTCGACGATGCAAATTTGGATTCATTAGAGATATAGCATGAAATTGCCTAGTAAAGGGAAGTCATAATGAAGTGCATATTTTCATGAAAACCATGAAAGGAGGTAAAATTTGAAGCTTCTTTTGACATGTTGCATGATAAAATGATGGAGGACTTTATATTTCCATATAATGCTCATTGTTTATATCCTAGCCATACCTATGCTCATGCATCACAAAAGCCATATTATGCCTTATTTCAAATATTGCTCCACATGATCTAAATATTTGCCATTCTTTACCTTATCCGGGGATTATGTTGAGAATGATATTACATTATGGAGATTATCATATGGTGTTTATGTTGTGATTATTATCATTATTGGAGTTTGGAAGGAAATTGTTTGAAATATATGGAAAATTTAATGAGTGAAAGAAAATCCAATCACCTCAGAAGATAAAGGTATATTGACCCGGCTCTCAGAGATAATAGTTTGGAGAGATGGGACACATTGTGAGGAGTCCAAAGCACTAAGTATCCGGGGCCATTCATGACACCCATGTTTGCGACTGGCGAGAGGGCAGCGCTGAGGTTAGAGAGGTAAAAGCATTATTATTGAGAAAAAGCATTATGAAAGGTGATGAAACTTATGAAAAGGAATGTGGAAATTCAAGTTCGGAAATACTCAATTTCCCCGGATCATTAGCACCACATTGCCAGAAACTACCCACCTTTTAGCCTTTAACCAAATATACTCCTTATTTGAGCTTAAATTGAAGTCCTCTTGATTATCAATGCTTTGTCACTTATGAATGTTTTTGCATAACCCTCCTTTTGTGAGTAGATGTTGCTCTTTAAATTGCACATGCATGGATTTGTGACACTAGTACCTTTTCAAGGATAGTAATTGACTGTTGGGTTATATAAGAATGAATCTGATATGTTGAGAGTTTTGATTTCTTCCCCTGAATGACAAATAAAAGTATTGCTTGAGGACAAGCAAGCTTAAGTATGGGGTGTTTGTTGTGAGCTGAATCTGTCATATTTTACAGTAACTTTAATATCGTTTTCTGCATACATTGCATACATTTGGGTTAGATAGTACAGAATCTATGTAGTTTATGTTTATTTGCCAAATTATGGAATCTACACCAGTTTCTGTTTAATTTCGCAGAATTCGAGGCGTTTTACAGCAGTTCTAAGCAAGGTCATAAAAGCTCGGAAAACAACTACAGAAGTCCAGAATCCGAGAGTACAGAATCAGGACAAACCGAGTTAAAGCCAGGGCTACTCTATGTCGAGTACACCTTACTCGATCTCGAGTAGAGAGCCCAAGCAGACTTGGTCGACAAAGCCTGGTCGAGAAAGCTGAGCCAGACCAACCCGACTCCCGGAACACAACTCGATCTCGACAAGACCTAGTCGAGATCGATGACACCTCAGCGCCACACCCAGAGTCGATGAGAAGAGGAGCTGATCGAGAAGTAGAGGACGAAGACGCCGAGCACACATCTCTACTCGATTTCGATGAGACCTTGTCGAGATCGACGAGTCACCTAGCGCCTGTCCGAGTCCATGCCGAGGAGTAGTCCTCGACATCACCAGAGAGCCATCCTCGACCACAACCCTAGTCGATCTCGATAAGCCCTAGTCGAGATCGACGACGCCCAAGAGCCCAGATCCGAGCCATGTCGAGCGGAGTCACCCGAGAAGTCCAGTCGATGACGAATCCTAGTCGATGTCGACGAGTCCTTGTCGAAGTCGAGTAGACCAGTTTCTGGAAACGCATCAACGTGAGCAGTCCGAGTAGAGTTGGGATTCCTTGGGCACGAAGGAAGTCGAGAAGGCCGAGATTCTATCCAAATCTATCATCATCTATCCATGGAAGGAAGATCTATCATCATGAAGACATATTACCTTGTTTAGATTTATCTTTTCCTTTTAGATTTATTTCCTTTATTGCTTTTATTTATCATTAAGCCTTTTAGATATAATTTTAGATATAGATAGGAGATTCTATCCTTGATTAGCAAGGATTATAAGGCTATAAATAAAGCCCATGGGGCTCAGTTTTATTCATTCAATTTCAGAGAGAAGTAGTTCACAGAGACGGTTTAGGGAGTTCGGAGGTTTTAGGGTTTTGGCGTTCAACGAGAGTTGGATCGCCGGGATTGTAAAGTCTTTGAATTTAGTTTAATGCAAGTAATTTCCTTTCAATCAATGTATACGATTGCGATGAGGCGTGAGTAGTCCACCCACTTCTAGGGTTGGGGCGAGCCCAACGATAGCCATGCGTGCTTGAGGTAAAGATCCGACCTTTATCATGTTTTGAGCATTTTCCTACTTGTTTATGTGTTTATTACCCGTCTAATGGAGATCCATGTTAACAACTTGGATTGTAAACATAAAATCGGTAGAGACAATTAGGATTTCTTGAAAGAGTTGTCTAATTGTTGGAAAAGGCGAAAGCTTGTCCTTGATGCAAATCACATGATTATATGTTTATCTCTGCCTTATGCATGCTTGGTTATTGTTGTTGCAAACCCCAATCTTGGAAGTCCCTTTACATTAAGTTTAGTCGAAATCCCGAAGCCTTTGCATTTATTTTCTTTCGTTTTAGTCTCTGTCTTACTCGAGATCGAATAGCACTCGTCGATCTCGACTACTGATCTTCGACCAAGGTCGCTATAGCTTACTTGTGCAGGAACTCGACGAGCCCAACCCGAAGTCGACAAAGACTGTACTCGACATCGAGTAGCCCCTCGTCGATATCGAGTAGCCTCTGCCTGCGACTGCTGCGCTGTTCGACTAGCCTGATCTATTGTCGACTAACCCTAGTCGAGATCGAGGACCCTGTTGTCGACTTCTGATCGTGAGATTTCACTGTTGCCTAGGATCCGCTGACACACTTCCTCGTGGATCGATCCTGACTTCCCGCTGCTACATCAGGAGGAGGTCTTGTAATTATTTGCAAGGGACGGAATCTGGTTTGCTGTGATTTATTTATATTTTATTATTGCAAGTCTCGATTTCCTCCTATCAACAATGACCCCCATTGAAAATTTTGAATAATGTCATGGAAGCTTATATCAAACTCGACGATGCAAAATTGGATTCATTAGAGATATAGCATGAAATTGCCTAGTAAAGGGAAGTCACAATGAAGTGCATTATTTATTGAAAACCATGAAAGGAGGTAAAATTTGAAGTTGTTTTTGACATGTTGCATGATAAGATGATGGAGGACTTTATATTTCCATATAATGCTCATTGTTATATTCCAAGCCCTTACCTATGCTTATGCATCACAAAAGCCATAATATGCCTTATTTCAATTATTACTCCACATGATCTAAATATTGCCCATTCTTTACCCTATCCGGGGATTATGTTGAGAATGATGTTACATTATGAAGATGTTATATGGTTGTTGTGTTATATGGAGTTGGATTGGAAATTGTTTGAAATATATGGAAAATTTAATGAGTGAAAGAAAATCCAATCACCTCAGGAGATAAAGGTAGATTGACTCTGCTCTCTGAGATAATAGTTTGGAGAGATGGGACACATTGTGAGGAGTCCAAAGCACTAAGTATCCGGGGCCATTCATGACACCCATGTTTGCGACTCGCGAGAAGGCAGTGCTGAGGTCAGAGAGGTAAAAGCATTATTATTAATAAAAGCAATATGAAAGGTGATGAATGTTATGGAAAAAGAATGTGGAAATTCAAATTTGGAAATACTCCATTTCCCCGGATCATTAGCACCACATTGCCAAAAATTGCCCACCTTTAGCCTTTTACCAATCTACTCCTTATTTGAGCTTAAATTAAAGTCCTCTTGATTATTAATGCTTTGTCACGAATGAATATATGTTTTGCATAACCCTCCTTTTGTGAGTAGATGTTGCTTTTATCTATTCGCACATGCATGGACTTGTGACACTAGTACCTTTTCGAGGATGGTAATTGATTGCATGGTTTTATGGCAATGAGCCTAATATGTTGAGAGTTTTGATTTCTTCCCCTGGATGACAAATAAAAGTATTGCTTGAGGACAAGCAAGCTTAAGTATGGGGTGTTTGTTGTGAGCTGAATCTGCCATGTTTTACATTTAAGTTTATATCAATTTCTGCATACATTTCATTCATTTGGGCTAAGATAGTAAAGAATCTATGTGGTTTATGTTTACTTGCCAAATTATGGAATCTACACCAGTTTCTGTTTAATTTCACAGAATTCGAGGCGTTTTACATCAATTCTAAGGAAGGTCGGAAAAGCTCAGAAAAAACCTACAGAAGTCCAGAATCCGAGAGTACAGAGCCAGGGCAAAACAAGTTGAAGCCAGAGCTACTCTATGTCGAGTACACCTTACTCGATCTCGAGTAGAGAGCCCGAGCAGACTTAGTCGACAAAGCCTGATCGAGGAAACCAAGTCCGAGGCAACCTGACTCCGGAAGACAACTCGATCTCGACAAGACCTAGTCGAGATCGACTACACCTCAGTGCCACACCCGAAGTCGACGAGAAGAGGAGCTGATCGAGAAGACGAGGACGCCGAGTACATCTCTAGTCGATCTCGAGGAGACCTTGTCGATATCGACGAGCACCAGGAGCCACGTCCGAGTCTGTCGAGGACCAGCTAGCCAAGATGACGAAGCCGCGCCAGTCGACCAACTTTCCTACTCGAGATCGACTAGATCTTTGTCGAGATCGAGTAGACTTCCAGAAGCCGCGTTACTCGGTTGGATCAACTCTACTCGGTTTGACTTTCCTTAGGCTCGAAGATTGCCAATTCTATCTGAATTCATCAAGACACATCATGAAGAGAAGAAGATCTATCCATGGAAGACTTTAGATATATTTTCCTATTTTGGATTTAATTTCCTTGTTACTTTTATTTATCTTTAAAGTCTTAAATATAGTTTTAGATATAGATATAGATATTCTATCCTTGAGTAGCAAGGAATAGAAGGCTATAAATAAAGCCCATGGGACTGATTTTAGATTCATTCAATTTCAGAGAGAAGTAAGTAGGAGCAGTAGAGGGAGAAAGTGAGGCCGAGTGGAGCAAAGGAGCGAGAGCAAGTTGGCTTTGTTCGGTTGTACTTTCTTAAGTTTGGTTTAAAGCAAGTTGTTATTTTCTTTCAATTAATGTCTGAGATGGCGATGAAGCGCGAGTAGTCCACCCACTTCTAGGGTTGGGGCGAGCCCAACGATAGCCATGCGTGCTTGAGGTAAAGATCCGACCTTTATCATGTTTTGAGCATCTCCTACTTGTTTTTGTGTTTATTACCCGTCTAATGGAGATCCATGCTAACAACTTGGATTATAAACTTAAAATTAGTAGAGACAATTAGGGTTTCTTGAAAGAGTTGTCTAATTGTTGGAAAAGGCGAAAGTTTGTCCCTTGATGCGATTTACATGATCATTTGTTTGGTTCTGCCTTATGCATGCTTGGTTATCGTTGTTGCAAACCCCAATCTTGGAAGTCTTTTACATTAAGTTTAGTCGAAACCCTAAAGCATTTGTTCTTTATTTTCTTTCGTTTTTAAGTTTCTGTTCTACTCGATCTCGACCAAGCCTAGTCGAGCTCGACTACGGATATTCGACCAAGGTCGCTGTAGCTTCTCCTGTGCAGGTACTCGACAAGCCAACTCGAAGTCGACAAAGGCCCTACTCGATATCGAGTACGCCTCGTCGAGATCGACTAGCCCAATGCATGTGTTTGCTACTCTGCTCGACTATCCGATCTTCTGTCGACTACCCTAGTCGAGATCGAGGACCCTATTGTCGACTTCTGATCGTGAGGTTCCATCGCTGCCTAGGATCCGCTGACACGCTTCCTCGTGGATCGATCCTGACTTCCCACTGCTGCATCAGGAGGAGGTCTTGTAATTATTTGCGTGGGCAGAATCTGGTTTGATTTATTTTGTTATATTTCATACTCGATTTCCTCCTACAACAGAGGTGCTGCAGGCTGGTCGACCTCGGGTTGGGTGTCCTCGATATCAACCACACCCTTTTCGATCTCGACCGGGTTGGGTGATGTCAAGTTGTTGTGCAGTGCAGACGAGGGCTTTTGCAGTTTCTCATCGAGATTGAGTAGACCTTCCTCGATATCGAGTAGGATCTGGTCGACATCGACTAGATGCTGGTCGACTTGCTGGTCTCCTTTGTTCTGCTGTTTTCCGACTTCTAGCTCTTGTAGTTGATGGCCGCTTATGAGTTTTACAACAGCGATGTGTCTAGTTTTTCCCTTAGGATTTGGTTCTGAAGATCCAGGGAGCGCACCTGACTGTCTGGGGATTCCCGCTGCTAGCTGACCGATCTGTGTATCAACTGATTTTCGCCATATATCAATTTCCCCAAGCCTAGAGTTGACACCTTGCATCTGAGTGTAGACGGAGTTGAAGGACTGCTTAGTTTCTGAGTGATTCCTCCGTATTTCCTCCAGGACTGTCTGTATATCATCCTTTTTCTGGTCCCTTTCCGGATGTCCTGGAGCTCTGTAGGGAGGGGGGTTCCTAGGGACACCTTGGTTTCATTGTGGTTGCTGAAACCTTTGGTCTCCCATGTAGCGATTGGGACCCCCTGCGTAAGCTACCTCCTCGTGGTGCTCTGTCAGCCTGACTTGCTCTGAGTGTGGGCACTCGGGGGTGGTGTGCCATTGCGATCCGCATTCAATGCAAGGCTGGTTGACAGAAAGATACTTTACTTTCTTAAGGAGCTTCTTGTTCTGATCTTTGTAGTACTGCTCCCTTACATCAGGATCAATCTCTTTAGGGGCCTCATATAGCGGCATGGAAGGTGCTGGCCTGGCGTAGGGGTTCTCTTCATAAGTTGCAGTAGACCCATACTTGATGTCGTAGTTGGTGAGCTTGTCTAGCACACCCCATGCGTCACTTGGCAGCATTGTCAGATACTCATAGCGAGTATAATGGTTGATTCTGTCCTTAGTGACTTGATCAAGTGAGTTGAAGAAGATCTCCTGAATGATGTAGGGTGGTTGTCCATGAGTAGGGCAAGATCGCAGCAGTTCTTTGTAGCGCTACCATGCCTTTGCCAGCGGTTCCCCTTGCTTCTGTTTGAAGGCGATGATTTTCTGGCGGAGATGTGCTGTTTTGGCGGGTGGGAAGAATTTATTCAGAAATTCTTGCTCTACTTGGGCCCATGTTGTTAGTGATCTTGGTTTCAGCCCTTCAAGCCACTTCAGTGCAGGTCCAGCGAGAGACCAGCGAAAAGCCTTCATCTTGACATATTCCAAAGTTGTACCTTCAGCAAGAGTACGACACATGTCAGAAAAATTTGTAATATGTTCAAGAGGACACTCATTAAATCTACCAAAAAAAGCATTATTTTTTAGCTCTATAAGAAATTGAGTGCGAATTTCAAAAGAGTTTTCAGGGATAAGAATCGCCGATTCAGGCACGACGAGAGTTGGGTGCATATAGTCCTCTGCCGTGGTTGGGTATTGGGAAAGCTCAGCCTCTGCTTGTTCCCTGGCTGCTTTCTCAGTGGCGATAGCAGCATCTTTAGCGGCCAATTCCCTTGTAAGCCTTGCAATCAGCTGCTCCTGTGTTTCAGCGGCTCCCATGGCTCTTTGTATTTTAGCTCTGATGTGTAGGAGGCGTTCCGGTTCGTCTAAGCCGTCAAACTCAGGTGGTTGACCAGAACGGCGCATACACCCTGTAAATTAACTCAAAGAAAAAGTGAGATCTGACTACCTAAGGCGCGAATGATAGCTTCCCCGGCAACGGCGCCAATTTGTTGTTGCAGGAGGATGGTCAAGTATGAAATAAATATAGAATAAAGATCAGACTGACTTCCATGTCTCAGCAAATAAATACAAGACTTCCTCCCGTTGTAGTAGAAGGTTGTCAGGATCGAATCCACGTGGAAGCACGTCAGCAGTTCTTAGGTAGCAACAGATCTCACAGACAAGCAACAGAAAAGACAGAAATAAAAGCAAAGACAGAAAATAGCGAAAGAAAGTAAAGAACAAAGCAAAGACAGAGGCACTCGATCTCGACAACTACCTACTCGAGATCGACAACAACAAGTCTACAGAAACTGAAAAATCGACAACAAAAGCAGAAACTCTACTCGACCTAGACAAGACCGTACTCGAGATCGACTAAGGCCTATTCGATCTCGACGAGCTCCTCCTCTGTATCGACTGGAGAGACAGAAAACTTAAATTGCAAATTCTCGAACCCAAAACTCAGATTTTCGACGAAATAAATCAATATAATAAACGACTTCCAAGACCAGGGTATCAACACCACAACGATAACCATGCAAAGTAACACATAAAGGCATAAAAGATCATGCTTTCCATCAAAATAACTTTCGTTATCAACAATAGACATAAAGAGGCTTTCGCATAAACCCTAATTGTTACTAACTGTTTTCACATAATTAACCCAAGTTGCATTAAGATCACTTTCGCTTCAATAATACAAACAAGGATCACCTTCAACTCTCGCAAAAGAATCATGCTCATAGGGATAGAAGACGAATTGCATAAAAAGATCTGACCTTTACTGCATCACCTCACATGGCCACCGTCGGGCTCACCCCAGCCCCAGAAGTGGGTGGACTACTCACGCCTCATCGCAATCGCAGACATTGATGTATGAAAAGAAACTTGCATTAAACTATATTCAAAGCCTTTACAATCCCGGCAATCAACTTTCGCAGAATGCCAAAACCCTAAAAACTTTAGAACTCCTAAAACTTCTCTGTGGAACTACTTGTCTCTAACTGAAATTTTATTTATGAAAAACCAACCCCTAGGGCTTTATTTATAGCCTTCTAATCCTTGCTAATCAAGGATAGAATCTTCTATCTATATCTAAAATTATATCTACTTGCTAAAAGATAAATAAATGCAACAAGGGAATTAAATCTTTAAAGGGAAATAATAAATCTAAAGTCTTCCATGGATAGATCTTCCTTCTTCATGATCAATGTTGATAGATTTGGATAGAATCGGCAATCTTCGCACCCAAGCAATCCCAAGTCGAGTAGAATTGGTCAAACCGAGTAACGCGGCTCTGGAGGTCTACTCGATCTCGACAAAGGTCTAGTCGATCTCGAGTAGGGTTATGGTCGACTGGCTCGGCTCGGGTAGATCTGCTCGACATGGCTCGGATCTGGGCTCCTGGGTGTCGTCGATCTCGACTAGGGCTCCTCGAGATCGACTAGGGGTGTGGTCGAAGACGGCTCTCTGGTGATGTCGAGGACTCCTCCTCGGCATGGACTCGGACTAGGGCATGGTAGCTCCTCGATCTCGACAAGGCCTCCTCGAGATCGAGTAGGGTTGCTCAGCGCCTTCGTCCTCGGCTTCTCGATCAGCTCCTCTTCTCGACTCCGGATGTGGCGTCTAGGCTTAGTCGATCTCGACTAGTGGTACTCGAGATAGAGTAGGGTTCCGGAGTCAGGTTGCCTCGGACTTGGTTTTCTCGACCAGGCTTTGTCGACCAAGTCTGCTCGGACTTTCTACTCGAGATCAAGTAAGGTGTAATCGACATAGAGTAGCTCTGGCTTCAGCTCGGTTTGTCCTGGTTCTGTACTCCCTGATTCTGGACTTCTGTAGTTGTTTTCCGAGCTTTTCTGACCTTCCTTAAAATTGTTGTAAAACGTCTCGAATTCGGCGAATTTAAACAGAAACTGGTGTAGATTCCAAAATTTGGCAAATAAACATAAACTACATAGATTCTGTACTATCTTGGCCCAAATGAATGAAATGTATGCAGAAATTGACATAAAAGTTACTGTAAAACATGGCAGATTCGGCTTACAACACTAGCCAAGGAAAGTAATTCTAATGCTAATAAAATTGGTTCATCTAAACTCTATCTAAATATAAAATCCTCTATCTAAAACTTTATCTAAATGTAAAATCTCCTTGGGTAAATAGGAAAATACCCACAAGGAAAAAGTTATCTATGATAGAAAAGATAAAATAAAAATGTGGCTAAGAAATCCTCCTTAGATTTTGACTCAATCCGCATGCTCTCGTTTGTCTCTGAATTTCGGGTCGACGTCGAGTGCACCCAGTCGACGTCGAGTGCTACTTTCAGCTTTTTCACCATTCAGCTTCGTTTTGAAACACATTTTCCTGAGTCCTCATTCGTCCGATTGATGCATATGAATATGCGTTGGAAAGCTCTTTTTGAGAACTACAACTATTATGAAGGCACCAGAACTTGATTCAAAATGATAAATGGAGAAAAGTGGGCTTTTCTTCAGCTGCACCATCCCATGCCCTTCCTTAGCTTCTCCATTGCCTTCATGGTTTTCCTTTAAGCTCCAAAGTGCGTCCAAACCTCTCCAAAGCAGCTATTATACCCGAAAATCACACTAAACTTTGTGTAGACTCCATATCTTGGAAATGATCAATAATAACTACACAAATTCCTTACATTCCCAATATAAAATATGCATAAAAGACTCAAATATGACTAAAAACATGATGTAAAATAAGACTGAAAATGCGGACATCAATGTTCTTGACGTCTCTTGATCACCAGGTAAGTCTTGTGAATGCTATAGGGTTTGGAGATGGAGGAAGCAAAGAAAACACAACGATGGATGACTTCTGCAATGGAATTATGCGAGCACATCCTGGGGTGCCGCGGGCGCATCCTGGGATGACGCGTGCGTGAATGCTGGTGTCGCGGATGCATCCAGGCGGAATTCAGGCCTTGCAACACCCCCAAAGCTTGGCTTTGGGAACCGTGCAAGAGCCCAGATGTATGACGAAACCACGGTGCCACTCACCCTTGCTTCCTCTAATGACACCCGCTGCAGAAGCCCGCCCATTGCAACGAACGGCGCCATCGGTGTTGACTTTCACCCATCCCACTCTTGGCTTCTCCCAGACTATTTTTGACTTCTTTCTTCGTTCTAACTTCTCTGTTTTTAGTATGCTTTTTCCAGCTCTTCATATAATTAGAAGCTTGGTTAGTGATGAAGCTCTTCTTGCACCCAAGTCATTCCCGATTGTTGAACACTTTGTCGTTCCACCACTTCCAAAGCCACAAGAGTCCCTACAAATATGTCTCTCCACACAATATTGCATGTAAAAGTAGAAGAGTTGGAAATATTACCTCTTAACCACGCGGTATACGGAAATTTGCAAAAGTCCCCATCAAAACGATATGCCTAGAGATTATTCCACACCTCACGAGCCACCTTGCACTCCCTAAATATGTGATTCAGAGTCTTCTCCTAGTCATTTCATTTTGTGTAGAGGGGGGATGCAACTATATGTCTTCTCCACCTCTCGACATTAGTAAGGACCGCGCCCTGTATACACTTCCATATAAAGATGCGGATCCTTTCTTGAATATTGAGTTTCCAAATAGCTTTGAAGATGCCCAGATCCACTGATAGAGTGCCCATCTTGCCGTGAATGTCATTGTTTGCTGAACTAATCATGTAATCCCTTGTTTCGGTAAGAGCCCAACTGATCTCATCTTCAACCCCTTCGACGTGAATAGGGGTGTTATTCGAGCCGAACGAGCCGAGCTTGACATTTTCAAGCTTGTTCATTTGTTAAACGAGCTCGAGCCGAGCCGAGCCAAATTTTTAAATGAGCTTTCTTTTTTTTTTCAAGCTCGGCTTGTTTTAGTAAATGAACAAGCTCGAGCCGAGCTTTTTTCGAGATTTAAGTTATTTTACTTGGTCATAACATATTAACTTAAAGCAAATTTTAGAAATTCCATATTATTCGAGCTATTTGAGCCTAAATCGAAAGAGTCGATCTTTCAATCGAGCTTAAAATCATGTTCAGGCTCGGCTTATTTAGGTAAGTGAACGAGCTCGAGTCGAGCTTTTACGAGCCAAGCTCGAGCTATTCAACTCATATAACAGCCCTAGGCGTGAAGATCAATGCTTGAAAGTTGGATCAATACCTCCTTAGGAAGCATCTCCACAAGCTTATCCTAGTTCCAATGTCCATTGTTCGTCCAGAATTCGGAGGTGCACCGTTGCTGATCTTCTGGGTGAACAACCCCTATAGCCATCTAAATCAACATCGTGTTGAGCAGCCAAGGATCTGACCAGAACCGAAAGCTATTTCCGTCGCCTAGAACCCATTTTATCCCCTGCTTCACCACCCCGTCATCATCAGCCTTGATACTTCTCCACATATGAGATGGTGAGGAGGACGTCCTCCCGTGCTCATGGACATATTTGTTGCGAAGAAGCTCGACCCATACAGCCTTGTCATTTGTCAAGAAACGCCAGGCAAGTTGGCCCACGAGGGCCACGTCCATGTCTTTCATGTTCCGTAAGCCAAGGTCGCCCAAGGCTTTAGGCTAATAGATATCCTTCCAAGCCATCGAAAGCAATTTTCATGAACCTCCTTCATGTCTCCATACGAAATTCATGTAGGTTTTGTCTATGTCCTTTATCATGGCATTCGGCAGTAGCATCGATCCCATGGAGTACAGGGGTATGGACGACAAGACATATCTCATAAGAGTCGCTCTATCGGCAAAGCTCAGCGTTGTGCACTTCCATCCTGCAAGCTTGGCCTTGATTTTATCCAACGGAGGCGTAAACACCTCTTTTGACACACGTTGATGAAGCACCGTGATCCCAAGGTAAGTACCCAAATTCGTACTCACCCCTATCCCACTAATCTGATTGAGCTTATCCTTCATGTCTAGACCAACGTTAGCCGAGACATAGATTTTCGATTTATCTTTGCTGATCCTTTGACCCGAAGCTTTGTAGAACATGGTTAGCGCTTCCATGATAACTCTCATTTGCTTGTCGGAGGCCTCAGCACAGAGGATGATATCATCTACGAAAAACATATGAGACACGAGCGGGCAACCCATAGAGAAGCAGATAGGCTTCCGGTCACTTCTGTCCACCGCACTGTTGATTATGTGACTTAATCGTTCAATGCATAAGACAAACAGATACATGGCCAAAGGATCTCCCTATCTCACTCATCTCTTCGGCTTAAAGCTCTTCGAAACTTCTCCGTTCCAAAGAACATGCATATTAGTGGATCTGACACATTCGTCAATCCACACAATCCAATCATCAAAGAACCCAGAAGCCCTAAAAGTCGCCTCAATGAAGTCCTAGTCTATCGTAAGGCTTTTCGAGATCGAGCTTGAGAATCATCCACTTCTTGCCAGATTTTTTCCTCCTCATCGAGTGAACAATCTCCTGAACAAGCACAATATTATCCTGGATCCATCTTCCCGGAATGAAACTGCCTTGAGTAGGCTTGATCAAGTTACTCATGGCCTCTTGCGTTCTACTCGCCATCATTTTAGAATGGATGGTATTGAGACTATCCAAAAGAACTCGCATCTAGGCTCATCGGGTGAGCTCTTAGTTGAGGAAAACAATCTGCAGGTTCAGCTCGAGAAAGTTCTTGAACAAGAAGAGCTCCTTTGGCTTCAGAAATCGTGCAAAAATTGGCTTAGCCAAGGTGACCGTAATACTGCCTCTTTCCATCTTTCGACCATCATCAAAAGAAGGAAGAATATGATTGAGGGGCTCTTCAATGAGAACAAGATATGGGTGGAAGACAACGAGAAAATGAAGAGGATTGCTGTGAATTTCTTCAAAGATCTTTATAGCATTGATGACATCTCCCCCCTCCCGAGTTGCGACATTGATGCCGATGGTTTCCCGATGCTTGATCAAAGTGTCACCAATGCCCTTGCCGCTCCTTTCTCGAGAGATTATGTCTGGAGAGCTACGAAGGATATGGAGGGTGTTCAAAGCCCCAGGTCCTGATGGATTCCAGCCGGTCTTTTATCAAAGATGTTAGAATCATTCAAGTGTATAAAATTAATTTACCAATTTATCAAAACCAACTTATTTCCCCCTTTTAGTAAAGTAAAACAAAGGATTCCAGCAACTTTTACAACAGTAACCATCGACAACAATAAAACAATCAATCAATGCCAAAACCAAACACGAAATCAAAACAAAAACCAAAACTATATTAATTTCTAAGAGCACCACAACAGCTGATTTTAAAGGGTTTTAAGGGGAAAAAATCAGAAAAAGTAAAAGAGATGAGAGAGGTGTAGTAAAAACCCTTGGGAGAGTTTCTATCTTCCAAACTCTCTTACAACCCCAATAAATGGGCCCCATCAACATATATTGCAGGCTTTTGCATGTTTGGTAGTGGGAGGCCAGTTTTTTTTACCCGTTAAATATCATAATAAAGAGAGACATATGGTAGGTTGTGAAACATGTCACACATGCAAGGATGTGATGATAAAATGAAATTCTTGTATATTTTTTATATTAATTTTAGCTAGTTTTTACTCATTAAATGTAAGAAATAAAAAATAATCTTTTTTATTAAAATTCATAATTTATTTTAAGATATTAATAGACATAAATATTGTATTTGTTGAAAAAAATATAATACATACATAAATAATGTAAAACATAATATTTTTATGCATATTTTTTATATAAAACATGGTAGCCATCCATTGGAGAAGATTTAAGTGCCCCCCATAGATTTTGTACAAATTGTGGTATTTCATTACACTTGTAACTATTTTCGGTTGTTTTTCATCTTTATAAAAAAATTTAAATTTATTTTAGATATTATTAAAAAATAATATTTTTTTATCTATTCATAGATAGTAATATCGTATATGTGAAGTAGTTTTTTCACCGAAATTGTTAAAGATGAATTTATGAAATATAAAATTAAATAATTTGTTTCCCTATAAATATGAACATCTCCTTCTCTTCTTCCACGCATTCATCCACCATCTCCTCAATTCCCAGCTTCATCTATTGAATTTATTCTACCACTCTCTACAATTTTGAGATGGATCCAAATGACCCACCAAAACCCGTACAACATTCGAAATTTTTTTACTAGTATGGAGGATTCCTCAAATTTGAATCCTCAACTTCTTTCCTACTCTCCAGATTTTTCCAACTTTGATTCATCACAATCTCCCATTACCCATCGCTTTAATGCTCAAAATTTCTCAAATCCCAACTTGTATTCATCACAATCAGTTATTATCCCTAGATCTCATGGAAGCTCTTGGAGCCAAGTGGAAGGAGTGGCAAGTCTTGACGATATGCAAGATTCACCCCTAGAGGCTAACCATGCAAGAGGCATGTAACGGCCCAGGATTATGATTCCCGAGTTACGTTTCGAGGGATAAAACCCCTCGTTAGGATCTTGCGCTCCGAGTACAGGTTGAAGGTTTGAAACCGAAGATTTGTAGTTTAAAGCGGGATTTCTCACCCAAATCCGTAAGGTCCGTTGGAGACCCCGGGGTAAACCCATGTGCCTGTCCTAAGTCTACAACGCGGAAAATCCATTTAGGCATGCAACCAGCATAAGTGAAGTTAAAGCAAAATACAATCCCAAAGGTGCCACGGTAGAGCCGGGACAAAACAACGTAAAAGAGAGGAAGTCTAGTGGTCTCTCGAGCTCTCAATCTAACGCCAAAAGTCTGAACCCGCCAAGCGTCCATATAAGCAAAGATAGCAGCTAGCGGTTACCTGAATCTAAAAAAAATGAGGGGGATCTGGGTCAATCATCAGGCCACTCATGCGCGTGTGTAAACACACTCTGAGAGGCATATAATAAGCATCCTATTCCTAAAATGAAATGCGTAATGCAAAGCGGAACTTAAACAGATAAGCATACGAATAATTAAGTGCGGACATAAATAAAGAGGCGCGCAGTTACAAGAAATGCCAAAATAGCATGTCCCTCTAGGCTCATAAGGAATCCTCTAGCAACTCCCTTCAAAGGGAACTACCTCACCCATGGTGCAGGCCGTCCCTACGTAAGGAGCCTACTAACTACGAAGGGAAGACAAACAACGACACCCATATAAGGCCTAATGCTCTAAGAGTTCTATGGCGACTTATTACCAAAAAGCCTACCTCACCCATCAAGTGCAAGCAACTTTCTATAATAAGCCCCACTAAGATGACAAGAATAGAGAAAAAGGTCACATCCAATAAACACCTATAACGGCCGTTTTCTAGCAAAGACATATAACAAGTCATATGGTTTCCATTTTAGATCCTAAGCGTGATTCTAAGTCGTATGGTGCATGAACACTAGCCAACTATATAACACCCAGTGCATAGAGCGCCCATCATGAGTAAGTTTAAAGAACTTACCTGGAGAAGCGCAGAATCCAAGCAACACAACAATCAAGCAAGTCTAGGCAGATTAGAGCTCACCTAGAAGATAGGCAACATATATAATAAGTCTAAGTCTAACTTACACAAAGCATATCAAACAACACACATAAGATTCACATAAAACATAACTAAGTTAACCATCCCATCATCAACAACATTTATGTCTCAATTCAATTTCTCATCTCGTTTCATCATCTCATATCGTAGTCAACATATATCATCCGCCATCTCATCAGCTTAAGATAGCATCCATATCATACTTAGCCAAATTCGCATACTATCATTTTATACTCAATACTTTGCATACGAATATATATGTCATCATAATCATAATTAACTAACCTTTAATCTCTTATATAATTCACCACAAGTCATGCTATTAGTCACACATATCATGATGTTAGTCAAACGATTATTTTATCATGCTAGTTAGTCATCGAATAAGTCGGATTCCCAAGTTAGTCCCAAATCCATTTCAAAATTCAAATTAAACAGTTAAGAATTCCGACCCTTGAAAATACTTGCTAAAATCCCTTTTCTCAATTTATTTATTAAATCATTTTCTGACCTTGAAATTCTTTTCCAAATTCTCTAAAAATCCAAACCATTTTTATTGAATAAACCAACCCTTATAATTCTCCCAAAATAATATTTTATCTCTTAAAACCTCAAATAATATTGTATATATATAATCCTTTTAATTACGCTAATTAGTTAAATAAATAAACGAATAACCCGAACCGAACCGAACCCATAACAATCCCATCCCGGTTTAAGTATTAAACACAATTGTCAAATGAAGAGGGCCCACCAGGCCACGTCGGCTCCATCTTCCTCCGGATTTCAAACGAAGACATCGTGCCCGCCGGCCTGCGCTCGCCGGTTGCTCTCCCGCCTCTGCTCGCTCTTGCTCAGCCCGCCTCTGCTCAGCTCACCTCCGAACACTCGCTCGCATCCCCGCCCACTCACATAGCTCCCTCGCACTCGCCCAGGCCCGCGCTCATAGCCCTCGCCCTCTCGAACTCGCTCATCCTCGCACTCACGGAGCCGTGCCCATCCTCGCCGGACCTCGAGCTCGACGGAGCTCTCAAGCCCTCCCGACTCCCCGCATTCAGCGCTCGCTCAATCGCCACTCGCCCACAGCCCGACCCAAAGACAGAATAGAATTGAAACAAAGGAAGGAAAGGCGGAAGCTCACCGAGGTGTTCGCGACTTCGGGGCTCTCGATCGGAGTTCTGGGCGTCTTCGGAGGCTCGCGATGGCTCGTCGGACCTACATCGGACAGGAGTGAGTCTGATGGTGAAGCTCGAGGATGCTTCCGATCGAAAACAGAGGAGAACGGCTTACCGAAAATCTCATTTGCGCTCAAACAAGGGAGGTGGCGCTTCGGTGGTTCGTCGGCGGTGCTTGGCAGCTCCTGGGTGGCTTCGGTGGGGCGCTGGATGTCGATGGAGGTGGTGGGATGGTGCTACAGCTGCTGGGCTCGAGGAAGGAGGTGGAAGAACGAGAGGTTGGCGTTGGTGCCTTGTTCTCAACAAAACAAAGTAGAAGGAAGGAGGTTGTGGTGGTGGTGACGGGCTGAGAACTTCAGCGATGGTGGTGGAGTTGGTGATGGCGGATGATGGTGATAGAGTGGTGATGGCGAGGGAGTGACGTGATGGTGATGAATGTTCCCGAATGACGGGGTATGGTGATTTGAAGGAGGTATGGTGAGGTGAGGGAGTGGGTGAAGATTGAGTGTTGAATGGGCTAATTAATACCCGTAAATAAATCCCGAATACGTGAATTTCGAATCCCGCAATTAGTTCTCCAATGTTAGTTTCCCCGACTCTCGCTCTCTCGATCAATTAGATTTTTAAAATCGACAAAGATATTGCCATCCAATAATTATTTTGAATTTTCGAGGTAAAAGGATGAAATCGATCGTCAAAATTTTAAATTCAGGTCGGAATCCACTCTACGAGTTTTTTAAACCGATTAAATTTCATTTTTAGTTCTCTTTTTCCGAAAAATTAGGATTTGAAAATCCGAGCCTTTACATCATCCACCTCTAAAAACAAGTCTCGTCCCCGAGACTAAAATCATATTAAAACAGGGGTGGAAGTTTGAAATCGGTGAGTCCAAGGATCATGTCATTGATCCCGTGAACACCTCATAAGTGCCCCTATGAGATCCTCACAGTACCGTTGCCGTGATCATAATATCCCCAATAGACCGTAGTAAGAATGTAATATGGGCCCCTACCACATCCTTACTCCGACTCTTTGGCCATATCATAACTCAAATACTTATATCCACTTCGTGGGGTGTTATATTGAAAACTAGAGTCACATTAGTTTCTTAAAATTCAAGTTAGTCTCGTTTGAAATACCATTCAAAATTTCAAGTTCGACGTTAGTCAAAATCATTTCCAACTTCTCAGTTCATCCTACCATCCACCTCTAAGGGTTAATCCCATATTTCTTCCTAGGTTCCAAGTCAGAATCAAATTTGAATAATTCAACTTCTATCACTTCTATCATCGAAACATCATAGATAGACAATCATATCACACATTTAACAACATATCCTAATCACGTCAAGGATAGTCACATGCAACAACATGTCTAGCACATCATCATCAATTGCATATGCGCACACAAGCACCGAGATAAACACCTCATGTCATGGTACCTGATGTTGAAGGGTCGGACCGACTCGCAGTTCCCATGGAGTAGACACGGGGCGGTGGGGGTAAACCGATATCAAGGCCTCCTCTGGTCTGTCCTCCCTCATACTCTAACTCAAATGGCTCAACTGTCATGTACGCAAGTCCCGGAACAGATCCTTTGCCTCCTCGGTCTCGGGCGGACGACACTCCTCTCCCCCATCCCTGGGGATATGTCAGCTGGTGTGGTCCCGGTGGCGCCTGAAGTCGAGGTGCTGGTGCATCTGAAGGTCCTCCACCCTGGGGGCAATAAGTTGATCGGTGTCCTCTATCCCTACATGTGTAACATACCACCTGCCTCCCCGGGCATCTCTCTGTGGGGTGTCCATACTCATAACATCCCTGACATGCAATGCTCTGAACTCGCATCTCCTGGAGGGGCACTGGTGGTGCTCGGCGTATATCCCCTCTGAAATCGCCTCTGAAAGAGTCTCCTCTATCATGCATGTCCCGACTAGATTCTGTAGCTCTCGATCTCTTCTCACCTTGAGGAGTATGAGAATACTGGTAGGCAGTATCTGACAGAAGACGCTGCGTGTCATAGCGCAAGATAACCTCTAAGAACCTATCAAAGGGGATGTCACCCAAGCTGGAAGCATGTAGAAGTACAGCTGGTGGGAGCCTCGTAGATAGCAGTCGAATACGGCTCGCGTCTGTCTGACATAAATGTCCGCAATATACCAGCTCCTTCTTGAACTGGCAGATAACCTCCGCAACTGATAAAGTCTCATCATAACTCCCTCTGTAGAAGGCCACCTCTCTGGCGGTCTGCAGACCTGGCGGGCTGTACTCGCGAAGCATCAAAGATCTGAACTCATCATACGTCCAATCAGCATGGTCCGTCTTGTATACAGACCATCTGTTGAAAGCATCATCTCGTAGCTGGCCGGCCGCCAATCTCTGGTGCTCTCCTGGTGGTGCTCCGATCAACTCGAAGAGTCCATCCATGACTCTGAACCATAGCTCGATATCTGTCGTGGGATCTCCGATGAATAGAGGCGGGTTGGTCTGCGACAACCTCTTAACCCAATCAATGCGCCTCTCTGCTCGAATCCCGACTGCGGCCTCATCTGCCTCTGGCTGTGGGGCATGCTGCTGTCTCGTCTGCCTCTGAAGCATCTCATGCACCATCTGCTCGAGTCCGGCCTGATCTGTGGGCATCGGCTGCTGAACAGGAATCTCTGGCATCGGTGCCGTAGATCGAGCTCCTCCCCGTAACTCGCTCAGAATGTCGTGAAGCGCCGCCTCTAGCTGCCCTAGCCTAGTCTCTGTGGAAATCAGAATCTGGTCGTCATCCGGCGGAGGCGAAGCTCGCTCCTAATCGTGATCGTCAGTAGAGCGCTCCTCGATGCTCTCAACAGCAATCCGACGAGGGCGTCCGTGGCCACGACGTGCCCTACCCCCACGCCCAACTGAACCGCGTCTAGTATCGACCATGATGACTACATGAATGGTTAATTTAAACACTTAGCACAGAAGCACTCAACGATTAATATGATCCTCTTCAAGGAGAATCGCCCTCGGGCCCAATTGCATATATATATATATATATATATATATATATATATATATATATATATAAAACGTAAGCATAGAGACGATCTATACCGTCCTTCGAGGGACGGCTTGCCGGAGGGGCAAAACCTCACGGCCTCCTAACTCAACACTCCCACCTCCGTGGTGTTCCTTGGAGTCTTCTAGGCCCACCTGTAAATAAAAGCTAGTATTTTGCCTACCGTTCCCCGAGTTCTAAATCTATAAGGGATGTCTATCGCTTTGGTCTCTACCCCCAAGATTGTTTCCTTTTTATTCATTTTAGGTTTAATTCCAATTAAATTCATTTTGCCCTTTTAAATCATTTTTCAAAACCAATTGAAAACATTGGGCGATTTTCAAAACCTCCTCAACCTATTGTACTCGGATTGCACAACCTCGCTCTGATACCACCTTTGTAACGGCCCAGGATTATGATTTCCGAGTTACGTTTCGAGGGATAAAACCCCTCGTTAGGATCTTGCGCTCCGAGTACAGGTTGAAGGTTTGAAACCGAAGATTTGTAGTTTAAAGCGGGATTTCTCACCCAAATCCGTAAGGTCCGTTGGAGACCCCGGGGTAAACCCATGTGCCTGTCCTAAGTCTACAACGCGGAAAATCCATTTAGGCATGCAACCAGCATAAGTGAAGTTAAAGCAAAATACAATCCCAAAGGTGCCACGGTAGAGCCGGGACAAAACAACGTAAAAGAGAGGAAGTCTAGTGGTCTCTCGAGCTCTCAATCTAACGTCAAAAGTCTGAACCCGCCAAGCGTCCATATAAGCAAAGATAGCGGCTAGCGGTTACCTGAATCTAAAAAAAATGAGGGGGATCTGGGTCAATCATCAGGCCACTCATGCGCATGTGTAAACACACTTTGAGAGGCATATAATAAGCATCCTATTCCTAAAATGAAATGCGTAATGCAAAGCGGAACTTAAACAGATAAGCATACGAATAATTAAGTGCGGACATAAATAAAGAGGCGCGCAGTTACAAGAAATGCCAAAATAGCATGTCCCTCTAGGCTCATAAGGAATCCTCTAGCAACTCCCTTAAAAAGGAACTCCCTCACCCATGGTGCAGGCCGTCCCTACGTAAGGAGCCTACTAACTACGAAGGGAAGAGAAACAACAACACCCATATAAGGCCTAATGCTCTAAGAGTTCTATGGCGACTTATTACCAAAAAGCCTACCTCACCCATCAAGTGCAAGCAACTTTCTATAATAAGCCCCACTAAGATGACAAGAATAGAGAAAAAGGTCACATCCAATAAACACCTATAACGGCCGTTTTCTAGCAAAGACATATAAAAAGTCATATGGTTTCCATTTTAGATCCTAAGCGTGATTCTAAGTCGTATGGTGCATGAACACTAGCCAACTATATAACACCCAGTGCATAGAGCGCCCATCATGAGTAAGTTTAAAGAACTTACCTGGAGAAACGCAGAATCCAAGTAATACAACAATCAAGCAAGTCCAGGCAGATTAGAGCTCACCTAGAAGATAGGCAACATATATAATAAGTCTAAGTCTAACTTACACAAATCATATCAAACAACACACATAAGATTCACATAAAACATAACTAAGTTAACCATCCCATCATCAACAACATTTATGTCTCAATTCAATTTCTCATCTCGTTTCATCATCTCATATCGTATTCAACATATATCATCCACCATCTCATCAGCTTAAGATAGCATCCATATCATACTTAGCCAAATTCGCATACTATCATTTTATACTCAATACTTTGCATACGAATATATATGTCATCATAATCATAATTAACTAACCTTTAATCTCTTATATAATTCACCACAAGTCATGCTATTAGTCACACATATCATGCTGTTAGTCAAACGATTATTTTATCATGCTAGTTAGTCATCGAATAAGTCGGATTCCCAAGTTAGTCCCAAATCCATTTCAAAATTCAAATTAAACAGTTAAGAATTCCGACCCTTGAAAATACTTGCTAAAATCCCTTTTTTCAATTTATTTATTAAATCATTTTCTGACCTTCAAATTCTTTTCTAAATTCTCTAAAAATCCAAACCATTTTTATTGAATAAACCAACCCTTATAATTCTCCCAAAATAATATTTTATCTCTTAAAACCTCAAATAATATTGTATATATATAATCCTTTTAATTAAGCTAATTAGTTAAATAAATAAATGAATAACCCGAACCGAACCGAACCCATAACAATCCCATCCCGGTTTAAGTATTAAACACAATTGTCAAATGAAGAGGGCCCACCAGGCCACGTCGGCTCCATCTTCCTCCGGATTTCAAACGAAGACATCGTGCCCGCCGGCCTGCGCTCGCCGGTTGCTCTCCTGCCTCTGCTCGCTCTTGCTCAGCCCGCCTCTGCTCAGCTCACCTCCGAACACTCGCTCGCATCCCCGCCCACTCACACAGCTCCCTCGCACTCGCCCAGGCCCGCGCTCACAGCCCTCGCCCTCTCGAACTCGCTCATCCTCGCACTCACGGAGTCGTGCCCATCCTCGCCGGACCTCGAGCTCGACGGAGCTCTCGACCCCTCCCGACTCCCCGTATTCAGCGCTCGCTCACTCGCCACTCGCCCACAGCCCGACCCAAAGACAGAATAGAATTGAAACAAATGAATGAAAGGCGGAAGCTCACCGAGGTGTTCGCGACTTCGGAGCTCTCGATCGGAGTTCTGGGCGTCTTCGGAGGCTCGCGATGGCTCGTCGGACCTGCGTCGGACAGGAGTGAGTCTGATGGTGAAGCTCGAGGATGCTTCCGATCGAAAACGGAGGAGAACGGCTTACCGAAAATCTCATTCGCGCTCAAACAAGGGAGGTGGCGCTTCGGTGGTTCGTCGGCGATGCTTGGCAGCTCCTGGGTGGCTTCGGTGGGGCGCTGGATGTCGATGGAGGTGGCGGGATGGTGCTACAGCTGCTGGGCTTGAGGAAGGAGGTGGAAGAACGAGAGGTTGGCGTTGGTGCCTTGTTCTCAACAAAACAAAGGAGAAGGAAGAAGGTTGTGGTGGTGGTGACGGGCTAAGAACTTCAGCGATGGTGGTGGAGTTGGTGATGGCGGATGATGGTGATAGAGTGGTGATGGCGAGGGAGTGACGTGATGGTGATGAATGTTCCCGAATGACGGGGTATGGTGATTTGAAGGAGGTATTGTGAGGTTAGAGAGTGGGTGAAGATTGAGTGTTGAATGGGCTAATTAATACCCGTAAATAAATCCCGAATACGCGAATTTCGAATCCCGCAATTAGTTCTCCAATGTTAGTTTCCCCGACTCTCGCTCTCTCGATCAATTAGATTTTTAAAATCGACAAAGATATTGCCATCCGATAATTATTTTGAATTTTCGAGGTAAAAGGATGAAATCGATCGTCAAAATTTTAAATTCAGGTTGGAATCCACTCTACGAGTTTTTTATACCGATTAAATTTCTTTTTTAGTTCTCTTTTTCCGAAAAATTAGGATTTGAAAATCCGAGCGTTTACAAGGCACTCATGGGGGAGCAGCTCATGGGAGGGCCACTCGTGGAAGAGGGGCTCGTGGGAGATCCGTTCGAGGAAGAGCCACTGTGAAAGGGGAGCTAGAAACTCATGGAGCAAATGTGAAGATTTGTTACTCATTAGTGGTTGGATTAACAAAGCCATTAATGGTAGAAAAAATCTCAACAAACAGTAGATTCTTTTGGGAGATAATTTTTTATTACTACAACACCAATAGGGATGAAGATTGGCTAGAGAGGGTTCTTTCCATTGTTAAACCAAGATGTAATACCATTTCCTTTGATGTTTCCAAATTTGTAGGGTGTTATGCCAGGCCCCGATGAGTAGGAGGGCGTAGCGGGTAAAACGATTGTGATGTCACAAGGAATGCACGTGCTATCTACAAAGGCGATCATGGAAATGACTTCATATTCAAGCATGCATGGCGTGAGCTCAAGACCGAACTGAAATTCCATAGGTGGGTTGCAAGGAATGCTACAGCTAGTGGAGGAGGTTCTAAGAGGACCAAGGTTAATGAATTTGGATCATACACATCAAGTGAAGGGTTGGGTACCCCTTCTAGTCTTAGTAGATTCAAGAGTACTCCGGTGCGACCTGAAGGCATAAAGGCAATGAAGCGAAAGGGCAAGCACGTGGTTAGAAGCTCAAGTGATTCTTCCAGCAGAGAAGTTGAAGTGGTTGTGAGAGGATTATTTTAACAAGGAGTTCACATGAACGCCCAGGCAGAATCCGATAAGGCAAAAGTTGCACATGAGTATTCAGTCACATAGAAGATTATCTTGCTTAATAAGTTGATCATGGAGCCCAATGGTTGTATCTGTCCACAAAAAATAAGTCAAGAGTTGAGGCGGAAAGTTCTAGGACAAGGAGACCTTGAGCTTGCATAGAAAGAGAACGTGAGAAGGACCACGATCAGCTTTTCGCGGATTATTTTTCAGAGGACCCGCCTCCTGTGTATCCAGATGCATTTTTCAGAAGACGGTTTAGAATGCGAAGGTCATTGTTCTTACGCAATGTGAACCAACTCTCAAGAGAGGTCGATTATTTCATGCAAAAGCCAGATGCCACTGGTAGGCTTGAGCTATGTGCATTACAAAAATGTATTGCAGCTATGCGCATGTTGGCGTATGGCATAGGTGCAGATGCGGTTGATGAGTATCTTTGACTAGGAGAAAGTATAGCTAGGCTTTGCTTATCCAATTTTGTGGATGGCGTCATAGCTCTGTTTGGTAATACATACCTTCGAATCCCAAATACAGCAGATATATAACGCCTTCTTAATGTAGGAGCGCAACGCGAGTTCCTAGGTATGATCAGTAGCATCGATTGTATGCACTGGGAATGGAAGAATTGTCCGACTGCATGGAAAGGCCAGTTTGAAGGAAAAGACGAAAGACCAACCATCGTGTTAGAGGCAGTAGCATCATATAATCTATGTATTTGGCATGCATTCTTTGGCACCCCAAGTACGTGTAATGATATTAATGTTCTTCATCGCTCTCTTGTATTCGATGATGTGCTATAAGGGGTATCTCCACCAATTAACTTTGAAGTAAATGGCCATCAATATCATTTAAGCTACTATCTAGCCAATGGTATTTATCCAAACTGGGCGAATTTTATACCATCTATCAAGCTCCCACAAGGAGAGAAGACTAGGTTGTTTGCCATAGTTAAAAACCCAACACTTTCATGGGATATTACTTTGGTGGGAAGGATAATGAGAGCTTGTATAATCCTTCACAATATGATAGTGGAGGACGAGCGAGAAAACTACAATATTTCCTTTGATTTGTTGCAATTTAGGAGGGAAACTAGTCGAATAAATATAAATATGAATTAAACCAACTCCTTGTTCAAGCAAATATAATACAAGAATCCATCCCTCTGTAGTGGTAGGGAATCAGGATTGAATCCACGAGGAAGCGTGTCAGCACTAGCCTTTTCAGTTCCAAAAATTGCCCTGATGTCGACCAGAAGATTGACTCGACGTCGACCAGATGACTCGATATTGACTCAAGCTGTCGAGTTCCTGTAAAGTTGCGCAACAGAAGACAAGGTAGACTTGACGTCGAGTGAGAGCACTCAATTTCGACTCAATGTACTCGATGTCGAGTTGTTATTGCGGAAAAATTGTAACTTTGCAGAAAATAAACGTCGGAAAAGATGTTTGAAGAAATAAGGATGGATAAGAAAATCGATGAACATAAATAAACACAAATTCGGGGTTTTGATTCAATAAACTAAATAAACTTCCAAAGTCGGGGTTTTTATGCCACAACGATAACCATATAAGAATTATGCCAAGTTTATAAAAGATTATGCCTTTTCATCAAATAACTTTCATTATTAACAATTTAGTGGATAGCGAATCTCGCATAAACCCTAATTATTACTACCCTTAATCCAAATTCATATTAAGATCATTTTTGCTTCAATAATACAAATAAGGATTTACCTACTATTGTCGTAGAAGAATCAAGCAAATAAGGATAGAAGATGAAATTGCAATAAAAATCATACCTTTGGTGCATAAACTCACATGACTATCGTCGGGCTCACCCTGACCCTAGAAGTAGGGTGACTACTTGCGCCTCATCATCATGACAAACATCAAATTTATAAAAGAAATAACTACTTGAATTAAAATAAACGAGAACTTACAACCGAATAAAGCCACAATGGCTCTCAACCTCCCAACTCTACTCGGCCAAAGCTCTCTACTCTCTAACTCTATAATGCCTAACTAGTTATTTGATGGAATGGAATTGTTGTAGAATGAATAAAAATCAGCCCCCTAGGGCTTTATTTATAGTGCTCAACCCTATCTATTCTAGGATAGAACAACTATATCTATATCTACTTTCGATCTATCTAAATCTAAAGATAAATGTTCAACAGCTAAATAAATGAAACAATTAAAATTTCCCTTGGTAAATATGGAAATTAACCAAGTAGGATAGATGTCCTTCAACTTGATAAAAGATCCTTTGCTTCGTGGCCAAGTAAAGCCTATTCCAAATCGGGCTCGGATTGGGCCATCGGATCGATTCATTGGGCCACTTGACATTGAGTCAGTTGACTCGACGTCAAGTAAACCAACACAAGAATAGTGTAGCCTGAACCAACCTCGCAAGAATACGAGATCAATTGCAGTATACGGATATCGATCACGGGGATTATATATGTATCAATTGTTATCTAGAACTAATAAGCTAAGCCAAGAAAGAGGGATTTGATTTTCAACTAAACTAAGAAAAACAAGCAAAGATTATGAAGAAAATATATATGAGAAGCAATTCCAGGGTTAAGGATTCTGACAACAATGCCACAAAGAATTCTACCCGATGTTCACTCGAACTTCATCTTCTTAATATGTCAAATTGAAGGTAAATTATATAAAGTCATCACTACTCAGCTGTCGCATGTTGTAGTAATTGTGTCTAAATTAACCAAATCTAGACTCTTTAAGTTCCTTATAGACCTTAGGAGAAAATCAATTAAACTTTCGCTGTCGCGTTCCGCCTAACCGATTCCCACCTAAGAATCTACAACAATTTATTAATCCTCAAGAGTCCTCAACAATTGTTTAAATGTCACAATAACAATTGTTAACTTCTCAAGTTTAATCCTAGGGTTCCGATGAAACCAATCCTCGTTTCGGGTTCATGAATTTCATCTATTTATCCAATTTCAATTCGCAGCGGTAGCATCTTGAATCTAAAAAGGATTCTAAACGATTGACATCAATTAGGTTAAGCTACTAGAATCAAATCAATTCATAAAATTCAGACTAAGTTCAAGCAAACATCATAATCAAACAATTCGCAACATTTTCGGCTTAACCCTAACCCTAGAACAGAAAATTTAGCTAAACATAGCATAGACAACAATGGAATAAATTAAAGACATGCTTAAAATAAGATGCAAACCAGAAATCTCTGTTTTCAATCCAAAGTGTAAAACCGAAAAGAAATAAACAAAACCTAAAACCTAATCTAAAGTCGGTCGAAGCCTTGTGCACTGCGGTAGAGCTCTCCAAGTCCGAAAGAAGAGCCCCCTCTCTCAATTGTAACGTGAGTACATATAATAATAATTTTAACCAAATTAAAATTTTAGCCCAATAATTTATAGAATTAAAAACTAACCCAAAACCTCATTCTAATTTCAGCCCACATAAATTACTTCCAAATCTAGCAATTTCCAGACTTGGTCATTCGGCTTCTCGAGTCCGATTCGATCCTGCTTGTCCTTTTGTATCAAGTCTCGAATTTCCACAATAACATTTTCAAAGTGCATGAAATCAATAAAAACCCGGTGTAGACTCTGAAAATGCAAAATAAAATAAATAAAGAATAAAATATGATAAACATGCATGAAAATGATCTAAACTAATATGCAAATGCAACCCTAAAATTTGACTAAATTAGATGTCATCAAATCACCCCATGCTTGAACCTTGCTTGTCCTCAAGCAAGAACAAGTGTAAAGATTTCACAAGAAAGAGTTTGATTTCTATCCAAGCATTGTGCTTGCTTGTTTAGATCAAGTCATTGGGTTCAAACAAGAACTAGCAAATCTTCCAAGAGACAAATTCAAGACATCAATTCCAAGACCTCACATAGGATAAATTTTTGTGGAACGCTCTCACTCATGTGTTTAGGGTATAAATATCGCTCAAGCTCAAATCATGAAAACTCATCTACCGTAGGCTTGCATCAACGTCCTAATTTTCCATCACTTGGACTATGCACAAAAACATAAATCATGAGGTCTTTTCATGGATTGTAACGGAGCCAAGGTAAGAAACAAAAGGTATGGATTCTTTAGCCATGTGGTGCTAAATTCGGGAAATAGAACTACTTCCTAAACTTCAACCACAATTCCAACTTCTTTTCCACAATCATACCAAATTTCTCACAACAACCACATCACATAATCGAATCAGCTCAGAACTCACAACTTTGAAAACCCATTCCTTTTTCACAAACATTTCTCTAGTGATGAAGAATTTTATTAACTTTTTTTTCTTCTTATTCTTTTTTTCATCTTTTCCATCATCTCTTTTCTTTTTCATTTTTTTTAATTTCTTCATCACAAGAAAATTACATTTGAAGCACAAAACCCCCACTCAATACATAATCACTCAAAGCCAAGTATTCTCTCTTATCCACTCAACTCAACCATAATTCTACTTCATCCTAATTCCCAGATAGGTAAATGAGGCTAAAATAGGCTTAAGGATAATCTTGTGGAGCTACAAATGAATAGGCTATTAGGCTCAACGGGATTCGAGCTAAAGATATACTCATGGGTAGGAAGGGAATAATAGGCTAACAAAAATTGCCTCAATCATATTTATGCAATGCACACAAGTCATATATGTGGCGTCAAGAGGTTCTCATGCAAGTTCTGAAGATAGAGCAATCAAGATAAGCAATTCACACACAAAAGAAAGGAGGACTCATGGTTGTTAGTCCTAGGCCCATAAGCTTACAACTTTTGTCTCAGAATCTCAATCTCAACAAGTCTCAAGCTGATTAGTTTTGAAAGAATTATAGCAAAACCCAACAATCTAGATCATCAGAAGCTTTTTAATATGCCTTAGAGAATATCATCAACCAGTTTCAATCAAGGAATTTTTAATAGCAAGGCCGGGTTCATCTCAAGACATCTATATGCAAATGAAAATGCAATGCATGAAATGCACATGAAAATGAGAAAGAGGAAAAAAAATTGTTAAAAAAAAATGGTAACAAATTGGTAACAACAATAATTCCGATAAAGTCGCCGATTTTTGCCAGAATCAACAGTGTAAATTATCTACCAAATGTTCTCGCTCAAATAGAAGCAGAAGAACATGATTCCTTCACATCTATATGGCTGAATTCCGATGGGTTTGTGGCAGAAGGCCCGAATATGAATGTAGGTTTTATCACTAAAGACAAGGAATTTGTTATGCCCCATTTCGCTAAGATTCAAACCGGGTGCATTGCTCAGAGAGTATTAACTCTCGCTGAAGGTTTAGTCAAAGAAGAGAAACTGCATGATATTAGCATAAGAAATGTCTCCATGGAGTATGGTAAGAAAGCAAATGAAATGATGGTCATGGGTGGTTGTGTCCTTGTTCGGCCCGTGTTGCAATAGGATGAGCAAATTATAGGCGATGGTAAGAATCAATATATCTTGATTACCCTAAAATGTATCATACTTGAATGTGTAATATTGAAGGATGTCTTTCTCTATAATCTTTTACAATATGATTATACACGAGAATTAAATTTTCTTGAATGCCATTGAACATTGGTAAGCAAAAAAATCCATTGAAATGTTGATTGTTTGTGGTTTTGTCACCTTTGCAAGCAAAGAAGGCCCAATAGTTCAAGATCTTCTTCACATGATAACCCATGATATGAATTTCGGCCCTCCGAAAGTTCGCATACCGATAACATACTGTGATGTAATTCCCTTCTTTTTATAGCTTACTTCCCATTTGACTATTATTTTCATATCCATAAGATCATGGTTCATTTTGAATGTATATTAGAAATGGAGGAAAAGAATTAAAGCATGCTTGATTGTTGTTTAAATGGAGAAGACAACCCGTTGCTGAACAAAAAGTCAACGTCAATAAACTAGTTCAAGCCTCATTCTTTTACCTTTTGTTTCAAAATTATAGTAAACTTTCAATTTACTGATTTGAATGACTCTTGGGTAATGACGACATTTCATCATGTGCTTTGGTCGATTCAAGAATTTATTAATGTAAAGGCCGAATATATTTGATATATTATTTTATTATGATTATAATTAAATATATATTAATTATAAAAGTTAGAGAAAACTCGTCCTCGAGCACCAAGTTTCGATTTTAAAATCCTTTCGACATTGTTTTAGAATTTAAATTTTGGCAGAATATTATTCCGCTTTCAGATTCCGAGATTTGAGAATATGAACAGGAATTCGTTATTTTATTTTGGTTCTAAAATTTTTGACGTGGAATTTTATTGAGTCAGAATTTGATAGAGCAAGTAGATTTTTGGATTGTTTTGGGATTTTGAATTTTTGCAAGGTATAGACCACTTTACCTCCATTTCATATCTCTCTCACTCACTCCCGTTGCCAGTCCAGCGCTGCACCTCTTTGTCTTCTTCTTCATATTGATCAACAACCCACCTGTGGACCACAGGCTACATACACACATTTCCACCTTCAAATTTCATCCGAATTTCCCTACAATTTGGTCTCAAGGAACCCTCAAACCGTATCCTCAAGACAACCATCAAACCCTGGGACAATTTTCCCCTCAAAACACACCAAACACTTCCTCCTTTTACCCCATTTCTGCCAACCACCATCTCCCACCTCCTCCGTTCGGATTGCGGCCACCACTGAGTCACACCCGCAGCGCCTCCTTTTTCCAAGAGCAAGCCAGCAGCCGGCATCCAATCGAGCAGCCAGGAGTCTCGTCGAAGCCCAGACGTCGAGCCCTCGAAACCACGTTCATCTTCGTCGTCCCTGTTCCGCCGAGAAACCCCAAGTAACCTTCCTTCTCTTCTCCATTTAGGCAGTTCGTTCTTCCTCCCCAAGCAGTAGCAGCAGCGGCCAGAAGCGTCGACGATCCCCGGAGCCACCTCCGCCACCAGTTTTCCCTCCCCCCGGCTTCCATCCCAAAAAGTCGGTAATGGTTTTCCTTCGATTCCGAGCAATTACCCCCTTAGAGTCCTTCTTTCTGATCAATATCTCGTCCTAAGCCTATCTCGAAGCTTCTCCCCCATCGACAAGACCAAATCGAGCTCAACGACCCTCTTTCCGGCGGAGAACTCCGAACCTTGGTGAGCTTTCCTTTCCTCCTTCCTCTTTTGCTGCTTTTCTGTCGTTTTGTGTCGTTAAGGTCGGGAGGATCCAGAGTGGATGGGTCTGGTCGAGGAAACGCCGGCAAGCAAGCCTTCTGCCTTCCTTCTCCTTTCTTGTTCTTCCGTTCTCGGATTCGGCCAGGGGAAGGGGAAGCGGTCTGGTTCTCTTTTTCTATTTCTTCAAACCGGGTTTCCCTCATTTTCTTTTACTCTTCTTTAGTTGAATCGGGTTGGGGCTGGGAAAGTTTAGCTTGGGCTGGGTCCAGATCATGGGCCATTTCCCTCTTTCACTTTGGGCTTGTTGGGTGTGGAGTTATGAGTAGTTGTTGTTTTATTATACATGTTATATAATTATTATGTTATAATATATGATTTGTATTATTACCATTGCTATTATTTTGACAAAGGAAATAAATATATTTCTAGAAATTATATACTATAAAAGTGTTTGGAAAATAATATTATTTGGAATAAGGGTGTGTGTTGATTTAAATATGTGGTTGTAATCTTCGAAATGAGTTATTAATAAAAAGGGTTGATGTTTAGGTTGATCATTTGTATTGATGAGAAATGATTTAAAATGAGTTTTCAAGCTTTCGGAAATATCTTTTAAGAATTTGTGTTTGAAAAACCAAAATTCCGGAATTATTTTAATGGTATAAATTTACAAGATGATTAAAGATTTAATGTTTATAAATGAGTTTTGTCCAATTATGATTTGAGAAAATGTTTTGAATATGAGTTGACTTAACTTGATATTTAAGAATTTGGAAAACTTCGGGAAATGAGTTTGGAAATATTGTTGGTAAGATTTATCGATGGGTTTGATTGGAAATGAAATGATTTTGGTTGATGTTGATCATATCGGAAAGGTTTTGGAAAATGGTTTCACTATCGGTTGGTTTTGAGTATGTTGAGAACTTGGATTTTGTGCGTATGAATGTTGGTCCGATGGCTTATGGAAATGGCTTGATGATAGGTGTGTATTGCTTTGGACTTGCATTTGGGCCCTTGCTTGTATTATCCTGCTGTTCTGCATCTTCAGGTAAGTTCCCTAGGGGGCTTACTCAGGTTGGACACTCATGCATGTTGTTGCATTTTATGTTAGGTGTTGTATATCCATAAAAGCATGTCATGTAGTATCATGCTAGGATTGCATTAAACTGAGCATGTGGTTACTATGTGTGTTTGAAACCGAACGGTCGTTATTTGTGATAGTCCTAGAGTCTTTGCTAGGGTCATAGGGTAGCCCAGCCTCATTGGGTACCCTGAGTCAATCGAGTCTATATGAGCATGATATGATAGCCCAGCACCATCGGGCAAGCGATGAGATGATATGATATGATGATGTCGTGGTTTGTGCACCACCACGAGGAAATTGTTATGCTATAGCACCGAACTAGCCAATCTCTGCACTAACGGGAAGGGGTGCAGAGGTAGGAGAGGAATATGTCACTTGGCATTGTCTTGGGCCCTTTACAGTATTTCTACACATTATTATAACTAGGAGCATGCTAGTGTGTTTGACTTTCGTACTGCATTAGAGCATCTTTATTAGGTATAGCACATACTATGTGGCCTCAGCGAGGACTTTCGGTCCTGCATGCGTGGCTCGATCTGACTCCTTTCCCCGTTCTTCTTTTTAAAGGTATTTTCTGCAGATTTTGACTGCTCAATCTCTATATGACGGGGTTCCCTTTTTGCGAATCGAAGAACCTGGCTAATTCTATAACTCGTTATAAATGGTAATCGCCCACTTATGATTTGGCTTGACCCGGCTCGGTCGTGGCACTTGTATCTTTACCTTGCTTCCGCTTTACTTCCGTTTGAAATTGATTCTGTGACATAGTCTTAGGACAGGTTAGGGGTACTCAACGATCCTACGATGCTTTTAGGGTTCGAAATCCCATTTTATTACATACCTTAAAAATGAGTTTGAAACCTCCAAACTATAGTTTTAGATTTTCAGATTATATGACTTCCATCATATTCTCCCTTGTATCCCCAAATCATGACCGACCATTAAGCAAGTGCAAAAGGTGCTATCGCATCGGAAATTCAAAATTTTGGGGCCTCTGATTTTTCTAAAAAAAACTATTCTATTTTATAATGAAAAGAAAACGTAGTACATTGTAAACCACAATACACGTTAGCCCAATGGAAAATTGGCGTAGGCTTTGCCGCTCCCCCTTAACTTAAGAGATCCAGGTTTGATTTTCTCTCACTCCATGTTTTCCTTATTTAAATTGCTTTTCTATATTTTCTTTCTTTTTCCGCAATTCCTATATTTCGTATTTTCTTTGTTCCTAATTTCCAATTTGTCATAATTTTCTTATTCTCTTCTCTATTTCATTTTTTCTCTTGTGTTCAATGGGCTTATTAAATAAAATAATAAAACGTAAATATTTTTAACCTACAAACAAATTCAAGTTAAATAAAATTATTTAGAATCCATACAAAAACTAAAGTAGGAGAAAAATATTTATAATGATCATAGAAATATATTTCAGGAAAATCATAATAAAAAATTGTGATTCATTTTGTTAGATGATACTCTTAATATTTTTAATATCATATGAAATAATTGTAAATATTTTGTTATAAAAAATTCCCAATAATGAATATTTTAGTTTGAAAAAAGTTCATATTTCTGAAAACTAATTTGATGTTTTAAGAATTCGAATACTTGACTACATAACAATACTAATAGAAATATTCGACATGAAATACAATTTTATATGTATAAAAAAATCATTCATAAATAATATCGATAACCTCATATTTTAATATTTGCACAGGGCCTCTAAAACTCATTGGACGTCTCTGATACCTTAATAAATACTGAGTAATATATTACCCAGCAACACATCTTCCATGGCAAAGAGAGAAGGCCACACATTTTTCTTGGAAAAAAGCCACACATTAATAAATTCTTGAATCGACCAAAACACATGATCAAATGTCATCATTACCCAAGAGTCTTTCAAATCAGTCAATTGAAAGTTTACTATAATTTTGAAAGAAAATGTAAAAGAATGAGGCTTGAACTAGTTTATTGACGTTGCCTTTTTGTTCAAACAACAATCAAGCATGTTTTAAATCTTTTCCTCCATTTGAAATATACATTCAAAATGAACCATGATCTTATGGATATGAAAATAATAGTCAAATGTGAAGTAAGCTATAAAAAGAAGGGAATTAGATCACAATATGTTATCGGTATGCGAACTTTCGGAGGGCCGAAATTCATATCATGGGTTATCATGTGAAGAAGATCTTGAACTAAGCCTCAAGCAATCAACATTTCAATGTATTCGTTTGCTTACTAATGTTAAATGGCATTCAAGGAAATTTAATTCTCGTGTAGAATCATATTGTAAAAGATTATAGAGAAAGACATCCTTCAATATTACAAATTCAAGCATGATACATTTTAGGGTAACCAAGATATATGGATTCTTACCATTGCCTATAATTTGCTCATCCCATTGCAACATGGGCCTAGTAAGGCCACAACCACCCATGACCATCATTTCATTTGCTTTCTTACATTCCTCCATGGAGACATTTCTTATGCTAATATCACGCAGTTTCCCTTCTCTGACTAAACCTTCAGCGAGAGTTAATACTCTCTGAGCAGTGCACCCGGTTTGAATCTTAGCGAAAGGGGGCATAACCAATTCCTTGTCTTTAGTCATAAATCCTACATTTATATTCGGGCCTTCTGCCACAAACCCATCGGAATCTAACCATATAGATATGAAGGAATCATGTTCTTCTATTTCTATTTGAGTTAGTACATTTGGTAGATAATTTACACTCTTGATTCTGACAAAAATCGGAGACTTTATCGGAATTGTTGTTGTTACCACTTTGGTACCTTTTGAGTCAGGGGGTGAAAGCTCTTTGATTATGACAGAATAAAAGGCGGATTGATTACGATAGAATAAAAGATGTAAATTAACTTACCTATTTATCATACCTCAAAGTGTAAGCAATCCGCCTTTTATTCTATTGTAATCAAAAGTGCTTTAAACGCTTGACTCAAAAGGTACCAAAGTGGTAACAATAATAATTCCGATAAAGTCCCCGACTTTTGCTAGAATCAAGAGTGTAAATTATCGACCAAATGTTTTCGCTCAAATAGAAGCAGAAAAACATGATTCCTTCACATCTATATGGCTGGATTCCGATGGGTTTGTGGGAGAAGGACCGAATATGAATGTAGGATTTATGACTAAAGACAAGGAATTGGTTATGACCCCTTTCGCTAAGATTCAAACCGGGTGCACTGCTGAGAGAGTATTAACTCTCGCTGAAGGTTTAGTCAAAGAAGGGAAGCTGCGTGATATTAGCATAAGAAATTTCTCCATGGAGGAAGGTAAGAAAGCAAATGAAATGATGGTCATGGGTGGTTGTGTCCTTGTTCGGCCTGTGGTGCAATGGGATGAGCAAATTATAGGCGATGGTAAGAATCCATATATCTTGATTACCCTAAAATGTATCATGCTTGAATGTGTAATATTGAAGAATGTCTTTCTCTATAATCTTTTAAAAATATGATTATACACGGGAATTAAATTTCCTTGAATGCCATTGAACATTGGTAAGCAAAAGAAACCATTGAAATATTGATTGTTTGAGGTTTTGTCACCTTTGCAGGCAAAGAAGGCGCAATAGTTCAAGATCTTCTTCACATAATAACCCATGATATGAATTTCGGCCCTCGGAAAGTTCGCATACCGATAACATAATGTGATGTAATTCCCTTCTTTTTATAGATTACTTCCAATTTCACTATTATTTTCATATCCATAAGATCATGGTTCATTTTGAATGTATATTACAAATGGAGGAAAAGAATTAAAGCATGCTTGATTGTTGTATAAATGGAGGAGACTACCCGTTGATGAACAAAAAGTCAACATCAATAAACTATTTCAAGCCTCATTCTTTTACCTTTTCATTCAAAATTATAGTAAACTTTCAATTTCTTCATGTGCTTTAGTCCATTCAAGAATTTATTAATGTGTGGCTTTTTTCCAAGAAAAATGTGTGGCCTTCTCTCTTTGTCATGGAAGATGTGTGGCTTGGTAATGTCTTACTCAGTAGTTATTAAGGTGTCAGAGACGTCCAATGAGTTTTAGAGGCCCTGTGCAAATATTAAAATATGAGGCCCTGTGCAAATACTAAAATATTATTTATGAATGATTTTTAATACATATAAAATTGTATTTCATGTCAAATAATTCTATTAGTATTGTTATGTAGTCAAGTTGCTCCTCCCTAAGGAGAGGTAGCAGGAAGCGCAACAAATCCCATGTGTGAAGTCTCCCTACTACTGCTAGATTGGTTTGCATGGGGTGGCAAACCGAGTCACAACAAGGCGATGATCCCACCACCCCCTTTTGCTAAGATGTATGCCCAGCCTTTTGTCGCTTGCCCCTGTTGGTTTTGTATCGCTTGGGGTGGTTGTCTCATAACCTACGGTATTAGCTCTTGTTGGATGAACATCCTTTGTATTATCTATTTAGATGGTAAGTTTCCCATGCTAGATCCCTTATCCAGGAATATGTATGTTTTAGATGGTTTGCCTAGCACTAAATGTGGGCTTTCCCTTTGTATGATATATCCCACTGCTGCTGTATCAATGTTATATGCTAATGAATGGTCTAATATTTGGTTACAACTGTGTCTGCACAATAATTCCAAGATAACTAAGGTGTACTGGTTTGTTTCTTTCCCTCATGAAGTTTGGATTCAATACATCCCAGGGACTCGCCCTTCTGAACTTCATGATCCTCATAACTCTTGTGACTATTGCTTTAAGCTCCCTTCTAAAGGATTCAAGAATTATCTACTGATAAACCACCCCACCCTACTGTCTGATGCTCAAAAATCATTCCGCTTAAATTGGTTTAGCGAAAACCTTCCTGGTAACAAATTAACCCATCTAAATTTCTCAAACCAGCATGTCTTAGACTGTTTTACATCTAGGAATCTAAATGAAAAGATCATTACAAACTATAGCCACTGCAGATCTAAACTAATACCTCTAACTACAACTTTTTGGAGGTGGGATAGAATTCCCTATCTAAGAAAGCTATTTGTGACCAAGGAACAAAGTAAATGGTTGGGATTAAATATGGATAGCATTACGTTGAGGATAGGCAAATCGATTATAATTCTCCATTGTAGAACCTATGTATTTACAATAAAAACTAGATCTTTATATGTGCATGGAGCATATCAAATTGGTATGAATTGTTCTAACTGTCAAGTGTTTTTGTGGAATAAATATTATATTGTGAATAGATACCTTGTTTACTTGGTTTGTAGCTTAGTCTCACCCAAGGGTCTGTGCACGTTTCCCTTGTTGGGTATGGCCTCTTGGGTCTCAGTTTGGGTAAATACAAAGAGACAAACTCTTATAACTAAAGATGTTCTCCAAAAATTATGGTTTTTTCGGATTACATGTTACTTTGTCTCTGGATCATATACTACTTCTAAATATAAATATTCTCAAATCGTTGTTCTGGGGCTTATCGCTTTTCATACGCTTGGTGGTACCGATCTCCTTAAACAACTTTCTAGCACTCATCCAAGCATTCCACCTGGTGGTAAGCTCCTAATCATTAGTGGCTCTTATACATTTCCTTTAATGCTTACAATTGTTTATCATCTTAATTATAGAATAATATTGTTTAAATTATACTCTATTGGAATCACTTGTAATATAGTCCTATGCTACTGTTTGCATTATAAGTTTATACCTGAATGCCCAGTTGTTAACCAATTTTGGGAAATTTGGCTTTCAATGATGTATCAATCATTAATACACCCGTCTATTGCAAAAAGACCAACCCTCTGCCGCACTATACGAGAGCAATCTTCCTTAACAACGCCAGTGAAGCGGCCTTGTGCGGCGTGGTTGAAACCACCGCCTTCAATGAGAGGATACTGTATACAAAACAAGTGGCTCTAAGTCACTCCCAACCCCCCTTGAGGGCTATAAAAATGCGTACAACAAGCAGTTTTGCAAAACCACCTATTTACGCATGATCAAATTGCATATTACGATAATAATCCTAGCAATTGTATACACCATCTTTGTTACAAAACTACCACGTGGGAGAGGTCACCTTCCCTGCTCCCACGACAGAAAAAGTTATCTATGAAAGTCAACTACTGGAATTGTAGAGGTATAGGAAAAACAACATTCTGGACTCATATCAATACATGGTGTAAAAATGATCATATCCAATTACTTGCTCTAGCAGAGACGAAAGCCGAAAATATTCCAAACGAAACTGTATGGAAGAACGTTGGTTTTGATAACGCAATTTGGTCACCGGCTCAAGGCAAATCAGGAGGTCTATGTATCCTTTGGAAGGCGAACCACCTAATCAATGAGGCCATTTCGATAGAAATCCACCTCCCCCAGAATTATTGGGGTTAGATACGAAAACTCGCAAAATGATTCTTCTCTAATGCTCTTCATTGTTTATGCCCCTCCAGGATTGAGGGAAAAAGACGAATTTTGGAGAACCCTGACTGAACTAGTCACCAATCCAACCCTTCCGTGTATGGTGATGGGCGATCTTAACGAAATTTTATGTAGCTCGGACAAAATTGGTGGTGCAGAAATCAACCCTCATAGATTCCAGAGACTTGCTAGTTTCATCAGTGACTGTTCTATGGTGGATCTACCCCACTATGGGGAACCACCTCTCTTGGAGGAAAAAACCCGAGGGGGAAGACAACATTATCGAGAAACTGGATAGAGTTCTTGTTCAACACCAAATTCTCCAATTTTTCCCAGAACTAATAACAAAAAATGGAGCGTTCGACTCATCGGACCATTGTCCCATTACTATAAACTTTGATAACGGTGTAATTCACAAACCACCTCCATTTAAGTTCGAGAATATTTGACTACAAAGGAAGGGTTTCTGAAACATTGTTAAACAAGCTTGGCGGGCGTCATGTACTGGTTCTGCTATGTTTCAAGTTATATACAAAACCAAATTGCTTAAACAAAAAGCAAAGGAATGGAATAAGAAAACATTTGGAAATATCTTCCGACAACTCCAAGAAGTTGATAGCAGCCTGCTAGAGATACAACAACGAATGACTCAGCAGAATTGGTTGGATTATAGAGCCAAAGAGAGAAATCTTCTCCAAAAGAAAGAGAAGCTTCTTCTATTTCAGAAAAAGTACTGGAACCAAAGGGCCAAAACAAAACATTTAAAACTGGCAGATTCAAACACGGCCTATTTTCATAGAGTAGCAACCGGCAGAAGGAATAGAAAAATCATTCGATCAATTACTTCTAGTGAAGGTACGTATATCGAAGGGGATGAAAATATCAGAAATGAAATCCGTAAAGATTTTGAAAAGAGGTTTAAACAGGAAAGGATAAATGAAAACCTCTTAAGGGAGTACCTAAATCTTGTCACCCCAGCCATAACCAATGAGGAAAATAATTACCTCACACAGCACCCAAGCAATGGGGAAATAAAAAAGGCAGTGCTTAGCCTTGGCAATAACAAGTCCCCAGGCCCTGATGGAATGACAGCAGAATTTTATAAAAAATACTGGAACATTATTGGAGGATCGATCATCAAAGCTGTTAAAGGTTTCTTCCTTTCTGGAAGAATTCTTCGTCAAATAAGTCATACATTTATTTCACTTCTACCAAAATGTGATAATCCCACGATGACCACACATCATAGACCAATCAGCTTATGCTCCACAATCTATAAAATTATTTCCAAAATTTTGACGGAGCGACTAAAAAATGTCATTGGCAAAATAATCCACCCTTTGCAAGGAGCATTTGTGTCAGATAGGGCTATACAAGATAACGTTCTTATAGCCCATGAAATTTCACTCATTTCGTAGCAGAAAAGGTAAAGAAGGGTGGATGGCAATAAAGCTCGATATGGAGAAAGCATATGATAGAGTTGATTGGAATTTTACAAGGGCAGTAATGGAGATATTTGGCTTCCACCCGACCTTTATTAAATGGATTATGGAATGTATATCCACAGTGTCGTTCTCTGTGCTCGTTAATAATGGCCCAACAGAGTTGTTCAGACCAACTAGAGGACTTCGGCAAGGTGATCCTCTATCCCCGTTTCTTTTTATTTTGGGGGCAGAGGTTTTGGAAAGAAAACACTCACACGAAGCAAACATGAGGAATGGCCTCATTGGGTTCAAATTTGGGAAGGACGGACTACATGTGCCTTTCCTTGCCTTCGCCGATGATATTATTATCTTCACCAAGGTTAACACCTCAGCTTGGTTAAAAGTCAAAACAATTATAGATGAATATTGTAGCCTCTCAGGTCAAAAAGTAAATTACCACAAATCCGCTTTCCAAACTACGAAAGGAATCTCTAGATCTAGAATCGATGAATTTGAAAGATGCTTGTGTATATCAAATGAAAAAATGATCGAAAAATATCTTGGTTGTCCTATTATCAACGGAAGAGTAAATAAACAAACTTTCGAGGAAATCGTCTGTAAATCAAATGAGCAACTTAGCAAATGGCGTGCAAATGCTCTATCACGGCAAGGACGAGTTATACTGATTGGCACAAACTTGGCATCAAAACCCTTATATACAATGCAAAGCTTCATGCTACCCAGCACAATCCATAAGGAACTTGACCAAATAAACAGATGTTTCTTCTGGAATAAAGATCTCCAATATCGGCCTTTGATAAGCTGGGACAAAATCTGTAGACTGAAAGGAAATGGAGGTTTAGGTATTCGAAAATCCAAGGATATGAATGAGGCACTACAAATGAAACTCATTTAGAAAATTCTGGCAGAACCAGAAAATATATGGGTAAAATTAATTCAGTACAAGTATTTGAAAACAACACATATATTGAACTACAAGAAATGTGGGAATTCGTCGTGGCAATGGTCGAAACTAACTCCTCTGATTGAAAATTTTAAAACAGGTCTAATCTGGTCGGTGGGCAATGGCAAATCGATTAAATTCTGGACCGATAACTAGCTTACAACTTCGCCAATAATCAATAGAGTTGATTGTCCTACCATTCGAAATGATGACGAAACTGTGAGTGACTATATATTAGGAGGAAAATGGTGGGAGGAAAAATTATATAACACAATCCCACAAACTATAGCAAAAGAAATATTGGATATCCCCCTTCCTAAGAATATATTTGATGATCGACTCTATTGGTGGCCAGATAGGGAGGGATGGTTTACAACAGCTAGTGCCTACAAACTGATCACTAAAAATAACAACCACAATGAGGATAATAATTCATGGACTTGGAAAATTGATACGGCACCAAAAATTAAGAATTTTCTATGGAAACTAGGTCAAAAGGGTATTCCAATAGCTACACGTCTATCCCAAAAAGGGGTCTCCGTGCCAACAACTTTGTGTCCTTTGTAACAGTGCCACTGAGGATGATACTCATCTTTTTGTGGAATGCCAGTTTTCTAATTTTCATCTCCCATTGTCAGTGAGCACAAATCAGGCTATAATCAATCTAATTGCAAATTCAAGAGAGTTCACTCCTATCTTGTCATTAATTGGAAGCACTCTTACAAAAACGGAAAAGGAAAAAGTAGCGGTAACATGGTGGACAATTTGGTATATCAGAAATCAAACAATCTTTAAGAATGAACCTATTCCGAATCATGAATCTGTTAAACACATCATCACAACTCACCTGGAAAATTGGAAGAAAACCTCCATGTATGGAAATGAGGATGATATTCAATATACTCCAAAGGGTAATGCTACCAATTACCCACAACCAAAGCTACGGATAAAAGCTGCTAAATGGAGAAAACCACCTGTAGGTATGTTTAAATTAAACTTCGATGGATCTACACTTGAGAACAATGACAGCTCGATTGGCTACATCATTCGTGATTGGGAGAGTAGGCCGATCCACATTGGCTATGATAGAATTGGCAAGCAGACCCCGCTGAAAGCTGAGGCTTTGGCATTAAGACATGGAATAATCCAAACTCGGGCGTTGGGAATAAACAAATTACAAATCGAAGGAGACTCTTATCATCATAAATCATTTAAAAACAAAATCCACATGCCCATGGGAAATAGAATTGGTGATGTCCGATATTAAAACAATGTTGTCGAGTGTGAGAGAAGTCTCCTTCTCTCACGTGCCCCGAAATGGCAACAGAGTGGCTGATACGGTTGCACACATTTGCCGCTCTGCCAGGGGCCTCGACATCAACACTGATACAGGTCTCCAAGACCTCACCCGCAAGGATGCTATCGGGTAGGATTACTCCACCCGAATTATTACCTGATCAAAAAAAAAAAAAAAATTATGTAGTCAAGTATTCGAGTTCTTAAAACATCAAATTAGTTTTCAGAAATATGAACTTTTTTCAAACAAAAATATTCATTATTGGGAATTTTTTATAACAAAATATTTACTATTATTTTATAACAAAATATTCATTATTGAAAACCACAATACACGTTAGCCCAATGGAAAATTGGCGTGCGCTTTGCCGCTCCCCCTTAACTTAAGAGATGCAGGTTTGATTTTCTCTCGCTCCATCTTTTCCTTATTTAAATTTCTTTTCTATATTTTCTTTCTTTTTCCCCTATTCCTTTATTTCGTAATTTCTTTGTTCCTTATTTCCAATTTGTCATAATTTTCTTATTCTCTTCTCTATTTGATTTTGTCTCTTGTGGTCAATGGGCTTATTAAATAAAATAATAAAACGTAAATATTTTTAAACTACAAATAAATTCAAGTTAAATAAAATTATTTAGAATCCATAAAAAACTAAAGTAGAAGAAAAATATTTGTAATGATCATAGAAATATATTTCAGGAAAATCATAATAAAAAAATTTTGATTCATATTGTAAGATGATACTCTTAATATTTTTAATATCATATGAAATAATTGTAAATATTTTGTTATAAAAAATTCCCAATAATGAATATTTTAGTTTGAAAAAATTTCATATTTCTGAAAACTAATTTGATGTTATAAGAATTCGAATACTTGTCTACATAACAATACTAATAGAATTATTCGACATGAAATAAAATTTTATATGTATAAAAAAATCATTCATAAATAATATCGATAACCTCATATTTTAATATTTGCACATGGCCTCTTAAACACATTGGACGTCTCTGACACCTTAATAAATATTGAGTAAGACATTACCAAGCCTCACATTTTCCATGACAAAGAGAGACGGCCACACATTTTTCTTGGAAAAAAGCCACACATTAATAAATTCTTGAATCGACCAAATCACATGATGAAATGTCTTTATTACCCAAGAGTCTTTCAAATCAGTCAATTGAAAGTTTACTATAATTTTGAAAGAAAAGGTAAAAGAATGAGGCTTGAACTAGTTTATTGACGTTGACTTTTTGTTTAGCAACGGGTAATCTCCTCCATTTAAACAACAATCAAGCATGTTTTAATTCTTTTCCTCCATTTATAATATACATTCAAAATGAACCATGATCTTATGGATATGAAAATAATAGTCAAATGGGAAGTATGCTATAAAAAGAAGGGAATTACATCACAGAATGTTATCGGTATGCGAACTTTCGGAGGGCCAAAATTCATATCATGGGTTATATTGTGAAGAAGATCTTGAACTATTGGGCCTTCTTTGCCTGCAAATGTGACAAAACCTTAAACAATTAACATTTCAATGGATTCTTTTGCTTAACAATGTACAATGGCATTCAAGGAAATTTAATTATCGTGTAGAATCATATTGTAAAAGACTATAGAGAAAGACATTCTTCAATATTACACATTCAAGCATGATACATTTTAGGGTAATAAAGATATATGGATTCTTACCATTGCCTATAATATCTTTATTACCCTAAAATGTATCATGCTTGAATGTGTAATATTGAAGAATGTCTTTCTCTATAATCTTTTACAATATGATTATACACGAGAATTAAATTTCCTTGAATGTCATTGAACATTGGTAAGCAAAAGAATCCATTAAAATGTTGATTGTATGAGGTTTTGTAACCTTTGCAGGCAAAGAAGGTCCAATAGTTCAAGATCTTCTTCACATGATAACCCATGGTATGAATTTCGGCCCTCCGAAAGTTCGCATACCGATAACATATTGTGATGTAATTCCCTTCTTTTTATAGATTACTTCCCATTTGACTATTATTTTCATATCCATAAGATCATGGTTGATTTTGAATGTATATTACAAATGGAGGAAAAGAATTAAAGCATGCTTGATTGTTGTTTAAATGGAGGAGACTACCTATTGCTGAACAAAAAGTCAACGTCAATAAACTAGTTCAAGTCTCATTCTTTTACCTTTTCTTTCAAAATTATAGTAAACTTTCAATTGACTGATTTGACAGACTCTTGGGTAATCAAGACATTTCATCATGTGCTTTGGTCGATTTAAGAATTTATTAATGTGTGGCTTTTTTTACAAGAAAAATGTTGGCCTTCTCTCTTTGCCGTGGAAAATGTGTGGCGTGGTAATGTCTTACTCAGTTTTTATTAAGGTATCAGAGACGTCCAATGAGTTTTAGAGCCTCTGTGCAAATATTAAAATATGAGGTAATCGATATTATTTATGAATGATTTTTTTATACATATAAAATTGTATTTCATGTCAAATAATTCTATTAGTATTGTTATGTAGTCAAGTATTCGAATTCTTAAAACATTAAATTAGTTTTCAGAAATATGAACTTTTTTCAAACTAAAATATTCATTATTGGGAATTTTTTATAACAAAATATTTACAATTATTTCATAAGATGTTAAAAATATTAATAGTATCATCTTACAATATGCATCATAATTTTTTATTATGATTTTCCTGAAATATATTTCTATGATCATTATAAATATTTTTCTCCTACTTTAGTTTTTTATTGATTCTGAATAATTTTATTTAACTTGAATATTTTTGTCGGTTAAAAATATTTACGTTTTATTATTTTATTTAATAAGCCTATTAAACACAAGAGATAAAATGAAATAGAGAAGAGAATAAGAAAATTATGACAAATTGGAAATAAGGAACAAAGAAAATACGAAATAAAGGAATAGGGGGAAAAGAAAGAAAATATAGAAAATAAATTGAAATAAGGAAAAGATTGAGCGAGAGAAAATCAAACTTGCATCTCTTAAGTTAAGGGGGAGCGGCAAAGCGCACGCCAATTATCCATTGGTTAACGTGTATTGTGGTTTACAATGTACAACTTTTGCTTTTCATTATATAATAGAATAGCTTTTTAGAAAAATTTGAGACCCCAAAATTTTGAAGGTCCGGTGCAATAGCACCTTTTTCACTTGCTTAATTGTCGCCCCGGATTTGGGGATACAGGGGAGAATATGATGGAAGTCATATAATCTGAAAATCTAAAACTACAGTTTGGAGTTTGATTTTTAGATTTAGTATGAAGTTGTGTTGAGTTCGTATCTACGCTATATATACGTGGATTTATTCATCTAGTAGGATATAAAAAGAAATTAATTACATCACATTATATTATCGGTATGCGAACTTTCGGAGGGCCGAAATTCATATCTTTGGTTATCATGTGAAGAAGAACGTGAACTATTGGGCCTACTTTGCATGCAAAGGTGACAAAACCTCAAACAATCAACATTTCAATGGATTCTTTTGCTTACCAATGTTCAATGGCATTCAAGGAAATTTAATTCTCGTGTATAATCATATTGTCAAAGATTATATAGAAAGACATCCTTCAATATTACACAATCAAGCATGATACATTTTAGGGTAACCAAGATATATAGATTCTTACAATCGCCTATAATTTACTCATCCCATTGCAACATGGGCCGAACAAGGCCACCACCACCCATGACCATCATTTCATTTGCTTTCTTACATTCCTCCATGGAGACATTTCTTATGCTAATATCACGCAGTTTCCCTTCTCTAACTAAACCTTAAACGAGAGTTAATGCTCTCTGAGTAATGCACCCGGTTTGAATCTTAGCGAAATGGGGCATAACCAATTCCTTGTCTTTAGTGATAAATCCTACATTCATATTCGGGCCTTCTTCCACAAACCCATCGGAATCCAACCATCTAGATATGAAGGAATCATGTTCTTCTGTATCTATTTGAGTGAGAACATTTGGTAGATAATTTACACTCTTTATTCTGACAAAAATCGGAGACTTTATCGTAATTGTTGTTGTAACCACTTTGGTACCTTTTGAGTCAAGGGGTGAAAGCTCTTTGATTATGACAGATTAAAAGGCAGGTTGATTACGAGAATAAAATATGTAAATTAACTTACTTATTTATCACACCTCAAGGTGTAGGCAATACGCCTTTTATTCTATTGTAATCAAAGAGCTTTCAACCCCTGACTTAAAAGGTACCAAAGTGGTAACAACAATAATTCCGATACAGTCTCCGATTTTAGCCAGATTCAAGAGTGTAAATTATCTACCAAATGTTCTTATTCAAATAGAAGCAGAAGAACATGATTCCTTCACATCTACATTGCTGGATTCCAATGGTTTTGTGGCAGAAGGCCCGAATATGAAGGTAAGATTTATTACTAAAGACAAGGAATTGGTTATGCCCTGTTTCGCTAAGATTCAAACCGGGTACACTGCTTAGAGAGTATTAACTCTCGTTGAAGGTTAAGTCAAAGAAGAAAAACTGCGTGATATTAGCATAAGAAATGTCTCCATGGAGGAAGGTAAGAAGGCAAATGAAATGATGGTCATGGGTGGTTGTGTCCTTGTTCGGCCCGTGTTGCAATGGGATGAGAAAATTATAGGCGATGGTAAGAATCCATATATCTTGTTTACCTTAAAATGTATCATGCTTGAATGTGTAATATTGAAATATGTCATTCTTTATAATCTTTTTCAATATGATTATACACGAGAATTAAATTTCCTTGAATGCCATTGAACATTGATAAGCAAAAGAATCCATTAAAATGTTGATTGTTTGAGGTTTTGTCACCTTTGCAGGCAAAGAAGGCCCAATAGTTTAAGATTCTTCACATGATAACCCAAGATATGAATTTCGACCCTCCTAAATTCGCATACCGATAATATACTTGGATGTATATGTTTTCTATTTATAGCCTACTAGATGAACAAATCCACGTATATGTAGCATAGATACGAACTCAACACAACTTCATACTAAATCTAAAAAACAACCTCCAAACCGTAGTTTTAGATTTTCAGATTATATGACTTCCATCATATTCTCCCATGTATCCCCAAATTAAGGCCGACCATTAAGCAAGTGCAAAAGGTGCTATCATACCAGACCTTCAAAATTTTGGGGCCTATAATTTTTCTAAAAATCTATTCTATTTTATAATGAAAAGAAAAAGTTGTACAATGTAAACGTCAATACACGTTAGAGCAATGGAAAATTGGCGTGCGCTTTGTCGCTCCCCCTTAAATTAAGAGATGCAGGTTTGATTTTCTCTCGCTCCATCTTTTCCGTATTTAAATTTCTTTTCTATATTTTCTTTCTTTTTCCCCTATTCCTTTATTTCGTATTTTCTTTGTTCCTAATTTTCAATTTGTCATAATTTTCTTATTCTCTAATTCATTTTGTCTCTTGTGGTCAATGGGCTTATTAAATAAAATAATTAAACGTAAATATTTTTAAACTACAAAAAAATTCAAGTGAAATAAAATTATTTAGAAGCCATAAAAAACTAAAGTAGGAGAAAAATATTTATAATGATCATAGAAATATATTTCAGGAAAATCATAATAAAAAAATTATGATTCATATTGTAAGATGATACTCTTAATATTTTTCATATCATATGAAATAATTGGAAATATGTTGTTATAAAAAAATTCTCAATAATGAATATCTTAGTTTGAAAAAATTTCATATTTCTGAAAACTAATTTGATGTTATAAGAATTCGAATACTTGACTAAATAACAATACTAATAGAATTATTCGACATGAAATACAATTTATATGTATAAAAAAATCATTCATAAATAATATCGATAACCTCATATCTTAATATTTGCACAGGGCCTCTTAAACTCATTGGACGTCTCTGACACCTTAATAAATATTGAGTAAGACATTACCAAGCCACACATTTTCCATGACAAAGAGAAAAGGCAACACAATTTTCATGGAAAAAAGCCACACATTAATAAATTCTTGAATCGACCAAAGCACATGATGAAATGTGTTCATTACCCAAGAGTCTTTCAAATCAGTCAATTAAAAGTTTACTATAATTTCGAAAGAAAAGGTAAAAGAATGAGGCTTGAACTAGTTTATTGACGTTGAGTTTTTGTTCAGCAACGGGTAGTCTCCTCCATTTAAACAACAATCAAGCATGTTTTAATTCTTTTCCTCCATTTGTAATATACATTCAGAATGAACCATGATCTTATGGATATGAAAATAATAGTCAAATGGAAAGTATGCTATAAAAAGAAGGGAATTAGATCAGAGTATGTTATCGGTATGCGAACTTTCGGAGGGCCGAAATTCATATCATGTGTTATATTGTGAAGAAGATCTTAAACTATTGGGCCTTCTTTGCCTGAAAATGTGACAAAGCCTCAAACAATTAACATTTCAATGGATTCTTTTGCTTACCAATGTTCAATGGCATTCAAGGAAATTTAATTCTCGTGTAGATTCATATTGTAAAAGATTATAGAGAAAGACATCTTTCAATATTACATATTCAAGCATAATACATTTTAGGGTAACCAAGATATATGTATTCTTACCATCGCCTATAATTTGATCATCCCATTGCAACACGGGCCGAACATGGCCACAACCACCCATGACCAGTATTTCATTTGCTTTCTTACATTCCTCCATGGAGACATTTCTTATGCTAATATCACGCAGTTTCCCTTCCTTGACTAAACCTTCGGCGAGAGTTAATACTCTCTTAAGAGTGCACCCGGTTTGAATCTTAGTGAAACGGGGCATAATCAATTCCTTATCTTTAGTGATAAATCCTACATTCATATTCGGACCTTCTGCCACAAACCCATTGGACTCCAGCCATTTAGATATCTGTTTCTATTTGAGTGAGAACTTTTGGTAGATAATTTACACTATTGATTCTGACAAAAATCGGAGACTTTATCGGAATTGTTGTTGTTACTACTTTGGTACATTTTGAGTCAGGGGGTGAAAGCTCTTTTATTATGACAGAATAAAAGGCGGATTGATTACGATAGAACAAAAGATGTAAATTAACATACATATTTATCATACCTCAAGGTGTAAGCAATCCGCCTTTTATTCTATTGTAATCAAAGAGCTTTCAACCCCTAACTCAAAAGGTACGAAAGTGGTAACAACAATAATTCCGATAAAGTCTTCGATTTTGGCTAGAATCAAGAGTGTAAATTATCTACCAAATGTTCTAGCTCAAATAGAAGAAGAAGAACATGATTCCTTCACATCTATATGGCTGGATTCCGATGGGTTTGTGGCATAAGGCCCGAATATGAATGTAGGATTTATCACTAAAGACAAGGAATTGGTTATGCCCCCTTTCGTTAAGATTCAAACCGGGTGCACTCCTCATAGAGTATTAACTCTCGCTCAAGGTTTGGTCAAAGAAGGTAAACTGCGTGATATTAGAATAAGAAATGTCTCCATGGAGGAAGGTAAGAAAGCAAATGAAATGTTGGTCATGGGTGGTTATGTACTTGTTCGGCCCGTGTTGCAATGGAATGAGCAAATTATATGCGATGGTAAGAATCTATATATCTTGATTGCCCTAAAATGTATCATGCTTGAATGTGTAATATTGAAGAATGTGTTTCTCTATAATCTTTTACAATATGATTATACACGAGAATTAAATTTCTCGAATGTCATTGAACATTGGTAATCAAAAGAATCCATTGAAATGTTGATTGTTTGAGGTTTTGTTACATTTGGAGGCAAAGAAGGCCCAATAGTTCAAGAAATTCTTCACATGATAACCCATGATATGAATTTCGGCCCTCGGAAAGTTCGCATACCGATAACATAATGTGATGTAATTCCCTTCTTTTTATAGATTACTTCCAATTTCACTATTATTTTCATATCCATAAGATCATGGTTCATTTTGAATGTATATTACAAATGGAGGAAAAGAATTAAAGCATGCTTGATTGTTGTTTAAATGGAGGAGACTACTTGTTCCCGAACAAAAAGTCAACGTCAAGTCGTCAATAAACTAGTTTAAGCTTCATTCTTTTACCTTTTCTTTCAAAATTATAGTAAACTTTCAATTGACTGATTTGAAATACTCTTGGGTAATGAAGACATTTCATCATGTGCTTTGGTCGATTTAAGAATTTTTTAATGTGTGACTTTTTTTAAAAGAAAAATGTTGGCCTTCTCTCTTTGTCGTGGAAAATGTGTGGCTTGGTAATGTCTTACTCAGTTTTTATTAAGGTGTCAGAGACATCCAATGAGTTTTAGAGGCCCTGTGCAAATATTAAAATATGAGGTTATCGATATTATTTATGATTGATTTTTTTATACATATAAAATTGTATTTCATGTCGTATAATTCTATTAGTATTGTTATATAGTCAATTATTCGAATTCTTAAAACATCAAATTAGTTTTCAAAAATATGAACTTTTTTCAAACTAAAATATTCATTATTGGGAATTTTTTATAACAAAATATTTACAATTATTTCATATGATATTAAAAATATAAAAAGTATCATCTTACAATATGCATCATAATTTTTTATTATGATTTTCCTGAAATATATTTCTATGATCATTATAAATATTTTTCTCCTACTTTAGTTTTTTATTGATTCTAAATAATTTTATTTAACTTGAATTTTTTTGTCGGTTAAAAATATTTACGTTTTATTATTTTATTTAATAAGTCTATTGAACACAAGAGACAAAATGAAATAGGGAAGAGAATAAGAAAATTATGACAAATTGAAAATAAGGAACAAAGAAAATACGAAATAAAGGAATAGGGGGAAAAGAAAGAAAATATAGAAAAGAAATTTAAATAAGGAAAAGATTGAGCGAGAGAAAATCAAACCTGTATCTCTTAAGTTAAGAGGTAGCGGCAAAGCGCACACCAATTATCCATTGGCTAACGTGTATTGTGGTTTACAATATACAACTTTTTCTTTTCATTATATAATAGAATAGCTTTTTAGAAAAATTTAAGGCCCCAAAATTTTGAAGGTCCGGTGCGATAACACCTTTTTCACTTGCTTAATTGTCGGCCCTGATTTGGGGATACTGGGGAGAATATGATGGAAGTCATATAATCTGAAAATCTAAAACTACAGTTTGGAGGTTGTTTTTAGTTTTAGTATGAAGTTGTGTTGAGTTCGTATCAATGCTATATATACGTGGATTTATTCATCTAGTAGGCTATAAAAAGGAAAGAATTACATCACAATATATTATCTGTATGCGAACTTTCGAAGGGCCGAAATTCATATCATTGGTTATCATGTGAAGAAGATCTTGAACTATTGGGCCTACTTTGCCGGCAAAGGTGACAAAACCTCAAATAATCAACATTTCAATGGATTCTTTTGCTTACCAATGTTCAATGGCATTCAAGGAAATTTAATTCTCATGTATAATCATATTGTAAATGTATATAGAGAAAGACATCATTCAATACTACACAATCAAGCATGATACATTTTAGCGTAACCAAGATATATGGATTCTTACCATCGCCTATAATTTGCTCATCCCATTGCAACACGGGCCGAACAAGGCCACAACCACCCATGACCATCATTTCATTTGCTTTCTTACATTCCTCCATGGAGACATTTCTTATGCTAATATCACGCAGTTTCCCTTCTCTAACTAAACCTTCAACGGGAGTTAATACTCTCTCAGCAGTGCACCCGCTTTGAATCTTAGCGAAAGGGGGCATAACCAATTCCTTGTCTTTAGTGATAAATCCTACATTCAAATTCGGGCCTTCTGCCACAAATCCATCGGAATCCAGCCATATAAATATGAAGGAATAATGATCTTCTGTATCTATTAGAGTGAGAACATTTGGTAGATAATTTACACTCTTTATTCTGACAAAAATCGGAGACTTTATCGGAATTGTTGTTAATATAAAAAGTATCATCTTACAATATGAATCATAATTTTTTATTATGATTTTCCTATCATTATAAATATTTTTCTCCTACTTTAGTTTTTTATGGATTCTAAATAATTTTATTTAACTTGAATTTGTTTGGAGGTTTAAAATATTAACGTTTTATTATTTTATTTAATAAGCCCATTGAACACAAGAGACAAAATGAAATAGAGAAGAAAATAAAAAAATTATGACAAATTGGAAATAAGGAATAAAGAAAATACGAAATAAAGGAATAGGGAAAAAAGAAAGAAAATATAGAAAAGAAATTGAAATAAGGAAAAGATGGAGCGAGAGAGAATCAAACCTGCAGTTAACGGGGAGCGGTAAAGCACACGCCAATTTTCCATTGGGCTAACGTGTATTGTGGTTTATAATGTACAAAAACTTTGCACTTGCTTAAAGGTCAGCCCTAATTTGGGGATACAGGGAGAATATGATGGAAGTCATATAAGAAAATAAAAAACTAAAGTTTGGAGGTTGTTTTTTGGCGAAACTAATTAAAATAACCCGACATTTAAGGGTGTGTTAAAAATATATCCCAACCATTCAAGTGTAAGATAAATATCCCGACCTTTAAAGGGGTGTTAAAAATATATCTCAACCTTTCAAATGTAATATAAATATCTCGACCTTTATAGGTGATATTAAAATAATATCTCAAAAATTTGTACAAGAAAAAAAGCTAACAGGACATGCATATATGACAAAAAAAAATTAAAAAAAAACTTTAAAAAATCTATATAAAAAAATTATAGATTTACATATCTTTCGTCTTTTATATTTTACACACACTATTTTCTTATAACTCTATATTAAAAACCTTGTTTTATTAAACCACTTTTCTTTTCTTTTTTTTTATCAAGGGAAATAAATAAATAAATAAAATATAAATATATATAAAAAATGATATATTTACAAGTGTTTAATATTTTATTTAGATTATTTTTATATTTGAGGGATAACACCCATATTCGTATAATGGACCATTTAACTAATTTCTCATTTTTGATAAAAATTTAAAATAGAAAGAAGAATATTTAGAATTTTAGTAAATAAATTATGTAAAAAAAATGGGACAATTAAACAAAGAAGAATAATATGGATAATTGAAATATTAATAAAGTGTCTTGAATTTTGTTTAAAATAATAAATGAAAAAACTTGTTTTCTTAAACCCTTATATTAATTTTTTATATATTTTTTAAATTTTTTTTTACTAATTTAGTTTGCCACATATGTATGCCATGTTAGTTTTTTTTGGTAGAGAATTATTTTATATATTATTTGAACATCGCTTATAAAGGTTGATATATTTATCTTACATTTGAAAGGTAGGGATATATTTTTAACATATCCTTAAAGGTCGGGATATTTATCTTACATTTAAAAGGTTGAGATATATTTTTAACACACCCTTAAAGGTCGGGTTATTTTAATTAGTTTCGCCTTGTTTTTTTTATGAAGTTGTGTTGAGTTCGTATCTATGCTATATATACGTGGAATCCATCTTGTAGGTAAGACTTAACAAAATCACCGGCCTCCTTTGTGTGATCCATTTTAATCACTTAAATTAAGGAAACAATATAGGAATGAAGGGCAGATCACCTAAACTACCCCAAATCACCTAAACTACCCAACTACAACTACCTGACTAACCAAATCACCTCCTTCAAATTGTGTGTTCGATCCCCCCATGCCAGTAACTCTTTAACTAGTAACGCTATAGCCTAAACCAATTTAAGCAGTAAAAATCAATTCAGATCAACTCATTGCTTCAGTAGCTCAATCAAACCCAAAATTTTCCCAACAAATTAAGCCAACAAAACTGAAATCGAGATCGGATTCAATCAAATAAGCGTCCAAGAGTTATACCTGTGTTCAGATTCAGGGGTGCGAGCTCGGCGAGATCGGGAAGGGCTGCAGTGAGCGCAAGGGCGGGCGCTGTGACGTCTGGTTCGGGCTTCGCGTCTCCAGCTGTTGAACATCGATCTGAGTTCGAACTCGTGGCGCTGGACTAACTCAGCTAGGCAAGGCTCGGTGATGTCCTCCAATGGCAGCTGCGAGAAGTGAGAGAAGAAGAGGAGCGATCGATTCGTCGACAGCGGCGGTCCGGTGGTCTTTTCTCAACGTCGGCTTCTTCTTCCCTTGACTCCGGCGAAATCTCGTCAGGAGGCCCCATGAGATTCGTCTTCGGTGATAGCGAGCGGCCTCCTCAGGCGAGAGCGAGATGGAGAGATTTGGGACGAGGAGATCGGGAGGGAGGAAGCTAGATCGAGAGGGAGGAGCGGAAGAAGGTTTGATAAGGAAGAAGAAGGGGAAGCCATGGTCGGGGAGCTTGAATGGAGCTCGAGGAGACCCCGCTGCAGATAAGAGAGTCTGAAAAGGGGCTAAGTATGGGCGGCTCCTTAGCTAAATAAGGTGTATATATACCTCCTCCATTAGGGTTGAGGCTATTCGGATCGGCGGTGGCGGCTTCGGATTGGCGGTGGCGGGGTAGGCGTGGGGTTCTGGGTTAGAGGAGGGAGGATTTTGAACCCGACCAGTGACGTTAGTACAATGCTAAGCTAGATTTGGGCATGGGGGTTACCGGGTTAACAGATCTAGCCCAAAGCACCATGGATCTGAGAGCCCCGGCGTTGGTAAAGCCGGAGGTGGCGGTGGCGCCACCAGGGAAGCCTCGCCACCCTTGGATCTGATCAATAATCGGTTTCTTTTCTTCTTCTTTTTTTTTTCCTCCTAAAGATTTAGTAGAGCAGGAGGGTGATGGAAGGGTGGTCGGAGAGGAGCAATAGTCGCCGCAAAAAAAAAAGGAGGTAGCTTGAAGTTTTGTGACCTGGTCAAGGAGGGAATGGCGGTGGAAAAGTGGTGGGTTGATAGCCGGAAAGTAATGGGGGTGGCGGCGCTTGGCCTCGCCCAAGGGGTGGTGGTTGACATCAGATTTGAGCCAAAAAGCTCCGGATCTGGAGAGGAGAGGGCCGGATCTGAGATTTATGATGGTGGGGAGGCTCACGGTGGGGGTGGAACCTCCGGCCACCAACCATGTCGGAGCAGACTAGAGTTTTGAAATTGCAAATAGCTTTATTTTTAGGAAAGTGATACATTTACACACTGAGTCGGTGTAAATATAACACATATACTGTACTACTTAAATTTTTTTTTATAAAATACAAATTGAAATTTCATCTTTCCTGTGACTCGACCGGGCTTCTTCTACTTTTTTTTTTTTAGGGCGTTGATAAATATACCACAAATCACAAGGTCAAAAATGAACGTCCTTAAGCTTTGTGACTAATTAACATTTAAAAATAATAATTAATTCCTTTTAACTATGTAAGTCCTTAAGGACATGCATGATTTGAACTGTATATAGCGACACCGTTTTTTTATATACAAAACGGAAAAACATTTACAAAAAATCATGAGAGATAACTGGATTGTTTTCATATCAATGGCAACACTAATTATAGAAATTAGTGCTTCAGATGACCGTCGTGAGTTTTAAATCCAAACTCATCACTTGATTTCTAATACAGAACAAACAGGAAGCGTCTGCAAGTGAAAGAAAGAGAACAAAACCAATTGAAGGAGGACAATGTGAGATGAAGAAGATGAGCCTCCGACGGCTTCGAATCGAGCTTCTGCAGAAAACTAGGGTTTTCGAATTTTTGGGTGTGACATGATATTGCATCCACATATAATAAACTCCAGATTGTATAAATCTTGGTTAGCTTTATATTTTCTGAACCCGGTTCATCCGGTCTAAGATTGGGTAGATTCCCAATTAGCTAAGCTGTTTAGGCCATTTCTGTATAAAAAGCCCTTAGGCTTTACTTTGCAAATCAACTAATGAAATCAGAATGATAATCCCTCATTTCTTCTACTGAATTCTCCTCTTCGTCACTCTATTTCTTCCCCTTTTCAACTCAAATTCAGAATCCTTGTCTCAGTGGGCTTCTATTTCTCCCAAGTCCCCAACTTCATCCTCCCCCTCCAATTTCCATCATCAATCCCACCTGTAGACCCACCGCCTCCCGCGGCCGTCGCCAGCCCCGCCCGTAGCGCCACCACCAGCCCTGTCATCCACCTCCGTACCGCCGCTTCTCCCGCTGCCCTGATTCGCCCCCCGCACTACCAGCGCTTCTCAGGACCTATTCGTCTCCTCGCCTCCTCCGATCGGTGCCAGCAAGATTTATCCGAGAAGGCTCGGGGTTGTTAACGGCACCCGGACACCACGGGGAAAAGGCCCCTTCAACATCCTTTCAATTTCACTAAATGTGGTGATGAATGGTGATGACGAGTGTGGTTGAATTTTTATCTGGGTTTATTCAATTGATTTTGTTTCGATTTCAAATGGGGGATGAGGATGATGATGGGTAGAAATTGAAAACTATATTATATTGAAAGAAATTAAATAAGGGCACAATGCACAAGGAAAGATGAAAGGTTTTTAATTGGAGGTGTAAAATCTCTGTTTTCCGGTTCTTGTGGGAGATTGGGACTGAGAGTAACTCACTAACTCCCTGTTTTCCCCTTTTGTTGATAGATGATGTTAGATTTTGGTTGTTGATTAGGGATGAAGATTGTAGATGGTTCAAGACATCTGCCAAGGGGTTTCCTGTTTTCTCTAGGGTTTTCTAGAGAGAGGGCAGAGTTTTTTGATCGACTACAACCAAATAGCGTTTTTTTTTAAATTACCAAAAATAATCCGCTATTTTTAAATTACCAAAATATTATCACATTAAATTATAAAAGTCAACTATTAAATTCTATTTACATTAAAAATATCATAAAAATTATCGTACTCATCTCAATATAATTTTCAAAACAATAGTCATTTCTTCTCTTGGAATCTAAAATTTATAAAATCATTTTATATAACTAAAGTACTTATTATTAATTTATAAAATTGTAATAAATTCTAAATTTTTAAATAAACACAAATAAATATGATAAATAGCTCAATGAAATTATTTCTTATAAAGCTTAAAATTTTAGAACTTCAACATAATTGTTATATATTATTAAAAAAATTATTTATTTTTGAATAAATTTGATTTTAACACTTGTTCTACCTATGGCATTTCTTATATTTGTTAATTATTATAGTTTTTTTTTGGCTTTTTTTGTTAAGTGGCCATTTTGGAAACAAATATTAAGTCATAGGACACAAGGGTTCCAATATTAGGTAAATGTCCACAATTTCCAATTATACCCCTGCCTTTATTTCTCCCCCTTCTCCCCAAATTAAAACAAGTAGCGAGAACTCAGATCTGGAGGCAGAGGGAGCGCGGAGATCTCGAGCCACCACCGCACCACCACTGATCGTCGGCGCCGCCACCACCGCACTGTCGCCAGCGCCATCCGCCCCTGCTGCTGTTGCACTCTCCCAAGCCTCACAACCGAGCCCTCCTCCATTGAAGGCCGAATTGAAGCTCCTCGTGCACCCTAAATCATGTTCGACCCTAAATCCAAGCCTTCTACCCGCTCAATCACGTTCCACATCTCTCAAGGATGGTTTTCGTGCAAAAACCCCTCTCAAATTTATACAAAATCGCTAACCGCCATTGTTGGACACCTTGGAGCTTCGTGAAACACCCGCTTAGCAGCCCCTGTTCAAGCATTCGTCGCGTTTTGTAAGATCATCCTTCGACAAAATAAACACAATGAGACTGAAGTAGAGATTGCACTCGTCAGTTTGATAGGTCATACGCGTCAAACGGATCTCCGTGTAAGGAGAACGAGCCGTCGGAAGATCGGCGAAAATCACTGTTGAAGCTGCTCGAGATGGGGGAAGAAGAAGAGTAATTACGCAAAACCTCCCAGACTTTCTGTTTTTTATAAAATATGCCCCTGTGTTAATTTCTAAAATTTCAGAAATTATCCCGCAATTATAGAAGTTGTTCTCACTCGCATAATCTCCATTAAAAAATTAAAAATGTAACTATTATTGTCACCATGATAAAAATAAAGTCATAGATACTGTCACCACTATAAAAACGTGGTCGTAGACACTTTAATCAAAAGGAAATCTTATAGGGGCTAATGAGAAACCAAAATGCATATGGTGACAGTTCTCCTATAACATATGAATGGTTAAGAGGGTCATAGATGTTGTAAGCAAAATAAAAATAGGATCATAGACACTGTAACCACTATAAAAACACGGTCAAATACACTGTAATCAAAAGGAAAACCCTATAGACGATGTAACCAAAATAAAAACAGCTTTATAGACATTATCTCCACTATGAAAAAAGGTTCATAAACATTGTAATCAAAAGAAAATCCTAGGAAAATAGAAGCACAAACCCTATAAGAGCTAATGAGAAGCCAAAATATATGTGTTGACAGTTGTTCTCTAATTTCTAATTTCTAGTTTTTTAGATTTTTTAAATTAGAGTCACCAAAATAAAAATAAATAAAAATGTAACTATTATTGTAACCACTATAAAAAAACAGTGTCATAGCCACTGTCACCACTATAAAAACCAAGTCATAGACACTGTAATCAAAAGAAAAACCATAAGAAAACGGGAGCACAAACCTTATAGGGGCTAATGAGAAACCAAAATACATGTGGTGACAGTTCTCCTATAACATATGAATGGTTAAGAGGGTCATAGATGATGTAAGCAAAATAAAAATAGGATCATAGACACTGTAACCACTATAAAAACACGGTCAAATACACTGTAATCAAAAGGAAAACCCTATAGACGATGTAACAAAAAAAACAGCTTTATAGACACTGTCACCACTATGAAAAAAGGTTCATAGACACTGTAACCAAAGAAAAATCATATAGACGTTGCCACCACTATAAAAACATTATCATAGACACTGTAATCAAAGAGAAATCATATGATAAAGGAAGCACAACCCCTATAGGGCTAATGAGAAGACAAAATAAATGTGGTGACAGTTCTGCTCTAATATGTGAATGGGTAAGAGGGTCACAGACGCTGTAATCAAAATAAAAATAGGGTCAAAGACACTGTCACCACTATAAAAACAGGGTCATAGACACTTTAACCAAAGAAAAATCATATAGATGTTGCCACCATTATTAAAACAGATTCATAGACACTGTCACCACTATAAAAATGGGATAATAGACACTGTAATCAAAAGAAAACCCTAGGACAAAAGGAGACACAAACCCTTTAGGGCCTATGAGAAGTCAAAATACATGAACGGGGTAATACATGAATGGGTAAGAGGGTCATAGACACTGTAATCAAAATAAAAACAGTGTCATAGCCACTGTCATCACTATAAAAACCAAGTCATAGACATTGTAATCAAAAGGAAAACCCTATAGATGATGTAACCAAAATAAAAACAGCTTTGTAGACACTGTCACCACTATTAAAAAAGGTTCATAGACACTGTAATCAAAGGAAACCCCAAGGAAAAGGGAAGCACAAACCCTAAAAGGGCTAATGAGAAGCCAAAAGAACATGTGATGTACAGTATGGTTTAGGGTTTAGGGTTAAGTCTTTAGGGTTTACGGCCAAGGCCCTAAAGCCTAAATCCTAAACCCTAAACCCTAAAATGTTAAGTACAGTAAGTCGTTAAGAGATGATTGTTGTCACCAAATGGAAAATCCTAGGACAAGGGAAGCACAAACCCTATAGGGGCTAATGAGAAGCCAAAATAACTGTGATAACAGTTCTCCTCTAATACATGAATGGGTAAAAGGGTCATAGATGTTGTAATCAAAATAAAAATAGTATCATAGCCACTGTCACCACTATAAAAACATGGTCACTATAATAAAAGGGAAATCATATGATAAGGGAAGCACACACCCTATAGGGGCTAATGAGAAGCCAAAATAAATGTGTTGATAATTCTCATCTAATACATGAATGGGTAAGAGGGTCATAGACACTGTAATCAAAATAAAAACAGTATCATAGTCATTGTCACCACTATAAAAATGAAGCCATAGACACTGTAATCAACAGGAAAACCCTATAGACGTTGTAACAAAAATAAAAACAGCTTTATAGACATTGTCACCACTATGAAAAAAGGTTCATAGACACTGTAATCAAAGGAAATCCCTAGGAAAAGGGAAGCACAAACCCTATAGGGGCTAATGAGAAGCCAAAAGAACATGTGATGTACAGTATGGTTTAGGGTTTAGGGTTAAGTCTTTAGGGTTTAGGGTCAAGGCCCTAAACCCTAAATCCTAAACCCTAAACCCTAAAATGTTTAGTACAGTACGTCGTTAAGAGATGATTGTTGTCACCAAATGGAAAACCCTATGACAAGGTAAGCACAAACCCTAAAAGGGCTAATGAGAAGCCAAAAGACATTAGGTGGACAATTCTTCTTCAATATATGAATGGGTAAGAGAGTTATAGACACTATCATCACTATGAAAACAGGATAATAGACACTGTCACCACTATAAAAACCGAGTCATAGACATTGTCACCACTATGGAAAAAAAAGTCATAGACACGGTAATCAAAGGAAACCCTATAGACGTTGTAACCAAAATAAAAACAGGATTATAGGCACTGTCACCACTATGAAAAAAGGATCACAGACACTGTAATCAGAGGATAAAAGGAAAATTTCAAGTTACAGGGAAACAAATTGATGAATAAATTATGAAACCTGCATGTTCATGGAAAGATGCTCATATGTGTGATGTGATGGAAATACCTTCATTTTGTATAATAACAACACTGTCACCAATAGTATTTCCCTTATTATCACACTGTGCAAACAAGGTTTGCTACTGCTGCACTATTCGAGGTTTTCGATATTATTTAAAGATCATGAAAAGTGAAATTTTTAGCAGCTTATTCACCATATGTCAAAAACAAAAGTGGTCAAATATTCAAAATTCATAGCATGAATAATTTTACACCCTGTGATGAGAAAACATTCCAAAAGCATAATGGTTTCGGCAGCAATTGAGATCATTGTCACCAAGTACTTACAAGTCTCCTTAGCAGAGCGTTTTAGTTAGCTACTTCCAATTCTTCACACGCTTCATTAGCTACACAAGCTAATTGCAAAAAATAGTAAAAAAGACAGTACTTCCTCCTGGACCTCATGGTTGATGATGGAAAGCTAGGTAGCATTCTCCTGTAAGCACCTTGATTGCCGCACCAATCGAGATCGATTGTAAGCGATGGCTGCTCTCGTCGACGGTAGATGCAGGAAGATCCACGAAGTTGTTCGCTCTTCACTCCTGGGCTGTAGGGCTCGACTGGACGAATTCGGGGTTGGCATCACTCAGGGAGGAGATTGCGATACTGTTGTTGCCGTCGACCAAGATGTCGGCGCTCCTGGAATCATCGTCATGGCCAGCAACATAAGAGATGGAAGGCGAGGGTTCAGCAACCAGGAGGGAGGCGACTAGAGACGACGACGACGGATGCGGCTGCGGCTGTGAGGAGGAAGATCTGTGATGCGTTCTCCCTCTCCAGTTTCTCTTGCTCGCAGAAGCGATTGTGTCCTGGGATCTAAATGAAACGGGAAGGATTTGGGGAAAAATAGAAGTAGGGGTACTCTTGGTATTATGAAAATATTTTGGCCATTTACTAGCAAAGAAAAGCCTTTATGGCATTTAGTAATTGGTCCAAAGGCCTTGGACCAAATTACTTCTTTTTTTTTCTAACCTATGCTCTTAAAGAATACTAGGTGGTAAGGATGTGCGCTGCACGACATGAGATCGAATTCATTCAACATATAGGGACACTTGTTGCATGGACAATGTATAATCCATATGCATCTCACAGATGGAATATGAAATCAATCACATGCAGCTCAGATGAAATATGGAATCAATCGTCAACAGGTCCTACGGAGTTCCCTCTGCATGATGCTTGATTGCAATAATGGGGCACTCATCATGCTTGACATAGAATTAGCTCACATCCCCTGCAAATACCCTAAAGAATGGAAGGGGCTAAGTCACCCAAGTGATGTAGTTATATGAATTTAACCATTTGTGAAGGTGGTTAAGTACGAGCTCTCGGGTGAGTGTGGGTGTGGGTGTGACTGCAGGGCTCCATTGTGTGTTTCATTGTTGTATGGTTGAGATGATACCCAGCTCTCCAGCCAGTTCCATCCTCATGGTGGCTTCTTTCCCTTTTTCGCATACAATAAGGCGTCATGAATCAAAGGATCTGATTGCAACAGTTGGTAATGCTCTCGTTGTCACTGCTGATGAAACAAAAAAGGAAGTGAACTAAACAGAAGAAACAAACTCACAAGTAAAAAATTAATCAGTAGGGAATAATTTGGTAGGTCAAATCACAATCGACTACGAATAGAGAATAAAAACTTTGATCTTGCAAATGGGAAAATAATTCAGAGTAAAAACAATAAGGATTTGAAATCAGGGATCTTAATTAATAGAGGGAAGGATATAGCTATGTTATGCAACAAAATTTGGAGTTTTGGTAGAAGAAAGAGACGAAAAGAAAGAGGAAGACCTTCACGAGAACACATGAGGGGAGAAAGAAAGCAAGGCAGTATATCTCGATAGACTTGATGGAGAGTGAGCACTGAGATCTCTATTTGTTTATCCGGTGAAAACGGACAAAGAAAACATTTACATTAGCATTGGTGGTGCGTCAAACGTGGATGCATCTGGAGATATTGTGTTCAGCAGCAAGGCTCAACCTGGTGTAACTGCAACCAATGTTAATGTCAATGAGGTATGTTGTACGCAGTCTTCGTGATCACTCAACTGGCAGCTTAATGTTTGTATGCATCCGTTTGTGCTTTTCAGGTGTTGCATTTGTCTAAAAGAACATTTGTCTCTAAACAACTCAGAAAATTTGGGGAAAAAAAAATCAATACATATCATTATTCAAACATAACGACTCGAACTCAGAAAAGGGCCTCTAAGAACAAGCAACGAAATTTACTCCCTAAAGACATCAAGACTAACCAGAAGACACTGAGTTTGAAAATTAATTCAACATGATCTAGTGAAAGTTAACGAGTTACTTAACTGAAATTAATTATAAAAAAAAAAAGTACCACCACACATAAATCAAATCCAAAACACGACCCATAGTATAAAACAGCTGCCTAGACCATAATGGGATGAAAACAAGTCTCTTAATGGATGCTCATAGGCTTAGTGAAATCAAATAGTTTCCAATAAGTAACAGTACCAGTTGATCTCAAATTTATGCAGGAAAAAAAAATCCAAAATTGGCGCAATTAACTCTCGCATCCAAGTAATGTTTGTCAATTATGATGCTTATGTCTTGTTAGGACTCATTTTATGCATAAACAAATAATTCAGATTGTGGCAGGGAATCAAGGGTTATGAAGAATCATTTTCTGTTATAGGTGATATATGAAATAATATTCAGTATAAATAATAAGGGGAAAATATCATACGACACCTTATTGCATATTTGGGCATTTGCCTTATGCCATAGAGTTCGTCCGTTTGAGACCAGGGAGATTTTCTCCTCCATCTTCTCAACCAAACAAGTTGCACAAAAGGACCTCGATCAAAATGATTTATTTGTGAATCGAATGAGTATTGTATGTAGTTACATGTACAATATATTCTATAGAAATCAGCACCCATCATTTACAGGACAAAAAAACCCTGCATTGATGTAGCTTCTTGTTGTTACACTTGATCCTCTCCTTGTTGCAAAGGAGGGGCTTTCAACTGATCATCCTCGTAAACGGAATCCCCGGCATGACAGCAAGAACAACCAACCGCGCACCCTCACATCCTCAATTGTCTACATGCAGAAATAAATGTCTAGAAGTTGATATCAAATGGGGAGATAAGGCCAATTTTGATAACTAAAGCGAGTTTATGGCAAAGGAAAAAGGGTTTTGCTTGTGGGTGGGGGGAGGAAGTTGCTAATGTAGTTAACCAAACAAGCTCTTGTATTTTAACAAGAGTAAAAAATAATTAACCAATCATATTAGCTCAAGCCTAAAGCTATTGTTAGGCCAATACTCGATAATTTTTTCTTTTGGATACATAGTTTAAAATAATATGATCCAAGTAAAAGTATTAAAATAAGTATATGAGCAGCAAAAGATGAAAAAGAATCAAAGAACTTAACATACTTTTGTTTAAATCAGCAAGAAATATATCTTCAGGAGAGGTTGTAGTCAAAGTAAGTTTAGGAAAAAAGCAAGCCCTCTGGAGTTGTTTAAAGTTTAAACAATATTGGATTCATGAGGATAGATCAAATGTTAACAAGTCTTATGGTGTTAAATGTTAACAGATCTTTGACCATTCAATGAAATGAAATCAAAGTCTTGGATTAATTGAGATTTTCATAATTGTTAAAATAAAAAAATAGTGGGCCCCCATGAGTAAAATTTATCCAGTCTCTTCCGATAGAGCGTGTTAATCAAATTCTTCAAATAGCTAAAACCCATCTAAATCTCTTTCTCTCCCAACCTTAGCAACCTCTGCAAACAATTGAATAATTAATCGGCGTCGCTCACCATCTCTTTCTCATCCATGGTCGAGCTTAACCAATGCCTCTCCGACGACGGGTCCGGTGGATGTGCGGTTTCGGCTACCAGTCGGCAGCGAAGTGAGAGTTCAAAGCCGGTGTCAAATCGAGGGCGACCAGCGATCGTTGGGGATTGGACGAGGCGCTCACAGAAGTTGATTTCGGCCCGGAGATTCATGAGTTGTGTATTTTGATTTTGAGGTATAACAGTTGGGGATTGGATGAGCGATCGTTCCTAACATTAGCAAGGTCAATTCGTTCTCTGTCCTTCCACGAATATTTCTCAATTGAAAATTCGATTTGATTCCTTGAAAGCCTAATTAAAACCATGTTGTTCTAGACTTGCAGTTCATCTTTTGACATTGATTGCCCTTTTTTTTCTCTTTCAAATTTACACAATTTGTAGCTTGAGTTCTGGTGTAGATTAGTTTGCATTTGGATGTTTAATCTTCACTCTCCACGTGATTTATTTACTAATTAACAAAAAGAGTTAATCGGTGATGGGGTGCTTTGGTGTCTAGAGCATTGATTGAAAACTCCAATCTCATAAAGCGGGCATTGGTGCTCAAGATCGTGAGTGGTCTTCTACATTTGGTTTATAAATTTATAACTATTCGGCAAGTTGAGAGTCACTATTCGTTTACAATAAGGAATTATTCATATGAATGTGAGTAATTAGATGTGGAAAATCAAGAATTACATTTACATATTCTTTCAATCAAGCGAATAATTACTATCAACTTGGCGAATAATTATTATCAACCTAGCGAATAGTTGCAAAATTGACCACCCATTTTGATATTATCTAAACGATAACTCCTCTTCACAGACGAATAATAACAATCTATTTGACAAATAATTATTATTAACTTAACGAATAGTTGCAAAATTGACCAACCTTTTGCTATTATCTAAACGATAACTCCCTTTTACACACGACTATTCGGCAAGTGTAGAGTCAGTATTCGTTGATAATAAGAAATTATTCATATGTATGTGGGTAATTAGATGTGGGTTTATCGAAATTCAAACTCTTTTTAAAATTGTTCATGAATTTATCGAATATTCGCCAAATTCAGAGTCATTATTCGTTGATAATATGGAATTATTCGGTAATTTCTTCGTCATTATTCATCAAACACGTACAGTGCAAGTGAAATCTCATCCTCCCTACAAAAAAAAAACGTTTCCTAAAAAAAAGCAACACACACGCTTTCCCAGCAAGTTGCCTATAAAAGTGGTGAGGTCTACTGTTTTTTTAAATAAAAAGGAAAACTCTCAATTAATCTCACCCATCCATTTCTAATCAATCAATGATTTATATTTGTTAACACAAAACACAATAAGGGGGTGGGTACACCCGACCAACCTCTTGGATTCATAATCTTCAATATAACCTTAATACTTAAGAATAAGCAACAAGGGGTATGCATTTTGTACCTCTTCCGGTGTGCATAGAGCATGCCCTCAGGAGTTGGATTCACTTGTATCCTCAATTCCAACAACTCTAATATAAGGTTGTCTGTCTGCAAGCTCTCTTTTGACTAACATTAGTGAAATACATAAAAAAGGATTAGCACTACAATTAAACCACATAGACAAATCTTGATAATCTCTCACATAGAGTGAAGGAGACAGATTAACCCCCCATTTTTTTTTTGGTAGGGAAAAGTAATGATTACCCTTATGAATGTAGTCCATATATAAGTTAAGATACATTGATCACCATTCTAATCATTCCCTTATCCCATTTTTCATACAAATGTGTTACCCTTCTATTCCCTAATTTGAAGGAGGGTAACTAATACCTCTAGGATGGGCTAATAATCCCCCTCATCCTCTCCTCCAAACTCACAAAAAATGATGATCATATACATTTTATGTCTAAAATTTAATACCTTACCTTTCCATTCTCTAGTTATCTAAACAAATGAGCCCTAAGTTCTTACTTAGTAGAGTTAGAAGGTTGAAAAATGTTGTAAATCCCCATGATAGTCAGGCTTGTGCTTGACACAATTGATTGAACAAGATGACGATCCAGTGAGATAAGTATGTTCCTTGGAAGCTCCCCAAATGGTGACATTTAGGAGATAACATTCTAAAATTCAGCACTCTTATATAATCAGTATGTGAAAAGATGAAAAAAATGTCGGTCAAACCAATTTAGTGGAGATAGCATTAGTGGAGAACCAGCAACAATATAGAACTTCACAAACTAAAACAACAGTAACTCGCAAAGAAACCCTCAATCTCCAAGGTAATTAAGCAACAATCACATATTGCATGGATAAAAGGAATTTAGCAGCCTAAACGTAACCAGGATTGCCGATAATAACCCAAGAAAGCCTAGAACAAATAGAAATTGTTGGCGGAGCGACCAAGAAAGAGATGAGCAGTTTGAAATTTGAAAACAATTACAAAACCAGGAAAAAAGAAAGAAATATTGAAATCCACACAACACAAGCTTAAAATAAGGCCTCAAAAAGGGAAAACAAAAACAACTTCTATGGTTTGTATGGTGGTTAAGTATACTCTTTTGATCCTCAAGTCCTCACTTTGATATTTTATTCATATCAGTTTTAATATAACTTTGCATAGGTATGATTGGAATTCAGGAAACGGATGTCCTAATAAGTATAAAGTTGTCAGCATATTTCACATCTTTGCAATTGCATTCATCATTCAAGCGTCAAAGACTCAAAGGGCAAGAGACAAACAAAAGGTGGAAGCAACTAACCTGAATCATGAAATCCTTTTATAAAATGTTAAATTTATGAAATGGTGCACCTAAAGCAGGCCTGTTAAATGTATGAATTGATGCACCTAAAAATGTGAAATTAACAGAAGATTCAGCAACTTCAACAAATATAGCTTAACAGACGTAAACACTGGCCTAAATATCTAGTACCTATGGACAAACTTAATGTAATATAATATTCAAGTTCCCAATCATTTAAAATCAAAAGGTTTTACTTGGCAAAGTGAAGCTTTCGAATCTAAATCCCTAAACAGTTAGCAAGTAGAAATTACAATTATCAACATGAGGATCAAAATGGCTCCTATAATCCTCCATTTGCCTTTCCTTTTCAACAACAAAAATAAGGTCATATTGTTAGGATCGGAATTATATTTGCTGTATAGTTTATTTAGTGTTCATTTGGGCTTATAGCTTGGGCTGGGTATTTCATTTCTTTTATGGGCCTTTTATACAAATAGGGTTATTTGTTTTATGAAAGATAAGTGAGAGAATATCAATACAGATTCTACAGTTTTCCCTCGTCCTTCTGTTCACCATTTCATCATTTTTCCGTTACGAAGCTTCTCCACAAAATCTCAGATCTCAGGTTGAATTTTAATCCAATATGGTATCAGAGCACATATCTGATGATCTGAGATAAATCCCTTCTTTTCTTGAGCTTCTCGCTAAACAATTGTTCCATTTTCTCTGTTTCTCCAATTTAAGCTTTGCTTCCATGGCGGATGAACAACCAAAAATTGATCCAAACGATCCTTTTTATATACACCCTAGTGATCATCCTGGTATGGTCTTGGTCACACCGGCGTTCGACGAAAGAGGATTTGGTGAATGGAGACGCTCGGTTCGAATCGCCCTCTCTACTAAAAACAAAATCGGCTTCGTTACTGGGGCCATCGAGAGACCAGCTTCATCTTCTCCAAAACTCCGAAGTTGGGAGAGATGTAACGATATGGTCATCTCGTGGCTCATCAACAGCCTCAGCCCCGAAATTCGTAGAAGTGTTATCTATAATGATACAGCCCAAGGGATATGGAAGCAGCTAGAATCCAGGTTCAACAAAGTAGGAGGCACCCAGTTGTATGCGATTCAACAAGAGCTATCCACCACCGCTCAAGGTACGAGCTCATTTTCCGCTTATTTTACAAAGATAAAGTCACTATGGGATGAACTTGATAGTATGAGAAACTTGCCGTCGTGCACTTGTGGTTTTAGCTGCACTTGTGGATTTGTCTGTAATTTGGCAAAATATGAGGAAAATCAGAGAGTTGTGAAGCTTCTGATGGGGCTAAATGAGTCCTATACTTCGGTAAGGGGATCTATATTGCTGATGGATCCGCTACCTGACATTGATCGCGTATATTTCTTATTGTCACAAGAAGAAAGTCAGAGGGAAAACAAATCTGGATCCGGGTCTGTTGGTACTGAGGGCATGTCAATGTATGTTAAGTCTCAGGGTTCTTTTGGTGCTTCTAAAGGGAGTGGTTCTAACACTGGATCCAACCCTGGAAACGGTTTTGGGGCTCAACAGTCTGGGACCATGAGAGGAAACTTTGAGAAAGGAGGATCGGACAAAGGACTTGGTGAACGGAAACCACTATTCTGCACTAACTGCAAGAAAACTAATCACACCGTAGACCGGTGTTTCTTTATTATCGGATTTCCACCAGGTTATGTCGAGAACAAAGACAAGAAGGATGGGGCTGATAGGAAATTCGCAGGATCTGTTTCTCAGAATCAGAAATCAGAGTTTACAAGTGATCAGATAGCACAACTTGTGGCGTAATTACAGTCTACTGGTACGTCTCGTGGGAAAGAACCCACTGCCGACGACTTTGCAGGCTTCTTAGGTATCACTCTTTCCAATCAGATTCTTGATGGACGAATTTGGATTATCGATAGCGGGGCAAGTGGTCATATGTGTAGTGACCTCAATTTGTTCAAAAGTACTTATGCTCTTTCTAGACCTTTTATGGTTACATTACCCACTGGAGAAACTACAAAGATTAGCACAGCAGGAACTATTGAAATTGTGCAAGGCTTAACTCTTCACAATGCTTTGTTCGTTCCTGACTTCAAGTGCAATTTGATTTCTGTGGGAAAAGTGATCAGGGAGCTTAATTGCTTCGTTTTATTTACTGTGAAGGGTTGCTATTTGCAGGCTCCTTCAATGAAGAGCCCTATGAGGATTGATGACATGGTCAAGGATCTGTTCGTGCAAGGTTTCTCTGCACAAAATCAGGTTGCTGCTCACACTCAGACTACTTCAAATAAGGTGTCGGTTGCAATGGATGCTGCGATTTGGCACAAGAGGCTGGGACATTTGCCTGCGCATAGACTCCAAATTTTGCGTAATGTGAAATTGATTGATGAGTGTAAATCAGTTTTGAAAACTTGCTCTGTTTGTGCTCGCTCAAGACAGGCACGACTCCCTTTTGCATTAAGTTCTATAAAAACTTCTGCTGCTTTTGATTTGCTTCATGTTGATGTTTGGGGGCCATACCATATAACCACTCACGACAATCACTAGTACTTCCTTACGATTGTCGATGACTTTACACGGACCACCTGGGTCCAGTTGTTACCAAACAAATTTGTTGCGTTCATTGTGATGAAACAATTTTTTGCTTTTGTCAAGCGCCAATTTGGGGTTCGAGTTAAGGCTATAAGGTCTGATAATGCACTTGAGCTAGGAGGAAGTAATGAGCACTCACAATTCCTTCTTGACAATGGGATTGTACATCAGAGATCGTGTGCTGCCACTCCCCAACAAAATGGGGTCTTCGAGCGGAAGCATAGGCATATTTTAGAGGTGGCTCGAAGTCTCATGTTCGAGTCTGGATTGCCAAAGAAATTTTGGGGCGAGAGTGTACTTGTTGCAGTGCATCTCATTAATAAATTGCCTAGCAAGCTTTTAAAAATGAAAACCCCTTTTGAGATGCTTCATCATAGAGCTCCCGTGTATGACTATTTGCGATGCTTCGGGTGCTTATGCTTTGCATCAACACTTCAGCAAAGAAGAGATAAATTTGATGCGAGAGCATCTCCTTATGTGTTTTTGGGTTATCCAGGGGGCAAGAAAGGATATAAGCTCTTTAATCTTGAAACTCATAAGGTGTTTGTCTCACAAGAATGAAGGCAATTTGAGAGCCAAGATGAAAGGCAAAAAGTGAAGAGTCCGCTCGAGAGGGTGAGAAACCAAGTTGGATCAAGGTGGTGCTAAGTTTGGCGAACCAGGCACGAGGAGCTTGCTTGAGGCCGTAGAGTGATTTACGGAGTCTACAGAGATGGTGGGGAAACTGAGGATGGACAAAGCCAGGGGGCTGAGTGACATAGACTTCCTCTTCAAGATCACCGTGGAGAAAGGCATTGTGAACATCTAATTGTCGCACCGGCCAATTCGAACTTCCCGCTAGTGTGAGTAACAATCGAATTGTGGAAGGCTTCACCACCGGACTGAAAGTATCATTGAAATCGAGCCCTTGGATTTGGTTGAATCCTTTAGCTACGAGGCGAGCCTTACGACGCTCGATTTCGCCGGTTGCCAACCGCTTAGTCTTGTATACCCATTTGACAGATAGAGCATTGGCATGGGGTGGGGGAGGGACTAAGTCCCAGGTATGAGTGGCGAGAAGAGCACGAAACTCCGTACTCATGGCTTGACGTCAAGCTTCATGCTTGTTGGCGTCGGTGAACGATGTGGGTTCATCAGGTATTGGATGAGAGATGGTGGAATGGTTTTGGGGAGGTGGCCACAAAATAGTACCATCGGTTCGGTTGAGGGGTTTATGAATGTGAGCCTTAGCTCTTGTGACCATGGGATGAGATGGAATTGGTGATGGGGATGGTGAAGAATTAAAGGGATTCGACGCCGACGGGATTTCTGGAGAAGTGGGCAAGTTGGCTGAGATAGAGGTTGATGATGAAGAATTACTGGGAGATAAAAGTAATGGATCAGGAGAAGAGTTTGGGATGGGGGGAGAAGTTGGACTTGAAGAAAATAATGGGTTATTTGACAATGGTGGGCTGGGTAGTGGTAGGAGAGGGGGAAGATGGGTATTGGAGTCTGATGTAGGCAATAAGGGCCCAGAGAAAGGAAATGATTTTTCATGAAATACAACATCACGTGACACATATACCCGGGAGGATGAGAGATCCTTGCAAAGGTATCCCGTGTGGCTTGTGCTATACCCCAAGAAGACACATGGGGACGATCGAAAAGAGAGTTTATGTGAGTTATACGGGCGGAGATTGGGAAAGCATAAGCACCCGAAGACTTTGAGAAAATTAAAATCGGGAGGCTTTTTCATGAGGATGTCAAAAGGGGTGTTGTAGGAGAGGATTGAAGAGGGAAGACGATTGATTAAATAAGTGGCGGTTTCAAAGGCATAATCCCAATATGTGAGTGGGAGAGATGAGTGAGCCAAGAGGGCTAGACCGGTATTTACAATGTGACGATGACAATTTTCAATGCTTCCATTTTGCTCATGAGAGTATGGGCAAGTGATACGATGTAGAATTCCCAATTTTGTGAAAAATGGAGTTAAGGGCTTGAATTCGGTGCCACCGTCAGTTTGAATTGATTTTATGTTGGTGGAGAAATAATTTGACACAAAATTTATAAATGTGATGAGAATCTGAGGGACTTGATTTTTAGTGGAAAAAGGAAAAATCCAAAGAAATTCTGAGTGATCGTCTAAAATAGAAAGATAATATTTATATCCCCTAGTAGATATGGAGTGGGCTGGTCCCCAAACATCAACAAAAAGTAATTCAAAAGGCCGATATGATCTGGATGGTGAGGCCGGATGTGGTAGGTTATGGGCTTTAGCCCTTTCACAAGCTGGGCAATCAAAACGGGTAGGATAATTACTAGGTACAGGTAGGTTAAGCCGATGGAGAAGTTTTCTTGTGGTGACGGCAGCTGGGTGGCCGAAGCGGTTGTGCCAGAGAGAGACGGAGGATGCAGAGGCGGCAAAAGCAAGGGGCGGTGATGGTGGCGAAGCCTTATTAGTGAGTGCGTAGAGCCCTTTCTCAACGGGAGCTTGAAGAAGTGTCTTGTTGGTGGCCTGATCCTTGACAAGAAGATGATGAGGATGAAATTGACAGTATACGTTATTGTGAAGGCAAAATTGTCTTACTGAGATAAGATTTCTAGTGAGAGCAGGAGAATGTAACACATTTTGTAAGTGAAATTTATGGGAAGTAAAGGGAAGAAGAGTTGAACCGAAGTGTAGAATCGGCTGCCCCAAGCCATCACCAAGCATCACTTCATCAGTTCCGCGATAAGGAAGGGCGCCGTTGGTGAGATTGGCAGCATCAGGAGTGAAGTGATGAGTTGCAGCCGTGTCAAAGAACCAAGGAGTAGAGGTGTAATTTGCTTGGATGGAGGACGGAGGTGGTTGCTGGTAAGCCTGGTTGAATCGATTCCAACAACTGAGTGCTTCATGGCCTCGTTTAGCACAGATTTGGCATACCGGTTTGTTGTCAACGTCACCGGAGAAGGAGTATTGACGGACGCCGCGTGAGGAACCCCGACCTCGGCCTCAGAAACTGCCGCCTCTGAAAGAGCCCCGGTAAGAACCACCACCTCTGTTATTGTCAAAGCTGCCTCTGCTATCAAAACCTCCCCTGTTACTGAAATCAAAAGGGCGACCCTTGTTAGAGCCGGGGGTGGACCGGGTGGATGTATTATCGGCGGACGGTTGCTGAGGGGTGGAAGATGACGGGATAAGGGTGGTGTTTTGGAGGAGGGATTGAGTTTGGAAGGCCAAACGAGACTCGTGATTAAGAAGGTACGAGAGAACAAGGGGAGGTGTGGGTGTGGAGGTCTGAGTTGATAGAGATGTGACTACGGAGTCGTAATCCTGTCCGAGGCCAGCAAGAACGTACACTATGAACTCCTGGTCGGAGATCGTCTGTCCGGCTGCATTGAGAGAGGAAACCAACGCCTTAGCCTTGTTGAAGTAACTAGTAATCGAGTCAGAGCCTTTCTTGAGGGAGGCTAACTGCAGCCGGGTTTGGACAACATTGGCCACTGAAGTGGCTGAGAAGGTGGTACTGAGTTGGGACCAGACCTCGTGAGAGGATGAGCACTCAAGGACTTGGACAAGAATATGAGGTGTGAGAGAGGTTGTGAGTATAGCCATAGCGGTTTGATCTTTCTTGAGCCAAGTCGGGTATGCATCTGCAGTAGGTAATGGAGTTGGTGTGGTGCCATCAACAATTCCATAGAGTTCCTGGGACCGGAGATATGGAACAATTTGGGCTTTCCATAGAGGGTAGTTGTCTGAGGTGAGTTTGAGAATGCTAGAAGAGGTGGGTAGGTGGGAGGAAGAAGAGATCTGAATAGCAGGTGTAATATCCATGTTGATGAACAACAGAAAGAAGTTGAGGATAAGAGATACAAACTTTCAATACCCATACAAACTTTAATGGAGGAAAGAGTAAAACAGTGGAGTTATGTGAACAGCTGCCATAGCTTTTACTGTCATTCGTTCTGTATCTTTCAACGCTTTCTTACAAAAGTATATATACAACTTTTACCTTAGAATCATGAGATCTACATAGGGCCAGGCATCCCAATCTAAGTGGTGATAGGATTCTTCTAGAATGTAAGCAAATACAAGTGATCAAATATATTAAACTACCATCTGCAAACATCAGCTTAATATATATATTTGGATTGGGCTGGCTCGGCTATATATATTTTGATGAACCTTGGGCCTTTTGCTTTCAAACAAACAACTAAAAAAAATCAGAGATGTTCCCCTATTTTCTGAATGTTATGTGAGAATTGGGGGTATCCGTACTATTTATTACACAATGTACCCTTGTACACCCCCCTTCAAGCTGATGTGTGGAAAATATTTCGAACACCAAGCTTGCCCAGAAAGCTTGTCAAAGTGTCTACTGAGGTGAGCTTTGTAAACAAATCTGCCAATTTCCATTTGGTAGGAACATAAGTAGCAACTATGGTCTTGTCTTGCACTAAATCTCTAACAAACTGGCAATCCACCTCTATGTGCTTCGGTCTCTCATGGAAAACAGGGTTTTGTGTTATGTACAATGCTGCTTGATTGTCACAAAACAAGGAGACTGAGACAGTCTGAGGGCATTGAAGGTCACACAGTAACCACCTTAACCATTTCAATTCTGCACAAGCAAGAGCCATGGCTCTATATTCTGCTTCTGCAGAGGATCTGGACACCACTTGCTGCTTTTTGGCCTTCCATGATATCAAGGAACCACCTAGGAGTGCACAGAAACCAGATGTGGATCTTCTGGTGAAAGGGAAGCTTGCCCAATTAGAATCACTAAACACCCTGAGCTTCAAATCTGATTCAGAAGACAGCAAAAGCCCTTGGCCTGGTGATCCTTTAAGATACCTAAGCACACGAACTGCAGCCTTCATGTGAGCATCAGTTGGTTTGGACATGAACTGGCTTAGCAACTGAACTGTGAAGCTGAGATCTGGCCTTGTAATGGTCAGGTAGATCAGCTTTCCAATGAGTTTTCTGTAGTCATTTGGCCTGTCCAACTCTACCCCAACATCAGTTGAGAGTTTGACATTAGGATCCAATGGCAATTTCAGAGGTTTACACTCCTGAAGATTAGCCTCTTTCAACAAATCTAGCACATACTTTCTTTGAGAAAGAAATATGCCCTTAGATGATCTTAATACTTCAATACCCAGAAAATATTTTAGATCACCTAAATCCTTCATGTGGAAGTTGTTGTTGAGCATGTTCTTACCTTAGACAAAGCTGACACATCACTGCTCACTACAATCATATCATCTACATATACTAGAATAGCGGTAAACACTCCCTTAGTTCTTTTCAAGAACAAAGTGTAATATGCCTTTGATTGCTTAAAGCCATTTCCCAGCAGTGTAGAGGACAGTTTTGCAAACCATTGACGTGGTGCTTGCTTAAGTTCATATAGGCTTTTGATCAGCCTGCACATTTTTTATGAGACCACTGTGTCACTCACAGCTTCCCCCTCACCAGTGTACCCTTGTGGAAACCTCATGTACACCTCTTCATGAAGGTCTCCATGTAGAAAGGTATTGGACACATCCATTTGTCCAATATGCCATCTTCTTGCAGCAGCCACACCTAACAGAATTCTAACAGTTGTCATTTTGGCAACAGGAGCAAATGTTTCATCAAAATCAACCCCTTTCTTTTGCCTACAACCTTGTATGACCAATCTAGTTTTGAACTTGTCAATTGATCCATCAGCTAGAAATTTTGTCTTGTAAATCCATTTACATCCAATAGCTATTTTTCCCTTTGGCAAATCTGTCACCACCCAAGTCTTATTCTTCTCTAATGCCCGAAGTTCTAAATTCATTGCATCATATCATTTTGGATCCAAAATGGCTTGGGAAAAATATTTTGGGCCAGAAACTGAATTTAATGCAAGGACGAACGGTTGGTTTTGAGGACTCAAGTGATCATATGAACAACAAGATGTCAAAGGAAAAGCAGTTACCTCTTGGGAATTAGCTTGAGCAGTGGCAGTCACATAGTCAATCAACCAGGAAGGAGATTTGGTGTTTCTGGTGGACCTCCTCACAACTGGAGGCTGTGCAGGAACAACAGGATTTGTGTTTGACATAGGAGCTGTGGTTGGATCTGTGTTTGGAGCTGTGTTTGGAGTTGTGTTTGAATCAGTGATACATATTTCATCAGACCAAGGCATTGTTGATGGAAAGAACAAAGGTTTGGTAGTAACTTGTTGCTTGAACTCAGGGTTATAAGGAAAAATGTGTTCAAAGAATTTGACATCTCTAGACACAAGCCAAGACTGTGACAATATATTGTACAGCCTGTACCCCTTTTGTGTAGAAGGATATCCCATAAAGACACATGGAACCCCCCTTGGTTGGAACTTATCATGATCTCTTGATGGAGTATATGCAAAAGCAAGACATCCAAACACTTTGAGATGTTTGTATGTAGGAGGCTTATTGAACAACATTTCAAAAGGAGTTTTGTTGGCCAAGACATGTGTAGGAAGTCTGTTAATCAGATACACAGCTGTCAACACACTCTCCCCAGAAATGCAAAGGCAAATGAGCTTGAAAACGTAGAGCCCTTGCTATCTCTAAAATGTGTCTATGCTTTCTCTCAACCACCCCATTTTGTTGTGGTCTATCAACACATGAGGTTTGATGAACAATGCCTTGATCATGATAAAACTGCTTGCACTCATTGCTGAGAAATTCTAGTGCATTATCAGACCTTATAGTTCTGATTTTGCACTTGAATTGAGTAAGAATGAGTTGATAGAAATGTTTGATCATAGTATATGACTGAGCTTTGGATTGTAACATAAAGATTCAAGTAGCTCTACTGAAGTCATCCACAATTGTTAAGAAAAATCTACAATTGTGGTTAGTTGGAACACGATATGGTCCCCATATATCCAAGTGAATCAACTCAAAGATATCAGTGGATCTAGTCTCACTGACAAAAAAGGGAGATTTGGTTAGTTTAGACAAAGGACATACAGGACACACAATAGACTCATCTTTTATTGAAGGCACACAAGATACATGTTTGAGTTTGACTGTTGGGGCATGGCCCAATCTCATATGCCAAAGATGAAATTCATTAGGCAACACAAAATTGCTAGAAGTCAAAGAGTAAGGTTTACATAGTTGAACACAAGAAGCTATAGCTTTCTTGAGATACACAGAATCAATGGAATTGAGACTCTTGTTCACCAGATAGTAGAGACCACCACGCTCTTTACCAATCCCCAAAAGCTTCCTGCTGGCACAATCCTGTATAAGACGGAAACCAGGATAAAAGGTCACAAAGCACTGATTTTGTTTGACCAGTTTGGAGATGGACATTAGCCTGAATTGAAAGGATGGGACAAGCAAGACTTTATTCATTTGAAGATTGTTTTTTAGGGTGAGATCTCCATGATGGGTAATTTTGGATGTATGGCCATTTGGAAGGTGAATGTTTGAGGATGTTGGGTGCAATTTTGGATCCAAAATGTCATTCATCACTGGTGTCATATGATCAGTTGCTCTAGTATCCATAATCCAATCATCTGACATAGAATGAGTATTGAAACATAGAGCATTACCTGCAAAATCACCATCTAAGTCATCCTCTCCGTCATCATCAGCACCTCTGTTAGGCAGCTTTCTCAGCAGCTCTTCAAACTGTTGCTGAGTAAAGAAGATATTGCCAGTAGCTTTGTCTTTTGTCATTGCCTGAGCAACTGTTTTGTTTCCTTTAGCCATGCTTTGCTTCCTTTCATCTGACCCTTTCTTGTTCTTATTCTCAGTGCTAGAAGCTCCTTGCTTTTGTGGAAATGTTTTGGACTTTGAATGCCAGCTTGGGTATCCAATGACAGCCCATCATTTTTCTTTGGGATGCCATTTGTTTCCACAAATCTTGCACTTCTCCTCTGATTTGTTGTACATAGCCGATCTATCTCCAGAAGTATCAAGCACTTCTCTCTGAGATTCTTCTTGCTGAATCATCAAGCAAGCTTCCTCGACACTTGGTAATGACGACATCAACAAAACCTGACTTCGTTGAGCACCAAAAGACTCATCTAGGCCATTCAAGAACTGAAACAGCCTTTGCTCTTGCTTCAGTTGATCGACTTTTCTCAGATATTCAACAACATCTGCCGACGCCCCAATCAACTGTGGCAAGCTATCCATTGCATCCAGTTCTTCCCATAGAGCCTTCATTTTCGTGTAATACTCATTGATTGAAATTCCAGTTTGCTTCATCGAGTAAATTTCCCTATTGATCTTATACTTTCTTGATCCATTACTCAATGAAAAACGTTTTTCCAATTGAATCCACATTTCTCTAGCAGATTGAACATACAACACCGATTTTGCAATTGAATATGAAACTGAATTCATAATCCAAGCTATTACCAGATTGTTGCAGGTGTCCCATTGATCTGCTTTCTGTGGATCATTCGAAGCTCTGATCACAGTGCATGTCACGAATCCAAGCTTTTGTTTGGTTGACAGATTGATCTCCATGCTTCTTCTCCAAGATCTGTAGTTTCCGGCACCCGCCAGCTTTTCCGACACCACAATCGTCGTCGGACCATCTGATGGATGTAGGAACAAGGGGCTCTGCAACTCTGCGTAGGAAGGGAACCTCCGATCCGCCGCCATGCTTCTCCAATCAATTCCACCGACTTAGCTCTGATACCATGAAGATTGAAACAAGGTGAAATTGGGAGAGAAAGAGAGAGAGAGAGTTGATGCTGATGAGCCAAAAAATTCTGTTAGATTTCTTGCACTATTCGAATGAGTTACACAGTGAGCAAAGCTCACAATTTATGACCATTGTCTAACAACTTCTCTAACAAACTACTTTACAAGCCTAATTACAAGATCACACCCTACAAACTATTTATTACACAATGTACCCTTGTACACGTACAAACTAGAAGTGGTTAAAATTGGGGATGAGATAGGGGTAGACTGCAACTCATTTCTTGATATCCTGTAATACCAAACAAGCATATTAGATATCAAATTTGATACCCATATCCCTAATATCCATATCTGATACCCATATGTAATATCAGAATATAGATACCAAACAGGGGCTAAATCACCTCCAATATGGAATGAAAATCAACTAGACGAGGAAGGAATCAGCTAGTTGTAAGTGTGATGAAGGTGAATGCAGGATGTTGAATTTTGATTTTCCTCCTCCGTCTCCTCCTTACCTCTTACGCACGTCAAAAAGAGGTGATTGAGTAGGATGATCTCGGACTTGGACTCCCACCCGCTAGTGTCGAAATCGCAGAGAAATCCACCAGCATCGACCACCGGGGGCTGAAATTCGTAGCCTAGACTTGGACTCCCACCTGCTGGTGTCAAAATCACAAATGGATGGAGCATCGTTCTCTAATCGAATTGCTTCTTGGCATCAGAAAATGAAGGCGGCGAAGAAGAGGATGGAATTGGTGAGGATCCATGATGTTGATTCCATCATATTTGAATCGCCAATGAAGAGGAGGTTCGCTGGAGGAGCGGATTCAAATCTCTGAGATTTGGAAAGCGAAGCGCGACCTTGTCTTTTGGTGATAGAAAGGATGAGGGGAGAACGAAAGATCTAAGGGTGTGTTTGGTAATGATATCTAGATATCAGATATCAGCTCCGATATCTGATATCTAGTGTTTGGTAGGGCTAGATATCGATATCACTTTAACTGATATCGATATCTAGTGTTTGGTATGCATAATATATCACTTGATATCAAGTGATATCTGATATCTATGTTTGGTAAGAGTCAGATATCGATATCAGTTGATATCTAGATATCAAATTTGGCCTATTTTGATATACCCATTTTTTGGGAGGTACCACTTGATATCGATATCGCCCGATATCGATATCTTGATACCGATACCTTGATATCAAGATATCAAAGATATCACCCGATATCGATACCGATATCGATATCGATATCTTGATATCTAGATATTGTTACCAAACACACCCTAAGATTTGGGAAGATGAAAAGAAAGGGTGGACTTTTCTCTAATTTGGATGTTGTAATGGACAATTTGTTAATTTGGGTCACCAAACGGCCTATTTAGCAAATTTTCTCTATAAGTTGTTCTTTTGCTATCAAGCCTATTCATAAATATTTTCTGATAGAAAATGACTTATCATACAATTTTACAAAAATCCTCTTCTCAATAGTCGTTCTGATGTCTTGTCAATAGTTTCACTCTATATCAATTCATGGTCACTTGCAAATTTTATCCCCCATGTTACGTATAACCATGCAAATATGTATTGTTATTGGTATATTTATACAAAATAACCAATAAAAAAACTCCAAAATTGGGTGATGTACACAATGGATTTTCAGGTCCTATGTCACAAATGTACAATTTGTATTGTACGCTATTAATGAGAAAGAATTGGAAATGACATATCAATTGAGATGATTATCTCAATATGAACCTACTAAAATTTAATAAGGTCCAAATTTAACATATCTACAGAGAAATTAATTGTGTAGCGGATAGTTTGATCATTTTTATTTTCCAACTTCCCCTTAAGGTTTTTTTTAACAAGTGAAAATTCAAACTTCCCTTCAAGTTTTTGTCTGTAAACCACATGATTGTTTAATCTAATCACTTTTTTAAAAATAAAAATTAAAAAAGGGGCTTACTATTTACACGGTTATTTTTTTTCCGTTTACACGGTTTGTAACCGCGCATTACGAGTGCGCGGATCACGGATTTTTTAAAAAAAAAAAATTGTGATTCGCGTACTCGTAATACACATTTGCCCTTTTTTTTTTTAAAAAAAAAACAAAGTCTGTGTACGCAAATAAAGCTGGATGTGTTTATGTAATTTATGCAAATCTGCAGCTGTGATACGGAGTAAAAAAAATCTGAAGCTGTGATTTGACTAGTGTACAGATTTACAGTTGTACTTGGAAATTTGAAATTAAATCAAACCTCCGCCCTACCTTTTTGCCCTTTTTTTTTAATTTTGATAAATTAAAGAATAAAGAGAACTTACCTGCTGCCCATATCCTCGACCTCCATTGTTATCAGCTTCACCTTCATTTAGCGTTGCGACTTCTTCGACTTTCTCGATCCCTTTAATGAGCTTCTTGACATCGTTAGGGAGGATATCAGAATCCATATGAGCCATTTCATGTTTGTAAGCTCTCCGCACAAGCCGGCGACAATCTGCAGCCTGCAAGCTGTGCAGAGACGACGGTCCAAAAAAAATCCTTGGCATGCCGAAGGGAGCTGAAAGATCAATGGCGTTGGGAGGTTCAATGCCAAATTGCCAATTCAATCAAAGGAAATAGGCAGTGTTGTCATGTCGTGTGGCGAAGGGCTAATGGCGTCAGAGTGTAAAATCCGGGTGCAACAGATCGAGATCCTCGCGTTCCGGTGCCTCGCCTGCGATTGCTCCCATATGCGCTCTCGCTGTGCGCAAACTTGGATCCGCACTCTCGTAGTGCGCAACTGCAGATATATGTAGATTTCACAGAAATTCCTCAGCGCTTTCGTGGTGCGCAATCGCAAATGTTGGGCCGTGCAAATGGCGATAATTTGATCGTGTATATAGCAAATCTGTTACAAAAAGTAGAGAATATATACATCGCAAATTATCATCCTTTTAGACGTTGTTTAACGTCGAATTAGACGATAAACAACGTCGGATTGGATGTTGCTAATTAGAGAAGTTGTTGATGTTACTCGTTAGCCATGGATGATTTGATCTAGTGGGATGCCATATTGGATGTTGATTCTAAGGGTCAAGTAAGATACAATTTTTTTTCAAGAGAGTGTGTATGTGTAATGTAAGGGTTGAAACGTGACATTGTTTTTTGTTTTTGTTTTGTAAGTGGTTGGTAAAACCGGCAGATGGAAACACTATCACATACAAATACAACTACCACGCATGAAATAGGAAAAAAAACGTATTGAGCAGATTAAACCTGCAACACTATAAGTGGAACCAAGGTCAAACGAAAACCAACTAGTCGAAGAAACAAACGAGGACCAAGCTAAACACCACAACGATAGCACCGCTGGCCAGCGGTACATCAAGACTCAATCTCCTGTGGGTACTGAAGACAGTGCTCCAAGGAAGTGTCTCCTAGAAAACGGAGTTGTCATAAACACATCACTTTGACTCTGACGAGTCCCGACTTAGATCGTTGTACCTTGAACATCTCAAAGCATTGTCAAGAAAACTCATAGCATTAACACGAAAAAGCCTGAACAAACCTTAGAGCCCAATTAGATGGAAATGGAACAAATCCTTGTTATCCATGGGTGCTGATGTAGGAAGCAACCCCCGAGCTAGGAAGGAGCATGGTAAGCAACAGCGGAGCGGCAAGTGTCAAGAGTTGGATGAAGGGTGAATAAGGATCTAGCCAGAGGGGAGTTACGGTACTCCCAAGTCCCAACACGGCAGAGATGAAGAACTCAAGCTCCGATGGTGGTGAGTGGGGTGGTGCAGTGGAGTTTTTATCCCTCAAGGGGTTTTGTGGCGTTAAGGGGGTGGTTTGGTCTTTTGGTGTTGAAAAGGGTTGTAACGACACAGATTATAAAATCCGGGTTACGTTTAGAGGGGAGAATTATCCCTTTGCCAAATCTTGCAATCCAAGTACGAGCTTCTTATTTATTATCTTGAAGTTATAATCCTGTTTATGTCTTGAGGATTCAACAATGTAATACAAGAGAAAGGGGATTTCACAAAGGAACAAAAAGAGTGTAAATCAAAGTAAATACAAAATGTTTCTAAATGACAAACTTAACCAAAACGTTTGTAAAGTCAAGTTGTAAAATGTGTGAAGTCTGCTTAACACTCTCTTCCCATGAGAAAACTCTGCCATAGAAGCAAATCAACAAGCAAAAGAGAGCGAGTGCCTAAAACTATACAATGACTCAATGAGTCAAGGTCGAGCCACTCACGCAGGTCCCAAAGACTTTGCTGAGGACATATAATATGCATATACCTAGAAAAAAGATGATCTTATGCAAGGCAGAATAATAAACACACAAGGCATGCTTTAATAGATATGTATATGCAAAAAGCAGTAAAGGCGCCTAAAGAATGTCAAGCAACATATCCCTCTACTTCTACACATACCCACAACCCCCTCAAGGGTGTCTATGGGCAGAGTCAACGGAGGCCAATGACTCAATCACGTACCCACAACTCAACGGTATATGGGTTGAGGCAACGGAGGCCAAGGGTGTCATATCACTACCCATAACATAGCGGTCTATGGGCAGAGACAGCGGAGGCCAAGAGGATCATATCTCATTCTCAATTTTCATCTTTATATCATGACTGTATGACTCGATGAGGTACGAACCCGATGAGGCTGGGTCATCATATGACCCTAGCAAAATGACTCTAGGACTCACAAGTTAACGACCATTCTACCGTACGCAAAGAGAAAACTGATGCTCGTTCAATTGTGCAACCTAAGCACGGTACTATATGGCATGCGGTTGCAACACTTACATACTATATAACACATCAGGTATGAGATCCAAATTCTTGAGTAAGCCCTAGTAGGAAACTTACCTGGAGTATTCACATCCAATTAATCAGCAACCAAGCCACTCAGAGAATCATCCATCAGGAAACAAGTCACTCAGAAAATCATCCAATCACGCTTGCAAGTAATAAACAAGGAATAGCTCATCAATACATATTTAATCAACACGCAAGCAGGCTTCCAAGTCAACACGGGACTAAACAATATTTTATTCGAGTAATCTAGCATTCTTACCATGCCCATCATTCTCAATTATAACCTTATTCTCATCAAGTATGAAATTTAGTTCAAAGCCTTACAGAGATCATCACTCAAGACATCTTACTTGAGACGAAGCTCGGGTTTTCCTTAAATATTTACTCAAGTAATTCATCAATTATCAAATACTCAAATACTCAACAAAACCATAAGTTCCCAAAACCAAGGTTCAACAAGTCTTATTTATCAACACTTGCATAATAAATCATGTTGAACGAGTAAACCAAGGTAAGTTGATATTTCAAGAACTCATTTTTAGGTTCAATTATAAGAACTACTCAACAACAAGTACTATAATCAAGCTTAAAGGCACATGAGTATAATAATTTGTAAAGCATATATATATATTTTATATAGTCTTACCAACTAAATTCATAATCACAACAACCCAGGCAGAGGGAGGATGCGAGAGAGAGGCAGTCGAACCCCGGCGAGGGGTGACCGGAGGGCTTCCGCAGAGGATCAGCCTACTCTTCCGAGCACTCTTTGAGGAGAGGAGTTGGGCTCTTCATAGAGAGATTTGGATTCTCCGAAGAGAGAGAGATTTATTTATTTATTTAATCAATGGATTTGATTTAATCCTCTTTCGGGTTTAGTCATAACAGTGACTTCCGATGACAAACACCAGCAGATCGCCGACCAGAAGAAGCCATATGACATGGCTTCCAAACTAGCAACCAAGCGGGGACTGGACGCTGGCAAAGGCAACAGATGGAGGTAGCGAGATCGGGACCAACGTAGTACCAACTGACGCCCGGAGCGCTTAACGGAGTGGGCGGGTAAGGAGGGAGGCATGAAGGACCCAGTAATAAGCCAAAGCCGAAACTAAGTGGCCAAACCCAGGCCAAATCGACCTAGCCGCAAACCAAGCCAAGGTTCAAGAAGCTTTGGGAGTGGAGCAACGACACACAAACAGAAGTTGCGGAAGCCATAGAGGTGCCACAAACCCCATATAGGAGGTAGATGCAAGGTGAAGCGAGATTTAGGAACCCAAATCGGTCTGAACCCATGCCACAAGGAGGAGAACGGGACCAATTAGGGACGGATGTCTCAAATTAGGGTTGGGAAGGGGATGAATAGTTGAGCGCGTTTAGGAACGTGTGGGGCTAAGCCCCGGTGTGTTCTCCTAATCCCAAACGTGCAGACTAAACACACCTCAAATCCTGCACGTCGAAATTGACGTGCAGGGTTGAAGTGGGTTAATTAATTTTTTTAGCATGTTAATTAATTGGAAAGACATGCACGTTAATTTCGACGTGTACTTTTGATGGGGGATTTGCTGTGTATATAACAACACCCAATCCCAAAAGGAGTTTGTTTTATTTGAAGCTATGGTTACATTTCAACACGGGTCTTGTTATATACACTGCAATTATTTCCGAGCCTCTTTTGGATTCATTGAGGAGGATGCTAGGGGAAAGGCTATTCCCCATCTTACTTATGTGTAGCTCGTTTTGTTTATCGTTTTTATATATTAGAGCTGAGGACTAGGGCCCTCGTTTGTTGAAAAAAAAAATGATTTTAATGAATTGTTTTCTTCCATTTTAATTTTAAAGGGTGATTTTCTGCAATTTTGTTTCTAACCTCTTTCCCCTCGAAGCCGTTGGAGGTGGGGAAAACATGGATTCAACAGAAAAGAAAAACAGCGCGATTATAGGTAGGGTTCAATTCATAACGCTGGAAGATTATATTTTTATTTTTGTATTATTCCAGGTTTTTATAGTAAGAGCAAATAAATTTATGGAAAGGTGATGTTTGTACAATCTCTGGAGGTGAGTATAAATAGCTGTCCTCCTAATCAAAGCTTATTTATTGCATTTCCAACTACCCCAAAAAATTACATAAAATACATCACCAACATCACCTTCTCTATTAGGTGCCCAAATCTCTCTTTCCTCTCTCCCTCTTTCAATCTCATTGCTGGGAAAGAGTTTTGAACTTGAAAGACCTCTAAAGAAATTAAAAAAAAATCAACTTGGAGAGAGAGAGAGAGAGTTGACCTTATGAGTAATTTAGGGATTAATGAATAAATTAAGGGAGGAGGGAGAATGAAGGGGGACTTGAGAATCACCAAACCCAATCTTTGGTTTCTCTGAATGAGTCCCCTAAAAAGGCAGAAACCAACGTGGGTTGTCTTTTTCTGGACTTCTCCATTGGTAAGACTCAACTTCTTCATTCCCTCCCTCAATACCCAACTCCTTTGTGAGCAATTTAAGCCTATTTTTGGTATGAAACTATCAATTGTATGCTGTTTCTGTCAGTAGGGTTTGGGCTTCTGGGTATCCCCTGCTAATGGAAGGGTCAAAGTTGGTTGTTGCTGTTGATTGCTGATCAGAAGGAAAAAAACACAAGGTGGGTATATTAATTCAGAATTTTTATTATTATTTTGATGCTTGTTTTCTCTGGTTTGTTTTCCATGGGGTTTTGGCCTTTTATGATGCCCCTTTTAGTATTGGGTGTTCTGAATCTGAGGTGACTGTCTCAGATCTTGTGCATATGTCTTGAATTGGTATCTAGAAGGTTGATGGATCTAATCAGTGCAACCCTGACAAGGTGTTGGTGTTTGCTGGGAAGCTTTTTGGATTACTGAGAAAAAAGAAGACAAGCTTTTGTAATTTTTTGCTATAAAATAATGAACAATTTTGAAAAGCTTCCCACTAATTCCCAACTTGTATGTGTATTTTCATTCTTCCTTGGTGGACAACATCCATTTTCAACCAAAATTGGACTGCAGGAAAGGTATCATGGGACCAACCCTTGAAAAAAGGCTTGACAATCATTACTATATATGACCATCTTTGATTTTGCGTTATTTATCTCAAGGATTCACCCAGTTTCGGATTACATTTGTAAAAAACCTCTATGATCAATTATATATTTTCCTCTCTTTGTATGTATCAAAGCAAGTAGGACAGCTTTACATGATTAGTCTATGATTCTCTGCCATTAAGTGCTAAGGGGCATTTGATTGATTTAATCCAGTTTTCTTCACTTATAAGGTTCATCAGTACAGCAACATGACAGTCGTATACGAAGGTTATCCAGCTAGTCTTCCTTGAGATCGAATTTGACAGACTTTTGCTCATTATAATTTGTTTAATGGATGATATTCTAGAAATAAGTAGGGTGTTCTTCAATTTATACTCAGTTCCTTGATTTAATCTCATCTTAATGGACAAGAGCCCGAGCATTGTGAGTTTTCAACCCTTATTCATCTAGTTTGGGCTTTCTGTATTTTGCTATCTCCCTTGCCGAGATGAGAATCTCATTCTTTGATCATTCCATCGTTACTTCCTAATTTATTTTCTTATCTGTCTTGGTAGTTTGGAGATAAACACCGTATATTTGCTTAAGCTTGCCACCCCCTGGTAACCGCATAGGATTCCAAAGGCTCTGACCCTATGAAAGATGAAGCTGGGTAAGCAATTGTTCATCTTTCACCTTGGCTTCTTTAGTGCAACTCTTTCCAGACCTACAGAGTTGGTACAACTCTCACTATAGTTCTTCATTGGTTCTAGATTTACTTCAGTGACTTGTTTGGAGTTTTTATTTGTTGGGAGGTGGTGATTTTTGTTTGTTGAAATGTATCCTTTCTCATCTTCAATTGACATGTTTCTTTCAAAACAAGTTGGAGAAATGCTTGGAAGAATTGGGAGTGGAGTCATCTTTGTTGCTATGTTTAAAGATTTTGATGTCATGAAATGATTTCATTTTGCCTGCAGAGAACAATCCTGTAAATTTACAACCAAGCCCGCCTCGCAAATCGTATAACCCTTTTGATTCTGATGATGATGCACTGGACTCTCCGAATTTAAAGTCCACCAACATGTTTCTCAAGGAAAGCGGGAATGATTTTGATCTGAAAGCATTTGACAAGAGTTCAGATAAAGTGATCTTTCACATGGATAACGGCGATTTCTTGTGGGAGGAAGCTGTGCTTGGTCAACCTGCTGCTACTGGTGATCATTCTACTAACATGACTGCCATGTATACAGATAAGAATGTGACAGAGTGTGAATTACCCGAGTTTGTGATCTGTTACAAGGAGAGCAACATTAAGGATATTGGCATCGATGAGGGGGTCCCTTCACACGAGAAGTTATGGATTCAAAGTGGCGAGGATGAGGACAAGAACCCTTCTGCATTCCTATCTCTAAGCGGGAAAACCGATGATGTTATGAAAATTGAAGAAAGCAATGACCAACTTGGTGTTCTTGACGTGCCAAAGTCTACATTGGGTAATGAATGGCAAAAGTCTGCTGTCTTGCCCACCAATGAGAATCTTGTGAATTTGGATGAACTGAACGAAGAAACGCTGACTGGACGGTATCTGGTTCATGAATTTGGTGACGACGATTTACTTAAGATCACTGAGCTACAACTTGATGTAGAAGATAGAGCATTGCCAAAGACTGCCATAGCTGAATCCGCGTCAGGTGGTTTAGTTTCAGACGTTGCACTTCGTCATGATCCTGGTACAGAAAAGGAAACAGATAAGAATCCTTGTAAAAACGCCGATTCCTCTCTACGGGGAGTGGATAACATTGATGTCATTCAAACGACATCTGAAATTTCAGTGGAGCAAGGAGGCGAAATCTCGCCTAAAGAGGTATGCACTCTAAACTATAGTTATCCGATTAATAATGCGGAAAAAAAAGAAGAAGAAGAATAAGAAGTGTTTTTGTTTAAGATGGGCTTGGTGGATTTGAATTGCAGAGTCTAAACAGGGAAGAAGGCTTGGCCAACCCCTCAGATAATGCAGCAATCCAACAATCAGTCGAAACACACGATGCAAACAAGCTGGCATACAACAGCAAGGTGGAGTCTAGGAGCATTACTTTTAATTTTGGCTCTTCAGCAAGCTCCAAAGCCGAGAAGCAAGAAGACGAGCCACAAAACCCCGAAGCTGCAACACCGCCTGCTACACAAACCATGACAAGGCAAGAAGAAGGGATCTCTGGCAGTTCGATACTAGCTAGTTCAGAAGGGAGGGTTCACGGCGAGTCAAGCTTCTCTGCTGGGATGCCGGTTCCCCTACCTTCATCCATAACCTTCTCGGAGCCACTGACATATTCAGGCAGCATTTCTCTCCGGTCAGAGAGCAGTGCTGGTACTGGCAGCACTCGCTCCTTTGCCTTCCCCGTGTAATCATCTCTGTCTAAACCCTTCCACTTGTCTCCATTCTTTATTTTTCTTAACTGTTTTTTCGCTGATCATATCTCTTGCAAAATGTACAGGTTACAGACAGACTGGAACACGAGCCCAACTCGGATGGGGAAGGGGCCGAGGCATATGAAGAAGCACCGAGGTTGGAAAGCCCTCGGTTGCTGTAAATTCTGAAAATTTCAACTCGATCGAGTTGTATAAATAGCCAAAAAAAAAAGATGCAATGCAGTGATCTTATATTTGGTAGTATAGTTGTAAGATTACTCTGTGATATACCAATCAATCTTTATTGTTTTTCATGATTTTTTTTTACCTGGTGTGGTTAAAGTAGGGTGTTTGTGTAGGCATTTGAAAGCTAAAAAAGCATTGGTCATATATGCTTTCTAACATTATTGTTTTTATTTTTCAATTGTCCTTCTTCGCCAAAAGGAGTTGAACTAGCATTACGAGCAACCATGAGTTTTACTTACCTTAACACTCTCTTTGGATGATGAGATTTTTAGAGAGGGAATAGGAGGGAAAATAAATTGAGTGTTTGGGTGGACAATTGAGAGGAATGGAAAAGAATTTAAAATTGAATAACTACCCTATTTGAACCCAGCAAAATGGTGGAATTTGATGGGAAAGTGGTTTCACTTTCTCTTCCCTTCCCTTCTCTTTCTCACTTTCCAATTACTTCCCTTCCCTAAAATACCCACTTGCCAAACAGGGTGTAAGGGTTGCTAAAAGGTAAGTCCATGATTGTGGGGTTTACCTCAGGGACGGAGCCATAAATTTATCGAAGGGGGGGCAAAGCTTTATACAAATGGTTGATTCACTCTTCGATAGATTATTTTTATAGTACGTTTAGCAAATCAAACGATGATATTTTAGTTTAAGACAATTTTTTTTGTTCAAAATGGTGGTGTTTTAATTTTAAAATCATGTCATTAGTTGTTATATTTTTTTATATCTTTAAACACACAAAAAAATACAATGTTGTTTTTCATTTTTCGTCTAAAAATATATCGTTTGAAACCTACAAAGTCAATATGCAGTTTGTTGTTCTCTTAGCATACAATAACGTGTAACAAGATATACAAACTTTAAACTTGCATAGTTTCTTATATAATTATCGAATTTAGTAATATAACCTCTTGTTTCGAAGCTCTCTGGTTGAATTATATTGACAAAATATCAAATTAAGTAAAATATAAAAGAACCCTGATTTATTAAAAGACATTTGAAATAATTAACCTGTGTTTAACTTTCAAACGGTCATAACTTTTTACTCATTTATCGGATTCAGGCTTATAATATATCAAAACGAAGCTATTGACGCGTAGAACAAATATAAGTGATTCGTCGGATGAAAGCGGGGGCATATGCTCCCGCTTGCCCCCTCCTAGATTCGTCTATGGACTTTACCTTAAGGTAAGAGGTGAGAATGAGTTATCTTGGTAGAGAGAGGTAACATTTTCTCTTTTCTAGTTTTATTTTCTTTTTTTTAATGATAAAGTAGGATCTTCTCTTTTCCATTTAGATTTATTAATTGCAATAGTGCTTAAAATAAAATAAAAATTATATTTCATTATTTTTTAAAATAAAATATCTCATTGGTTTAATTTTATTTTATTTTATAAATTGAGCCCAATTTTACCCTATATATATCTCTATCTTGATCTATTGTAGTTCCATCTATTTTCTCAAATATGGATCACAATAATCCAAATATTCACCCATTCCAAATATGTTTTTTGATCCAAAATCATATGAATTTGAAGAATAATTTGGTTGATCACTTGGGGAACCAATTCCAAGGCTATGATCCGAATTTATTGGTAGTTCAATTAGTATTTATGTATGTTATAATGTTTTTAACTTTATTTATTTATTTTAATCTAGATGTAATTGTTGTGAGCTGAATTTACCATATTTTACAGTAACTTTAATATCGTTTTCTGCATACTTTGCATACATTTGGGTTAGCTAGTACAGAATCTTTGTAGTTTATGTTTATTTTCCAAATTATGGAATCTACACCAGTTTCTGTTTAAATTCGCAGAATTCGAGACATTTTACGGCAAATCTAAGGAAGGTCAGAAAAGCTCGGACAACCACTACAGAAGTCCAAAGTCAAATAAGCAGCGGAACCAGTCGAATCAAGCTGAGAGCCCAGGCTACTCGATCTCGAGTAGGCCTTACTCGATCTAGACAAGCATGTCCGAGCACAGGCCTTGTCGACTAGGAGCCAGACCAACCCAGCGCCGGAGCCCTACTCGATCTCGAGGACCACTAGTCGAGATCGACGACACCTCAGCGCCACGCCCGGAGTTGACGAGAAGAAGAGCTGGTCGACAAGCCGAGGCCGACAAGGAGGCACTCGCTGCCAGCGACTCGACTCGCTGCAGCGAGCCTCTCGCTGCAGCGGAAATCCCCGCTACCAGCGGGCGCCACACCCGGAGTCGACAAGCCGAGGACGAGGACGAGGATGACCAGACGACACTCGCTGCCATAGATTCGACTCGCTGCAGCGGACCGCTCGCTGCCGCAGAAAATCTCGCTGCCAGCGGGATGTACCAAGTCGACGGAGAAGCCTACTCGCTCCAGCAGAAGGGGCAACTCGCGGAAGCGGAAGGAAAGACCCAACTCGATGTCGACGAGCCCTTGTCGAGGTCGACGAGACCCATGAGCCAAGTCCGAGCCACATCGAGCACCAGCTAGTCGAGCAGAGTCACCCGAGGAGCCAGTCGACAACACTCCTACTCGATGTCGACAAGGCCCTAGTCGACATCGACGACGAATCCAGAGCTGTGTGACGTGGCTTGACGAATCCTACTCGGAGTTGGAGTCCTTGGAGCCGAAGAAAGCCGAGAATCTATCCGAATTATCTACATCTATCATGAAGAAGAGAGTTTTATCCACTTGAGGCATTTAGATATATTTAGATTTAATTTCCTTGTTGCTTTTATTTATCCTTAAGCATTTTAGATATAGTTTTAGATATAGATATAGATATTCTATCCTTGATCAGCAAGGGTTAGAAGGCTATAAATAAAGCCCTAGGGGCTGGTTTTTCATTCATTCAATTTCAGAGGTAGAGAAGGAGTTCCACAGAGACAGTTTAGGGGTTCTAAGGTTTTTAGGGTTTTGGCTTTCTGCGAAAGTTGATTGCCGGAATTGTAAAGGCTTTTGAATATAGTTTAATGCAAGTTTCTTTATATACATCAATGCCTGCGATTGCGATGAGGCGTGAGTAGTCCACCCACTTCTGGGGCTGGGGTGAGCCCGACGGTGGCCATGTGAGGTGATGCAGTAAATGTCAGATCTTTTTATGCAATTCGTCTTCTATCCCTATGAGCATGATTCTTTTGCGAGAGTTGAAGGTGATCCTTGTTTGTATTATTGAAGCGAAAGTGATCTTAATGAAACTTGGATTAATTATGTGAAAAGGGTTAGTAATAATTAGGGTTTATGCGAAAGCCTCTGTATGCCTATTTGTTAACAATGAAAGTTGTTTGATGGAAAGCATGATCTTTTATGCCTTTACGTGTTACTTTGCATGGTTATCATTGTGGTGTTGATACCCTGGCCTTGGAAGTCTTTTATTATATTGATTTATTTTTGTCGAAAATCTGAGTTCTGGGTTCGAAATTTGCAATTTAAAGTTTCTGTCTTTCTTGTCGATACAGAGGAGAGCCTTGTCGATCTCGAGTAGGACCCTAGTCGATATCGAGTAGAGTCTTGTCTAGGTCGAGTTGAGTTTTCTTCTATTGTCGTCGATTTCTGAGTTTCTATTGTTCACTGCTGTTGTCGATCTCGAGTAGAAGCCTTGTCGAGATCGAGTAAAGTTGCTGCCTTGCTTTGTTCTTTACTTTCGTTTGCTTTTGTTTCTGTTTTACTTTGTCTTTTCTGCTTTTATTTCTGTCTTTCTGCTGCTTGTCTGTGAGAATCTGTTGCTACCTATGAACTGCTGACGTGCTTCCTCGTGGATTCGATCCTGACAACCTTCTACTACAACGGGAGGAAGTCTTGTATTTATTTACTGAGACAGGGAAGTCAGTCTGATCTTTATTTTATATTTATTTCATACTTGACCATCCTCCTGCAACAACAAATTGGCGCCGTTGCCGGGGAGGCAATCATTCGCGCCTTAGGTAGTTAAATCTCACGTCTACTTTGAGTTACTTTTCAGGTGTATGCGCCGTTCTGGTCTACCACCCGAGTTTGACAGCTTAGACGAACCAGAGCGTTACCTACACATCCACTCTAAACTCAAAAGGATCATGGCGGCCGCTGAAACACAAGAACAGCTGATTGCCATGCTTACAAGGGAGCTAGCCGCAAAGGATACCACTATAGCCAATGAAAGGGCAGCGAAGGAACAAGAAGCTGAGCGCGCAACGCAGGCAGAAGCTGAGCTTGCCCAATATCCAACTACTGCTGAGGATTATATGCATCCAACCCTCGTCGTGCCTGAATCGGCGATTCTTATCCCTGAAAACTCTTTTGAAATTCGCACTCAATTTCTTATAGAGCTTAAAAATAATGCCTTTTTTGGTAGATTTAATGAGTGTCCTCTTGAACATATTAAGAACTTTTCTGACATGTGCCGTACTCTTGCTGAAGGTACAACTCTGGAATATGTCAAGATGAAGTCTTTCCGCTGGTCGCTGGCCGGACCTGCACTGAAGTGGCTTGAAGGGCTGAAACCAAGATCACTGACAACATGGACCCAAGTAGAGCAAGAGTTTCTGAACAAATTCTTCCCACCCGCCAAAACAGCACATCTCCGCCAGAAAATCACCGCCTTCAAACAGAAGCAAGGGGAACCGCTGGCAAAAGCATGGGAGCGCTACAAGGAACTTCTGCGATCTTGCCCTACTCATGGACAGCCACCCTACGTCATTCAGGAGATCTTCTTCAACTCTCTTGATCAAGTCACTAAGGACAGAATCAACCACTATACTCGCTATGAGTATCTGACAATGCCGCCAAGTGACGCATGGGGTGTGCTAGAGAAGCTCACCAACTACGACAACAAGTATGGGTCTACTGCAACTTATGAAGAGAACCCATACGCCAGGCCAACACCTTCCATGCCCCTCTATGAGCCTCCTAAGGAAATTGATCCGGATGTAAGGGAACAGTACTACAGAGATCAGAACAAAAAGCTCATAAAGCAATTAAAGTATCTTTTTGTCAACCAGCCTTGCATTGAATGCGGATCGCAGCGGCACACCACTCCTGAGTGCCCACACACAGAGCAAGTCAGGATGGCAGAACACCACGAGGAGGTAGCTTACGCAGGGGGTCCAAATCGCTACATAGGGGACCAAAGGTTTCAGCAACCACAATGGAACCAAAGTGTCCCTAGGAACCCCCCGCCCTATAGAGCTCCAGGACATCCGGAAAGAGACCAGAAAAAGGATGATATACAGACAGTCCTGGAGGAAATACGGAGGAATCACTCAGAAACTAGGCATTCCTTCAACTCCGTCTACACTTAGATGCAAGGGGTCAACTCTAGGCTTGGGGAGATTGATATATGGCGAAAATCAGTTGATACACAGATTGGTCAGCTGGCAGCAGGAATCCCCAGACAGTCGGGTGCGCTCCCTGGGTCTTCAGAACCAAATCCTAAGGGAAAGACTGGGCACATCGCTGCTGTAAAACTCAGAAGCGGACATCAACTGCAAGAGCATGAGGTCGGAAAGCAGCAGAACGACGAAGAACAGCAAGTCGACATCGAGGAGGGCCTAGTCGACGTAGAGGAGAAACTTCAGAAACCTTCGTCTGCACTAAACAGCAACTCGACAACGCCCAATCTAGTCGAGATCGATAAGGACCTAGTCGATGTCGAGGAGCCCCTAGTCGAAGTCGACAAAGCTGCAGCCCCTCCGACATCTGCTCTGGCTCCGAATCCGAAAAAGAAGCTGCCTTTCCCCACAAAATCTCCAAAGGACCCGGCAGAAAAGAAATTTCAGCGCTTCATCAAGATGCTTCAGAAACTCAACGTCACCATCCCCTTCACAGAAGCTCTCAATGAAATGCCGTCCTATGTCAAGTTCCTAAAGGAGATACTGAGCAAAAAGCGATCAATGGCTGAAATTACAGAGGAATGCAGCCATTTGGACATACTAGAGAAGAGGCCGGATCCAGGTAAGTTTGCTATAACCATTGGATTTGGTCCATACAAAATTAATGCTTTATGTGATCTTGGAGCTAGTGTGAGTATAATGCCTTTAACAATTTGGTCCAAGATTAAGATAGGTGCCCTAGAGCCTGTGGATGCTAGACTTTATATGGCCAACAACACGGTGGTCATTCCAACAGGCATGGTGGACAATGTGCCAGTACAAGTAGGTAAATTCTTTGTCCCTGCTGATTTCTTAGTTATTGATATGCAAGAAGATCCTGCTTGTCCAATTATTCTAGGGAGACCCTTCTTGGCGACGGTGGATGCCAACATAAGCATAAGGAAAGAAGTGCTCACCTTCAACATCAGCGATGAGGTAATTGAGTATTCCTTTAATAAAACTGAAAGGCATACAGGTCCAATGGAAGAGGTGAAATCTATCTCAGCTGGCTACATCACCTGCGGGGAACCCAAGGTCAGAAATATGACCCCAGAGGAGCTGGAAAAGAGGGACATGGAGGCCCAGGTGGAGGAGATCATGGCAATCCTAAAGGAGGACGCAGAAAATCCAATCGACACAAATGAAGGTACGTCGTTATGGATTAATTATTTCTCGGATGCCTTGACAGGAACTAAGTATGGGGTCAAGATCGACCAAGACTCCTCGACGTCGAGGACCCTAGTCGATCTCGACAAGACACAGAAGCCTCCACCAGCACCAGCGTCATCGAGCAGCAACACAGAAGCTGAGGGCTACTCGACATCGACTAGGCTTGTCGAGATCGACCACCACCAGGCTCCACCAGCTCCTGCTTCCTCGACGGTGCAGCCACCAGGAGCAGAACCCTACTCGACATTGAGTAGGCCACTCGATGTCGACAAGCCCTCGACTTCACCAGCTCCTGCATTCTCGAGCAGCCCACCACCAGAACCTGCGGACTCGTCGAGATCGACTAACCCTAGTCGAGATCGACCAAACACTGTGGTCCCCGATTCCGTCGCTGCAAAGGTAAGCCAAGGTATGAATCTCTCTTCTCCTATTTCCATTAAAGATCTATCTATACATGGGAGAGGTTTGCCTTGGTATGTGCGCTTATGTAGGATATCCAATGATGAGCCCAAGGAGTATGAAGTTGGAGACAAGCTCTATGTCTCTAAATCAAAGGATCATTGGTTCCGTAACAAATTCAACAAGAAGTGGATAGGACCTTTCGTGGTGAACAAGATCCATTCTGGAGGATTACAGCTGATGGACAAGAATGGAGTCTTATTTGAGGCCCGGGCTACATGGGCCCTGCAAATGCCACCTTGAGCTAAATGGAAAGTCGGCCTAGCGACTATAAAATCTAGAGCTTGTACATAGACTTTTTAGGACTTTTTGAGACTTTGTTTTTGGTTTGAAACACTTTTAGTTTTGCTATTGTGGGTAAATGTCTTCTACACTTTTCAGGTCCATGGATAGAGGCAAGCTATATCAACATTCATACTCAGCCCAGGAGGTGCTTCCATTCGAAATTTAGAGGCCCTGCATATCAGTCTAGTGAGTTTCTTTCTTTACCCTTGTTTTTATACAGTGAGGACACTGTAATGTTTAAGTATGGGGTGGGGGAAGGGCTTACTTTGTGCATATTTGATCATATTTGACAATATATGTGCATTATTTCTTTGGATTGCTACATGTCTATTTTGGAATGCATTATTTATCTATGTGCTTATATGCATGATTTCTAAAAGTTTGAAAAATGACCCCCATTGAAAATTTTGAATAATGTCATGGAAGCTTATATTGAACTCGACGATGCAAAATTAGATTCATCAGAGATATAGCATGAAATTGCCTAGTAAAGGGAAGTCATAATGAAGTGCATATTTTTATGAAAACCATAGAAGGAGGTAAAATTTGAAGTTGCTTTTGACATGTTGCATGATAAGATGATGGAGGACTTTATATTTCCATATAATGCTCATTGTTTGAAATCCTAGCCTTACCTATGCTTATGCATCACAAAAGCCATAATATGCCTTATTTCAATTATCGCTCCACATGACCTAAATATTTGCCATTCTTTACCTTATCCGGGGATTATGTTGAGAATGATGTTACATTATGGAGATTATCATATGGTGTTTGTGTTATGATTATTATCATTATTGGAGTTTGGAAGGAAATTGTTTGAAATATATGGAAAATTTAATGAGTGAAAGAAAATCCAATCACCTCAGGAGATAAAGGTAGATTGACCCTGCTCTCTAAGATAATAGTTTGGAGAGATGGGACACATTGTGAGGAGTCCAAGGCACTAAGTATCCGGGGCCATTCATGACACCCATGTTTGCGACTCGCGAGAAGGCAGTGCTGAGGTCAGAGAGGTAAAAGCATTATTATTGATAAAAGCATTATGAAAGGTGATGAATCTTATGAAAAGAAATGTGGAAATTCAAGTTTGGAAATACTCCATTTCCCCGGATCATTAGCACCACATTGCCAGAAATTGCCCACCTTTTAGCCTTTTACCAAATCTACTCCTTGTTTGAGCTTAAATTGAAGTCTTCTTGATTATCAATGCTTTGTCACTTATGAATGTTTTTTTTGCATAACCCTCCTTCTGTGAGTAGATGTTGCTTTGATATAATTGCACATGCATGGATTTGTGACACTAGTACCTTTTCGAGGATGGCAATTGATTGTTGGGTTATATAAAGATGAATTTGAAATGTTGAGAGTTTTGATTTCTTCCCCTGAATGACAGATAAAAGTATTGCTTGAGGACAAGCAAGCTTAAGTATGGGGTGTTTGTTGTGAGCTGAATTTACCATATTTTACAGTAACTTTAATATCGTTTTCTGCATACTTTGCATACATTTGGGTTAGCTAGTACAGAATCTATGTAGTTTATGTTTATTTGCCAAATTATGGAATCTACACTAGTTTCTGTTTAAATTTGCAGAATTCGAGACATTTTACAGCAACTCTAAGGAAGGTCAGAAAAGCTCGGACAACCACTACAGAAGTCCAAAGTCAAATTAGCAGCGGAACTAGTCGAATCAAGCTGAGAGCCCAGGCTACTCGATCTAGACAAGCATGTCCGAGCACAGGCCTTGTCGACTAGGAGCCAGACCAACCCAGCGCCGGAGCCCTACTCGATCTCGAGGACCACTAGTCGAGATCGACAACACCTCAGCGCCACGCCCGGAGTTGACGAGAAGAAGAGATGGTCGACAAGCCGAGGCCGACAAAGAGGCACTCGCTGCCAGCGACTCGACTCGCTGCAGCGAGCTTCTCGCTGCCGCGGAAATCCCCGCTACCAGCGGGCGCCACACCCGGAGTCGACAAGCCGAGGACGAGGACGAGGATGACCAGACGACACTTGCTGCCAGCGATTCGACTCGCTGCAGCGGACCGCTCGCTGCCGCGGAAAATCTCGCTGCCAGCGGGATGCACCAAGTCGACGGAGAAGCCTACTCGCTCCAGCGGAAGGGGCAACTCGCGGAAGCGGAAGGGAAGACCCAACTCGATGTCGACGAGCCCTTGTCGAGGTCGACGAGACCCGTGAGCCAAGTCCGAGCCACATCAAGCACCGGCTAATCGAGCAGAGTCACCCGAGGAGCCAGTCGACAACACTCCTACTCGATGTCGACAAGGCCCTAGTCGACATCGACGACGAATCCAGAGCCGTGTGACGTGGCTTGATGAATCCTACTCGGAGTTGGAGTCCTTGGAGCCGAAGAAAGCCGAGAATCTATCCGAATTATCTACATCTATCATGAAGAAGAGAGTTTTATCCACTTGAGGCATTTAGATATATTTAGATTTAATTTCCTTGTTGCTTTTATTTATCCTTAAGCATTTTAGATATAGTTTTAGATATAGATATAGATATTCTATCCTTGATCAGCAAGGGTTAGAAGGCTATAAATAAAGCCCTAGGGGCTGGTTTTTCATTCATTCAATTTCGGAGGTAGAGAAGGAGTTCCACAGAGACAGTTTAGGGGTTCTAAGGTTTTTAGGGTTTTGGCTTTCTGCGAAAGTTGATTGCCGGAATTGTAAAGGCTTTTGAATATAGTTTAATGCAAGTTTCTTTATATACATCAATGCCTGCGATTGCGATGAGGCGTGAGTAGTCCACCCACTTATGGGGCTGGGGTGAGCCCGACGGTGGCCATGTGAGGTGATGCAGTAAAGGTCAGATCTTTTTATGCAATTCGTCTTCTATCCCTATGAGCATGATTCTTTTGCGAGAGTTGAAGGTGATCCTTGTTTGTATTATTGAAGCGAAAGTGATCTTAATGCAACTTGGATTAATTATGTGAAAAGGGTTAGTAATAATTAGGGTTTATGCGAAAGCCTCTATATGCCTATTTGTTAACAATGAAAGTTGTTTGATGGAAAGCATGATCTTTTATGCCTTTACGTGTTACTTTGCATGGTTATCGTTGTGGTGTTGATACCCTGGCCTTGGAAGTCTTTTATTATACTGATTTATTTCTGTCGAAAATCTGAGTTCTGGGTTCGAAATTTGCAATTTAAAGTTTCTGTCTTTCTTGTCGATACAGAGGAGAGCCTTGTCGATCTCGAGTAGGACCCTAGTCGATATCGAGTAGAGTCTTGTCTAGGTCGAGTTGAGTTTTCTTCTGTTGTCGTCGATTTCTGAGTTTCTGTTGTTCACTGCTGTTGTCGATCTCGAGTAGAAGCCTTGTCGAGATCGAGTAAAGTTGTTGCCTTGCTTTGTTCTTTACTTTCGTTTGCTTTTGTTTCTGTTTTGCTTTGTCTTTTCTGCTTTTATTTCTGTCTTTCTGCTGCTTGTCTGTGAGAATCTGTTGCTACCTAAGAACTGCTGACGTGCTTCCTCGTGGATTCGATCCTGACAACCTTCTACTACAACGGGAGGAAGTCTTGTATTTATTTGCTGAGACAGGGAAGTCAATCTGATCTTTATTTTATATTTATTTCATACTTGACCATCCTCCTGCAACAACAGTAATAAAATATATTTATATTAACTACTTGCTACATTTATATATTTATATATAAAATTATAAATAAAAATAATTCACAATAATATATGATGATACACGTATAATAAAGGGAAAGATATACAAAAGGAAAATAAAAAGTGAAAATAAATTTGAAAAGAGGTAAAAGATGTTTTCCATGGTTGTAGAGCAAACATTTTAGAAAGATGTAGAAAAAGTGAAAATTATTTTAAACAAAAAAATAAATGAGTTGTAAAGTTGTGATAGGAAGATGGAAAAAAAAGGGAGAAAGAGGTTACCTCAGGATTGCGGATGGTCTCAGTTCATTGCATTTTTAGGGCGTGTTTGCAAGGGGATGGGAGGGGTGGGGTGGAAGATTTTTTTAGGGGTCCGAGCCTACGTGTTTGGGCGGAGATGGGAGGGGTGCTGAAGGTGAAGATTAATGGTGTTTTGGGGTGGGAGAATCCCCAATTTTCCTACCTTCAAAATTGGGATGGACGGGATGGGAAGAATTTTGGTATCTCCTTCAAAAAACCAATCCTCCTCTCCACCACCACTGCCACCAATCAAGGAATCTCCGATCCACTGCCACACCACCAGCAGCTTGAGCCAATCCAGTCGCGCTCACCTCCGATAACCAATGCCTCCGGCAATCAGCCACACTTGCCAAGTGCAATTATAAAGTAGCCCTGCCCAGGTGCAATTATAAAGTAGCTTGCAACCAGGTGCCTTTGTACACAGATCAACATTGATAATAAAATAATAATAAAAAGAGGTCGAATTGAGATGGAAGTTACTTCCAACATTAGAGAAATTTCATAATGCTACATCAATCGCTGGCGATGGCTGCTTCCTCCCCTAGGGCTTCGACGGTGGCGGCTGCTTCCTCCCCTCAGTTGATTCAATCGCCAGACGGTGAGTGCTGGTCGCGGAACATGGCCTGCTTTTCTCGATAGAGGTTTGTTAATGGTGGAAGAACATATTTGGTCAAATTAAAATTGGGGATTTAATCGATTGATGGCTCTGTATTGCAGCAATGGGAAAGTTGAAAATTAAAGGGGAAAGGTGACAGTGTTTTTGTGTTTTTTTTTTATTTCATAAAAAAACCTATCTTCATCCCACTAAACACACAGAAAATTATTTTTCACAAATAATCTTCATCATCTCCATTCAAAATACGCAGGGACAAGTGTTGTGACTTGTAATGTAACACAAAACAAACAATCAAACCGTGATCACATGATTCAAACTTTAGTACTTAACTATTGCCATACTTCTTCTTTTTATTGGATAAATGAGGTTTTAGGTTTGCGCCCGATAATAAAGGAGAGAACAAGGATTTCTTGTCTTTATACACTCTTTACTTAAAAGTGTAAAACTTAAAAGGGGGTTACAAAATAAAAATATGTTTTTTTTTTGTTATAGTTACTGTGCAATTTGTTACCGATTTAATTTTGCAACTTGGTAAGGAGAAATTTGATAAATGCAATAAAAAGTTGAAGGAAAAAAATTGAATAATATAAGAATTTCGCAACAGACCTATTTTTGTAAAATAAAATTCAATTTTTTTTTTGGAACAAAAAGTTGTGGAGCTCCTACAAGTGAGTTTCATATAATTACAAAAATAATACAATATTAACAGTTATTTACAAAACCACCCATATTATTATTGAAAAGATAATAATTCCTCGCCACCCATTATATAAATATGAATCATGGTACATTTTTTGTATTTAATTTATAAAATCAATTATCATGAATTTGTAAAGGATATTTTTAATAAAGGGTAATGCACAAGTTTAATTTTTATAAAAGATGTTTTGCACAAGTTTTAAAATCACCCTTTATTAAATTTTATTTACAAAAATATCCTTCATTTTGGAACTTGTACAAAACCTTTTATTAAAAATATCCTTTACAAATTCATAATAATTAATTTTATAAAATAGGGTAAATTGAAGAAAACCACCCGTTAGATAGAGTGATTTGCCTCAAACCACCCTTTAAAATAAAAACCGCAGCAAACCACCCCTAAAAGAGCATCTGTTAACATATAACCACCCGACCTAGGGTTCCGTTTCTTGACCGTCAATTAACTAAAAAAAGTCGTAGGTGCCAACTTTCGCCTCTTCCAACTATGACCAGTCAAACTTGGTAACCTTCATCCATGGTGTGAAGCACTACTTACAACCATTGAATCTCGTTGAACCACCATATTAACTAGGACTGGATAAAAATTACCATGAAAACCGAACCAACATGTACCAACCGAACCAACATAATTGGTAACCAATTATATTGGTTACCAATATAATTGGTTCGGTATACCGAACCAAGTTCCAAAACTTGGTACGGTAACGGTAATGAGAATGAAAAAGTTGGTATTACCATTACCAACCAATTTCAAATTGGTTGGTACGGTAATACCAACCAATTCCTACCAAACCAATTATATCTAGTTTTATTTTTATTTTTTTAATTTATTTTGTAATTTTTTTATGTTTTTAACTTTTATTTTTATTTTTTTAACTTTTGTTTTTCTTTAGAAAATATTTTTAATCAAGGGAGAAATACTAACTCGACCTCGATTAAGACGAAAATCTATACCCTATACCGTTAGTCGGAATAATACATTCATACTACTATGTTGATTTTGTTTTAGTGTTTAAACACTTTGTAATAACTTTAAAGTTTTATGTTGCTTTCGTCCTTAAATATAGTCGGTTTGGACGAAAACCTAAGCATTGGAATAATTTATACGTTTTTATTAAGTTGTATTATATTTGCATGTTTTTTTTCTCAATACTAGAAAGTTGGTAAATTACCATTACCAACACGTACCAACCAACTTAATTGGTAACCAATTAAGTTGGTACAACACCTTCGGTGGTTGGTAATGGTAGGGGTTTTACGATTACCAATTCAAATTGGTTGGTACATGGTAAACGGAAAAATGAATTGGTAATGTACCAATTCCACCCCTAATATTAACAACCAAATTTCAATGTGCTTCTTGAAGCCACATAAAAATGGACAGATTTTTTTTCCATCAAAACTTCTAATTTGGGCATTTGATTTTGTTTGTATAAAGTTAAGACTTTTCGATTTCGAAACATAAAACAACTAAAAAGCCCTAAACGCAATCTCTAGTTTACTAATTGAGATCTTCAATGGCAGATTCAAGTTTCGTTAGTTTGAATAGCGCGGAAGAAAGTGATTTTTTTTTACAGATTTAGGGATGACCTTGATAGATCTGTGCGCGAAATTAAAGAACAAGTGATTTCAAGATAAACATTAAACTGGTGAAAAACTAAAAAGTATTGGATTAGGATTTGGATCTAAATTGGATTTGTTGTATATAGCTGGTTGAATCAATTCAAATGTAAATTTTTAGAGGAGGATGTTTTACATTTTGACTAGAAAAGGAAAATTTAATCAAACTTTGATGGTAAATTGGCAATTTAATCAAGCCTTCACGATGCTTTCATAAAAGGGTAGCATTTGGTTAACATATATACTTTAAAGGGTGGTTTGTTGCAATTTTTATTTTAAAGGATGGTTTTGAGCAAATCACCCTATTTAAAGGGTGTTATTCTACATTTTAGCCTATAAAATTGATGTGCGCTCATTTCACCATGTTTTATGTCTATCTTTTATGCCAATTTTTATGTTATATTTGCATTCTATGATGGGATTATTAGGAATCTGTGCAGTTAAGCTTAATATTTCAAGATATGCAATCTATACAAGGTTTGATTTGAAATTCAGGAATTTAGAGATGATTTGGAGAAGTTTGGACACACTTTGGAGCTTAAAGAAAAGTCATGAAGACATTGGAGAAGCTAAGGAAGAGTACATGATGATGCAGCCGGAGAAAGGCCCACTTTTTGCCATTCATCATTTTGAATCAAGTTTTGATGCCTTTAAGGGAGTTGTATCCCTAAAAAATAGCTTTCCAACGCATACTCATATGCATCAATCGAACGAACGAGGACTCGGGAAAGTGCGTTTCAAAACGGAGCAGAATGCTGAAAGTTGACAGTGCACTCAATATCGACTGAAACTGACTCGATATCGACTAATTTCACTCGACATCTACAGAATAACTCGATACAACATCACAAGACTTGACATCTATACCCCTTGACTCGATATCGACCCAGCCTTGACTCGATATCGATTCTTTGACTCGATATCGAGTGACCTATAGAAGCAGTCCGACGCGTTTTTGGAGTCCGAATCAAAGGGAGATTACTTAGCCACGAAGTGAAGATCTTTTATCTACTTTGATGAACATCTATCCTCTTTGGTTGAATTCATATTTAACTATGCGAATTTTATTTCTTTCATATTTATTCATTAGGAAAGATTTGTCTTTAGATAGATATAGATAGATGATAGATAGATTGCTTTCCTTGGGTAGCAAGGATTGAACCCTATAAATAAAGCCCTATGGGCTGTTTTTTCATTCATTCAAGTCAAGTCGTCTTCGGACACAAATAGTTAAAAGGATGAGAGGAGAGAGGCGAGAGAGTGGAGGAGAGGAAGGAGACGAATGGTTGTAAGTTTTAGATTTTATTTTATGATAAAGTTATTTTCTTTTATTACGTCTTGTTTCTAATTTCCTTCTTCTAGGATTGGGGCGATCCCAACATAGATATGTGTGTTTGATGTATGAATTTATGAATTTGTATGTCTTTATCATCTTCTATCCTATATGCATGATTCTTCTACGAGAGTAGTAGGTGATCCTTATTTATATATTGAAGCGAAAGTGATCATATTATGAATTTGGATTAGTTATAGAAAAAGGATAGTAACACGTAGGGTTTATGCGAGAACCTCTATATTCCTATTTGTTAATAACGAAAGTTATTTGATATAAAACATGCATCTTTATGTGATTTATAATCTACACAGATATATGTTGCGATGATCCCTAACCTTGAAAGTTTGCACTTTTATTATCTTTATTTTTGCTATTTTCCGCTTAAATTCTACACAGGTTACCCGACATCGACCAACTCTTAGTCGACGTCGACAGGAACCTTACACCTCTTCCCGCTATTCCCGAACCCCGAAACTAAGTAAACCTAGAACCGTTGACTTCTCTCCTGAGGACGAATTTGACTCCACTATTATATATCGGGGTCTTGACTACAAATTTATTTGGTTGAGAAACCCTCTCATCAAAAATAAATACAAAAAATTTAGCATAATTCATATATATATAATGGGTGGTTGAAAATTGTTAACTTTTCAATAATAGTGGGTGGTTTTGTAAATAAGTGTTAATATTATGTTGTTTTTATAATTATATAAAAATATCTTCCATTTTTTTTAAATAAAAAATAATTTTGATTTTTTTATATTTAAAAAATAGGTTCACAACAAGTTGCAGAGTTGCCATATTATTTAATTTTTTTTTTCCTTTGAAATTTTATCGCCTCTAACAAGGTTCTCCATAACGACTTGCTATATTTTTGGCATAATTCATATTTACATAATGGGTGGTGGAAAATTGTTAGCTTTTCAATAATAGTAGGTGGTTTTGTAAATAAGTGTTAATATTGTGTTATTTTTATAATTATATAAAACTAACTTTCATTTTTTTAAAATAAAAATAATTTTGATTTTAAAAAAAAAAAATAGGTCCACAACAAGTGGTAGAGTTGCCATATGATTTATTTTTTTTCTTTGAATTTTTATCACCTCTAACAAGGTTCTCCGTAACAATTTGTAGAATTAGGTCTGCAACAAATTGCAGAGTTTACGGTGTTTTCAGGAATAATTAGTAGTGCATTTAACAATCGCAAACATAAAAGAATTGTGAGATGACAAATATATATATATATATATATAGGATATGAACAATGTTTTACCCTATTTGGCTGCTTAATAATGAGTGTTATATTATAATGCGTATAATATAATTAAATATAATTTTGTATCCCCTCCATTAAAAAATATAAGTCATTCGTCTTAGCATTTTTTAAGATATTAAAAAATATACAAATGTCAATCCATTAGCTTTTATACACATTCAATTAGGAGCAAAAATGATGTCAATTATATTATCTCAATTTAATTCTTAATTATTTACTTTTTTCTTTTTTAATTATTAAATTTCCAATAGCATATAATTAAACAAAAGGAGGAAAATTATAAGTTAACAAATTTAACCAAGATTCGGACGGAATAATTCTGGGGGTGGTTGATTGGTGATAAAAGTTATTTATAGGATGGTTTCCCGAAAATATAAAATTAAGGGGTGGTTTATGACAAAAACGGATAAATTTAAAGGGGTTTCATGCAATTTGGCCTATGTACTATACAACTCATATATTTGGTCTCTTTCTAAATATTAAACATAAAATTGTGAATGAGATTATGGAAACGGGTCTCAAATCCAACCAGAACCAACTTGTAATTGTAATTTTTTTTATTAGGAAAGAATTCAGGCGAGCGAGCTCTAGCCGGCAACATCCTTTCGGATGAAATCTATAAGACCTAAATCGTTGTGAATATCGACACCCCGGGCAGAGTGGAAAAGGTGTGCAGCCTTATCAGCCACTCTGTTGCCTAAACGGGGAACATGAAAGAAAGAGACTTCTTTCAAAGTCGATAAAAGGAGTTTAATATTTGACATGATGAGCTCAATTTCCTAAAGACATTTAGAGTTTTGATTGAGGTGGTTTATAATTATACTAGAATCACCTTCAATGTGGATTTTGTCGATATGGAGTCGAGTTGCGTGTTGGATTCCTAGTTTTAGAGCAAGAGCCTCTGCTTTTAAGGGACTTTGTTTACCAAGCTTTTCATAGCATATTTGTATTGGGCGTCCTTTCCAGTCCCTGATTATGACTCCAGCTGAGCTATCATTGTTTGTAATTGTGGATCCATCAAAATTGAGCTTGAGAGTTCCTCACGGGGGTTTCTGTCATGTAACTCTATCCTGCTTTTGTTTCTTCTTTGGTTGGTTGGGGCGTTGTGTGTGTAAGAGGAAATCCTCATCTAGACTACACTCCATTTGAGATGTTTTCCTCCAATTCTCCTTGTGAGTTTTGATAATAAGTAATAAAGTATTTCTAAGCGGGAAAGGAACCTGCTTGAACACGAGTTGGTTTCGACTGTACCAAACAGACCACCAAGTGAAGGCAACTCCCACTTTCGCCACAGAAGCAAGATTGCTCCCAATAAACGACATGATATGTCTAATATCTCGAGAATGAGTTATCATACTTGATATTGTTAAGTTTATGTAAGAAGGAAGACTAAATAAAGAGCGCACCTTGATGTGCTTTTTAGCTTGCTAAATACAACATCAATTTCTGAGGTTCTTTTTATACAAGACAAAGATTTGGGGTTAATCAAATGCGGTTAAACCAACACTCAAATGCGTCATGGCTATAAAGGCCTTGGGTTTTAAAATAATAATTTAAAAATAAATAAAATAAAATGGATTTAAGTGGGGAATTTCGAATATTTGAAAATCCTTGTCCTCATCTTAAAAATCGTATTTTAAAATCCTTATCGCGGATTCCGGCCTAATTTTGAACTTTGAAAGACAATTCCGTCATTTTACCTCGGGATTTGAAATAAACCTTGGGATGTCGATATCTTTGTAACTTTGAAGCGTTATTTTAATCAAGTCAGAATAAGGTCGAGAAAACGGGTTTCGAAATTTGTTTCCGGGTATTGTGAAATATCTTTTGGGGACCATCTACCTCACCTCTTTCCTTCTCCTTTGTTTGTGTTCGAAACAGCCCTGCACTCTCCTTTTACTTTTCTTTTCTCACCTTATTGAGCAAAATGCCAAGCAACCTGCTCCCTGCATCACTTGACTCTCTCTCTCTCTCTCTCTCTCTCTCTCTCTCTCCTGTACTTTTGGACCCAGACGAACCCACGTCAACCTACAACACATCTCTCCTCTAAATTTCCCCATGTTTCAACCTCAATAGCATTGAAACAAGACTTCTTGATCCCCTATTGTTTTCCCTAACCTTGCGGATTGTTTTGATAAAATAATAATAATAAGTTGATTTCAAGAGTAATGATTTGTAAATGGATTTTTGGGTCAAGTATGATTTGGGAAAGTGTTTTGAATGATGATGGATCTAACTTGAGGTTTTAAGATAGTTTTGGGAAATCTTGGGAAAGTGACTTACCTTGTCTAACTTGTTGAATAACTTGATAACTTATATGAGTGTTAAATGCAAAATTAAGATGTGTGATATTTTTATGATGTGTTATATGTTGATTAAGAAGCATGTTATGAGGTGTTGTGATATGATATATGAATTATGAGATAATAGTGTGCTGCTATATGAAGGCATGATGTTATATTATATAATTGAAAATCATGATATGTTCTTAAATATAAAAGAATGAATATGATCTATATATAAGGTGATAATACATGTTATTATGGGTTGGTATATGATATGATGATAAGTTAAAGCATGTTGAGATGATGAGTTGAGATGGTACTTGATGACTTATATTGAGACTTGCGATGAAATATGGGATGAGTGGAAAGCATGATGATGGGATATTCGTTACATGAACTTATATGGAATGGAAATGTGTGTGCTTGTATGTTTGAATAGATAGACTTATATTCTCATTGTGATTACTAGGTGATCTTAAACTGTATGATTTCTACCTTGTTGTTCTGCACCGCTAGGTAAGTTCCTAGAGCTTACTCAGATTGATTCCCATTTTCATGTAATCATAGGATATATTAGGTGTTGCATATGCATAAGAGCATGCCATATAGTATCATGCTAGGTTTCACGAACGAATAAGCATTCTTATTCTGTATGCGTATGTAGACAAAACGACCGTTATAGGTATTACCTGATTTGATCTTTATCTTTATCCTTGTCATCTTAGTTGGCGCTTATTATAGAAATTTGCTTGCACTCGATGATGCGGTAGGCTTTTTGGTACAGAAAGTTGCTTGCATTCGATGACACGGTAGGCTTTTTGGTACAGTAAGTTGTATGCTCTCGATGATGCGGTAGGCTTTTTGGTAGTAAGTGTCATAGGACTCTTAGAGCCTTAAGTCTTATATAGTTTTCATTGTTTGTCTCCCCTTCATAGTTAGTAGGCTCATCACGTGGGGTTGGCCTGCACCGTGAGGTGAGGTAGCTCCTTTGATGGTGATTTGCTACTGGATTTCTTAGAAGCCTAGTGGGACATGCCACTTGGCATTCTGTGTGAGCCCATTAATCGGTTTCTACATATATATAAACTGCCGTCATGCTTGCGTGATTTAAATTCATGTCCTACATTAGAAGCATGATATTAGGAATAACGTATATGGTATGATTACAGTAGAACCTAGTCTTGTGTGTGGGCCTCAGTCTGTTCCCATGCCCTGGATTTTTTTTAGGTATGTCATATATGTATAATGATGCTGATTTGGCTCCATGACCGCGGCGGGGTTTTGACATGGCAGAAAGAGAGAGTTGAGACTCTGACTTCATTAAAGTATTGATGGTTTGGATTTGAATATTTGGATTCCGTTTTGACCCGACTCCACCATGGAAACTTTATGTATGGTTTTAGAATTTTGCCGGTTTGCATGATAAATGGATTTTACGACTTAGGCCATAGGACAGGTACAAGGGACTTAGCCTGGGGATTCCAACGATCCCTCTCGGTTTTTGGGTGCGAAATCCCACCTTTAAAGCACATATGTTGATTTCAAACCTTCAACATGTACTCGGGGTGCAAGATCCTAATGATGGGTTTCATCCCTCAAAACATAACTTGGGAATCATAATCCCAGGCCGTTACACTGGCGGATAAAGACATCAATCTCAGCAGGGGGCACTCAACAAGCAGCGAAAAAGTGAGACCGAGGTGCGCCAACCGGTTACTTGGTTCCCTTCCATAAAAATGTGGAAGAAGGAGACATTGGCAAAGATCTGCATAACCCAAGGATGTCCAATATCATCTTCTTGACCTCCCACGACACCTTCCAAATGCCCTTCACGGCATTGATCACCGTCAAGCAGTCCCCCCATCAATGTCTAAGATTTATCTACCATAGGTAATGCTGCATCGTTGTGTTTTTTACCTTTATATAACTATATGATAAAAATGGTTTGTGCCTCTACATGAATTGTAAGAAATGCACAAAGTAATTGATGTATCATCAAATCTCTTCCATTTAAACCGTCTAACATTTATTTATAGAGGTTGAATGATTATTATATTGGTCTAATTTAAGTCATGGGCAAATAATGAGACCATCTCGTAGCTATCAAATTTAGATTGTTGGCTTTTACATGATGCACTTTTAGATATAGAAGTGCTTACAACTAGAAATCGTGTGAAAGTCAATAATTTGATGTTGATCATAGAGTTGAGCACTCTTGTACGCTAAATCAATTTTGATTAATTATTTATGTTAAGCCAACAACTTAAATTTGATATAGAACATGTATTTGGAAAAATTGATGGAAGTATGTATGTATGTATGTATGTATGTATGTATGTATGTATGTATGTATGTATGTATGTATGTATGTATGTATGTATGTATGTATGTATGTATGTATGTATGTATTGTTGTTGTTGTTGTTGTTGTTGTTGCTGTTGTTGTTGTTGTTGTTGTTGTTGTTGTTGTTGTTGTTGTTGTTGTTGTTGTTGTTGTTGTTGTTGTTGTTGTTGTTGTTGTTGTTGTTGCTGTTGCTGTTGCTGTTGCTGTTGCTGTTGTTGTTGCTGTTGTTGTTGTTGTTGTTGTTGTTGTTACTCCTACGACTCCTACTACTATATGTTTCCAAGTATCGTTATTGATGCTTATGATTCTTTAACATATGGATTTTATCGTATGATTTATACTCCATAAAATATTAATGTAGTTTTCATTTGCACCAAAATGTTATCCATTCCCTTCAACCAGTTTCACTGTTGATGAAAATATCTACAACTATTGATTATCATTTTTTTTTATACATATTTTGTTTCATTACATATAAGTATAATGTTCTAAGGGGTTACTGATTGTTGAAGGATTTAGAGCCATTATGTTTTGCTATTAGTTTGTGCTATAATTATCATTAATCTTTTCCAATTTTTTAACACACGATGGAATTAATATGATGTAGGTTCTAAAATTAACAAAAAAAAATGCAATTTCAATGGGATCTACATCATTCGAAGTGGAAGATATAAGGAAATTTGGAGGGTTGGTGATGGTATTGAAGGACTGCTAAATGATTGTGAAGTTATTATCGATATTCCTCTGGATCTTTTTACCGAATCAAATGATCCTATTGCATGTATAATAGATGCAATATATCCATCACTGGTACATAATTTATTTAATTCATCTTATTTCCAAAAGATAACTATTTTAGCTCCCACTCATGATGAGGTGGGAAAGGTCAAAGATTATGTTTTATCTTTACTTTCCAAAGAGGAGAGAGTGTACTTGAGTTGTGATAGCCTTTGCTTCGAAGAAGGAACAAGTATCTATAGCTCATGAATTTATACCACGGAATTTTTGAACGCACTTAGATATTCTAGTTTGCCTAATCATAGTTTGAAGTTGAAAATAAGTGTCCTTGTCATGTTGGTTCAAAATATTGATCAATCGGGTGGGTTGTGTAATAGAACCAGTTTGATAATCACTTACTCGGGATCACAAATTATAGAAAGTCAAATCATATCTGGTACTATTTTAGGTGAAAAAGGGCATATTCATCGCATGATTATTACTTCATCTAATCCTATTATGCTTATAGAGTTTCAATGTAGACAATTTCCTTTGTTATAGTCTATTTTAGTATGACCATCAATAAAAAGTCAAGGGCAATAACTTTTGAAAGTTGGTTTATATTTTCCTAGATTAGTCTTCATTCATAGTCAGTTGTATGTTGTGGTATCTCGCGTTATTTCTGGGAGAGGTTTAAAGATTATAATATGTGATTAACACTATAATATTTTAACATTTACTCATAATGTAGTGTACAAAAGTTTTTTTTCTCATAATGTATATTTCGCAATAACTGATGTTTTGTTTGTATTTTAAAATTATAATATTTATGTTAACCTCTATCACTTTGTTTTCATGTATCCTCTTATATAGTGTTAATACGGATTCCCTAGATGTAGTGAATCTTCGTCATTTGTACTATTCAATATGGTAGTTTACTTTCTTGAGTATTCCTTTATGATAGACAAGGAGAATCGAAGAAACCAGATTAGTCTCAAGCAAATGACGGTGTCAATGGTCTAAGCAATTTTGTACACATTATGAATAACGAATCTGACAAGCCTTTAAAGAAAAAAATTGCATGTAATTTTTTTTATCTTAGAATCATCATAATATATGGCCCAGTATAATTTGATGGAGAAAAACCAATTCGTTGAGAACAAAACACCAAAAATAATCCCTTCAGACATTCAAAAATAAAAAATCATTTATAATAAAGTAAAAGAGTTAGAAAACTCTCTCCTCTCTCTAGAAAATCTAAAGAGAGGAAGCATAACCCGACTTCGGCCGCCCTACACCGACTTCGGTCGCCCTAAACTAGCTTCGACCCCCTTATCCCAATTCCTACAGCCTCAACCTGAGTTCGGCCGCCTCTGTGCCGCTATGCATGGCGCCGCCATACCCTATCTCTAGAAAGATACTTGATATAGAACATGAACTATCACACAACCCTAACACCAAATTGAGTTGGGGTTTTATGAATTAGATTTTTCTAAACCTGTTTCATCAATCTACAGATCAGATTTCGGGCATATCCATCCCATATTTTATACCTTTGGATCGTAAGTTAAAGGGGCTCTTGAGCCGTTCAGCCCGGATCTGCCACTTGCCTAGACTGATTCTCTTCAGTGGTGCTGGAGTGGTGCTATCGTTTCTCACCGCCGACGAAGCCTGGCGATGGCGCTTGATAATGCATATTTTACTTAGGCATTATAGGTAGGTCTTATTGCATTTAAGTAGTCATATTGCATATGTTTTGTTCAATTTCCATTATCTTTCATGTGAAGTATTCGAGTTTGGAATCTATGCCTTTTTAGTGTTTATTCTGTAGTTTTACAATCCGAGCTTGAAGGGAGACTTGGGAGATCTTAGAGACTGATTTTGGAGCATAGGAAAGGCTATTGAAGAAGCATCAAGCGAGCAAGAGATCACAATGTATTCAACAATTGACGATTTCGTCCGAAGATTCTACTATTATTATTATTATTTTATTATTATTATTATTATTATTATTATTATTATTATTATTATATAATAAAAACATATTACAAGAAATTAGTGGGCAACCGAGATACTATCTGGGCACCCACTCCCTTAGCAATAACAAAGCCAAGTCTAGTAAAAATATAAGTTGCAGCACGAGCTCCCGCATCCTGAGATACCGAGAATTTCTTAATCCACTTAAGCAAGTCAACCGCATCTGTATCTAACTCCCCCAACGAAGAGAAGGAGAAGGGTAAGAAACCATAACCAGCCGCCGTGCACAAATCCCGATACTTTACACACTTATTATTATTATTATTATTATTTTCCTAGGGTTTTGCACGACTCTATTTAAGTTATTTTCATTCTATTCGTGGAGAGTTGGTATGAGAGAGAGAGAGAGAGAGAGAGAGAGAGATGACACACAATAGAGAGATGAGAGCGGATTTGACTATGAGTTGCTAAACTCATAGTTTTGCCTGTGATTCGATGACATGTTTGGATGAATTATGAGTATTTGATTTCAATTAGTTATTTATAAGTTTATTTATCATCTTGTTCTTATTGATATATATATTTGTTTTCATTTCTATGCTTGATCGCCATGTTAGGAATTACATCTATGCTATGAATCCGTTGTTGGTTTCTCGATAGCGAACAAAGTCATTGATCCAGTGATGTTTCGATTGCCTTTGTATTAGATGATAACAATTGATCTATGTCAAGTATATGAAATTAGGGTTAATTGAGTTGTTCCTTTTAATTCCTAATTGCATTGAATTGATGTGCCAATTGGTCTTAAGTACTCGATTCGTTAGGGTTATTCTTTAGTGATGCCACATTGAATAAATGATTATATCTTTGCAGAACAATCTAGTCTGGGTAAGTCGGCATAATCTTATAAATAATATTGAAATCAACCCAAGGATCATGAACCCCAGCCATTGTCAAGAATTGCAGGTGAAACGCATCTCTATCATATTACTTTGCAACCATTATTCTATTTAGTTTATCTTGCTATTTCATTAGTTTGCTATAACCTATTTGCTATTATCTTAAGAAATCATTATATAAATATATGAATTAGTCTTCTCTGTGGGATCGACTCCTTACTTGTCTGTTGTACTAATCTCTTGGTTAAGCATTGAGTTAGGATATTTACTTTTGGTGGAACTAAGCGCCAACGACAATTATACATCATCAGTTCGGACGCCACCAAATCTTGGCGTTGTTGTCGGGGAAGTCTTTATTCGTATTTATTTTGTTGATTTCTCTTTAGCTTTATTTTTATTTTAGTTTTTATTTTTCTTTAGGTCTGACCTACCCTATATGGTTCAGACCCGTTCTACTAATTCATCGTCTTTGTCTTTTGATCATGAAATTGAGAGATCTTTATCTAGGTTGAAAAGAAGATTTGATTTTAATCAAGAAAGGGAGATGGAAGACAACAACAACAATAATAATGGAAACATCATAAATCCGCCAAGAAGGACCCTGAGAAGCTTAAAGGAGTCTGACCTAACTGCACAATCGCTTGCAATCAGACTCCCTGCTTTCCCGGAGGGTTCCAGGTTTGAATATAAATTCAATTGGTCTAATATTTTACCTAATTTTCATGGACGGCTTGGGGAAGAACCAAATAAATACCTAGCGCGTGTTTGGAAAATTGGGGGTTTTTTAGGAGTTGTGGTTTTTTTAGGAGGTGGAGTTTATTTGGGGTATTATGGAGGTGTGGGAGGTAGAGTTTTTTTTTAAAAAATAACCTTGTAAAAAAGATGAAAGGTGTTTGGTGTTTGTAAGGTTTATAAAAGGTTATTATAGTGAAAAAGTCCAAAATGCCCTTCATAAATGCTAGGAGGCAAAAGGGCCAAAAAAAGTAGAGGGCAAAACTGACATTTCAAACCTCCACAAAAAAATAAACTCAACCTTAACCTCCGAAAGCTAGGGGGGCAGCTTCCATTTTCAACAAAAATAAACTCCACCTTAAGCCCCAAAACCCCCACCTCAAACTACTATCAAACACAGCCCTAGTAGAGTTTGTTAGTGCATGCGATAGACTTAGACCTCAAGGCTTAACTGATGACCAATTGATGCTTAGAATGTTTCCATTTACCCTAAAAGATTCAACTTGTGATTGGCTATATTACCTTCCCCCAAAAAGCATTACTACTTGGGTAGAATTGAAGAAATCTTTCCTTCAAAAGTATTTTCCTGCTACTCGCCTCAGCAAACTCAAGAAGTAGTTGTCTAGTATTGAGCAATCACCTACAGAGAGCCTCTATGAGTATGTTGAGAGATTGAAGAGGCTGAAGGGTAGTTGTCCACAACATGGTATACCCGAGGATGATCTAGTTTTATATCTATATGAAGGCCTACTTGATAGAGAGCGAAGTGTCATCAATGCTACTAGTGGAGGAGATGTTTTGGATAAGATGTTTGAAGAAGCGATGGAAAATTTTGAAGGTTTATGCAATGCTTCGCAACAATATGGGAGACACCAAGGAGTTAGAGGAGTTCGTAGATTGGATAATTATGAAAACAGTCACAGAGATGATTTAGATAGGCTTACGAAGATAGTCAATAAGATGGCTATGCAAATGAATCAAGCACAACAGCCTAGTCCTTGCGGAATCTGCGGAGATCCAATTTATCCTAATGATAAGTGCCCGGTGATTCAAGAAGAAGTTGTCGATCTTATTGCAGTGGATTATGGACCTCACCGAAACTTTGGTAACAACTTCTACAATTCAAGCTACAACTCAAACTATTAAATGGGTTTCAATGGTAGGAGTCAACAACAACAAGTACCATATCAAGGAAGGTGCCAATATGAGAACCGTTCAAGAAATCCTCAACAGAAGGATAAAGAAGAGACTTTAAGGCTATTGTTGGACAATATGAGTGTCTAAGAGAATTTATTGAGCCAAATGGCTAAGGAAATTAGAGAACTAAAAGCTAAGGATTCAGGCAAGCTACCGTCGCAAGTGGTAGTCAATCCAAAGGAGAATGTAAGGGTCATGATCCTTAGAGGAGGTAAAGAAGTTAAATTGCCCACAAAAAGTTTAGAAGAGAAGCCTAAGGAGGTGATTTAAGTGGAAGAATGACAAGGGATTTTCAGTCGCCTTAAATCCTATCAAATATATCCGACTAACCTAACTAATGTAGTTTGGCAAGTACGAGTCGATCCCACAGGGAGTCGATGATTTGTATGCAAGTCAGAGTGTGCTAATAAGAACTAAAGACACAAAGAAGGGGGATTTTGATGGTTTAAACTAACTAAGAATGCAAAAGTAAGCAAAACTAGCAAACTAAACAACTTGAATGAATGAAAATGAGATAAATAGCTTAGGTCAACCAATCTCAGCAAGCAGGTTTGTTCATTGATCATCGAAATCGAATAGATAACTTCCTCTTGAATACTTTGTTGTGGAAAGACTAGGTCTTTGTTGTGGAAAGACTAGGGAGTCAATGATGTCTGATGAATTCCGTCCAAACCTCCTTAACAAAACCCTAATAATCTCCTCCTAATAATAATATTAGGTCAAAGAAATAACAAATCCAAATAACCACAAAAAGCCCAAAATGCCACAAGGAAAATAGGCCCACGTCCAAACCAATAACAACTTGGTCTCGGCTCAAGAAACTCGGGTGAGTTCTTTTTGTCTTGGGGCGAGTTCTTTTTCTGCAGCCATGTTGAAGTCCCATTTTCGCTGTTTCCGATGCCGAATTTGGAAAAGTCGTAAACAAAAAAGTTGTAGGTTTTCGAATCTTCTTTCCAACAAGTATAAGTAAGCCCCGATCCGATAAATACAGCCTTCAAACGACTCATTTTAGTGCAGCGTCGCCAACCTGGACAACTCAAATCCTTTACATGTTTAGCTCCTCTCCTCGGCTCTTGTGCTCTTCTATTCTCGTCCAATCTTCCAACATTGGCTTGAGCTTAGCTTCACTTCTTTACAATCACCTGAAATCATGCACAAATCTCGTAGATTTCGACTCTAATTGAAATATAATGAAAACATGAAAACATGAAAACATGAAAACTACTCTAACTCGTGCATTTTACCCTACTTAAACACATCTAAATGCTTATATTAATATTGTGAGCTGAATTTACCATATTTTACAGTAACTTTAATATCGTTTTCTGCATACTTTACATACATTTGGGTTAGATAGTACATAATCTATGTAGTTTATGTTTATTTGCCAAATTATGGAATCTACATCAGTTTCTGTTTTAAATTTGCAGAATTCGAGACATTTTACAGCAACTCTAAGGAAGGTCAGAAAAGCTCGGAAAACCACCACAGAAGTCCAAGGTCAAAGAAGCAGCGGAACCAAGCAAATCAAGCTGAGAGCCCAGGCTACTCGATCTCGAGTAGGCCCTACTCGATCTAGACGAGCATGTCCGAGCACAGGCCTTGTCGACTAGGAGCCAGACCAACCCAGCTCCGGAGCTCTACTCGATCTCGACAAGCCCTAGTCGAGATCGACGACGCCTCACCGCCACACCCGGAGTTGACGAGGAGAGAAGGCAAGCCGAGGACGAGGACGACCAGGCAGCACTCGCTGCCAGCGACTCGACTCGCTGCAGCGAACCTCTCGCTGCCGCGGAAATCTTCGCTGCCAGCGGGACGCACCAAGACGAGGGAGCTCGCCAACTCGCTCCAGCGGAAGGGGGCTCTCGCACCTGCGGATCGACGAACTCGTTGCAGCGGAAGGAGCCACGTCGAGGACCTGCTAGCCGAGACGACAAGCCAGCCCAGTCGACGACTTTCCTACTCGACATCGACGAGCCCTAGTCGACATCGACGACGAATCCAGAAGCTGTTGACGTGGCTTGACGAATCCTACTCGGAGTTGGAGTCCTTGGAGCCGAGGATAGCCTAGTCTATCTGAATTATCTACATCTATCATGGAAGAGAGTTTTATCCACTTTGAGACAATTTAGATATATTTAGATTTAATTTCTTTATCGCTTTTATTTATCCTTAAGCATTTTAGATATAGAAGTAGATATAGATAGATATCTTCTATCCTTGAGTAGCAAGGAATAGAAGGCTATAAATAAAGCCCATGGGGCTCAGTTTTATTCATGAAATTTCAGAGGGAGAGAGAAGTAGCTCCACAGAGACGGTTTAGGGAGTTCAGAGGTTTTAGGGTTTTGGCAGTTTACGAGAGTTGATTGCCAGGATTGTAAAGACTTTGAATTTAGTCAATGCAAGTTATTTCTTTTCATCAATCAATGTCTCAGTTTGCGATGAGGCGTGAGTAGTCCACCTACTTCTAGGGTTGGGGCGAGCCCAACGATAGCCATGCGTGTTTGAGGTAAAGATCTGACCTTTATCATATTTTGAGCATTTTCCTACTAGTTGATGTGTTTATTACCCGTCTAATGGAGATCCATGCTAACAACTTGGATTATAAACATAAAATCGGTAGAGACGATTAGGGTTTCTTGAGAGAGTTGTCTAATTGTTGGAAAAGGCGAAAGCTTAGTCCTTTGATGCAATTTACATGATAATTTGTTTGGTTCTACCTTATGCATGCTTGGTCATCGTTGTTGCAAACCCCAATCCTGGAAGTCTTTTACATTAAGTTTGTTTCGAAAGTCCCAAAGCATTTGCCTTTACTTTATTTCTTTATTTCGTTTTAAATTTCTGTCTTACTCGAGAACGAATAGCACTCGTCGATCTCGACTACTGATCTTCGACCAAGGTCATTGTAGCTTCTGTTTGCAGGTACTCGACGAGACGAAGCGAAGTCGACGAGGACTGTACTCAACATCGAGTAGCCCCTTATCGACATCGACAAGCCTCTGCCTGTGCTAGCTGCTGCGCTATGTTCGACTGTCCGATCTTCTGTCGACTAACCCTTAGTCGAGATCGAGGACCCTGTTGTCGACGTTCGTGAGATTCCATCGCTGCCTAGGATCCGCTGACACGCTTCCTCGTGGATCGATCCTGACTTCCCGCTGCTGCATCAGGAGAAGGTCTTGTAATTATTTGCAAGGGATGGAATCTGGTTTGCTGTGATTTATTTCTATTTTATTATTGCAAGTCTCGATTTCCTCCTATCAACAAATTGGCGCCGTTGCCGGGGAAGCTATCATTCGCGCCTTAGGTAGTTAAATCTCACATCTGCTTTGAGTTATTATACAGGTGTATGCGCCGTTCTGGTCTACCACCTGAGTTTGACGCCTTAGACGAACCAGAGCGTTACCTACACATCCACTCTAAACTCAAAAGGATCATGGCGGCCGCTGAAACACAAGAGAAACTGATCGAAAGGCTTACAAGGGAACTAGCCGCTAAAGATGTTGCTATCGCCACTGAGAAAGCAGCAAGAGAGCAAGCAGAAGCTGAGCTTGCCCAATATCCAACTACTGCAGAGGATTATATGCATCCAGCTCTCGTCGTGCCTGAATCGGCGATTCTAATCCCTGATAACTCTTTTGAAATTCGCACTCAATTCTTGATAGAGCTTAAAAATAATGCTTTTTATGGCAAATTTAATGAGTGCCCTCTTGAACATATTACTAACTTTCATGATATGTGTCGTACTCTTGCAGAAGGTACAACTCTGGAATATGTCAAGATGAAATCTTTTCGTTGGTCACTGGCTGGACCTGCACTGAAATGGCTTGAATGGCTGAAGCCGAGATCTCTCACCACCTGGGCCCAAGTAGAACAAGATTTCCTGAACAAATACTTCCCACCCGCCAAAACAGCACTTCTCCGTCAGAAAATCACCGCCTTCAAACAGAAGCAAAGGGAACCGTTAGCAAAGGCATGGGAACGCTACAAAGAACTATTGCGATCTTGCCCTACTCATGGACAGCCACCCTACGCCATCCAGGAGATCTTCTTCAACTCTCTGGATCAAATCACAAAGGATAGGATCAACCATTATACTCGCTATGAGTATCTGACGATGCCCCCAAGCGACGCATGGGGTGTGCTAGAAAAGCTCACTAACTACGACAACAAATATGGGGCTCCTACAAACTATGAGGAGAACTCCTACGCCAGGCCAGCACCATCAATGCCACTCTATGAGCCAGCAAAGGAGATTGACCCAGATGTCAGGGAGCAGTTCTACAGAGACCAGAATCGCAAGCTCCTCAAGCAAGTCAAATATCTATCTGTCAACCAGCCTTGCATTGAATGCGGATCACAGAGGCACACCACTACTGAGTGCCCACACACCGAGCAAGTCAGGATGGCAGAAACACATGAACAGGCATCCTACGCTGGGGGTCCAAATCGCTACATGGGAGACCAACGATCCTACCAACCACAGTGGAACCAAGGTCCCCCTAGGAATCCCCCACCCTACAGAGCTCCAGGACATCCAGAAAGGGATCAAAAGAAGGATGATCTGCAGCTGATCCTTGAAGAGATGCGTCGTAATCAGGGCACCATCAACAACCAATTCCAGAATATCACTACAAAGTTTGGGGAATTGGACATCTGGAAAAAGGGAATAGAGACGCAGATGGGTTAAATCGCTGCACAGATCCCACGACCGTCTGGACAACTCCCTGGGCAAACTGAACCAAATCCTAAGGGGAAAACCGGACACGTCGCAGCTATCAAACTCAGGAGTGGACATCAATTACACGAGCCAGAGGTCAAAAAACAGCAAAGCAAGGCAGAGCAGCAACTCAACGTAGAGCACAACCAACTCGATCTCGAGGAAGGTGTACTCGACATCGACGAGACTCTACTCGACAAAGACCAGAAGCTGAGCTCGGACTCCGCTGCGCAGACCAGCAACTCCAGGTCGACCACCCTACTCGATGTCGACGAGCCCGTTGTCGAGATCGACGAGCAGCGTCAAGCCGACGTCGACGACGCTGCAGCACCTCCGACAGCTAATCAGGCTCCGAAACTGAAAAAGCCACTGCCTTTCCCTTCAAAGGCACGGAAAGATCCCACTGCAGGTAGGTTTACCAGATTTGTTAATATGCTGCAAGAACTGAATGTTTCTATTCCTTTTACAGAAGCCCTGCAAGAGATGCCTGGATATGTCAAATTTCTCAAGGAAATCCTAAGCAAGAAGCGATCCATCTCAGAGATCGCAGGCGAATGCAAAGTACTCCACTTCTCTGAAAAGAGACCTGACCCTGGTAAGTTTTCGGTTACTGTGGGTTTTGGTCAATATAAATATGATTCTCTATGCGATTTAGGGGCAAGTGTGAGCATCATGCCTTTATCAATCTGGCGGAAAGTAAAGATAGGATGCATAGAACCTGTGGATGCTAAGCTATACATGGAAAAAAATACAGTAGTCATCCCTACAGGTATAGTTGAGAACGTCCCTGTCCAGGTTGGTAAATTCTTTGTTCCAGCTGATTTCCTTATCATTGACTGTGCTGAAGACCCTACTAGCCCTATTATTCTTGGTAGACCATTCTTAGCTACTGCAGATGCCAAAATAAGTGTCAAGAATAGATCGCTCACCTTCACCATAGGCGATGAGATTTTGGATTTCTCTTTTGGCCCTGCAAAAGAGGAAATTTCATGGCTGGAGGTGAAAAGCATCAGCAACCACGGGACCAAGCAAACAGCGGAGGAAGGTGCTGACGCTGTACCCGAGGTCGACAAGCGCTACTCGACATCGACAAGAGACCTACTCGATCTCGACAAGACTTTGTCTACCTCGACAACCACTGCAGAGCCAGAAACTTGCCAGGAGCCTAAGTATGGGGTCCCTGTACTCGAAGTCGACAAGTCTTCATCGATGTCGACTAGCCCCAAGCCCAAAGATTCCTGTTTGGGGTCTGAAAAGGTAAGTTCAGGTATGAATCCTACTCCCCCTCAGTCCATAAAGAAAATTTTAAATGATTTAAGGGGAGATAAGACGCCGTGGCAAGAGAATCTGCGAAAACTGAGAGCTGGAAGGAAAAGGGAGAAGGCAAGAGGAGATGATGCAAGCAACAACCTATCAGCTGAGCTTGCATACTACCATCAGGACTTAGATGATCCAGTAGAAGGGCCAAGCATGAGCGGGCCCCACCATAATGGTCCTTGAGCGCAAAATGGAGAAGTCGGCCTAGCGACTCTAAAATCTAGAGCATGTATATAAAACTTTATGATTTTGGGACTTTTGAACTTTTTGTTTTGTTTTTGGTTTTTGTTTTAGGATTTTGTCTTTTAGAATGTTTTATGTGGATAGTCTTGTTTTTTGTGTGCTATCTAACACTTTTAGGTCGGCGAAGCATAAAAGGATCGCGAAAAGTGGAATAAGAAGTCCTTGAAAAACAGTCAAAATCGACGAAGGCCAAGTCGACGACGACAAGGAGGAGAAGCCCAGAAGTTACTCGACCTCGAATAGACGTACTCGACATGGACCAGCCAGACGCTCCTCGACTTCAGATTCCACCAGACGCTGAAAGCCTACTCGATATCGAGTACTGTACTCGATATCGACAAAGAACATCTACTCGACATGCACTGATCCGCCTTCCTCGATGTTTTATCCTGTGAGTTCCTTCCTTTACTCTTGTTTTTACTTAATTTTTATACAGTGGGGACACTGTAAATTTTAAGTATGGGGTGGGGGAAGGGCTTACTTTATGCATATTTACTTTATTTTGACATTATATGTGCATTATTTCTTCGAATTGCTACATGACTATGTTGGAAGACATTATTGATTTATGAGCTTATATGCATGTTTTCCATAAGTTTGAAAAATGACCCCCATTGGAAATTTTGAATAATGTCATGGAAGCTTTAATTGGACTCGACGATGCAAAATCGGATTCATTAGAGATATAGCATGAAATTGCCTAGTAAAGGGAAGTCATAATAAAGTGCATATTTTCATGAAAACCATAAAAGGAGGTAAAATTTGAAGTTGCTTTTGACATGTTGCATGATAAAATGATGGAGGACTTTAAATTTCCATATAATGCTCACTGCTTGAAATCCTAGCCGTACCTATGCTTATGCATCACAAAGCCATATTATGCCTTATTTCAAATATTGCTCCACATGACCTAAATATTTGCCATTCTTTACCTTATCCGGGGATTATGTTGAGAATGATGTTACATTATGGAGATTATCATAGGGTGTTTGTGTTGTGATTATTATCATTATTAGAGTTTGGAAGGAAATTGTTTGAAATATATGGAAAATTTAATGAGTGAAAGAAAATCCAATCACCTCAGGAGATAAAGGTAGATTGACCCTGCTCTCTGAGATAATAGTTTGGAAAGATGGGACACATTGTGAGGAGTCCAAAGCACTAAGTATCCGGGGCCATTCATGACACCCATGTTTGCGACTCGCGAGAAGGCAATGCTGAGGTCAGAGAGGAAAAGCATTATTGTTGATAAAAGCATTATGAAAGGTGATGAAATTTATGAAAAGGAATGTGGAAATTTAAGTTTGGAAATACTCAATTTCCCCAGATTATTAGCACCACATTGCCAAAAATTGCCCACCTTTAGCCTTTTACCAAATCTACTCCTTATTTGAGCTTAAATTGAAGTCCTCTTGATTATCAATGCTTTGTCACTTATGAATGTTTTTGCATAACCCCCCTTTTGTGAGTAGATGTTGCTCTTTAAATTGCACATGCATAGATTTGTGACACTAGTACCTTTTCAAGGATGGTAATTGACTGCTGGGTTATATAAGAATGAATCTGATATGTTGAGAGTTTTGATTTCTTCCCCTGAATGACAGATAAAAGTATTGCTTGAGGACAAGCAAGCTTAAGTATGGGGTGTTTGTTGTGAGCTGAATTTACCATATTTTACAGTAACTTTAATATCGTTTTCTGCATACTTTACATACATTTGGGTTAGATAGTACAGAATCTATGTAGTTTATGTTTATTTGCCAAATTATGGAATCTACATCAGTTTCGGTTTTAAATTTGCAGAATTCGAGACATTTTACAGCAACTCTAAGGAAGGTCAGAAAAGCTCGGAAAACCACCACAGAATTCCAAGGTCAAAGAAGCAGCGTAACCAAGCGAATCAAGCTGAGAGCCCAGGCTACTCGATCTCGAGTAGGCCCTACTCGATCTAGACGAGCATGTCCGAGCACAGGCCTTGTCAACTAGGAGCCAGACCAACCCAACTCCGGAGCTCTACTCGATCTCGACAAGCCCTAGTCGAGATCGACGACGCCTCACCGCCACACCCGGAGTTGACGAGGAGAGGAGGCAAGCCGAGGACGAGGACGACCAGGCAGCACTCGCTGCCAGCGACTCGACTCGCTGCAGCGAACCTCTCGCTGCCGCGGAAATCTTCGCGATGAGGCGTGAGTAGTCCACCTACTTCTAGGGTTGGGGCGAGCCCAGCGATAGCCATGCGTGTTTGAGGTAAAGATCTGACCTTTATCATGTTTTGAGCATTTTCCTACTAGTTGATGTGTTTATTACCCGTCTAATGGAGATCCATGCTAACAACTTGGATTATAAACATAAAATCGGTAGAGACGATTAGGGTTTCTTGAGAGAGTTGTCTAATTGTTGGAAAAGGCGAAAGCTTAGTCCTTTGATGCAATTTACATGATAATTTGTTTGGTTCTACCTTATGCATGCTTGGTCATCGTTGTTGCAAACCCCAATCCTGAAAGTCTTTTACATTAAGTTTGTTTCGAAAGTCCCAAAGCATTTGCCTTTACTTTATTTCTTTATTTCGTTTTAAATTTCTGTCTTACTCGAGAACGAATAGCACTCGTCGATCTCGACTACTGATCTTCGACCAAGGTCGTTGTAGCTTCTGTGTGCAGGTACTCGACGAGACGAAGCGAAGTCGACGAGGACTGTACTCGACATCGAGTAGCCCCTCATCGACATCGACAAGCCTCTGCATGTGCTAGCTGATGCGTTGTGTTCGACTGTCCGATCTTCTGTCGACTAACCCTTAGTCGAGATCGAGGACCCTGTTGTCGACGTTCGTGAGATTCCATCGCTGCCTAGGATCCGCTGACACGCTTCTTCGTGGATCGATCCTGACTTCCCGCTGCTGCATCAGGAGGAGGTCTTGTAATTATTTGCAAGGGACGGAATCTGGTTTGCTGTGATTTATTTCTATTTTATTATTGCAAGTCTCGATTTCCTCCTATCAACAATTAACACTACCTAAATGTGCATGATCAAACTCCCCCACACTTGAACCTTTCTTGTCCTCAAGAAAACAAAATCAATCCAATCAAACATCCCACAAATACACTCTTCATGCATTCACCTCGTCAAAACAAAATCCAAACCAAGTAGGAAGCACAAGATAATAATCAACATCCTCACATGTATTTGAGCAACTCAAAGGCTTAGGCACATTTCAATCCAACCTCACCGGATACATAAAGTGTTTCACTCATCGCTCTTGTGTTTAGGCTAAGTCAATTCCGCTCAAACTCAATCCAATGCAACTAAGCTCCATGAAAATTGAAATTCATATCAACATCTCCACCACGGGTGGCATTACAAGCAATAATCATCATGAGGTCTTGCAAGGATTGTAGTGGGGCTCGGTAAGAAAATCAAGGTAGGGAAATATTTAGGCTTTGTGGTGCTAAAAATCCGGGAAAAAGAGATCTCAACTACAACCGGAAAAACACTCACAACCAAACATTTCTTCAACCAAAAGAATTCAAACTTTAACTCCATCCACAAATAAAAAATTAAGCACAACTCTTGTTAACCAACTCACTCTTTGTCACTTCTTTTCTCTCTTGATTTTTCAATGATTTTTCTTCTTCTCTTTTCTAGATTTTTTTTTTCTTTTATGATTTTTCCTCGACTTTTACTCCTAAGTGAATTTTATCCTCCTTAGGCCCCGAGTATTAAGCACAATAATCATCCATATGAAGCTCAAAAAGAATACATCACCCATACATAACTTTCAAATGCTCAAAATACTCCACTAATACACATTTTCACCAATCTTCTCCCTAATTCCCGGATAGGGTAAGGCTAAAATCGGCTAAAAGACATTTTGTGGGGCTAACAAAAATGGGCTAAAAAGCTCAAATTTGGCTTCAAGCAAGGATACTATGTAAGGTGGGAAGGGAATAACATGGCTAACAAAAGATTAATGCCTCAATCACATGAAAACCACAAGTAATAATCAAAATATACGGCATTGACATAGATATCAATCTCAATTCTGAGAGGTAGTCACATTGGAGAGCATCACACACAAGAAGCAAAGAGGACATTCATAAAGCATTGTCCCAAAAAGGCTAACAAAAACTCACAGGGTAAATTTTTGTTGGATTTCAATGCCACCTAAAATGTAAGAGTTATACATGCTCAATCAATCCATTCTCTCATGCTCCAATAGATCAAACAAATTAGACGAGGATCAACAATTCAAGCATACCATGAGACTTATAAATAGATTAAGAAGACAAGTGGTACAGATGGGGTTATCTGAAAGATTCTAAATCTAGAATGCCATGCATGTTGATTTTTTTTTTTATATGCAAGACTGAGAAAAATAACCATGAAATGCAAAAACAAGAAAGAAATATATACAATACAATCTAAATGCAAACATGTAAATGTTCCCTCCCCCACACTTAATTCACATATTGTTCTCAATGTGAAAAATGAAAGAGAAGGGAAGAAAACACTTACAGAGTCATCTACATATCAAGCGGAGGTGATGAATTCAAGCACAAGAGTGTGATGAGTCATTGTTCTTTCTCGTCTCGATCTCAAGGAGACACCACAATATAATCTTTACAAACAAGAGACAATGCTACACCAACAAGAAAAATTTTGTTGTCCCGAAAAGGACAACTCACAATAATGATTGATGGTGTTAAACCACTCACAACAACACACAACTAAAGCCACAAACCTCAACAATTTGCAAATTGATAACAATTAAGCATAATTGATCAAAACTAAAATCAATAAACTCAAAAAGAAACTCTTATCAAGTTTAATATCAAAAAGCAAGATCAATTCAAATGCTCAACACTCCATAATTTCCAAATTTGCAATTTCACAATTAAGCACAGTATTCTCAATCCATTCACAAATTTGTAAAAACCTAGAATTTGGGGATTTTGAAAACTCACATCAACACCTTCAATGGAGGAGAGAAAGGAAGAGGAAGGCTGACCGAAGGTGGTGGCCGGACACGGGGCCGGAAGTCGCTGGACGAAGTCGGCGGCGTTCTGGTGGCTGTAGGGGCGGGAGGGCCTGGTGGATGTGCTCGATGCTCGGGAGGAGGGTCTGAGACTCGAACGGACTGTTGGATGCCTTCAGTGGAGAGGCGGCGCGCTGCTGCTGGAAGCGAGGCCGGAAGGGACGGTGATCGGCGCCGGCGTAGTGGCTGGTGGTCGGGCTTGCGGCTGGAGATGGCTGAACGCGGTTGGGTGAGGGCGGCACGATGGTTGCAGGCGGCCTGGCGGCGGTGAGAGAAAGGAGATGGGAGAAGGAAGAAGGAACTCGGGCTGGAGACTCGGGATGAAGACGCGCTTCTTTCTCTTTTTTTTTTTTTTAAGAAGAGACAATATAGCTCGGGTGGGGTTTTAAAACTCGACCGAGTTCTATTGAACCACCTGAGTTATATCTCGGAAATATGTTGCCACTCGGTTTGGCCAAAAAAACTCGACTGAGCTCTTCACCCGAGTAACCTACTGTAATTCTCTTGTCTTTGGCCCCTCTTTTGACGAACTTTTTTTTTTGAAATTGAGAGGGAATTTGAGAAACTAAAAAAAAAATTATGAAATATGCAAAACTAATTTACTTACCTTGGGTTGCCTCCCAAGAAGCGCTTGGTTATGGTCGTTAACACGACGTTTTGGTTGTCCATTTAAGACTCACTCGGACATTGTCAGTGCCCTCAGCAGCAAATCAAACTCTTGTGCACAGCATCTAGGCAGACTAGCACTACATACGAATAAGTTGAAGTCAAAGTATGTCCTCAACTCCTTATATGCCTGAGTGTGACTCTCCGCCGTGGGTATGTAGAACCACCAATTCAGTTCCATTTGTGGTATGTCAAAATAATGAGCCCAAGGATCGACATAATCACCGAACTTCTCACCATTGCAGAAGATATCAATTCTTTGCTCATGAGCCACAGAAATTAACTCTGGACTTGGTTCCTTGATAGGCGAGCTCGAGACAATCTCATCGAACAAAGTAAACAACAAATCACATGGAATCTCATGTGTCGACTCATGATACTCCATGTCAAGAAGCAATGTACTCTCCTCTTCATCACTGAAGAAACTGCCATCATCTGCGAACATGTCCTCCTCCGCCAAAACATTATCATGCTCATAGCTCAAGGGTAGGGGAGGTGGCGGAGTAGACTCGAATGAACTCAACAAGGGGGGAATAGAAAACACACACTCACCTTTATCTTCATGACTTTCTGAGCTTCCCTCGGGTGTGACAAATAGGTCCTTTCTACTCCCTAGAGTGTTTGTGGTGAGGCTCTCTATCGGGTTAACCACCGGTTTAGATGGTAGTTCACTCGCTTCACATGCTAGAATATCATTCCCCACTTGGACCATTCGGTGCACTCGTTCATCTAATTCAATGATCTTCTGACACAATTGCTCATTCTCCTCATAAGAGGCCTTGGATAGATCCTCCAAAGGTGCGTTGAAGTAATCCATTGGTTGGGGTTCTAGCGCGAAGGACACTTCCTGCAAGGCCTGGTGACCCATGTAGCAGATAAGATCCCAAATTCCCACCAAACCTAATCGTGCTAGATTTCCGTCGCTCATGTATATAGCACGCGCCTTTGTCTCAGCAGTCATTCCCTCTACAACGCAGACAACCATATCTCGCAAACTATCGTGGAAACCCCGCACATTGCGGATGTCCACACACCTCTGCAACCTAGTGAGATATAGGTGAAAGTTTTCACCTTCGAACTGCAATAATCTCAACATCTTAAACTGTTAGTAGCATATGTGTTATGAACCATAACATAGGTTCACAACAAAAGTTAGTAGTTAAATTAACACACAAGACAAGCACACAAATAACAACTTGACTCCCCGGCAACGGCGCCAAATTTGACAAGGGATTTTCAGTCGCCTTAAATCCTATCAAATATATCCGACTAACCTAACTAATGTAGTTTGGCAAGTACGGTTTGATCTCACAGGGAGTCAATGATTTGTATGCAAGTCAGAGTGTGCTAATAAGAATTAAAGACACAAAGAAGGGGGATTTTGATGGTTTAAACTAACTACGAATGCAAAAGTAAGCAAAACTAGCAAACTAAACAACTTGAATGAATGAAAATGAGATAAATAGCTTAGGTCAATCAAGGATACTAAACAAAGAAGGGGGATTTTGATTGATCATCGAAATCGAATAGATAACTTCCTCTAGAATACTTTGTTGTGGAAAGACTAGGTCTTTTGAATCCAATTCCTTATCGAAATTAGTTAATAGGACAACCAGACCCTGAAAACCCTAATTATCAAACAATCTTGAAACTATCAAGATTCAATTCAATAATCGATTAAGCTTAAAGGAAATCAACAAAGGCAATCGACGCGCACAACCAGTTATTGCATCAATTGCAAATCAATTCTTTATACAAATCCCTAAATCAACCAGTTTCAGAGATTTGTACTTTGCTACAGAAGAACATAGATAACTCAACCAATATTTACCTATATCTAGCAATAGATTATAATGAACAGGCATCAGTTGATCAGGCTAATGGAAATTCATAAAAACCCTAAACATTCAACGCAAACAATCGATAACATTCAAAGAGGAGTATTAAGATAGAGAAATCTCACAATGAAATTGCAAACCTAAAGCTTCGATTAATCTCCCTAAGCAAAGGAGTTTAGTTGTTCATGCTTGAAGAGAAAACCTAACCTAGTTCGACTTGGAAAGATGTCTGATGAATTCCGTCCAAACCTCCTTAACAAAACCCTAATAATCTCCTCCTAATAATAATATTAGGTCAAAGAAATAACAAATCCAAATAACCGCAAAAGGCCCAAAATGCCACAAGGAAAATAGGCCCACGTCCAAACCAACAACACCTTGGTCTCGGCTCAAGAAACTCGGGTGAGATCTTTTTGTCTTGGGGCGAGTTCTTTTTCTGCAGCCATGTTGAAGTCCCATTTTCGCTGTTTCCGATGCAGAATTTGGAAAAGTTGTAAACACAAAGGTTGTAGGTCTTCGAATCCTCTTTCCAAAAAGTATAAGTACGCCCCGATCCGATAAATACAGCCTTCAAACGACTCATTTTAGTGCAGCGTCGCCAACCTGGACAGCTCAAATCCTTTACATGTTTAGCTCCTCTCCTCGGCTCTTGTGTTCTTCTATTCTCGTCCAATCTTCCAACATTGGCTTGAGCTTAGCTTCACCTCTTTACAATCACCTGAAATCATGCACAAATCTCGTAGATTTCGACTCTAATTGAAATATAATGAAAACATGAAAACTACTCTAACTCGTGCATTTTACCCTACTTAAACACATCTAAATGCTTATATTAACACTACCTAAATGTGCATGATCAATATGAGTGTCTAAGAGAAGGTGCCAATATGAGTGTCTAAGAGAATTTATTGAGCCAAATGGCTAAGGAAATTAGAGAACTAAAAGCTAAGGATTCAGGCAAGCTACCGTCGCAAGTGGTAGTCAATCCAAAGGAGAATGTAAGGGTCATGATCCTTAGAGGAGGTAAAGAAGTTAAATTGCCCACAAAAAGTTTAGAAGAGAAGCCTAAGGAGGTGATTTAAGTGGAAGAACAAGAGGAAGAACAATCAGATTCCACAACACCGTCAACCGGCGCCCGCTGCCTTAACCAGCACCCGCCTCCCTTGTCAGTAGTTGATCCGAGTTTTGCCTTTGATCCGTCCATTAAGAAATCGTCGAAGGAGTGATCTTCTGAGGTTCCTAGACCTGCACCACCCTTTACCCATGCCTCAAGAGCCGATCGTAAGTGGGAAGATGAACAAATTCTATATGATACCTTTTCTCATTGTGAGGTAAACATTCCGCTTTTAAATTTAATTAAAACCGTGCGTCGCTATGCTAAGTTTTTGAAAGAATTACGCATTGTGAAAAGAAAGAAACTGATGAAAAGGAAGGAAAATGTGAGTTTGAATGAGAATGTTTCTGCTATGTTACATGTTTTTGGGTCTAAATGCTTTGACAGAGACAGGTGTTACCATACAACTTGCTGATCGATCTAGTATTAAACCTAGAGGAGTAGTTGAGGATGTTTTAGTGAAAGTTAATGAATTAATATTTCCTACTGATTTCTTTATATTAGATATGGAATAGCGAACGCCTCAAACCCCAATCATCTTGGGAAGGCCATTCTTGCAAACGACTAAGACTAAGATTGATTGCTTTGGAGGTTCACTAACCATGGAGTTTGACGGTAGAAAGATTGGATTTTCTATTTTTGAGCCTATTGCACTTTCTCCTCATGATTCTTTGGATGTTCCTAATGCTAATAATGTTGATTGACGTGATGAATTTAATGAATTGTTAGATACTTCTAAGGAAAAAGATTTATTGTATGATAAGTTTTCTAACAATGTGAAACTTGATTTAGGGAAAGAAGAAATTGAGATGAAAATTGACAGTGTGATTAGTCCAAATGAAAGTGCGCTTAATCCAAATGAACATATTATTCTTCCCTGTGATAAGTTAATTCCTAACAATGTGGAGGTTTTTGCAATTTCAGGGAAACCTCCAAGAGAAATTCACATCAAAGAAAAGGGATTGATTGAGGAAATGGATGGATGCTTAGATAAGGCATTACACTTCCTAAGGTTCCCTTGCTTGTCAAGAAAAGGATAAGTATAGAGGACCTTGGTGGGATAACTTGAGCAGGAAGAGCAACACGTTGAGCCAAAGACGTGAAACAAATGTGCTTCTTGGGAGGCAACCCAAGGCAAGTAGGTAATATTATTTAATTTTCGCAATTGTTTTTCAATTCAGTAAAGTAGGACAATTCAATTTGCTGCATATTTGCAAGGCTTTGTGTGAGAACTAACATGTAAGCAAGTTTGATCAAAGAAAAGAACGAATTGGAGCACTGGCATGACCGGTGCCCACCGCTACAAAACCAGCGCTCGCCGCTATCCCCAGATGCACAATATTATTTTTTTGGAAATAAGGGATGGGAGATTCTATATATCTTTATATTCATATTTTATTTATCTATCTATATTTATATCTATATTATATCTATCTATTTATATTTATCTATCTGTCTAATTATATTTTTCTATCTTATGATTTTTATCCCTTCCTATTCCAAATTGCATACTTTCCAATTTTTATCTTTTGATCTTTTTCAAGCCTTTGTCTCCAAGTAAAAACAAGAAACCCTAATTATCCTACTTGAATCTGAATTCCAAAACTTAATCCTTGAGTTTCAATATAAAAAAAAAGCCTTTCTTTTTCTTATCCATCATCCATATTCATCACAACTTCGAACCTCAAACACATATTCTATCCATCACTACCCTTCACCCATCAAATTCAATTCTTTGTCATTCCATCACCATCCTTATTATCAAGGAAGACTTTGAAACCAAGTCCTGATCTTCAAAGAGCAAGTTGGAAGGAGTTTTGACGTCAGAACATTGATGTTTTACCTCAGATTCACGGTTCGTCAGCACCAGCGCCTGCCGCCTCTGAAATTGGCGCCCGCCGTCGACCGCAGTAGGTTGTTCTCAGCGTTTTCATATTAGTTCTGTTGTGTTCTTCGATTGTTTCGAGCATCATGTCGCTAGTTCCTAGTATGGTGAAACCCACTCACTTGACAAAAAAGCAGGAGTATGGCTTAATCTTGGGAATCGGAATTATTGATCCACGGTGTTATTTGATCCGGAAACTTTGCATCGTCTGGGGTTATTTCAACATGTTTCTAGGATTCTTGAGAAAAGTGGTTTGGCTGATTTTATGGATCTTAGTGCAACCACTTATCTGGTGTTGGTTAGAGAATTCATGGCTACCCTAGACTATCGTTCTAACATGGAGATTCGCTTTTGTATGAGGGGTAATGAGTTCGTAGTGACTAAGGATGTCATTGCATAAGCTTTTGGAGTCACCAAGACGCCTGCTGATTCGTGGGGTAATGCATCGACTCATCCACCTGCTCGAGACACTTGGATGGAAGTCACTGGATGATCATTTGGGAAGGATGGCAACTATTTTGACTATATGATTACCCATTTTGCTTTGAGGTTATGCTATAGGGTATTGAGTCCTGCTTTCTTTGGTTTGGTTGATCATGAGTTGGTGATGATGAGAGGTTGGGCATATACCTACTTTTTGACCGCTGATGCCATGCAAATTCCAGATTGGGTCCAATTATTTTTGGAGAATTGTGCTGAGATGATTAGAGCTACTCATGTGAGGGCAGATCGCACTATTGCTTTTGGAGGATTGATATTGTTGATTGCTCGTCACTTATGTGTTCGACTTGATGGATTACAACCTTTTCTTGGTGACATTGCCTATAATATTTCCGCTCTGAATTGGTCTGGCATTATTGTAGCAATTCGGCGTCCCAACAGAGAGGAGTGTTTCAGATGGATGACAGTAGATTATGGAGAGCATCATCTATACCTTCCTGCAGAGTTACCGTTTTGTTTTGGACTTGCTGATTTCATGCTGAGCCATAATAACTTTCCTTTACCACTTGAGGATTCTTCTGAGACAAATGGTTTTGAAGAAACTGATTCAGCAGTAGAATATGATCAAGTTGAGAATGAAGAAGAATAAGATTTTGATGCCGCATACGTTGACCCTGTTTATGTTGCTTTAGATGAATTTGAGCGTTGGTTTGTGGAACCAGAAAGGAAGAATGAGGATAAGCTCCTAACTATTTCTTCAAAGATCACTGGTATTCAGAAAATGTTGATGTGCATAATTTCTTATCTTTTCCAACAACCTGGACTCCAGCCTCCACGTTCATAGTGATAGGTTAGTTATCCCTTCTTTCACCCTCAGTTTTATTTCATTGTTCTTTTTGTTTATGCATTGAGGACAATGCAACATTTAAGTGTGGGAGGAGTGGGTTATGTTAGTTTAGTTCATGTTTATGTTTTATGTTTCATGTTTATTGTGAGCCTTTATATTTTGTTTAAGTTTTTAGTTTAATTCATGCATCATGTTTATGTTTTATGTTTCATGATGCATGTTGAAAATTACACAAAAATATCATGCATTGCATATGTATGTGTTATTCAAATACCCATCTAGCTTGAGATTGTCCTATATTTTATTTTAGCATGATCATCAAAATCCCATGAAATTTTGGATGATTTGACCTTGTCTTAAAATTGTTTTATGTGAAATATGATTTGGCATAGGTAATTGAGCATGTATGATATAAGTTTCTAAGCATGATTGATATCCAACAAAAACTTGTCCTAGTGAGAATTTTTAGCCTTATATAATTTCCCTTTCCCTTTTGTTGTGTGATTTACTCTTCCTATGCATTTATCTATGAGTATTGACATGTTTATCTATTTTTTAGGTCGATTATATACAAGATCACTGCTTGATAAGTTTCAAATGATAGAGGTACCTTTTAGCCACATCTTATCCATGTCTACCCTATGTTATATCTTGCTTTGAAGACAATTTGAGCCTTTAGCCTATTTATTTGTAGCTCCACAAAATTCATGTTTCCTAGCCTATGATAAGCATTACCCTTTCGGGAATTAAGATTTAGAGTTGGTTATGGAAGTATATTTGGAGTTGAGAAAGAAGCTAAAGTGCATGAGTGCTTATTGTTTATGGTTTTATCTCATATTGTATTGCATTTATTTTGGCTCAAGGAAAAAAAAAAGCATTTGAAAAAAAAACAAAAAATGTTGAAAGGAGAGAGAGAGAGAGAGAGAGAGAGAGAGAATAAAGAGCCTTGTTATCTATTTTTGCATATGAGGAGTTGAATAGATGTTTGGTTGAGAGGATATGAGTTATCTGAGTTTATTTGAGAGTTTACATATGAGTTTTTGAGTTTTTGAGAGCTTATTGATATATTTTAAGAGTTATTGATTATTGTTGAGAGTTGTGTTCTTATGTGAGCTTGATGTACTTTTGAGTTGATTTGCGTTATGTTGGAAGTTTTTAGGAATCTTATTTCCCGGAATTAATAGCACCACATGACCAAATACAATTTATTGCCCTTATGTTTTTACCAAGCCCTATTACAACCCCGCCGAATGAAATCTTCTTTGAAGGTTTCTATTGAGCGAAAGTCCTCTTGATGTTCTTATTTTTGCTTTGATGGATCTGGTGGAGATTTTGTGATATAACTGTGAATATTTAATGTTCATGTTTGTGTATGGAATTGAGTTGAGTGTATGCTTAAAGCCTAAATACATGAGAGTGAGAGAAACACATATTTTCCCTTGTGAGGTTGGATTGATAAGCATGCGGACTACTTGATCCCCCATATACATGTTATGATGTTTTTATGCCTTGTTCGTATTAGCACTATTGATTGAATTTGCTTTTGATGAGGAAAAAGTTATGAAGGAATATCTTGTGAGGTGCATTGATTTTGTTTATGTTTCATGGTTGCTTGAGAACAAGCAAGAGCTTAAGTGTGGGGGGATTTGATAATGCATGTTTTAGATAGGCATTATAGGTATGTCTTATTGCATTTAAGTAGTCATGTTGCATATGTTTTGTTCTATTTCCATTATCTTTCATATGAAGTATTCAAGTTCGGAATCTACGCCTTTTTAGTGTTTATTCTGCAATTTTACGATCCGAGCTTGAAGGGAGACTTGAGAGATCTTAGAGACTGATTTTGGAGCATAGGAAAGGCCAAGGAAGAAGCATCAAGGGAGCAAGAGATCACAACGTCGAAGCAAAGGAAGAATCGCGGAGCCAAAGGAGCGACGTCCGCTGCTTTTCCACATGAGCCCGTCGGTGTCCCGTATTCAGCAATTGCCGATTTCATCCGAAGATTCTATTATTTTTTTTTTAAATTATAAACTCGCTTCTATTAACCAATTATTATTTACAAGAAATTAGTGGCTAGCCGAGATACTGTCTGGGCACCCACTCCCTTAGCGATAATAAAACTGAGTCTAGTAAAAATATAAGCGGCAGCACGAGCCCCCACATCCTGAGATACGGAGAATTTCTGAATCCGCTTCAGCAAGGCAACCGCATCTGTATTTAACTCCCCCAACGAAGAGAAGGAGAAGGGTATAAAACCATAACCAGCCGCCGTGCACAAATCTTGATACGGAGAGTTGGTGTGTGTTGTGAGAGAGAGAGAGAGAGAGAGAGAGAGAGAGAGAGAGAGAGAGAGACGCACAATAGAGAGATGAGAGCGGATTTGACCATGAATTGCTAAACTCATAGTTTTGCTGGTGATTCGATTACATGTTTGGATGAATTATGAGTATTTGATTTCAATTAGTTATTTATAAGTTTATTTATCATCTTGTTCTTATTGATATATATTTGTGTTCATATATATGCTTGCTCACCATGTTAGGAATTACATCTATGCTATGAATTCGTTGTTGGTTTCTCGATAGCGAACAAAGTCATTGATTCAGTGATGTTTCGATTTCCCTTGTAGTGGATGATAACAATTGATCTATGTCAAGTAGATGAAATTAGGGTTAATGGAGTTGTTTCTTTTAATTCCAAATTGCATTGAATTGATGTGTCAATTGGTCTTAAGTACTCGATTAGTTAATGTTATTATTTAGTGATGCCACATTGAATAAGTGATTGTATATTTGCATAACAATCTATTCTAGGTAAGTCGGCATAATCTTATAAATAATATTGAAATCAACTCAAGGATCATGATCCCCAACCATTGTCAAGAATGGCAAGTGAAGCGCTTCTCTATCATATTATCACTACTTTGCAACTATTATTCTATTTAGTTTATCTTGCTATTTCATTAGTTCACTATAACCTATTTGCTATTATCTTAAGAAATCATCATCGAAATCTACGAAATAGTCTTCTTTGTGAGACCGACTCTTTCCTTATCTGATGTACTAATATTTTGGTTAAGCATTGAGTTAGGATATTTACTTTTGGTGGAACTGAGTGCCAACGAAAATTATACATCATTAGTTCGGACGCCACTAGCGCCGCTACACTTGGTTGCTCCAACTTGGAGCACGACGGTAATCCGTCTCCATTCTCCTTCTTGGAAGGTCGGGGACGTTTCTCCCTCTGCCTGGTTTGGTTGGGGCCACCTTTAGAGATTGGCGCCGACCTCTCCAACTGCCCTCGACGGCTCCCTCTCTGGTTGTCCTCCATGGATGGGTTGTCGGACTGGTTGCCAAGCTCCCTCTCCGGTGTTGGCTTCCACGGGGCTGCCCGAAAACTTGTGCTTTGACGCTTGAGCCCAAGGTAGCCCAAAAAATGGAAAATAAAAAGGAAATAAAATGGAAAATCCTGGAAGGGCTTTGAAGTGCGTTTTACTAGGGTGGTTCTCGAATGCGTCTCTAGGTGTTCTTAGTGTTCCTATTTTTATTTGGGGCTCTGTTGTCCGGTGTTAAGTCTGGCTAGAGTCGAGGCGGTGTCTATTGAGGCCCATGATCATGAAATTTCCTAGGAGGTTCGTCTTCACTGCCCACAATGACTTCTGATATACCGCTGGCCAGTGGTGTCATTGCATTGTGGCACTTGGCATCGGGTCTTAGTCTATATTGTCCCCAACGTATTAGGATTAGGTTTGTTTGTTTTCCTGGATCTGTTAGGTTGCCATTGTGTGTTTTGCACCTTTGTATTTTAGATTGTATGTTTGACGGTTCGTTGTCTGTCGTTTTGACCACTCGCGGAGTCAGAGCTGTCTAGCACTCAAATTCTTACCTTATGAAAAATATAGTATATGATAAAGTAATATAATATTTAATAAACGAACATTCTATTCGCACGGAGAAATCTCGCTAGACACACGGCGGAGGTCCTGACTTCCTGGGTCAGTAAGGACGGTCTCAAACTCAAATAGGGCGGGTTAGTGAAAGGATGGTGATGATGTCGGATTCCTTGGTAAGCAGTGGGAGTGTAGACACAAATTTCCTAAGTCGGCTTCAGGTGGTTATGGTGGCCAAACGAACCCCTATAAATAGGCCTTAGGTAGGCACGCCAATCTGCAGCCTTGCAGTGCACATGTTCAGTCACCGAGAAATCCCACTTGCATGCCGAAATAGGGAGTCGACTTCGGCTATTGCCTTGTCGTCTTGGACGAGTTGTGTCGCTAATATCTTCATAGACTTCGGAGGTAGGCAACGACACCGTGCCGCTTGTGATAAATTGACTATATATATATATATATATATATATATATATATATATATATATATATATATATATATATATATATATATATATATATATATATATATATAACAACCTCCTTAATAAATCTCGTAGTTATTTTTTGTCAAAAGGACAGACGGGGCTCTCCCCGCATCTAGCCGCGCTATTATTGCAATAGAAAAAGTGAGCTAAGTGTTCAGCAAGCGAGGAATAGCTCGGACCCTAACATAATCAAGCAAGAAATCTAAAACACCCTCGGGAGGGTCAAAACAATACAATTAAACCAATGTCATAAAGAAAATCTAGACTCGCTAAGTGATCCGCTACACGATTCGTTTCGCGGAACACGTGTCAAAACTGGATGTCCCAGATTCTACTCCGATATCCATGGCATTTTGATTCTAGGCTAGCAAGCGGGTTGTTGTGAGCCTAATTTGCCATGTTTAACAGGAACTTTTATATCGATTTCTGCATACATTGCATACATTTGGGTTAGAATAATACAGAATCTGTGTAGTTTACACTTATTTGCAATATATGGAGGTCTACATAAGTTTTGTTATATTTGGCAGAAATCGGACGCAGTTTGGAGCTTAAAGAAAACTCATGGAGAAGCTAAGAATAGTGCAGCTAGAGAAGAGGCCATTTTTCACCATTCTACGTTCTGAATCAAGCTTTGATGTCTTCATGAGAGTTGTATCCCTCGAAAAGAGCTTTCCAACGCATGGTCATATGCATCAATCCGACGAACGAGGACTCGGGAAAGTGCGTTTTAATAACAGAGCAGAAAGCTGAGAAATCTTTACTCGAGATGGAGTACACTCTACTCGAGATCGAGGAGAGCCTGGTCGAGAAAGAGCTGATCGAGAAGCCGAGGACGAAGACGCAGACCACCTCTACTCGATCTCGAGGAGGCTTAGTCGAGATCGAGGAGCCCGGAGCCAAGGTCCGAGCATGTCGAGTAGATCCACCCGGGAAGACCTAGTCGATGAGCAAATCTACTCGAGACAGAGTAGGGCTACTCAAGATCGACTAGACCTGTGAGCCCAGATAGGAGCCTTGTCGAGCAGAGCCACCCGACCAAGCCAGCCAGACGACGAATCCTACTCGATACAGAGTAGGGCTACTCGAGATCGACTAGACCTCCGAGCCATGTCCGAGCCTTGTCGAGCACCAGTCACCCGAGAAGCCGAGCCACACCCGTCGACGACAATCCTACTCGATCTCGAGGAGCCCTAGTCGAGATCGACGAGCCGTGTCCGGGAGCGCGTTACGCGGTTTCGCTGTCCTACTAGGATTGGGAGTCCTTGGATCCAATTCTATCCAATTTGGCCGAGATCTATCAACATCTATCAAGTTCTATCTATGGAGAAGACATGGAAGACATCTTACCTATTTTAGATTTATTTTCCTTTTAGATTTAATTCCTAAATTGCTTTTATTTATCTTTTAAAGTTTTAGATTTAAATTTAGATATAGATAGAAGATTCTATCCTTGATTAGCAAGGATTAGAAGGCTATAAATAAAGCCCTAGGGGCTGGTTTTTCATTCATTCAATTTCAGAGAGACAAGTAGTTCCACAGAGAAGTTTTAGGAGTTCTAAAGTTTTTAGGGTTTTGGCATTCTGCGAAAGTTGATTGCCGGGATTGTAAAGGCTTTGAATATAGTTTAATGCAAGTTTCTTTTCATCAATCAATGTCTGCGATTGCGATGAGGCGTGAGTAGTCCACCCACTTCTGGGGCTGGGGTAAGCCCGACGGTGGCCATGTGAGATGATGCAGTGAAGGTCAGATCTTTTTATGCAATTCGTCTTCTATCCCTATGAGCATGATTCTTTTGCGAGAGTTGAAGGTGATCCTTGTTTGTGTTATTGAAGCGAAAGTGATCTTAATACAACTTGGATTAATTATGTGAAAAGGGTTAGTAACAATTAGGGTTTATGCGAAAGCCTCTATATGCCTATTTGTTAATAACGAAAGTTATTTTGATGGAAAGCATGATCTTTTATGCCTTTATGTGTTACTTTGCATGGTTATCGTTGTGGTGTTGATACCCTGGTCTTGGAGGTCGTTTATTATATTGAATTTATTTCGTCAGAAATCTGAGTTTTGGGTTCGAGAATTTGCAATTTAAGTTTCTGTCTTTCCAGTCGATACAGAGGAGAGTCTCGTCTAGATCGAGTAGGCTGTTGTCGATCTCGAGTAGAGTCTTGTCTAGGTCGAGTAGAGTTTCTGCTTTTGTTGTCGATTTTTCAGTTTCTGTAGACTTGCTGTTGTCGATCTCGAGTAGGTAGTTGTCGAGGTCGAGTGCCTCTGTCTTTGCTTTATTCTTCACTTTCTTTCGCTATTTTCTGTTTTTTCTTTTGTTTCTGTTTTGCTTTGTCTTTTCTGCTTTTATTTTCTGTCTTTCTGTTGCTTGTCTGTGAGATCTGTTGCTACGTAAGAACTGCTGACGTGCTTCCTCGTGGATTCGATCCTGACAACCTTCTACTCCAACGGGAGGAAGTCTTGTATTTATTTGCTGAGACAGGGAAGTCAGTCTGATCTTTACTTTATATTTATTTCATACTTGACCATCCTCCTGCAACAACAAATTGGCGCCGTTGCCGGGGAAGCAATCATTCGCGCCTTAGGTAGTCAGATCTCACTTTTCTTTTGAGTGACTTCGCAGGTGTATGCGTCGTTCCGGTCAACCACCTTAGTTTGACACCTTAGATGATCCGGAACATGTCCTACACATCCATTCTGAACTGAAAGGAGCCATGGAGGCCGCAGAAACACCGGAACAGCTGATACAAAGGCTTACAAGGGAACTGGCCGCAAAAGATGCTGCTATCGCCGCTGAGAAAGCAGCAAGGGAACGGGCAGAAGCTAAGCTTGTGTTGCGTAGATGGGAACATTACGCTAAATTGCCCAAATCAACAATGACAAGTTGGTTCGACAATGTCCCCTTCTATGAGCCAGTCAACATCGACTACCTGGACTCGACATATACACATTCTGGAGGAACTGATCCAGAAACACTAGCCGAAATCGTTTGTACTACAGAAACCCAGGTATGTCCTTCCTCTATTTCAATTTCGCTATCTATCTTTGAAGAATCTTTGGAAGGATCCCAAGAAGAAGAAGAGACACCAACGCAAAATCCGGACGTCGTTGCCCATGGTGCTTCAAGGTCGCTTTTACCCTATAAGGTGAAGGCCATTTCTGACAATTTTGAGCAACCGATGTTCATATTCAAGTATGGGGTCCTCGCAAAGTGGCATGAAGCTCCACAAGATGAAGTGGAAATATCTCTTCCCACTCCACCGTTTTGTTGTGGTGGAGACGCGCAAACAAATCAACTAATGGAGCGAAAGAGGTATGATTATGAGGTATGCGAATTTCCTTTATATATTCCTTTATGCATGTCAGCTGGAGCCCAGGAAGATGGATGGGCGGAGCCATGGAGCGTCCACTCGGGGAGGTTTAAACTTCTTCACATGATGCCCCCAGATGACATTCCACGCTTCCCACCACCGGAGGAACCACCAGATCCACCTATACCTCCGGACAAAGATGAGCCAGGCTAATGCTTAATGGAGAAAGTCGGCCTAGCGACTATAAAATCTAGAGCTTGTAAATAGACATTTATTTTTGGGACTTTTGGACATTGTTGCTTTTGTTTGTTTTTGGTTTTGAACTTTTAGTCTTTCTGTTGTGGGTATTTCTCTTCTACATTTATTCAAGTCCATGGGGATAGAAGTAAACTAAATCAGACTTGGCCCAGGAGGTGCTTCCATTCGAAATTTAGAGGCCCTGCACACCAGTCTAGTGAGTTTCTTTCTCTACCCTTGTTTTTATACAGTGAGCACACTGTAATGTTTAAATATGGGGTGGGGGAAGGGCTTACATTATGCATATTTACTTTATTGTGACATTATGTGTGCATGTTTAAAGTTTAGTTCTTTGAATTGCTACATGGCTATTTTGGAATGCATTATTGATTTATGTGCTTATATGCATGATTTCCAAAAGTTTGAAAAATGACCCCCATTGAAAATTTTAGTTAATGTCATGGAAGCTTTAATTGAACTCGACGATGCAAAATTGGATTCATTAGAGATATAGCATGAAATTGCCTAGTAAAGGGAAGTCACAATGAAGTGCATTATTTCTTGAAAACCATGAAATGAGGTAAAAGTTGAAGTTGCTTTTGACATGTTGCATGATAAGATGATGGAGGACTTTATATTTCCATATAATGCTCATTGTTTGAAATCCTAGCCTTACCTATGCTTATGCATCACAAAAGCCATATTATGCCTTATTTCAATTATCGCTCCACATGATCTAAATATTTGCCATTTTTTACCTTATCCGGGGATAATGTTGAGAATGATGTTACATTATGGAGATTATCATATGGTTGTTGTGTTATATGGAGGAAATTGTTTGAAATATATGGAAAATTTAATGAGTGAAAGAAAATCCAATCACCTCAGGAGATAAAGGTAGATTGACCCTACTCTCTAAGATAATAATTTGGAGAGATGGGACACATTGTGAGGAGTCAAAAGCACTAAGTATCCGGGGCCATTCATGACACCCATGTTTGCGACTCGCGAGAAGGCAGTGCTGAGGTCAGAGAGGTAAAAGCATTATTATTGATAAAAGCATTATGAAAGGTGATGAATCTTATGAAAAGGAATGTGGAAATTCAAGTTTGGAAATACTCCATTTCCCCGGATCATTAGCACCACATTGCCAAAAATTGCCCACCTTTAGCCTTTTACCAATCTACTCCTTATTTGAGCTTAATTAAAATCCTCTTGATTATTGATGCTTTGTCACTTATGAATGTTTTTGCATAACCCTTCTTTTGTGAGTAGATGTTGCTTTTGTATAATCGCACATGCATGGATTTGTGACACTAGTACCTTTTCGAGGATGGTAATTGATTGCAGGGACATATAAGAATGAATCTAATATGTTGAGAGTTTTGATTTCTTCCCCTGAATGACAATTAAAAGTATTGCTTGAGGACAAGCAAGCTTAAGTATGGGGTGTTTGTTGTGAGCCTAATTTGCCATGTTTAACAGTAACTTTTATATCGATTTCTGCATACATTGCATACATTTGGGTTAGAATAATACAGAATCTGTGTAGTTTACACTTATTTGCAATATATGGAGGTCTACACAAGATTTTGTTATATTTGGCAGAAATCGGACGCAGTTTGGAGCTTAAAGAAAACTCATGGAGAAGCTAAGAATAGTGCAGCTGGAGAAGAGGCCATTTTTCACCATTCTACGTTCTGAATCAAGCTTTGATGTCTTCATGAGAGTTGTATCCCTCGAAAAGAGCTTTCCAACGCATGGTCATATGCATCAATCCGACGAACGAGGACTCGGGAAAGTGCGTTTTAATAACAGAGCAGAAAGCTGAGAAATCTTTACTCGAGATGGAGTACACTCTACTCAAGATCGAGGAGAGCCTGGTCGAGAAAGAGCTGATCGAGAAGCCGAGGACGAAGACGCAGACCACCTCTACTCGATCTCGAGGAGGCTTAGTCGAGATCGAGGAGCCCGGAGCCAAGGTCCGAGCATGTCGAGTAGATCCACCCGGGAAGACCTAGTCGATGAGCAAATCTACTCGAGACAGAGTAGGGCTACTCGAGATCGACTAGACCTGTGAGCCCAGATAGGAGCCTTGTCGAGCAGAGCCACCCGACCAAGCCAGCCAGACGACGAATCCTACTCGATACAGAGTAGGGCTACTCAAGATCGACTAGACCTCCGAGCCATGTCCGAGCCTTGTCGAGCACCAGTCACCCGAGAAGCCGAGCCACACCCATCGACGACAATCCTACTCGATCTCGAGGAGCCCTAGTCGAGATCGACGAGCCGTGTCCGGGAGCGCGTTACGCGGTTTCGCTGTCCTACTAGGATTGGGAGTCCTTGGATCCAATTCTATCCAATTTGGCCGAGATCTATCAACATCTATCAAGTTCTATCTATGGAGAAGACATGGAAGACATCTTACCTATTTTAGATTTATTTTCCTTTTAGATTTAATTCCTAAATTGCTTTTATTTATCTTTTAAAGTTTTAGATTTAAATTTAGATATAGATAGAAGATTCTATCCTTGATTAGCAAGGATTAGAAGGCTATAAATAAAGCCCTAGGGGCTGGTTTTTCATTCATTCAATTTCAGAGAGACAAGTAGTTCCACAGAGAAGTTTTAGGAGTTCTAAAGTTTTTAGGGTTTTGGCATTCTGCGAAAGTTGATTGCCGGGATTGTAAAGGCTTTGAATATAGTTTAATGCAAGTTTCTTTTCATCAATCAATGTCTGCGATTGCGATGAGGCGTGAGTAGTCCACCCACTTCTGGGGCTGGGGTAAGCCCGACGGTGGCCATGTGAGATGATGCAGTGAAGGTCAGATCTTTTTATGCAATTCGTCTTCTATCCCTATGAGCATGATTCTTTTGCGAGAGTTGAAGGTGATCCTTGTTTGTGTTATTGAAGCGAAAGTGATCTTAATACAACTTGGATTAATTATGTGAAAAGGGTTAGTAACAATTAGGGTTTATGCGAAAGCCTCTATATGCCTATTTGTTAATAACGAAAGTTATTTTGATGGAAAGCATGATCTTTTATGCCTTTATGTGTTACTTTGCATGGTTATCGTTGTGGTGTTGATACCCTGGTCTTGGAGGTCGTTTATTATATTGAATTTATTTCGTCAGAAATCTGAGTTTTGGGTTCGAGAATTTGCAATTTAAGTTTCTGTCTTTCCAGTCGATACAGAGGAGAGTCTCGTCTAGATCGAGTAGGCTGTTGTCGATCTCGAGTAGAGTCTTGTCTAGGTCGAGTAGAGTTTCTGCTTTTGTTGTCGATTTTTCAGTTTCTGTAGACTTGCTGTTGTCGATCTCGAGTAGGTAGTTGTCGAGGTCGAGTGCCTCTGTCTTTGCTTTATTCTTCACTTTCTTTCGCTATTTTCTGTCTTTTCTTTTGTTTCTGTTTTGCTTTGTCTTTTCTGCTTTTATTTTCTGTCTTTCTGTTGCTTGTCTGTGAGATCTGTTGCTACGTAAGAACTGCTGACGTGCTTCCTCGTGGATTCGATCCTGACAACCTTCTACTCCAATGGGAGGAAGTCTTGTATTTATTTGCTGAGACAGGGAAGTCAGTCTGATCTTTTCTTTATATTTATTTCATACTTGACCATCCTCCTGCAACAACACGGGTGGCAACGTGGGGTCTCCTTTCCAAGGAGCGATACTACAGTGTGTGAATCTGTTTCCAGAATTACACGTCTATAGTCTCCCTCCCAAGCAAGCTTAAGCCCTTGTAAGACACCCCAAAGCTCCGCTTTTGGTACTGTTGTGAGCCTAATTTTCCATATTTTATACTTACTTTTATATCGTTTTCTGAATGCATTTCATACATTCGGGCCGAAATAGTACATAATCTATGTAGTTTATGTTTAGATTATGTACTATTTGCCAAATTATGGAGTCTACACCACTTTCTGTTTAATTTCGCAGAAATCGAGGCAATTTACAGCAGTTCAGAGAAAGGAGGAAAAACTCAAAGTCAACTACAGAAAGTCCGAGGTCAAGGAGTAGCGGAACCAGGACAAATCGAGCAAAGAACAAGAAAATCGAGTCGAAACACACAGATCGATATCGAGTTCAGATAGTCGATATCGAGTGAAGTCAAGCCGATTTCCACCAGAAGAAGCCAGATCGAGTGAAGACAAAGAGAAGAGGTCGATATCGAGTTGGCCCAAAATCGAGCAAGTCCCAGGAATCGACCAGAGCTGGAGCAAAGGAAAAGTGGAAGTCGATATCGACTTAACCTAGTCGATATCGAGTTGAGTCTAAGTCGATTTTCATCCCTGGAGCCGAGATCGAGTAGCAAAAGTGAAGTGAAGAAATTACAGGTCGATATCGAGTAACCCAAGTCGATATCGACTTGACCAACAGTGGCCGATTTCGAGGTAGTCCGAGTTCTAATCAAAGTTCTATCTAAAGTCCAATGGAGATATCCACAAGATCAAATTCTATCAAGATGGGAGAGATATTTATCTACTTTAGATATAGTCCCTTTTAGATATTATTTTCTTTATCATAATGTTTATCTTATATTATTAGATAGATTTAGATATAGTTGTTTCATCCTAGAATAGCTACATGGAACACTATAAATAAGGCCTTAGGGGTTGAGTTTTATTCATTCAATTCTAGAGACAATTAGTTACATAGAGAGAGAGAGAGAGAGAGAGAGAGAGAGAGAGAGAGAGAGCTTGTGGCGAGGAAGAACAAGAGAGGCGAGAGCGGGATTTGGCTTCGATTGGTTGCACTACTAGAATTCTGCTATTTAACATCGGTCAGAAAAACCTGCCATGTAAAATAGTTTTTTGACATCGGTTACAAAATTTGTGATGTTAAAAATAAAACAGACACCACACCATTTTTTAACCGATGTTAAAAAGAAGTTTTTGGAAAAAAAATAAGCGCGGGACAAATCCCGCCCATATTAAATACACTCGAAAAAAATTCAACACTTGGAAAATTTGGAAGAAAAAAGAAACACACCCCCAAACCCTTCACTCCCTCTTCCAAACCCGAGCCCAACTGAGCCTCCCGCGACAGCGAAATCCGGCTTCATCCTCCAACTCCTCCCTGTTCACCACAACCTCTTCCTCCTCCACTCTCGCTGGCTTTCGAACTGAGGGTGACTCTGGTGGGGATGTAGCCTCTCCGGGGAAATCCCACTTCTTGTCTCTCTTTCCCATCTCTCAGTAGCGAAACCCTTCATTCTCGTTGTCGTGTCTCCTCTTTAGACTCCAGACTCTGAGCACCGTCGCTTCTCCCGCCGCCTCAATCTGTCCCCGTAGACTCAACTTCCGAGACCAATCGCGACGAGGTGCACCGCCTACACCAGATCTGAATCCGCCAAAAATTAGACATGTTCGTCTCCTCGCAATGGCGCCAAGAAGCCTAGATTCGAGGTCGTCGATGTTGAGGCAGTGACTGCTATGGAGAGCGTCACTTCTCTCTCCGGTACAATGTTTCCCCTATCCTCACTTCTCGGCTTCTTTTTTGTTCGATTTTAAAACAAGCGAGATTGTCAAATCAAATGCATTTGCCCTTGATCAGCAAAATGATATGTTTGATGTTTGAAGAACAGATTTATGCACTTATCTTTGTTTATTAGAATTTGATAGAAAAATATATTATATGGCCGGATAGCTTTTGTCCTTGATCAGCATCCATGAAATGTTTCATTGTATAAAACATTTTCATTCTAATACTTGGATTCTATATTTCTTAGATTGTATATAGCCTTCTTAGACTCTCTCTTTTCATATATATATAATGCTTAGGGTTGAAGCTTTAGCAAGGTGGTTTCAGGGTGTTTTCTAGGCTACATTATGTCAAATTAGACTGGAAAATAGTGCTTTTGCTTCGATCAATCTGGTATAGCATCTGAAGTGCACAACAGATTTCATTACAATGATGTGTGAGTTTGAATTCTTGTAAAAATTTGCCTAGTTTGTTAACATTTATTTGCCTAGTTTGTCAACATTTATTTTTCTTTCTCTTAGGTTTGCCTAGTTTGTTAACATCAACTCAATTGCTGAGGTTTCTGCAAATGGTGAATACCAAAGTGCAATAAAAGATCCAAATCAGGTATTCATTTAATTTAAATCATTCATTTTAACCATTCATTTTGTTCGATCAGGTGCAGCTACATAGTCTGTGGAATGTGGATGATTTAAAATTTATGTCATCTCCCAAAGCCTTATATTTTCTATGATTGAGGAGATGTATGTTAATGGATGCCTAACTTGTTTTGTCTTGTTATTAGGGTGACAAGGTTAGAGTTTTTATATACCCAACAACATTTAAGGTGAATTTCTTTTCGTGTCTTATTTCACTTCTTATTATCAGTGGTTTTTGGAATCAAATGTTTCACTGTGTCAATTAGTTAGCTGTTGGAATCAAATGTTTCACTGTGTCTATTAGCTAGTGAGAGCCTCATAAAAGTATTAAGCCATTTGATTTTTTCAGCTCCTAATATATACTCTGCGCTCTTGTGCATAGATTTATTTTTGGAAATTTCACGAGGTACCCCCGAGGTATCGCTTAATTCACGCGGTGACCAATTGTTTTACACCTTTCACATGGTACTCCTGAGGTTATAAATCATTTCACCCCATACCCTTAACCTTATTATTTGACAGATTCCGTTGGTTGGAAATAAAAAAAAAAAATAAAAAAAAAGGAAAGAAGAGACGGGAAGGAAGCAGATGAACAGAAGGTCGAACGAAGACACAAAGAAGAAGAAGGGGCTGCTAGTGCAGCATCCACACAGATTCACCGGCGGAGGCGCCACCACCCCCACCACAGCCGCCGCTGTCTCCGCTGCCTTGTCCGACGCTGAAGGTTCCGACACCAAAACATCCTCTACCGCCACCGTAGCCTCCGCGACCTTTTCGCTGACGAAGAAGAAGGAGCTCATGGACTTCTCGACGGTGAAATCGTTCTCTCTTTCTTAAGCCATTGATTTCTCTCTCGGAATTCGAAATCGAACGAAGCGATCCGACATCGAAAGCTAGGGTTTTTGAAACTTCGTTCGAGAACTGAGAAGGCGGCGGATTGAAACTATCAAATTAATTTGAATCTCCTCTTTCTCTCTCGCTTCTGGATTTGGCATGGATTCGTCCTGGGAAATTTGAAACTATCAAATTAAATATGGGGATTTGCAGATTGATTGAGTTTCTCTGGGGTACCATCGTCCGGGTCGAGCCCTGCTCCTTCGCGTCTTCCTTCATCTTTCCCCCTTTTCTTTGGTGTCGGAAACATCGGCGTCGGAGGAGGCAGTGGAGAAGGCAGCGGCTGTGGTAGATGTGGCGGCCGCGGTTGCGCCTCTGCCGGCGTCGGTGGTGCCTCCGCCAGCGTCGGAACCATCGGCCCCTGCTTCTTCGCGTCTTCCTTCTTCTTTCCCCCTTTTCTTTGGTGTCGGAACCATCGGCGTCGGAGGAGGCAGCGGAGAAGGTGGCGGCTATGGCGGATGTGGCGGCAGAGGTGGCGCCTCAGCCGGCGTCGGAACCATCGGTCCCTTCTTCTTCTTCGTGTCTTCGTTTAACCTTCTGTTTGCCTGCTTCCTTTTTTTTCCAGCAAACGGAAAACGTTAAATAACAACGAAATCTGTTAAATAATAAGGTTAAGGGTATGGGGTGAAATGATTTATAACCTCAGGGTACCACGTGAAAGGTGTAAAACAATTGGTCACCGCGTGAATTAAGCGATACCTCGGGGGTACCTCGTGAAATTTCCGTTTATTTTTTCAACTCCTAATTTTTTTAAACTCCTAATATATACATGTTTGATTTTAGGTAAAAGTTGGACTGAATTTACAACTTGTGAAGTTAAGATCTAATGCCCCTTATTGAAAGTAACCGTTTCAATTAGATTATGGGTTCATTTTGGAATTTGACTATACCTTTCTTATTTATGTGTTATTGATAATCATGTGCTTCATTTTAACTTAATTTGTGCTGATTTTTACTTGTTCAGTTTCTGATAGGTGTGGCTACAAGTAGCCTGACATTATCAAATTGTTGAGTACCTGTGTTTCGTTTAACAATAGTTCTGATTTTACATTATGTCTAACCTTCAAATTTGACTCTTTCACAATATTGATTTTCAGATAAGAACCATTGAGCTTTATGGTAAACGGATAAACCTTTAGATCTGGGATACAACAGGTCAAGAGAGGTTTCAAACGATCACCACTGGTAAGCTTATCATCCTTGATGTACCTTACTCCTAACTTTTGAACTATCATGTCCACAATGATTTGCTTTGAACATGTACTTATAGGCTACATAGCACTCTTTTCCTACTGCTTTTGCTCACTGAACTTGTGTGTCGTGACTGCTTTGAACCAACATCCATATGCAACTATGCTAACTTTTTATGTTGCTCAATTACAGCTTATTGTTTATGTTTAGGAATTAAAACATACCTGATAGTACTTGTCATCCTTGCTTTTTCAACATTGTTGTTTATTTTTCCAAGCATCTTAGTATATGACTTTGTGTAATTATTTATGTTTAGGACTTAAAACATGGAAACTCCCTTGCTTATTCCAAGTCTCAAAATTGATGGTACTTGTCATCTTGGTTTTTCCTTCATTAAGCAGAATTGTAGTCTTCACTATGGAAAATTACTTTTTGTCTTAATTCTGGTATGTTTAGGCTGAATTACTTTTTACTTTTTGCTTTTTGCTCATCTGCATTTGCTTGATGGTTGAGCTAGTGCAAGCATACGTGTTTCTGTGAGTTAGAACTCATGGTAATTGTTGGCTTTAGTCATGCAATTGTCTAAATCTATCTGGTGGTGTAGTCTTCAAAGAGTTGTGAGCACCCCCATCTTATGGTAATGTTGATGATGCAAGAATATACACTAACAGGTTTATAGGTCTGGTTGGATTATTTGAACCTAAAATTTTGAATGATTTTTGTATTCAATGGTGTCTTATCCTTATTTTTAGAGTTCAAAACTGAATTTCGTGTTTTTGAGTTAGAGAAACCCTTTGGCCTAACTGAAAGTTTCATCCCATTATCAAATTCAATAGTACTGGTTGTTAAGTTGCTTAGCATAAACAGGGTTGACTTCTTTATAGGTTAACTCTTTTTTTTTTTGCAGTGGCTAAGGACTGTGAATGCAGAGCCATTCTCAAATCATTGGTAACACATAAGCTTCTCTTGCTGTTTTTTCTGGAAGCTGGTGGAGAGATGCATTGATCTGATGTTCTCAATTATAGAATATTGTCTTTTGATAGATAAATATGTACTACTTTATGTTAAATAAGATATTTCTAGTAGTGACTTTACCCCGTTCTTCAAGTGAGCAACTTATATACAGGTTTTGAAAACATGTTCTCTTTGGTTGGTACTGTCGTCTGGTGTATGTGTATATATAGATAGGAACATGTTCTCTTTGGTTGATATTGAGGTATGGTGTATATGTATATATATAGACATGAGATTGCACATCGGATTTACGAGCAATAGACAACGGTTTATTGTAACGAAAGACATCAGTTTTACAAACTAAAAACATCAGTGTTATGTACTAAAAACATCAAATTTACGAACTAAATACATCAGATTTACGTACAAAAAAATCAATTTTACGAACTAAACACGTCATTTTTATGAACTAAACACATCATTTTTACGACCTAAACATACCAGTTTTATGAACTAAACACATCTGATTCACTAATAATTTAGGATGTCTTTACTATATATAAACAACGGTTTTAAAATCAAAAAATGATTTCAATATCCTTAATAACATCGGTTTTGTATTTATTCCATATAGCCAAATTTTGTGGTGAAAAATAACATTACAAATTATAGAGAGAAAATGAATATACATATGTAGGATTTTTATACAAGTGATGTTATAAAGTATTAAACATATCGTTTTTATAATAAGAAACGATGGTATAAATTATATAGACACCGGGCTTTGGCCGATGTGAAAAACTTTTGACTTTTTACATCCCCCACATAGACATCGATTTTGTTTTTGAAAGACATCGGCTATTAACCGATGTTAAATCACAAATTTCTAGTAGTGTTGTAAGCTGTCTTTTATTTTATTTAATGCAATTTAGTTCCCTTTTATTATTGATGTCTTTCTTTATGATGAAGAGCGAGTAGTCCCACAACTTCTAGGGTCGGAGTGATCCCGATGGTAGCCATGTGAGGTGATGCGGTAAAGGTACAATCTTTTGATGCGATTTTGTCTTCTATCCCTATGAGCATGATTCTTTTGCGAAAGTTGAAGGTGATCCTTATTTGTGTTATTGAAGCGAAAGTAATCTTAATACAACTTGGATTAATTATGTGAAAAAGGGTTAGTAACAATTAGGGTTTATGCGAAAGCCTCTATCTTCCTATTTGTTAATAACGAAAGTTATTTGATGAAAAACATGATCTTTTATGCCTTTATGTGTTTTTTTACATGGTTATCGTTGTGGTGTTGAAACCCTGATCTTGGAAGTCTTTTATTTTATTGATTTATTTCATAAAGTTTCGGATTTTAAAGTTTCTATTCAAGTCAATTTTGAGTTGTTGTTGGTCGATTTTCCAACTCGATATCTAGTTTGCCAGGTCGATATCGACCCAAGTTTCTGCCTTTGTGTTATTTTTCTACTTTCTTCTGTGTTTTACTGTTTCTGCTGAGTTTGGAACTGAAAAGGCGGGCGCTGACACGCTTCCTCGTGGGTCGATCCTGACTACCTTCTACTACAACGGGAGGAAGTCTTGTAATTTATTTGCGGAGATCAGGGAGTCGAATTTGAGATTTATATTTCATACTTGATTTTCCTCCTAACAGGTACCGTACAATTGCTGAAGTTCATAAGGAACCCACGTTGCCACTCGTCTGCATTATCTCTAATAACCCCCACTGCAGTAGCATGCCCATCGCCCTGAACAACACCATCAGTGTTAATCTTCACCCATCATTCTTTAGACTTTCCCCAGGCAACCTTCACCTCCTTTCTTCGGCTGCTCTCACTTACCTTCGTATGCTTGATCCAACTTTATCTGTAGCTCGCCACTTGGTTGATTACAAAATTCTTTTTGCTTCCATTCCATTCTTTGTTTCTAAATATTTTTCCATTCCTCCATTTCCATAGCTACCACATGGCACCTGCAAAAAGATCCTTCCACAACAATTTATCTTTAAAACAAGAAGGGCTAGTGATATTACCTCTGATCCAGGCAGCGAATGGCGTCCCATAGAAGTCCCTATTGAATCGCTGGGCATCCAAGTCCTCCCAAAGGCTTCTCGCTTCTTTATAATCCCTGAAGAGGTGTAACATTGTCTCTTCTTGGTCTCCACACACTGAGCACATAGCGGAGGTAGCCATTTGCCTCCTAACCCTTTCAACGTTTGTAAGCACTTCTCCCTGGACGCAACTCTACACGAACATCCGAGCTCTTTCCTGTATATTGAGCCTCCAAATACCCTTGTAGGTACCTTGGTCCATGGACGCCACATTTGATTTCCATGGATCACATCGTAAGCCGATCTCACCGAGTACTCTCCCGAGTTCGAGAAAGCCCAACAAACCTCGTCTTCCACCTCGTTAGAGGCGACATCCCAGGCGGACAACTGCAGTAGGTTCTCCTTCGAAAGCAAATCCGCCAACATGTCCCAGTTCCAATGGTGGGAATCGGTTCAATACTCGGCCATCGACTTCTTCTGATCTACCGGTTGTATCTCTCTAGTTGCAGCCTGAATGAGCGGCTTGTCAGTGGCCTAGGCGTCCATCCAGAAGCAGACACTCCTCCCATTTCCGATAGCCCACCTAAGGCCATGTCTCACCACCTCATCTGCAGCAGCCCGAATGCTCTTCCATATGTGAGATTTTCCCATCACCCTCGCCTCGGATTCACGCATATACTTGCAACGGAAAGCGTCAACCCAAAGAGTCTTATCATAAATCTCGTAGGTTATGCACGAATATAGCATAGTTTGTTTTTTTTTAAAAAAAAAAATTGCCAACTAGGTATAAAGTTTCTTTTTGTTCATGGGGAGAAAAGTTATTAAATGTGGCATTTGACTCGGAGCTTGAGTCGTCCGAAATTTGGAAGTTTGAACTGAGGCTCCCTCCCGCTCTCACCCCTCAACGCCTTCAAATAACCTTTTTCTTTTTTCCTCTCTCTCACGCTCTCCCTCTCATCCTCACTCTTTCTAGTCCCTTTCTTCCTCCTCCTTCCGTTTCTCTCTCGCCGAACCCCATTTTCGCATGGTGGATCACACCCAAACCCTAATTTTGTTTTTGCGAGATTAACAGCCGCAGGTCTTCTGAGCTTCCCTCTCGCGTTACTGCGTCCCTAGGTCAGTTCGAAGCTCCGTTTCTCTGTTTCGCACTCTTTTGAATGTTCCATTTTGACGAGCGCTCTGAGTTCTGTCGAATTTCTTTCCCGGATCTGTCTTACAAGCTGATTGATCGTAGACATTTTCGTCAATTTGAGTGCAAACGTTTGATTCTTTGTTCTATTGATTTTCTTTGGTGAATTCTGTACAGATCTGTTGGTTTTACAAGTTTCGAGCTGTTTTCAAAGAACTTGAGCGTTTACGTCAATCTTCTTTTTCTTCCGTCTCATCTCATTAATCTTCCTTTCTTGGTGCAATGTCTCATTACCGTACAGCTCCGTTTTTTTTGAAATTGTCCTACGACGGAGAAACACAGATGACTCCGTTTCAGCTGGTTCAATTCCTGACTGAGGATTCAAAATTTGAAAATGTAGGTCTTTAGGGTTCTAAGGGGACCGTCGTATAAGGAGTCAACGTTTTTGGAAAATGACAGTATTTTAATGACGTTTGGGAATTTCCGGTTAGATCTGCAAATCAATTTGTATTTTATGTGAGTTTGAAACATACTAATAGTTGATTTGTTTCAAGTTTATATGATGGAAATTAGTAAGGTACGAAGGTTCTACATGACCCAATCAGTCCTGCCTAGACTAGAATTTCTTTCTTTGTTAAAAGTATGTGAATTACAATTGCTAGATCATCATAGTGAAAACGAAGCCTAACTTGCAAATAGTCAATTAATGAATTATGAATGAGAGGAAGTTGTAAGAGTAGAAAGAAGTTATGAAAATGTAATGAGGGTTGAAAGGTTATAGAAGTATTCGCCATTCTGGCCATATCAGACTAGTCTTGTGTAGTTCACATTATTATGCTTTTGTCAATTTGTTCTCCATCCCTTCAAATTAGCTACCTAACTTTTTCTGTTGCTTACATCCATCTCTTATCTACATAGGTGTTGCATTCACTGCAGATGCCCAAGGTTCCATGAATTTAGTTTGAACTTGAGCCACAGACGGCTCTTCTAAGATGGCTATAGATATGAACAAGCAAAGAATAGCAGTTCCTAAAATGGAAGAGACCACCTTTAGAATCACAAGAGCACGTGCAAAGGCGATTGGTACTTCTGGGGCCCTGATCCGAAAACCTCCTGGGCCAGAACTTAAGAGAACTCTGAGGACAAGCTCTAAAAGAACAACCTCAGATGATAACAAGTCCTTTTTTTCAGCAATTGCTTGTTCCCAGAATAAGAGAAGAGCAGTGCTTTCAGATGTGTCCAACATGTTCTGTGAGAGACCCCAAGTATCCTGCTCCAATGCAGCGACAAATCAGGCAAGCTTTTACTGTTGTGTCACACTATATTGTTGCTGTGTTTAATTTATGTACATTTTAACTAAGTTTCTCTTCCCATTTAGTATAAGTTTTTGTTTTAGTAAAGAGAAATTGTTTCATAAAAGATGAATATGTCATGCAAAGATGCAGTTTCTTTAACTTATCACATAAATGATTCAAACCTTTCTATCTTATGAAAACAGAAGATTATCTGAAAATTTTCTGTTGCTTTCCTGTTCTGTGCATGCTAGTCAAAGAAGCAGGTGAAGGGATACCCCAGTAGAAAGAACTCGAAGGTGGCTACATATGCACCCACAGGACAATGGCGAGGTCGAATTGTTGAAGGAAAGGTAGCAGAATGCATACCGAAACTAACAAGGGAGTCCAGGGACATAAGTTTGCCGACAAAACAAAGAGTGGTCAGTGATACTGCCAAATTAAAGGCCAATCCATCTGAGGTCGCTTCACTGTGCAAAATTGAAAAGAAATTAGGAGTTCATTCCTGTGCAAGTCGAGATGGAAATGAATCAGACGAATCAGATGTAAGGCCAGCAAAGCAGAATTCTTTAGGGCCAAGTATAATTTCCAGCCTGTTTAAGAAAGGTCCATAATTAACTTTTTCCTTGATATTTATTTGTTATAATAGGGGTATTGCTGTTACTGTTACTGTTTTGTCTGTTAATGGGTTTTGAGGATGTTATTTACTTGTATGGCTAGTCTTATAGTGTCTTTGCTCAGGTGGATTTTTTTGATGAGGTTTCAAATATTATGATTACAATTGATCATAGTCACTGAACTTCTAGTTACTTTTCTAGCTAAAAAATGTGCACCTATGGACACACACAAACTTGTGAAAGAGAACTGATAATGAAATGGTCTTCTGTTTGCTTGATGATTATATGTTTATACTAATCGTCTTGTTCTTGGTTGCCTTATATGTGGGCTTATAAGTTTATCAACAAAGCCGAGGAATAATTTTTGGTCCAACAGTTCAACTAAATATGGTCAATTTCAGTTAACAGAATTAAGTATCTAGAAAATAGCTTTTGCAACAATATTAAATAAAATTATTGCTTTTTAATGTGTAAATTTTGTTAATTATATTATGCTAAATTCTCGCATTAAATCTATTTGATCTTGGTTGAGGTCAAAGATTGACTCTGACTCCATGATGCAGACCGCAAATTTCACGATCAATCAGTAACACCCATTGATCCTGAAATTGTTGACATTGATTCAAAGCAGAGAGATCCCCTGATGTGTGGCGTATATGCTAGAGAGATATATGACAACAGACGTGTTAGAGAGGTATACATTTCTATGTTCATGCACATGGTTGTTCATTCTCTCATATTTTGCAAGGGATTAACTTGGTGGTCAAATACTGCAGCTATTCACTACAGAAACATGTCTTCTTATTTTATATTTCCCCCCTTTTCTCAGTTTAACTGCAGACCTTCAGTAGACTACATGGACAAGGTGCAGCGGGACATTACCCAAAGCATGAGAAGAATCCTAATTGATTGGCTTGTGGAGGTTAGTGTACCCATATACATGTATAAATACATTGTGTGCACTTGACAGGTTCTTACCAATTTAATATAGTCTTGCATAATGATAATGGCTAAATAAATAACCTCTGCGGGTGGCTGCAACTCTAGCAGTGGCCATGTCACACTTTTGTCTCTTGGATTTTTCTCCAGATTTCTGTGTGAATTTGAGCTTTGTCCATTTGATTCTCTTACACTAACATCCGTTTTATTCCCTGTTGTGCTCTTAGGTGTCGGAAGAATACAAGTTGGTACCCGATACACTCTATCTCACAGTCAATCTCATTGACCGGTTTCTTTCTTGCAAGTACATTGAAAAGCAAAGATTGCAGCTGCTTGGTGTTACTTGCATGTTTATTGCTTCGTACGTTTCTCTATACCATGCAACTCACTTGGCGTGTGCTGTTGTGCATTGCAATGTTATAGAATAAATGCAAGATTTTACCTGTGTGAATAGGCTACCTGTTTTGTGGGAGATAGTTGGAGTTGATGAACATGAAATTTAAAGTTTAATCTAGCATGTCAGTAGCATTTGGTAATCAGAACAATAGTAAAACACTAAACTTACTATACGACATTGCTTATTGCTGATGACTTCTTACTGTCTATTTGTTCTATTTTGCAGGAAGTATGAAGAAATCTCTGCTCCTCGGGTTGAAGAATTTTGCTTCATTACAGACAACACATACACAAAAGAGGAGGTGAGAATTCATGCCTACTAATCCCTTAACTATTCATTACTCAAAAGGTTATAAACCAACAGTATTCTTCTTATAGTATCCGTTTCACACATATATTTCAGAATCGTGTATCCTGAGCTTTTTCGTATGAAGATTGACTTTTGTCAATATCTTGGACAATAAAATTCAGTTCATTAATGCAGAAATATAGAGAATTAGGTTTGTTAGGTTGATAAGTTATAGGAACAAATTGGAAAAGGAGAGAAGTTTAATGTTGTATATAGTATATAATATACATGGCTCCTTCATCTTTGAACTTCTTTTTGTTTTGTAGCTTGAGCAATATATACCTGAAAAAGTTCCAAGGAATATGTAATTTTTGTTTTGGGGTTCTCATCTCTCTCTTCTCCCTACCTCATTTAAGCTCACAGTTTGGCTGCAATTTGATGACCTTTTTTTTAAATTTTTGATGACAATTTGGCTGCTATTTGAAACACATTGCATTAACAGAATATTCTACTTAATCTGTAAAAGATTGAGAGGGCTTTTAGTACGATGTTGAGAGGTAAACATTATATGGCTGAAGGGAAATGGACACTTTACATGGGAATATAGGAAACAAGGTATCCAGACCAATTTCATTTTTTCATATTTGGGCTTCAGCTCGTTCATTTGCAAGTTTTACTCAATTTACATATTCTAAGGAAATCTAGAACAATTGGTTATTCTTTTGACATTCAGTAGTTCATTATACTGATCCAGATTACAATGCGTCGCCCTTGTATTCCCACAGCATATTGTCTTCATTTATATTCTGTTTCTTCTTATTCTTTTTTGGTTCCAGAATGTAAAGGACGTTCTTAACTTGAACTCAATTAATAGGTGGTGAAGATGGAGAGTGAAGTTTTGAACTTTCTCTGCTTTCAGCTCTCGGTTCCTACTGTCAAAACCTTTTTGAGGTATGCTTTTACTGTTTTACACATGGTGAAATCCTGCCATCTACTTCGTTGTTGCTGATTATTTTCCATTTTGCTATGTTCCTCAGGAGATTTATCCAAGCAGCACAAGCCACCTCTGAGGTATAAAGAGGCATATTCTATTTCTAATTGCAGCAAGATAAGATGATAAATATCCGGGTTTTAACTTTGTCATTTCTTCAGCATAATCCTTCTGTCGATCTGGAATTCTTGGCAAATTACTTAGCAGAGCTAACTCTCGTAGAGTGCAGTTTTCTGAAATTCCTTCCTTCCCATATAGCTGCATCTGCAGTTTTACTTGCAAGGTGGATTCTAGATGGATCGGCTTGTCCATGGGTGAGTAACTCCTGTTTCTTACAGCTTTAGCTTTTCCAGTACCAATTACTTGTGACTTGAGTGAGACAAACTCATTGTTTTATGTGTATTCTCCAGAATCCAACTCTTGAGCACTATACTTCCTACAAGATCATGGATCTTAAAGTTGCTGTACTTGCCATGGAAGAGCTTCGAGTAAATGCCAAAAGTAGCGCTGCCAATGCCATACGCGAGAAGTATAAGCAACAAAATGTATGTCCTGCTGAAACTCTACTCTTAGATCCTTCAGCACAAGATAATTGGTTAAAAAGACCACTACTGAACTATGGACTGATCTATTCGTATATTCATCTAACATTTCAAATGTAATTTTGGTGGGACAGTTTAACTGTGTTGCGAATTTATCGTCTTCAAAGGCCGTTCAGATTCTTTTTTCAAGCTGAGATAACCGCTTCCTGCACATATTAAGAGATGGATATGGAGAATAACTATCATCGGAACTACTGAACTATGGAATTCGAAGTGAGATATTGCTCAGCGCTCTCTAACCTTAGTACGGATGATCATAACAATTTCTCAATTCTCTCTTCGAGTTCTGCCCCTATTTCATTGTTGTAACGAGCCATGGTAATCTGTATCTCTCAGATTTCCATTGTAGTGTGTTTTCTGTAAGGAGTTTGATCAAGGCATTTAATTTATAGACTTTAGAGCCCTCAAGCGCCTTGAGGTTTCGAATCTTGTTTCGAGCCTTATGCATTGGCTTGTCTGAGGCTTTTAGATTAGATCAACTGCTCATTCTGGCAGTAAACATATCTCTGAGTATTGACCAAGATTGACATGTGTATTCACTTCCTCATCTGAAATATATTTTTTGAATTACTAGAGATGTTTCATCAGAGGATCTGATGAGTGAAAACTTGGTTTCCCCCCAAAATAAGATTGGTAATCCAACTACATTGACATATAATGTTTCAACTTTCAAGTTTCGTTTCATAATGATCATGCAATCTCGAAATCAATATGAATGATACAATGACTTGCACAGTGGCACGTGATAATACATGCTGTATATAGACCTATCAAACGGGTGTCGAATAGATCCGGGTTAACTCGAACCCGGGTTTGAGCCAGTTTTGAGCTGGTTTTGAGTCAAATCTAATCATTTGACCTAGAAAAATACCGATTTTTATAGTTTGGGTCCAAAAAAAATTCTGGGTGAAAATTTTCAGGTCTTGATTCAAAAATTTTCAGGCGTTTAGATCGAGTCGTCGGGTCGAGTTGGGTTTTAACAGCTCTAATATATATATATATATATATATATATATATATATATATATATATATATATATATATATATATATATATATATATATATATATATATATATATATATATATATATATATATATATGGAAGCATTAAAATGTAAAACATCATTAACGTGTAAAATTTGCTTATGGTGTAAAATTTTGTCTTTTAGTGAAAACCAGACCACGCCTCCTTTTAAAAAAAAAACCGAACCAGTTTATAAAAAAATCGAACCGCTTCTTCTCCATCTCCCTCAGCGCTCTGATTTAGAAATGGAAATGGCAGGAGGCGAGGCGGTGGCGGCAATCGGAGCGTTGATGGCGTCTGCAGCGAGCATAACGTCGTCTTCCTCTCCAACGAATTCCAACAGCTAAACCGAAATCGATCTACGCCAGCCTTGCATTCTCGTCGTCGAGCCTCACCGGAGACAGAAGCCAGTCGAATTCGGCGTTCTCGAGCCGGATCGGTCACCAGATGGCGTGGATCTGGCTTCTCCTCCTCGCAATCGCCGGAATCCTCCCCGGAATCGTCGGAATCGGGAACAATTCCCGCCTTGCCCAACAACATCGGTGCACCGATTCGCCGCCTTCGACCGCCGCCTTCCCGCCACCGAAGCCTCAAGTGATTGCCACCAACGAACTCGCCCCGCAACCACGGTCTCGTATCTGCCTCCCCCTTGCTCCTCCGTGCCCTAGGCTGCCACCGGGAGCTTGCCGAAGTCCACCCGTACAACCGCCATTTGTACTCGGAGTTTTAGGGTGGATGTGTGGAAGGGGATGATGAAATTACAATTTTTGTCCCATACTTTCCCTTTCTTTCAAAATACGACCTTATCTCAATTTAATAAATTACAAAATTATTCCATTGTTTATAAACGCACAACATAATATTATATTTGCACAACTTAAAATTATATTACAATTATTTAGATTGTTTGATTGATTTAGGTTGAGATTGAAAACCTAGGGTTTGATTTAGGAGCGGAATTTGGAGCTTTTTGCCAAAAGCCAAATTGATTGAAATTGATGATATGGTTGTGTTGTTGGGTTGATTTTGAGCTAATTTCATGTTCATATCATTGTCAAATTGTTTATATATCATTAGCTAATTGGATTTTAGAATTTTATAGTGCGATATGCTTTAGAATTTGGGGCTTTTTTCCAAAAGCCAAATTGATTGAAATTGATGATATGATTGTGTTGTTGGGTTGATTTTGAGCTAATTTCATGTTCATATCATTGTCAAATTGTTTATGGATCATGAGCTAATTGAAGTTTGGAATTTTATATTGCGATATGCTTAAGAATTTGGGGGTTTTTTGCCAACAGCCAAATTGACTGAAATTGATGATATGGTTGTATTGTTGAGTTGATTTGGAGCTAATTTCATGTTCATAGCATTGTCAAATTGTTTATGGATCATGATCTAATTGGATTTTAGAATTTTATTGCGATATATTTTAGAATTTGGGGTTTTTTTGCCAACATCCAAATTGATTGAAATTGATTATATGGTTGTGATTTTGGGTTGATTTTGAGCTAATTTCATGTTTATAGCATTGTCAAATTGTTTGTGAATCATGAGCTAATTGAATTTTAGAATTTTATTGCGATATGCTTTAGGTCGATTAGGTTTTTCTATTTTAGGATAAAAATCATAATTTAGCATATTCGCTCAATTGGTAGAGCAATGTGCGTTTGCACAAAAGATGTGGGTTCAAATCCCACATAGGTTACATAATAGACAAGAGCGCAACAATCGCAAATTGTTAATCATGCACATTATAATCTTAGTTATGCACTTTGTAACCTTAATTATGCACATTTTAATCTTATTTATGCACTTTAATTTTAAAAGCTTATACGTAAAAAAATCGATTTCAAACTTACATCTATCAATCTAAATTATCCGAGAGGTGAACCCAAACTCTCAAAAGTAAAAAAAAATAAAAATTAAAACATCGATTTCAAAACCACATCTTTTGTCTTATTAATGCACATTATGATATTACATTTGCACAACTGTATTCTAAATCTGCACAACTATATCTTACTTTTGCACAATTGTAGTTTAAATTTGCACAATGGTATCCTACTTTTGTACACTTGTATTCTAAATTTGCACATTACAATTTTATTTTCACACTTTATGTTCTTATATTTACACTTTAAAGTTGCACAAATGCACTTTACAGTTGCACAAATGCACTTCACAGTTGCACAAATGCACTTCACACTTGCACAAATGCACTTCACAGTTCCACAAATGCACTTCACAGTTGCACAAAAGGTGTCGAAAACGGGAAAAAGTGCATTTACCCATAAAATTAGACATATTTACCAATTTACCCATAAATTAAACATATTTCAATTATAAATTTTTATAATTGAAATAGGCACATTTACCTATTTACCCCATAATGAATTATTATGTCTGCACAAAATAAACTTATATTTGCACAATAAGATGTTATATGTGCACAAAAGCAAGTTATACTTGCACAGCAGAAAGTGTTAACACGGAAAAAAAATTCTGGGACAAAATTTTTTTTTTTTTAAAAAAAAGACAAAAACAAAAAAAAAAAATCTGGTCTGAGAAGGGGGGCACACACATGGCAAGGGGGGCAGACATTCTACTAATGAAATTAGACCCATTAGTAATTAAATTAGGCCCATTAGCAAATTTTACACGATTAGCAAATTTTACACGTTAAGGACTTTTTACATTTACAGCAAACCCTATATATATATATATATATATATATATATATATATATATATATATATATATATATGGAGTGGTTTCCTTGTGCACACCCCTTATAGTGTATTTAGTGCACAAATTTGGACATTTGATCTCAAGGAATGAATGACCAAGATTAAAGTGGTTTTTTAATTATTTTTGCTTTAAAATTCGTGGGACCCACATCCAATTCTCACTTACTCTTCCAAATCCGGGTGCGTGTGTCATATCCTCAATTGTAGTGGGGGCCACACAAGCACAAAACTCCCATTCCCCCTTACAGTTCGTGATTTTTTTTTTTAAAAAAAAGTAATTTCCATCCTTATTTTGGTTTGTACATTTTTTTAAAGGTGGGTGGAATCCATAAAATTTGCCTTTTTGAAAATCAAATCATTTTTTTGAATATTAGGGGGGATTTACCAAATCATTCCTCTTGCCACTCTTTTTTTTTTCATTTGTTTTAAAAATTGACAATTTCAATGAATAATGTTTCACATGCTATCGAATAAAGTTATGTTATCTTTTTTCATTCAGTTCAAATCAAAATTTACCAATTCCACCGAATAATTTGTCACAGGCCACCGAATAATATTTTTTTGTTCATCATTTCAGATAAAAAAAACCCAAAATCTCTAAACAATAGTTAAGATTTATACGAATAATGCTTCATATTTAACCGAATAATATTTCATATTTCACTGAATAATGTTTTCTAAGTTGTTTATCAAACCGAAAACTCTATAAACTGACGAATAATGACTCATATTTCACTGAATAATTGATCGACACATTACCACTAATAACCAAAAAACGAAACATACATCCGAATAATTAACTAATAATGAATCAAATTATGTATCTCGAAACCCCTACACTTAATTCGATACATAACTAATATACATCTCGAATAATGTTGAAATCGGGTCGATCAACGTTAAGACCAACAAATAAATATAGCAGGAATTCAAGTTGATAGCTTGATCAATGTTCAACAGCTTCATGTATCCACAAGAAAGAACGACTAATGCTCATGGTTGAAAGCTTCAACCGTGTTCGATAGGACGAAGTGGTGGTCGCCGGCCGTCTCGCACCAACCGAAGACAAAAAAAACTCTCCTCGTAGCCCCTTGGAGTCGATTCACCCGGACTCCTTCGATCCAAGAATCGATTCGCAACGCCTTGATCGAAACCATATCCATCAAAAACATCAAAAACCCTCAATCAATTAAGCGCATTGATCTTATATTCAAGCCCAAAATCCTCAATCAATCTAATTCAATCACAAATCCATCAAAAACAATTTTCAATTTCACCCATTCAATTATAAAGTTTTACAAATTTAATCAATTTAGCAAAATCTCAAAATTGGGGTTTATAGAAACTTAATTGAGGATTCAATGGAGGAGGAGAGGAGAAATTTACTTGAGGATTCAGCCCAATCGCCGCCGCCGATTGCCTAGATCGGATCTTGCCGCCACCGTCGATTGCGACGTCGACGCTCTGCCCTTCCAATCGCACACGAATCGCCGCCCTCCCAATCGCTGCCGCCGACCTTCATCTAATCGGGCTCGACCTCGGATCACCATCAAATACGCCACATTGAAGCAGTGACCAGATCGAAGGTGGATTAGCCACCATGGAAAGGAGAGGGGCACGAGCTTGCGGAGGTCGCCGGCGAAGGTCGTGCTCGTTGTAAAGGCTCGGATTTTCAAATCCTAATTTTCTGGAATAAGAGAATTAAAAATGAAATTAAGTCGGTTTTAAAACTTGTTTAGCGGATTCCGACCGGAGTATAAATTTAACGAACAATTTCCGCCATTTTACCTCGGAAATTCAAAATAATTATCGTGGTGTGATATCCTTTTCGATTTTATAAATCTAATTAATCGAGAAAACGATATTCAAATAAACTAACTGTCAGAAACTAATTTCGGGGTTCGAAATTTACGTATTCGAGATTTATCGGGTATTGGGTTAACCAATTCAACACTCCATTCTCACCCACCCCATCACCTCACCTTACCCTTCCAAACCCATTCCCTCCCTCTCCCATCACCATCCGGAGGAACCATTTCACGCTACTTCACCAATCACCATCACCCTCTCCCCATCGTCACCTCCAGCTGCAATCACCATCACCAACATCGTCGCCACCATCGTTCGCACTCTTCACCGTCACTCACCACCTCTTCCACCTTCGTCCCTCCTTGTTCCTTGAAGAGCAGCAGCAACAGCACCGCGAGTCCCCTCCACCGACGTCCAGCGCCACCCCAGGGCCGCCCAGGAGCCATCAACGCCGTCCAGGAGCCACCGAACCGTCATTTCCTCTGTTTAGCTTGAGCCACGTTCCGGTACGTCGTTCTCCTTCGTTTCCGATCCAAATCACCCCCGAGCTCCTCCATCACACTCACCCATGTCCGAAGCAGGTCCGACGAGCCATCGCGAGCCACCGACGACGCCCAGATCTCCGATCGAGAGCTCCGAAGTCGCGAACCTCCTCGGTGAGTTCCGCCTTTTTCTTCCTCTGTTTCAATTTGATTCTGACTTGGGTCGGGGTGTGGGCGAGTGTTGAGTGTGTGTGAGCTGAGTGTGGGGCGTCGGGGGAAGCTCGTGAGCTCAGGCGAGAGCTACGGCGAGCTCGAGGGCGGCGTGTGCGACAGAGGCGAGCTGTACGCGCGGGCGAGTGCAGCTGTGTGGGAGCGGGGAGGGTGAGCGAGGAGGAGACGACGAGGGCCTAGCTGCGAGAGTCCGAGTTCGGGCGAGCAGGCCACCATGCGGGAGCGTGAGAGGCATCGGCGTCGAGCTGTGTCGCGAGCAGCAGGCGGGAGCTGCAAATCCTGTCGAAGTTGAAGGAGGAAGATGAGCCGTGGGCTCCATCCCCTGCCCAGTCAGCAAACGTGGCCCACCTCCTTTGTTTCTTTATTTTGTTTAACCGGTTGAGATTTATGCGGGTTCGGTTCGGTTTGGGTTAAAAGCGTTGGTTCGGTTTGAGTTTATTTGCTATTTATTTATTTATTAGATTTATTAATTAATTGTTTAACCGATAACCGATAATTGATTATTTAGAAATCGATTTATGTCGATATTTAAAAAGGGTCGGTTTTAAAGTATATAAATTGAATTAATTAGTAACGATTGAAAATTATTTAAGTCCCTAGAATGATGATTTTAATTAAAGTGAAGTATGTCGGGATTATTTAATTGGATTTTTGGAAGTATTTTTAAAGATTAAATATTTTATGAATTAGAAATGGCTAAGTATAATTTTGAAGTAATTGTTTTGACTAACAACTTGACTAGCTAGTGAGATTATATGGATTGAAGTATGATTGAGCCAGTTATGGAAATGTCAATGGAATAAGATGATATAAGATGTTGACATAAGTTGAGATAAAGAATGTTGATGATGCTATGATTAATGGATTGGTGGGCATGTTATGTAGTGGTAAATGGGTCCCGTTTTGTGCAGTTTACTTATGCATATTTATTAATAATTGCTAGGTGATCTGTAACCTGCTTGCTTATATCTTGCTGCTTTTCATCTTGCTGATCTGCTACTCCAGGTAAGTTCTTTGAACTTACTCATGATGGGCGCTCTATGCACTGGGTGTTATATAGTAGGCTAGTGTCCATGCACCATACGACTTAGAATCATGCTTAGGAGCTAAAATGAAAATCATATGATTGCTATATGTCCTTGCAAGAGAACGGCCGTTATCTGTGATAGTCCTAGAGTCTTTGCTAGGGTCATAGGGTAGCCCAGCCTCATCGGGTACCCTGGGTCAATCGAGTCTATATGAGCATGATATGATAGCCCAACACCATCGGGCAAGCGATGATATGATATGATATGATATGATGATGCCGTGGGTTGTGCACCACCACGAGGAATTTGCTATGCTATAGCACCGAACTGGCCAGTGTCCGCCCTATCGGAAGGGGGGGTGGAGGTACGAGAGGGACATGCCACTTGGCATTCTGTGTGGATCCATTTATCGCTTTCTGCATTATATTAAACTGTCAATATATATACGTGATTTAATTTACGCATGGCATTACGCATTTCATCTTAAGAGTAGGATGCTTATTATATGCCTCTCAGAGTGTGTTTACATACGCGCATGAGTGACCTGATGATTGACCCAGATCCCCCTCATTTTTTTTAGATTCAGGTAATCACTAGCCGTTATCGTTGCTTATGTGGATGCTTGGCGGGTTCAGACTTTTGGCGTTAGATCGAGAGGTTGAGAGACCACCACACTTCCTCTCTTTTAATACTCCCTTTCGGATGGTATTTAAACTCAACCTTATTTTTGCTTTCGCTCGATTTCACGATTAGACTAAGGCAGGTATTTGATCTCCAATGGATCCGCGATCTTTAAGGGTTCGAAATCCCTTCTTTTAGTACAAATATTTTGTTTTAAAACTCAACCCGTACCTGAATTGCAAGATCCGAACAAGGGGTTTTATCCCTTGAAACGTAACCCGGAAATCATAATTCCGGGCCGTTACAAAGATGGTATCAGAGCTTAGGTTGTGCAATTCGGGTACACAAGGGTCGAGTGTGTGTTTTGAAAACCGCCCACGAGTTTCAAGGACTTTTTGAAAAGGATTTAGAGGGGCAAAATGAATTTAATGTGCTTAACTAAAATTGGACTAAGTAATGAACTCGAGTTGTAATAAAAAAGGAGAATCGACAAAACGGGGACACGATTGGGTAGTAAAGGCGCTAGACCCCCCCTATTGGGTGTAGTTGGGAACGGTAGGCAAAATACTAGCTTGCTCTTTACAGAGGGTCCGGAAGACTCCAAGGAGATTGCACCAAGGTGGTTGGAGTGGCGAGTTAGGTAGGATCGCGAGGTTTTTGCCCCTCCGGTCAGTCGCTCCTTGAAGAGCGACATTAGATAGCTTGATGTGCTTTATATATTGAGACTGAGTATGACCTCCCTCGAAGGAGTTCATTATAATTGTCATTGACTAATTCTATGCTGAGTGCTTGATCTGCTAAAGTCTGATTGGTATGCCTAACAATTAAATGTGTTTCGACTGATCTGTACAAACGGGATAGTGGGAGTACCCTTAATTCTATGTGGTCAACCCAGCTTGTGTGAAATAGCCCCTTCCACTATGTTTGTTAACCCTTTGACGGTTCTATCGAGTCTTTCTCCCGGATGTCAGTATCTTTCATCGGAATCGGGTTGGTAAACACATTGCGTCAGAAACTCATGTATGTATATGGAGGTTGTCTGAGTGAGTATTGGAAGATAGTCCTTGATGTCATTTTGAGTCAAAAGTAAGGTGTTTCCGGGGTTGTCTTCCTTGATTCTTATGATGATCAACCGAGGTTTTCTTACCACAAAGAGTCGTACGTACCAAGGTCCCACGAGAAATAGGGGTGATGAGTCAGTTCGGGAAGGTCAATGGTTGCCCTTAGGGATCTCTGTCCGGTTGTAATGGTGACTCTCTCTGAACTGCATGACATGATTTTGTAACCTCCTGCATGTATCTTGCAAAATGCTTAATTGTAAAATGTTGCTCATGTTATTACATCTGTGATTAGTTACATTGATCAAGTCTCGTGTTATGTCTCACTCTCTATCGTGATTACGTTGTCATAGCATGCCTACTTGACTTATTATATTAATTGTACTAATGATTGATTGGAAGCATATAAACCACATGATATAAACCTACATGATAATTGTTTTCTCCTGGGTTAGGTCCATGATAGTGTGATAAACTCTTCTTCGTATGAATGCCTGTAAATGATATCTTTAGCATACTAGTGGATGAAGCCTTGATGCTTATTACTCGTTTTATGACAAGAATCTACAACATGCCCATCTATTTTGTATTCATCAGATTAATGATTGTTGGTTGTTTTCACTTGATATTGTTGTGTGATTAGTTGCGTTGGATGGGGAATATGTGGTATAATTGAGTCTTGATGAATGCATGCTATAATGTTCATGATGGCCATTGTGTGAGTCCAAGTTACACGTGTTATGTCTCTATCATCCCATCATGCCCTACTCAGTATGTTGCATCGTCATACCAATGCATGAATGTAAATGTCATGTGTAGGAAGTCGCATAATTAATGTTCTCCCTGTAAATAGGTTCATAATAGTGTGATCGTTCAGTTCTAGTGTCATGATAGAGTGAGTTACATACTTGATGAATATGTGTTATAACTTGATATCAGCATGCCGTATATGATACGTAATTTCCAGTACATGTTAAGATGATGATCCTAAATGTAAATTCGTGGTTGTATGACATCTTGTGTCCATGCTTGCCCCATTGATTAGGTCCCATGTTGCACCTTGCTTCCTGTCCTCATTATATGTTGCCTTCGCATGTCTAATTGACTTGTTGTATTGATCGTACTAACGGCTGATTTGAAGCATGAATTGCATGATAAGTGTCTGTATATAGTTATTGTCTTCCCCTAGATTAGGCCCATGATAGTGTGCTACACTTCCCTTGTATGAATGTCGTAAGATGATTTCCCCTGCATGATTAGTCGATGTTACCCGTGGTTGTTGACTAAATTAGTAGTTCAATTGTGATCATGCTATTTGACGTGATGTCTTGGAAAATGCATGCCTTATTCAAATGGTTGTTGAGTTGGTCATTCAAGCGCATGTATGTATCGAATGTCATGTTAAGCCTTTAGTATCATGTAGGACCATTGGTTGTGACTTGTGCGAATTTATACCTTGCTTGCATTATTACTGATTCTCTCTCGAGCTAGGTCCCTCATAGTGTGATCCTTTCCTCTTTCCATCACCTTGAAATATCTTACTCATGTAAATTAGATTGATGTTGAATTCGATGATCAATTGCTTTATGTGGTGGTTTATCCTGGCATGCTTACATGTTATCACTCGGTAGTGTTTCCCCTATTACCTTATGAATTCCTGTAGTGTTGGCATAGATGTATGACTTGGCACCTCGCATGATTACACACCACGTTATATCATTTCGCATATGTATGACGCATAAATGTTACAATGAATTTAGGCGAGTTACCTTGATTGTGGTCATGATTCGATATGTGCTAGTAGTATCCTGTAGGGCTCATGATTTCTAGTATGACTCGCTAAATGATTACATATTGTACCTGTTCTATGATGTGATAACTATTGTACCTTTATATGCGTCCTATGATGATTCGTTCCTAGCATGATTATAATCTATTGCCCATGATGTCTTTCTTGTTACTTTTGATGATGCCCCATGTTTCGTGAACATCCTATTGAACCCCTTTTAATGACTCTTGACTATGCTTGTATCACATTATGTGTCGCTAGTATCATGTAGGACATGTGCTTTCTAAATGTATCTCATCATATGATTACGTGCCATGCTTGACCTATTATATGACCAGTGTGTTTGGATGAGATAGTTACTAGGTTGCTCCTATATGTTCTCGTATGACGCTTAATCTAGTTGTTATGTTACACCTTGCCATGCCATATTTGACCTCACCTATTGATGCGTACACCATGCTTGTGCATTCGTTCATATACACCATACTCGTCATCGTCGTTAAATCCCACATGACCTCGAATCCTGCATGCTCATTCTTGATTCCGCATAACTTGCTAGGCATAACTGCTTTCATGGAATAATAGACTATTATCTTGTCTCGCATGCATCAGTATAGGAATCGATCGTGTCGTTGGAAATGAATACGAATGTTGCTCCTCTGAAATAGGTACCTGTTAGTGTGGATTAGCGTGATTGGTATGCTCCATAATGAATTTGTGTTTGCTTGTCGCGATTATAACTTAATGGACTTCCATAAGGGCATCGTTGCTATTCTCAGGTCAGAGTTTCGTCTCTAGTTGTCATCCTTAGGGTCGGTGTGTGTTCGTTCCGAAAGGAACATTGGGTTTTCCGCTCTTGTCCCTCCCCTATCTTCGCTAACTTGAACTCCTACACGACACGTTGGACGATTGACGACATGAAAGAGGAAATGGGAAGTCTGATAGCGATAGAGCAACGCCGCGAAGGCGTGGGCCCATTACCCACGGGCCTCAAGATCAACGATTTCGGCAGGACAAGCACGTTTTGATGATGACGATTACTGAGTACGCTATGACTTGCGAGCGGGAGTGTCCTCCGTTCTAACTCTTAATCCTTCGAAATTAGTTGATGGCGATATTGCACTGACCTGACGATGAAATTTACGTGTTGATGTGCTGACTTGGTAATGAATGGTTCCTGAGGGTCCATTGATTATGATTATATGATTCAATGCCTTGCAGTTCTTATATACCATGATGTCTTGATGTGTTGCTAAGGTGAGTTGTTAAGCATGATCTAAATTCCTCTGTCTATAAAAGTATGAACTGCGAATACTAAGGAACTTGAATTGGTATCTGATAAGGTTATGATGAAAGTTGCTAGCTTGAATTGACTATGTTCATATATGATGTTTTGCAATAATTTTGAGCATAATAGCAAATTGAGACTTGTTGACGTACTGATGATAATTTGGGAATTTTCTTGCTTACATGACTTGTAAATATGTACTGGCATGATGTTAGATAGCGACCATGAGGAACTTGGTATGGAACAATACTACATGTTGATATGCAATATTGAAATCTAGTGAAAGTGACAAATGCTATCATGATATATTGATGATTTGCTATCCTGTTATGTTGTTATAAAAGAATGTTAGGATGTGTTACGACAAGATATATGAGATAATGATGTGTTATTATATGAAAGCATGATGTTGTATTATATAGTTAAGCATGATTATTGATACGTTAAATGATGAACATGACTTAATGGTGCCTGGTTACTAAATTATCGTCATTCGATATTGTGATGAGTTGAGGTGATGCCTTTCAGAGCATGCTGACATGTTGGTGATTTATATACTACTTGATCTTCCTTTTCTGAATCTTAATAGCATGACTTTGATGTGTTGATATGTTGACATGATAAATCTGCTATGACTGGTTATACTTGTAGTGCGATGTTATGCGATTGTGAGAATTGATGTGTACTGACATACTAACCCCGTGACACCTAGCTCATTGATCTCTTGACATGTGTGCTTACATGATAAGTTATGAGGATCCGATCACGAAGTTGCGATGCCTTCAGTATGATGTAGATATGCCGTATGGCTCGTGGTATGATGTTGAGATTTTGTTATTGCTTTTGGCATGTTCTGAATGGATGGTATGATTTATCTTATGGGTAAACATGCTATGCGGTTGAGATGTTGACTAGTTGAGATTATCATGATTGATGTTAAGATTTGCCACACGAGAGGTGGCTGATGATGTTATGAGTCGATGAGTTGGTTTACTTTTGTTTATGTTGAGTTGAGAATGATGATTGTTTTGATTCGGAAACTAGGAAGAGAATATGGGATTAGCCTTTAGAGGTGGATGATTCCACCTCCTGAGATTTGGAAATTGCTTGACTAACATCGGGTTAGGGAATTTTAAATGGTGTTTAAAAACGACTAACTTGGGTTTTGAGAAATCAAACGCGATCGATAACTTCAATGATTTTGAGACCAAAACTTTTCAAACTATGAAACCTCTTGAAATTTTCTAACCGAGCTTGCATTATGACTCCCACGAAGTGGATACAGACATTTTATAGGGGCCCTTATAGATTGCTTGCTAAGACCTAGTGGAGATGCTGTAATGCTTTTTGAGTTATGATATGACCAAGAAGTCGGAGTAAGGATGTGATAGGGGCCCATATTACATTCTTACTACGGTCTATTGGGGATATTATGATCACGGCAACGGTACTGTGAGGATCTCATAGGGGCACTTATGAGGTGTTCACGGGATCAATGACATGATCCTTGGACTCACCAATTTCAAACTTCATCCCCTGTTTTAAGATTTTTTTTAGTCTCGAGGACGAGACTTGTTTTTAGAGGTGGATGATGTAAAGGCTCGGATTTTCAAATCCTAATTTTCTGGAATAAGAGAATTAAAAATGAAATTAAGTCGGTTTTAAAACTTGTTTAGCGGATTCCGACCGGAGTATAAATTTAACGAACAATTTCCGCCATTTTACCTCGGAAATTCAAAATAATTATCGTGGTGTGATATCCTTTTCGATTTTATAAATCTAATTAATCGAGAAAACGATATTCAAATAAACTAACTGTCAGAAACTAATTTCGGGGTTCGAAATTTACGTATTCGAGATTTATCGGGTATTGGGTTAACCAATTCAACACTCCATTCTCACCCACCCCATCACCTCACCTTACCCTTCCAAACCCATTCCCTCCCTCTCCCATCACCATCCGGAGGAACCATTTCACGCTACTTCACCAATCACCATCACCCTCTCCCCATCGTCACCTCCAGCTGCAATCACCATCACCAACATCGTCGCCACCATCGTTCGCACTCTTCACCGTCACTCACCACCTCTTCCACCTTCGTCCCTCCTTGTTCCTTGAAGAGCAGCAGCAACAGCACCGCGAGTCCCCTCCACCGACGTCCAGCGCCACCCCAGGGCCGCCCAGGAGCCATCAACGCCGTCCAGGAGCCACCGAACCGTCATTTCCTCTGTTTAGCTTGAGCCACGTTCCGGTACGTCGTTCTCCTTCGTTTCCGATCCAAATCACCCCCGAGCTCCTCCATCACACTCACCCATGTCCGAAGCAGGTCCGACGAGCCATCGCGAGCCACCGACGACGCCCAGATCTCCGATCGAGAGCTCCGAAGTCGCGAACCTCCTCGGTGAGTTCCGCCTTTTTCTTCCTCTGTTTCAATTTGATTCTGACTTGGGTCGGGGTGTGGGCGAGTGTTGAGTGTGTGTGAGCTGAGTGTGGGGCGTCGGGGGAAGCTCGTGAGCTCAGGCGAGAGCTACGGCGAGCTCGAGGGCGGCGTGTGCGACAGAGGCGAGCTGTACGCGCGGGCGAGTGCAGCTGTGTGGGAGCGGGGAGGGTGAGCGAGGAGGAGACGACGAGGGCCTAGCTGCGAGAGTCCGAGTTCGGGCGAGCAGGCCACCATGCGGGAGCGTGAGAGGCATCGGCGTCGAGCTGTGTCGCGAGCAGCAGGCGGGAGCTGCAAATCCTGTCGAAGTTGAAGGAGGAAGATGAGCCGTGGGCTCCATCCCCTGCCCAGTCAGCAAACGTGGCCCACCTCCTTTGTTTCTTTATTTTGTTTAACCGGTTGAGATTTATGCGGGTTCGGTTCGGTTTGGGTTAAAAGCGTTGGTTCGGTTTGAGTTTATTTGCTATTTATTTATTTATTAGATTTATTAATTAATTGTTTAACCGATAACCGATAATTGATTATTTAGAAATCGATTTATGTCGATATTTAAAAAGGGTCGGTTTTAAAGTATATAAATTGAATTAATTAGTAACGATTGAAAATTATTTAAGTCCCTAGAATGATGATTTTAATTAAAGTGAAGTATGTCGGGATTATTTAATTGGATTTTTGGAAGTATTTTTAAAGATTAAATATTTTATGAATTAGAAATGGCTAAGTATAATTTTGAAGTAATTGTTTTGACTAACAACTTGACTAGCTAGTGAGATTATATGGATTGAAGTATGATTGAGCCAGTTATGGAAATGTCAATGGAATAAGATGATATAAGATGTTGACATAAGTTGAGATAAAGAATGTTGATGATGCTATGATTAATGGATTGGTGGGCATGTTATGTAGTGGTAAATGGGTCCCGTTTTGTGCAGTTTACTTATGCATATTTATTAATAATTGCTAGGTGATCTGTAACCTGCTTGCTTATATCTTGCTGCTTTTCATCTTGCTGATCTGCTACTCCAGGTAAGTTCTTTGAACTTACTCATGATGGGCGCTCTATGCACTGGGTGTTATATAGTAGGCTAGTGTCCATGCACCATACGACTTAGAATCATGCTTAGGAGCTAAAATGAAAATCATATGATTGCTATATGTCCTTGCAAGAGAACGGCCGTTATCTGTGATAGTCCTAGAGTCTTTGCTAGGGTCATAGGGTAGCCCAGCCTCATCGGGTACCCTGGGTCAATCGAGTCTATATGAGCATGATATGATAGCCCAACACCATCGGGCAAGCGATGATATGATATGATATGATATGATGATGCCGTGGGTTGTGCACCACCACGAGGAATTTGCTATGCTATAGCACCGAACTGGCCAGTGTCCGCCCTATCGGAAGGGGGGGTGGAGGTACGAGAGGGACATGCCACTTGGCATTCTGTGTGGATCCATTTATCGCTTTCTGCATTATATTAAACTGTCAATATATATACGTGATTTAATTTACGCATGGCATTACGCATTTCATCTTAAGAGTAGGATGCTTATTATATGCCTCTCAGAGTGTGTTTACATACGCGCATGAGTGACCTGATGATTGACCCAGATCCCCCTCATTTTTTTTAGATTCAGGTAATCACTAGCCGTTATCGTTGCTTATGTGGATGCTTGGCGGGTTCAGACTTTTGGCGTTAGATCGAGAGGTTGAGAGACCACCACACTTCCTCTCTTTTAATACTCCCTTTCGGATGGTATTTAAACTCAACCTTATTTTTGCTTTCGCTCGATTTCACGATTAGACTAAGGCAGGTATTTGATCTCCAATGGATCCGCGATCTTTAAGGGTTCGAAATCCCTTCTTTTAGTACAAATATTTTGTTTTAAAACTCAACCCGTACCTGAATTGCAAGATCCGAACAAGGGGTTTTATCCCTTGAAACGTAACCCGGAAATCATAATTCCGGGCCGTTACACTCGTGGTGCTGGGTCTCGTCCTCGCCGTTGCTCACGCTCGCGCCCTCATTCACTCTCTCTCCGGTCGAACTCAAGGCCCTTCCCTCTCTCTCCTGTCGAAGGTGAAGCATAGGGATGGCGAAGAGGTAAAGACGAGGAAGGTACACGCGCTTGACATGGGCTTTGGGCAATTTTTTTCCCAATTTTGTTTAAAAACCCATTCATTACGTGGCGCAATCTTGACCATCTATATTTTTTAAATCAATGGTCAGAATTTGTGCACAAGATGCATCCTAAGCCTTGTGCACAAGTTACCCATTATATATATATATATATATATATATATATATATATATATATATATATATATATATATATATATATATATATATATATAGGAGGTTGGATAATGTGTTAACAACTCTTACGGTGTTAAATGTTAACAAATCAATATTCGACAAAATTTATCAAATATTCATCACAATCACTCGATTATTCATCAAAGCTTTTGTTAAAATTAATCAACTATTCATCACAGTCACTCAAATATTCATCACAGTCACTCAATTATTCATAATTTCCCAAATATTCATCAATATTCGATAACATTTAAGAAATATTCATCACAGTAACACAATTACGAGATTGAGGGTGGATACACGTGCAAGGGTTTGAGTTTTTTGGGTGATAATTTTTTTTTAATTGGCAATAATTATTAATTGAAATGAATCTCTTAAATGTTGTTGAAAAACTTTCATGAATAATTGAGTGATTGTGATGAACATTTGATAAATTTTACCGAATATTGATTTGTTAACATTTAACATCGTAAGAGTTGTTAACATTTGAACCGTATTATATATATATGGGCCCGACTCTGGTGCGAAGGATCGCTCGGGTGAGAAGGAAAGAAGCGATTTGATTGGCTGAAAACGTCACCCCCACGCGCTTCCTTTTTCGGCACACTCGCATTTAGCGAATTGTTACACGCGCCTTTAATAAATATCTTTCCCCCTTTCTTCTAATCTACGAATAATCGAATCTTCGAATTTTCCAAATCGTCTCTCCAAATCTACTCTTCGAAATCGCCGAAGACAATGGAAGCATTCAGAATCACCAGATCTGGTAGCTTGAAGGCAATCGAAGCACAAAAATTTACTCATCTGCTCGGTTTCAAAAACCTAATAACAAAAATCCTGGCTATTTGTTGCGACTTCAATGGAGAAAGGTATGTTCTGTTAATTTTTAATTTTATTACTTATTTATTAGGTTAATATTTATTTATTGCAACTTCAATGAATGAATTTCATGAACGAATTCTCTAGTTATTCCCAATCCTTGACTCATTGCAGTTTATGTATGCTGAACCAGTTCGAGTTATGCATGATGAACCAATACTATTATGCATATTCCTCTAACAACTACCTTTTGTATATGTTGAACCACTTCGAGTTGTATATGCTGAACCAGTTCGAGTTATGCATGATGAGCTAATACTATTATGTATATTCCTTTAACAACTACCTTTTGTATATGTTGAACCACTTTGATTTGTAAATGCTGAACCAATTCGAGTTATGCATGATGAACCAATACTATTATGCATATTCCTTTAATAACTACCTTTTGTATATCTTGAACCACTTCGAGTTGTATATGTTGAACCAATGCTATTATACATATTCCCTTAACAACTACCTATTATATATGTTGAACCACTTTGAGTTACATATGTTGAACCAATGCTATTATAGATATTCCTTTAATAACTATCTCTTATATATGTTGAACCACTTTGAGTCATATAAGATGAACCACAACTTTTGTTAAATATGTTAACCTAAACTACTATCATATGAGTTGAACTATTGTTTGATATGTTGAACCATTTTTTGATATGTATGATGAACCTATACTTGCTCTCTATCTCTTAATCCATTTTTTGTGTGATTTTGTTATATATCTTGAACCATTGTTTCATATATATGCTGAACCACTTCTTCCTTCTATCTCTTAATCCATTTTTTGTGCGACTCTTCAAAAAGATACATCTTGTATTACAACTCCAGCTGTCATCCCTATATCAGAAATTGATTCACCATCAGCAATTCAAACTTTATCATTGGAGAAAGGTATAAATTGTTGTTCTAATTGTTCTATGTTTTGATATATATACTGAACCACTGAGAATTATATCTGCTGAACCACTTCTACCTCTTTGTTTCTTAATTCATTTTTTGTTTGAATATCCAAAAAGATACAAGACCAGTTGTTGTCCACACATTGTTGATAGGAGGAAATCGAGAATGCAAAATAGAATGTAAATAAACTAAGGCAAACCAGATTCCGTCCCTTGAAAATAATTACAAGACTTCCTCCCGATGCAGCAGTGAGAAGTCAGGATCGATCCACGAGGAAGCGTGTCAGCGGATCCTAGGCAGCGAAGAAATCTCACAGAAGTCGACAACAAGGACCTAGATCTCGAGTACAGCAACTCGGCAGAAGATTGGACAGTCGAACAACGCAGCAGCAAGCACATGCACTGGTGGTCGATCTCGATAAGCCCTTACTCGAGATCGAGTAGGGTCCTGGTCGACGTCGGCTTGTCTTGGTCGAGCACCTACACACAGAAGCTACAACGACTTTGGGTCGAAGATCAGTAGTCGAGATCGAGGAGTGCTATTCGATCTCGCGGAGACAGAGAATAAAACGAATAAAAGTAAATGCAAAGGCTTTTGGGTTTCGAACTAAACTTAATGTAAAAGAACTTCCAAGATTGGGGTTTTCAACAACGATAACCAAGCATGCATAAGGCAGAAATAAAACAGATAATCATGTGAATCGCATCAAAGGACTAAGCTTTCGCCTTTTTCAACAATTAGACAACTCTTTCAAGAAACCCTAATTGTCTCTACTGATTTTATGTTTACAATCCAAGTTGTTAGCATGGACCTCCATTAAATGGGTAATAAACACATAACAAGTAGTAGATGCTCAAAACATGATAAAAGTCGGATCTTTACCTCATACACGCAGGGCTATCATCGGGCTTGCCCCAACCCTAGAAGTGGGTGGACCACTCGCGGTTCATCGCAACCTCAGACATTGATTGATGAGAAATAATAACTTGCATTAAACTAAATTCAAAGACTTTACAATCTCGGCGATCCAACTCTCGTTGAACGCCAAAACCCTAAAACCTTCGAACTCCTAAACCGTCTCTGTGAACTACTTCCCCTCCTTCTGAATTGAATGATTAAAATTCAGCCCCATGGGCTTTATTTATAGGCTTCTAAACCTTGCTATTCAAGGATAGAAATATCTATCTATATCTAAAACTATATCTAAAGGCTTAAAAGATAAATAAAAGTAATTTAGGAATTAAATCAAAAAAGGGAAATTCTATCTAAAGAGCAAAATCTTCCATGTGTTGATAGGTGTGGATAGATGTTGATAGATCTCGGATATCTCGGATCCTTCGGCCCCAAGGAAAGCCAAACCGCGTCGGACAGCAAACCGCGTAACGCGGCTTCGGACACGGCGCTCATCGATCTCGACTAGGGCTAGTCGATCTCAAGTAGGACTGGCGTCGACTTGGGCTGGCTGGCTCGGGTAGCTCTGCTCGACAAGGCTCGGACTGGTGCTCCTTGGCTCCTCGATCTCGACTAGCTGTACTCGAGATCGAGTAGAGTTGGCTCGGCTTCTCCGTCCTCGGCTTCTCGACTTGGCACATCTCGTCGACTCCGGACATGGCACTGAGGTGTAGTCGATCTCGACAAGGCCTCCTCGAGATCGAGTAGGGTTCCGGGATCGGGTTGTCTCTGACTCAGTGTCCTCGATCAGCTCTGCTCGACCAGGTGTGCTCGGACAGCCTTTGTCGAGATCGAGTAAGTGTACTCAAGATCGAGTAAAGTTCTCTCAGCTTTCTGCTCTGTTCTTGAAACGCACTTTCCCGAGTCCTCGTTCGTCAGATTGACGCATATGACCATGCGTTGGAAAGCTCTTTCCGAGGGCTACAACTCTCATGAAGACATCAAAGCTTGATTCAGAACGAAGAACGGTGAAAATGGCCTTTTATCCAGCTGCACCATTCTTAGCCTCTCCATGAGTTTCCTTTAAGCTCCAAAGTGCGTCCGATTTCTGCGAAATATAACCAAAACTTGTGTAGACCTCCATACATTGCAAATAAGTGCAAACTACACAGATTCTGTATTATTCTAACCCAAATGCATGCAATGTATGCAGAAATCGATATAAAAGTAAGTGTAAAACATGGCAAATTAGGCTCACAACACACATCAGGAATTGGTTCGCCATCAGAGAAGAGGTATGTGTTGGAAATATCACCAGGAAACACGAAGTATTGGATACCAATATATGATGATGACTTGAAGCCTACTATTGGGATGATTTTTTATAAAACTGAAGAAGGTATATAGATGTATGAGAGATATGCTTCAATGTGTGGGTTTGACATACGACACATCGCTCTTTTAAAACCAATAGGTGTTCTCAAACTGAAGTATATTGTCTTCACAAGGACAATTAATGGAAAATAGGTGTGGTTGTAAAGCTAGAATTATCTTCACAAGGACAATTAATGGAAAATATAAGGTGAGGGCCATTAAAGAACGTCACACACATGCGCTTTGGGATAAATTTACAGGAAAGTTTGCACAGTCCAACTTCAAGTTGAAAATGATTCATTGAAAGTTTGTTTTGGACTGTGCTCAATCAAAAATTGGTGTTGCTAAAGCTTATAAGCTATATGAAACAATGATGGGTGGATCATCAAAGGCTTTTGCATCTGTTGTACAATTCAAGAACTTCAAGAGAGATTTGATGGCTTAAATGAAAGATTCTGATGCCCAAATGTTGTTGATAAACAGATTAATTACAAAGAAAGAGATATGCAGCGCCTTTTACTTCGGCTATGTTGTTGATAAAGATGACCGATTGAAAATGATATTTTGTGCGGACCCAATATCCAGGAAAAACTTTTCAATATATGGAGATGTTGTGATATTTGATTCTACCTACAGAACAAATAGGTAACTTACCTAAACCAGTTACCCTTATTGTGTATGCTGAACCCAAACCTGTTTGTATGTTGAACCTTGAAACATTTTCTATGTCATTTTTATTTTGTATTAACCAATATCCGTTTGATTGTTGAACAATATATTCTTGAATATAATAAATTGCTCTTTGTTTGTATGTTGAACCTTGAAACTTTTCAATGTATGTTGAACCTTGAAGAAACGTTTATCTATATCCATACTCAGTAAAGTGCTCTTTGTTTATGTTGAACCAATACTCGTTTGTTTGTTGAACCAAATAGGCTTGTCTTAGGTGAACCAATGTCTATATATATGCTTTCCCACTCAAGTGAGCTTTATTTATGATCCTTTTTTTTATTAGGAAAAGATTCGGGTAGGCGAGCCCTACCCGGCAGCATCCTTGCGGATGAGGTCATTAAGACCTGGGTTGTTGTAAATATCATTACCTCGGACAGAGCGGCAAAGGTGTGCAACCTTATCAGCCACTCTATTTCCCATACGAGGTACATGAGAGTATCCTACTTCTTTTAGAGTCGATAACAAGACTTGTATGTTAGAGAGGATAAGTTCAATCTCCCAAGGACATTTGATTTTTTTATTTAGATAGTCTATTATTATTTTGCAGTCACCTTCAATTTAGATTCTGTCAATGCGAAGTTGTAATACTCTTTGGATCCCCAATTTGAGAGCGAGGGCTTCGGCTTTGATGGGCTATTGTTTTCCTAGGAATTTGTTTTCAATGGCAACAGGTCGCCCATTCCAGTCCCTAATAATGATACCTGCCGTACTATCGCCGTTAGCTAAAGAAGAGCCATCGAAATTGAGTTTAAACCAACTAAACTGTGGTCTGCGCCACTTAATTAGCCGCTGTTTATCGGTCTTTCTGGAACGGACCCTTGATGAGGGGTGGTTAATTCCATCACCTTCTTCTTCCGCCATGGACGTTCTTTTCCAGTTATCTATGTGTGATCTGACAAGGTGAATGACTTGTTGGCATTCGGGTATTGTTGTTTGTTGAAATAAGTGTTGATTCCTGATGTACCAAGTAGTCCACCAAACAAAGGCTAGATCAGTCAAAGTGGCCAAGTTTAGGCTACTGCCTAGGCTAGATAGAATGGGTCAAAAATCCCGGGATTGGTTGATCAAACGGGCAGTTGTTGTCAGTTCTCGGCTTGGGAGTTGGTAGAATTTCCTTATGAAAGAGCATTCCAGAAATAGATGGGCCTCGTCTTCGGGGGCCATATTGCATAGTGAGCAAGTAGCTGGAACCGCCGCCCCCCCACAAGATAGGCATACTGTAGTAGGCAGGCCATTCTGTGCAATCTTCCATAAGAAGTTCTTCACCTTTGGAGGAGCATCAATCTTCCAAATCCAAGCATTCCTGTCGGGCGTAGCTTCTGATTGTGCAGTTATCAGTTTGTAAGCACTTGCCGTAGTAAACCATCCTTCCCTTTCCGACCACCAGTAAAGATGGTCATGTAAGTTTGATGCTGGTAGGGGGATGTCTAAAATTTCTTTGACGATGTTGTGTGGTAGAGCCTTTTGCAGCTTTTCTGTCCACCATTTTCCCCCCATAATGTAGTCACTAACGGTTTCATTCTGATCGTACCCCTGGAGGGTACCGGTCTGGGACTGTATGGAGGCGGTAGATATCCAATTATCCGTCCAAAATTGCATTGTGTGTCCATCTCCTACCGACCAAATAAGCCCTGATTTAAATTTGTCAATTAAGTTAGCTAGTTTAGACCATTGCCAGGAGGTAGATCCCGAACGTTTGTAGTCGAAAATACTTACAGAACGCAGGTATTTATGTCTGATTAGGGTTACCCAAATATTATTGGGCTCTGCCAGAATTTTCCACAGTAGTTTCATTTGAAGCGCGATATTCATTTTTCCCGATTTGCGGATTCCCAACCCGCCAAACTGCTTTGGTTTACATACCCTATCCCAACTAATTAACGGCCGATATTGTAAATCCTTGTTCCAGAAGAAAGAACGATTTAATTGGTCAAGTTCTTTATGTATCGCAGTGGGGAGCATGAAGTTCTGCATTACATGCAAAGGCTTAGCCGATAGGTTAGAGTTAATCAGAGTTGAACGACCCTGTTGGGACAGCGCATTGGTCCTCCACTTCGACAGTTGTTGTTTGGATCTGCAGATGATATCTTCAAATGTACTGCTGGTGACCCTACCATTAATTATAGGACAACCCATGTATTTCTCTAATGAGTTTTCGTTTGTAATGTGGAGGCAGTTACGTAGTTCAAGAATCATGTGGTCTGGGATCCCTGACGACGGTTGGAAACTAGATTTATGGTAATTGACCTTCTGGCCTAACACTCTACAGTACGAGTCGATTATTGATTTTACTTTACAACCCGCATCCACACTCCCTTTGGAGAAGATGATTATGTCGTCTGCGAAGGAAAGAAAGGGAATACGGGGCCCGTTTTGTCCAATCGGAAATCCAATGAGAGAGCGTTCCATGTTGGCTTCCGCATTGAGCTTTCTGGCCAGAACCTCTGCACTCAAGAGAAATAGGAATGGAGAAAGAGGGTCCCCCTAACGGATTCCCCGTGAAGGAAGGAACACTTCTGTAGGGCCATTGTTTACCGGTACGGAGAATGAAACGGTTGTGATACACTCCATAATCCATGCAGTAAACGTATCATGAAAACCAAATCTGAGAAGCACATTTTTGAGGAAGTGCCAATCAACCCTATCGTATGCTTTTTCCATGTCTAACTTTATTGACAGCCAACCTTCATGACCTCTACGGCTTCTGTAGGAGTGGAAGATTTCATGGGCTATTAGGACATTGTCCTGAATCGCCCTGTCCGCCACAAAGGCCCCTTGTAGAGGATGTATGAGTTTTCCGATTACCTTTTTTAGTGTTTCAGTCAATATTTTTGAGATTATTTTGTAAATATTAGAGCATAGACTGATGGGTCTGTAGTGACAGGTGGATGTTGGATTGTCCATTTTCGGGAGCATTGAGATAAAAGTATGATTTATTTGGCAGAGTATTCTCCCCGAGTGGAAAAATCCCTTGACCGCACAGATCACTGATTTCCCGACTATGTCCTAGTATTTGGTATAAAATTCAGTTGTAAAACCATCTGGGGCTGGGGACTTGTTTCTTCCTAGGCCGAATGCCGCCGTTTTAATCTCTAAGTTCAACGGAAGCGCAATAAGAAAGTTGTTTTCTTCCGTCGAAATGGCCGGTTGTATTAGGTTCAAGAGGTCAGACATAATCCCTTCGTTTATTGACTCTTTTTTAAACCTATTTTCAAACTCTCTTTTTATCTCATTTCTGACGTTCTCTTCTCCCACAATCAATGTTCCGCTTGAGGAGGTTCTGTTTCGAATTTGTTTCCTGTGGCGCCGTCCCGAGGCTACTCGGTGGAAGTAACCTGTGTTCGAGTCCGAGAGTTTGAGGTGTTTCGTCTTTGCCCTTTGGCTTCAGTATGATTACTGGAAAAGAAGAAGCTTTTCTCGCTTCAAAATCAGGCGTTTTTCCCTTGCTTGGTATGTTTGGGAGTTTGTAAATCCACTCTCCCAACTAGGATGATTGACACCCATAAATGTTTCCATGTGCCGCATGAAAAAGATCCCACAATCAACAAAACACTACTAGAAAATTGCAATTAGACATCTGTTGTCAACAGGTGTCTTTAAAAAAAAATTCCGATCTCTATGTGCGTGTAGTAAAAGATCAAAACTTTTCACATCGGTTTTAAGTAGATGTCTTTTCTTGGTTAAAGCATCTGTTTTATTTCGAATATAGATATAAATCAACCCCTTAATTTTGTTTATGACATGTTCACCTATTGTTAAACCCTCGTTATTTTTCATTTAAAAGCTTATGAAGATGTCCACACCAAGCCAAAATTTAACATTTACATCACTATTTTTGAAATAACCTATGTATTAAAACAAATTAGACATCTTTTTTTTATTGAATTTATTATGTGTGTATTAATTTCATATATATAATTTATAATTTTATATTGTTTTAAAGTAATGCCCTATATGGTATGTATATAAAACTAATATTGTTATTCATATTGATATCGATTTATTTTTTAAAAGTGATGTCTTTTTATTATTCAACATCATTTTAATTTTTTCTAAGGATGTTATTGTTATCAATATATATCAATTTATATTAGCATTGTAATGTAAAAATATGTGCCAGACATTGATTTAGGTTAATTAGATGATGTCTTTAATAATATCGATATCCATTTTTATATAATGATCTGCTGTCTTTTCGTTCAATACACAACACTCTTTGCTCAATATAAGATATGATTTTGCTTATGAAAATGAACAGATCAATACTTTAATTAACTTATAAAACATACTATATATGTACACGGTAACATCGATAAAACAGACTAGGCAACAACACGACTTAACGTCTAAATACATATTACATATATCCAAGTGGCTCCCATAACAATAAACACTCAATGGCTCAAGCAAGCAACCCAAAACTTGGAATTAAAATGGATGAAAATTGAGTAAATCAACACCGAAAACAACCGAAAACCTGGGGTAATTGGGCCAACAAAACAATCCATAAAAGTATAAAATAGCTCGTCGTCCCAGAACTGAAAAAAATAGCGTTGTATTCTTTGTCTTTCATGGAGAGGTTGCATAACTTTTTTCATAGTTAACTGCATCCATACCAAGTTTGTTACTTTGGGAGTGGATAGCTTCTTGAACTTCAGGGTTCACAAGAAGAGCCCTAGTGGGAATATAGCCGGAAGAGAGAGCTTGCCACATGTAGAGAAAAAAGGAGAAGCGGATGAATGTCAAACCGTCCATGGAAAACCTACCTAAAAGAGACACTATGAAGCGTTCTTACCTTTGCTAGAGAGACAAGATCATGGTATAAACTCGATAGAGTCACAAACAGTCACCAACTTTGCATACCTATTTTCCAGTGGCCTTAAACCTATCAATTATAATCAGATTGAGAGCACATTATCTGATAGAAAATAATTATACACTCTTAGCTTACAGAATCTACTAAGGCAGGCACATCTTCTCGATATGTGAGTATTAAACAAGAGTGATCCACATAAGCTGCATTTAATTGACTCAAACTAACCTCAGGATCCATCAAGCTATACATTTTAGTTTCTACAATCTACAGTCATAACTCCAGACTGAGTTTTAACTCTAGCTACTCCAAAATCAGCGACCTTAACCACCTAACAAGACAAAGCACAAAATATTCAGACCAACCACATTTCACTTTCAAGTCCGTGAGAAGTGTATTGCTATAATGTAAACCCGAAAAAAGGTGAAGGTAAACATCTTACTTGGACACGTCAGTTGCTACTTTCAGTGAAGTTAGAACCTTGAACGTACCTCTATGCTTGTGTAAATAATCATACACGCTCCCCAGACGAAATATGTACAAAGAACACACAAGAAACCATATATGTAAGGTAACAGTTCAAGTTAGTTTTGGGAAAATAAATAGGTAATAAAAGAATGAAAGGGGAAAAGAAAGAAAAAAACTTTGTTAGGCACCAAGGCACTGGTTGGGGCAAGAGCTTGCTTTTGCATACTGGTGAGGATCAATCCTTATATACAAGCCCACCCCCATTGTATCAACTAAATTACAGCACTGAACAAACATACATGGCAAGTCTTATTTTCCAAGAGGCTGGATTGAAGAATTGATTACTCATTTGTTACTTTTTGGCATCTGTTTCAATTTGTTAATTAATATGATAGAATTATATTCTTTGTGTTTCCGTTGACAATATTCTAATATGACTTCTTAGTGTTTTAGAGAAAAATATCATGTACTGTTCTATCATGCTTTTTTTATTTGGGTATTTGACCATTTTCTTTGTAGCTCATGTACTCAGTTGGTTGGATATGTAGTAATGGTGCTTTGTAAATTAGTCATCTTGATCTGGCATATGAATTTTAGAAATACTTGAGTTTTGAATTGATCTGGCATATGTGGATTGGCTATAGAAGATGCATTATTTTATACTTCTATTATTGATTATTTCCATTACAATGTCACTGATTTTTTCACTCATGCTCTAGACATGGAACTGCCTGTCTAATGGCTATAAGAGTCCGTTTATGCATTTGCAATGAATGACAGCTTCGACATATCTTGTTTCAGGCTGAACTGAAAAGGTATTTACTCTGGTCATAACTCTAACCCTTTTCTTCCTTTCTTACTATACAAAAAAATAAATGAATTGTATTTGTGGTTTGATCATTAATCTCCAAGCATTTGGCCATACTTATGCAGATTCTATTTTATTCTAGAATAAAAGAAACCTACTCAAAACAAATGTAATGTTTTTTTGCCACTTCTATGCTTGCATTTCTGATCTGTCATGGTTTTCGGTTTTCTCCCTGTTACTACAGTTGTCATACTCCCGTCATGCTCCCTGTTACCACTTCTAATGCCATCAAGAGAAGAGGATCTTTTAGGGGAGAAACTGAAAGGTAAGCATACTCCAGACAACTGAAAGGTAGGCTTTTGACAAACAATATCCTTCTCTGATTGATTATTAGTCAGAAATAAATTTTGTTCATATATATAGCAAATAAAAGTTATGGAATGCTACCCTTCTTTGTTTGATCATTACTGGTTCTGGATGTTGTTTGAATTATTGGCTGGACTTAGATCAGTTTTTACTTATTAGTAGTTTCACATTATAAGCATAGTATACGTCTAGTGATATAAGTTTCAATTTCATATACCTGTCTTTACATCATCACGGAAATGAAAAGCTAAAGGTGGAGCCATCTGTGAATTTGTTCTTATAGAAGTAACAAAAAAGTTCATGAAAAAATGAACAAAATTAAGATAAAAAAGTTCAAGTGGAACCATCTTGTAAAAAGTTCAATTTTAATTTATTATTCATTTTGAGAAGTAGTGGACATCAAATGCTCAAGGAAAGGGATGCTAATTGGAAATCTCATGGCAGTTCCGCTAGAAGTTGCACTAAGGTTCACTTTGAGATACCACTCGCTCACTGTTCGCTCCCTTTTGAATATTGATTTTTGCAAGTGTTGTTTTTGCGCTCATTTGACACTATCAAATTTCCATATGACAGGTGCACAAGCAAGCAGTCGCCCTTGGTAGATATGTGGACCTGGCAAAGCGCAATAGCTATGATGAGCTGCTAGCCGAGTTGGACCGTTTGTTTGGTTTTGATGGTGAACTTACCTCGTCCAACGAGGAAGTCGCCAGGATGATTCTGGGAACATTGAGCTCCAGGAGTGAAGATGTTCCACCAACTGTTGACGATTCAAATGCACCTGCAGTATCCTCTGCTGCTAAATAAAAGTGTTGTGAGTTCCCTCTTCTTACACTCCTTTATCAAAGAATCCTTATGATTCCTTTTTCTTGTCATAAAACTCGGCATACTGTTTTTTTAAGGAAAAAAAAATTGGTATTATGTTGTTCTTTCAGGTTACTTGCAGGAAAGCTTAAGGGATTCCTATGCGTTTCGAGAAGAGGTTTTATGTTTCGGTCTTTGACTGCATAAACCTAGTAGCAGTAGTAGGTAATGGGTATACTAATAGGCACATATCAGACTTGTGCCTCGCTTTCAGTTCCTGCAATTCAAGTAGTGATACTATAAATACAAAAGACATTCTGTATTATTAGCTTGAAACTAAATAAAAAATGAAAAACCGAAAAACTTACTTCTTTTCCATGACCTTCAAATAACTGATCATGCTCAGTTGTTGTTTCCCCCCTATTGGTTGCTCATTTTCAGAAACCTATCATGATTGAATAAAATTGTAACTATTTCTTCAAAATCTGTAAGAGAGTGAAAGTTATATGAACCACTGAACCAATGTCTCTAAAATTAATTAACCAAAATAGTTCATATATATATATATATATATATATATATATATATATATATATATATATATATATATATATATATATATATATATATATATATATATATATATATATATGTATAGACATTGATCCAAGGAGTTTGATAAACAAATGTCTCAAAAAGATGATGAACCATATGTTAAAAAAAATGATGAACCAGATACACAAATCTGTTAGAAATTGATGAACCAATGTCTCTAAATGGTGATGAACCAATCTTAAAAATTTGATGAAGCAGAGACAAAAATCAGTGAGAAATTGATGAACCAATGTCTCTAAATGGTGATGAACCAATCGTAAAAATTTGATGAACCAGAGACAAAAATCTATTAGAAAATGATGAACCAATGTCTTTAAAAGATGATGAACCAATCTTAAAAATTTGATGAACCAGAGACAAACATCTGCTTAGAAATTGATGAACCAATGTTTGTAAATGATGATGAAACATGTCTTAGCAATATGATAAACTAGAGATTAATGAAACAATGTCTCTAACCCATGATGAACCATATCTTAAAAATATAATTAACCTGAAAAAATAAAAAAAACTTACTTCTTTCATAGGCTCTTCGGAAACTTTGGATTGATCCATTGCCTTTTCAGCAAGTAAATATTGCTCTCCTTCACACACCTGTTATTTTATTTTATATATGTCATTAATATAATGAGCAACATATATCTTTATATGATATTAGTATAATGAACAACATATAAAACAAACGAGTGTAGAATCTTAAATGTTTTAGTGGACCTTCAATGTACCCACATATGACTGGTACATCCAGATTTGGTTCTTCAAAAACAGGAATTTGGCGAGGGGTTGACTTGAGGCAGAGCCTTGGCAATACACAACCCCACCCAAACCCACTCCCTTTCATCTCATGTGCTTCCCTTTCATTTATTGATGCATTTGACCAGTTAATAAGGGTTGGAACTGATCTCATTCTTTATTGCCTTTAAAATTGAACACGATCAAGATAGAAGAGTTGTGATAATAATAAAAAAAATATAACATAAAATATTAGAATAGTAAACAAATATATAAACAAAAACAAAATCTTAAATATTTATATTACTTACCACAAGAAATGGGACTGAAGCTGTGAAGACAGAGGTTTTCATACGTGCCCATGATTTTTTCGCCTCAACAAGACGATCAAGCAAAAACCCACACCAATTAATTTTTTTTGATGTTATCTACATTTTCAGTTATATAAAAGTAATTAAAATTACAGTGCCATTTGAGTTAGACTCAATCAATGATGATATAAGAAGCACAACAAAACAGGTCTTGAAAAATTTCCCTCCTTTATCAGCTAGCATCTCCTTCATAACATCAACAACAAAAATCCTCTTGCCCCCAGAAACTACAAAGTTCTTCCACAAATTAAGACCCTCGTTCGTCCTTGAATCAAAGTCAAGATCCACATGCATTGACAGTGGCCCCAGTGGCATCCCCATAGTAATAGCAACATCAAGATCTTCAATTAGAATTGTTTCTCCATCAGGTGTCCTCAGTGAAACCTGATCAGGATTAAAGTTATCAACAAGCCAGTATTACAAATAAATTGGGATTTTGTTTCTGTAACTTCATAATATTACCAAACCCAAGCTCATGAAAGCTTTTTTTTAGAATCATTCAGAGATTCAAATGATTCAACAAAACTAAATGGATGTGTTCAGCATTGTATACTAAAATATGTAACTTTCCCTGGTACCATATTAATGGTTTTGGATTTAACTTTGGATTCTTATTCCTCCTTCACCACAATTTCATCATCACTATCAGAATCGGATACTTTAACAATCTTCCTCCTCTTCTTAGATACCTTCTTCGCTTCTTCATTTTTCTCAGGTTTTCGTTTGAATTTTTTAAGCACAACAGACAGTGGTAGTTCATCGGAAAAAATTCAATAATATGTTAGATACCACACTCCTATTTTATAGTGAACCTTTATTTGAACATTTCATGAACCACATTATCTTTGGTTTGGTGAACCAGTTACTGTAATTTTCATAAAACACTCCCTTTCTAAAAATATATAGAGAAGTGAACCTTTGACTGAGCATTTCATGGACCAAACACTCTTTGTATGATGAACCAGTTATTGCAATTTCCGTAAACCACTTCTATTCCTTTTCTAAAATTTATCACATTATTAAATAACAAAATTACATTCGTAAAAACCGCAACCATTCCTTGAAATAGACAAACTCTGTATGCAAAGCCAGATAATGTGATTTCCATAAACGAATTCTATTTATTTCAGAAACTTATCATATACGTAAATGACACAAACATGCATTCCATAAATAACAACATATAACCCTACTGGGACCAAAACATTATTCAAAACAACTAAAAACAACAAATTGAACCAACAAATATCTGATTAAGAGGAGTATACTCACCCTAGATATCACGTCTTTCCATTTTAAATGACAGAGACCAACTGCATGATCAAATAACAAAAACAAAGTTAAATAAGATGGGAAAAAAACTCCGATTCAAGCTTATTGACAAATAAAATGTAAATAAAAACTCCGCTTCAAGCTTACGTTTGCAGACAATGGAGGATTTGAGATTGGAAACCGAAACGACAACGAGAAGGTAGGGTTTAGAATAAAAAAGGGGGAAGCAGTTTTGAAAATGATCACACACTCTGCAAAAAAGAGTGGAAAGTTGTCTTGAATACACTGCAGAGTAGCAAATACAACATGCAAAATGACATAACTACCCCTATAATTGATAGAAAAAATTAAAACGACGTACTAATATTTAATTTTTCATGAACTAAAATTTGACTAATATGATGAACCAAATAGTCAATTATACCTCATAAACGAACAACATTAAACCACAATATGAACAAGTGAACAAATTACTCATATTTTAATGAACCACTAACAAACAAATATGATGAATAAAATACTTAAATTTTCATTAGCCAGTGAACCAATTACTCATATTTTCCATGAATAAGATATACTCTTTCCCCAAATTGTAAATTAGTGAACCAACTACACATATTTCCATTGAACCAAATATTTATATTTTCATTATCCACTCTCACTTACTTATATCTCTGAACAAAACACCTTTACACACACTAAACCAGACTCAGTGAACAATACTATGTTTGTCATGAACCACAAGTGTTTTTTGTTGAACCGATATCTGTAAAATATGATGAACCTGTTATTCTTGATATAATCAAAAGGGATATGATGAACCAGTGAACCAATTACTCATATTTTAATGAACCACTAACAAACAATATGATGAATAAAATACTCGAATTTTCATTAGGCAGTGAACCAATTACTCATATTTCCCATGAACCAACTATACTCTTTCCCCACATTATAAACCAGTGAACCAATTACTCATATTTTCCCCGAACCAAATATTCATATTTCCATTATCCACTCTCACTTATATATCTGAACAACATACCTTTGCACACACTGAACCAAACTCAGTGAACAATACTATGTTTCTCATTAACCATAGGCGTTTTTTGTTGAACCGATATTTGTAAAATATGATGAACAAGTTATTCTTGATATAATGAAAAGGGATATGATGAACCAGTGAACCAATTACCCATATTACATGAACAAAAAAAAATATTTCCCCACATTATGAACCAGTGAACCAATTACTCAAATTTCCATGAACTACTAAACCACAACCCCGAAGAATATGATGAAACAAATACTCGTATTTTAATTAGAAAATATCAGTTATTTACCAAAGTTTCCAAAAACAATTAAGCCTAATACCCCCAACGAATGTGATGAGCCGATATTTGTAAAATATGGTGAACCAGTTATTCTAGATATAATGAACATATAAAATCTATATATAGAACTACTGCATTTTTAAGTTTAAAAAAAATACCAAAATTACTACAGTTTTAAACTGTATCATACCAATTGCTTATACAATCCCAAAATGACAGAAATTACAGGCCACAAGCCAAAAACTAGTGAAGTTTTAAACTAAAACATTCATAAATTACATGAAAGATCTCAATTTCCAGCCTTGTATCTCTTGAATTTAGCAAAGAAAACATCCTTTTCTTCGTTGATTGGAGAATATATAATTGAATGCATGTAAAGCCTCCGTAGATTCATAACATTCATTCTACAATCTTTCAAGAATCCAAATTCCCATTCACTTCCTCTCTCACCCCAGTATGTCTTCAAATGGTGGATGACAAAGACACCAAAATCCACGTAATTGTCTGTTATTGCACACTTTAGTTCAAGACTGGATGCTTTGCAGTTGCGAATAAGGTCTTTCTTGGTTGATAGTCCAATGTGATCTAAGTAGCGACTCATTAACTTAACCTTAATTAAAAAACAAATACAATCGGTCAAATGTTTGAAACAAAAAATAATAAATAAAACACAACAAGATGACATGAATATATACTTACAACAACAGTTGGAGTGTCAGCATATTTTGAATCAAAGTCAACTGTCTGCTTCATGTTATCAATGATAACAACTTCTTTTGACTTAAAATTGAAGCATATAATATAAAAATGCTCAGATACAACAACTGGCATCATAATCTACACACCAGAAACAAATTAAGACTATAAAATAATAAATATATATCAAATTAAATAAATTTATCATATTTATACAAATAAACTTACCAGCTCATATTCAGTAATAATTGAAAGACGTGATTCTTTTAGAATCTGATCAAATTTACTATGAAATATGATGAATTGTCTTTCAATACTAAGACCATGATTAGCCACAATAGAACCCAACTGAAATCCACATGCAACAAATTGAATTAAATATTTAAAAACAGTAAATTTGATACACTAAATCAAAAGCTTGTAATTGACAACTTACACTGAGATCACATGTAGTAAAAAATCTCTTGTACCTATAAAATTTCTCTTCATAATTAAGGACCTTCACCCACGCATCAATTACTTGAGCATCAACATATTCGCCACAGAGTAATGATTGAAACGCAACATGAGGAACAATGTACCCTCCCAATTTAAACAAGATTTCCCTATTATAACAACATTAATCCATAAATTTATTAAGATATACCTCATTTAGCCTCATTTAATATATTTTTATTCAATAAATATACCAGAAAAACATACATCAGGCCATATTCAGCCTTAGCGACATAATTGCCCAACTCAAACACACCTGCTAAGATATGCCTCATTTGGCTTCTCAATGAGCTGTTAGATCCTTGTTCTACAACTTCATCAATCATCCTCTTCTTCTTCATATCTCTCTTCTTTTTTTCTGATCATTTTTAATACTCCTTTTCACCTCCTCCATTGTTGTTTCATCTACATATAAAGAATATAAATTAAAAGATGAATAACAGTTAGTTAAATCATGAACCAACCAAGGAAATATCATGAACAATAAAGGCAAATTGGTTCATAAACCAAGCAGACAAGCTACCATAACCCAAACAGCCATACAAATCATGAACCAACATATGCAGTTGCCATGAACCAAACAAGCAAAAAATCATGAACCAAAAAGACATGTTAAACCGGCATGCTATCATGAACCAAACAGTTAAACCCCTGAACCACACACAGATAACCCCCATGAACCCCATATATATGATAGAATATGACACACAAATCACTAATATAACTGCACCCAAGCAGGCATACTACCATGAACCAAACAGACATGCTACCATAAACCAAAAAACCATACAAATCATGAACCAAACACAGAGAGCTACAATGAACTAAACAAAGCAAAAAAACATGAACCAAAAAGGTAAGTTAAATTGGCATCCTATCATGAACCAAACAATTAAACCCCTGAGCCACACACAGATAACCCCGTGAACCCCATCTATATGATAGAATATGACACACACATCACTAACAAAACTACAACATCATCAACGAAATAATAAAACACATTTTATTCACAATACATACACATGCATAAAGATCTAAACTATCAAATGCTTCTGAATATCACATACGTAAGTTGAAAAAACTTTAAATCACAAAAAGACGTAAAAAAAAGCTATAACCAATAGTGTATGATGATTGTCTCCATTGAAAACGACAGAAAAAAGCAACTTCAACAGGTAGATGAACAGACGACCCCTACAAAACATATGCAAAATCACGAACTTAAAACAAAAAACTTCGATTAAAACTTAGAATCGGACTATAACGGAAGATTTTTGTGTCGAACTCAAAAGGACATTGAGAGCTTGCCTAAACGATAGAGACGAACTTCAGTAACGTAGATTCAAACTTCAAATTTGCCAAGAAAATGGAATATTTGTATTTGGAATCGAAAAGACAAAGATTTTGCTTACGGTATAGAGAAGATCAGTAATTATCGCAAAAATATCGAGCGGAGCGAAGTGAAAAAGAGATTAGACATATCCGACACGCGAAAAGACAAAAAAGCCCCTGATTTTTTAACACGCATCCACCCGCCCGTGCCATTTTACACCGAAATAGAAAATATTATTTTAATCTGTATCAGTCAATCAGATGGCTTCTTTCCTTCTCACCGGAATGAGTGAATCTCACTTGAACTCGACCCTAAATAAATATACATACATACATACGTACATACATACATACATACATACATACATACATACATACATACATACATACATACATACATACATACATACATACATACATACATACATACATACATACATACATACATACATACATACATACATACATACATACATACATACATACATACATACATACATACATACATACATACATACATACACATATAATAAAATCGATGCATTGTTGCCTACGTGGTGGCGCGTGAGTGTATCTCGCAAAGCTTTCTCCCGTCAAAAAGGAAATCTAATAAAATTAATTAGATAGTTCTAATCTATATAATTAAAAAATAATTTTATTTTACAATTAACTCATATAATTGAATAGAATCTTATAAAAGAGTAAATATTATATAAGGAAAAAACTATATCAATATAACACAATCTATATGTGCATAAATATTTTAGTAAACTAACATAATAAATATATACTAGATACATTATTTAATAAAAAAAGAATATTAAAATATTTTTAAAAATCAACTATCTATTTAATTACATGAGATTTAATTAACGGTAAATTAGGAAAAACAACCTTCTACCTTATAAATAGGAATTTTATTTATATTTCGAGAGAATACAAATAAAATATAATTAGATTATATATCATTTGTTGAACTAATTTTATTTATATCTATATTATATTTTGGTGGAAAACATAATTTATATTTACATCATTATTTTTATTTATTGGAATTTATCTAGATTATTTGTAATATTGCATTAACGTATTCTCTGTGGACAGGACGGGTATAAATAGGAAGAATAGCAAAATATACCCCAAATCAATAAGAGATTTGCAAATACACCTTTTTTTTTTTTTTTGCAAATATACATACATTATTTAAATGGACAAATTTAACATATACACACTTACATACATACGGTTCGTATGGGACGGGGTTAATAAACTGACTAAAATTATAAATAGGGTAAAACTTATAAACTATTGCTAAAAGTAGTTAAAAATTTAAACAACAAGATAATCTCCGTATGGGGAGAAAAACAGTTTATTTGTAAAAAAGTGGAGTTTATTTAACAGTTTATTTGTAAAAAGTGGAGTTTATTTTGTTGTTATTAGGGGTATTGTGATACTTTCAAATCAAATAAGATAAAAGGGAGAATAAACACCAAAATAACCTCCATTTTGTAGCTTATCTTTTACATCGAGGCTACTAACAAGATACATAAATGACTATTGACAAGATGATTTTAGCTAAATAGCACATATGCGCATTCCGATTTGAAAAATAATTATTGGTCCGAGAGCTTGAGTTTAGACTATTACCAATTGATTTATGTTAGTTGATCGTGATGATCGAGTTTTGACATTGAAAACTTTAATCAATGAACCCATCTAATTTGAGTCCATTGATTACAGCCACCAATTTTAGGGTTTGACTTTACGGCCATGTTAATTGATTGTGATGACTATTGACGTTTTGGTTGGTCGATTTGATGAGGAATATATCAGAAATTTAGTGAGTTTGGGCGATTTTGTTTGTCACTTCCATTGCTTTTCTAGAGTTGCATCCATTAATTGTTTATGTGATTCTAATTCAAAGAGGGTGTGGTCGATGCCGACGATCATCATATATCGTCATGTAAACATATACAGCAATGATTTCCCTAACAACAATTTGAAATTTGAAGGAGAGTCCATAGGTAGCACTATGCCAAATTACATTTCAGGCGACGGACCTAATTCGTCACCTGAGAGGGGTTTTTCGTCGCCTGACTCGTGGTCGGCTAAATGTCGTCCCTAGAGTATTTAGGCGACGGGTGTCATGTTGTTCGTCGCGTGAGTAACCTTGGGCGACCGAAAACATGCTCGACGCTTGAATACATTGTCAGACCCCCGGGGCTCTTCAAGCCCGCCCATTAGCATTCAAGCGACGAACCATTATATTTAGGCGACGGAAAAAATTTATCACTCCATTGTGATCGGAGAAATTAAAAACAATATTTAATGAACTCAGGCGACAAACATATATAAGTAACGTCGTCGCCTGAATGAGGTCAGGAAATTTGAAAAAGAAATCAGGCGAGGGGGGTTTTAGTATGTTTCTTCAGATGTTGTCGTTCCAGCCCCTGGACGAGAACCCCCTCTTTAGCTCGTATACTATTTCATTTGATCGATTACCATGAAAATTTAGGGTTTGACTTTAAGCTAATTAGTTGTCGTTCCAGCCCCTGGACGAGAACCCCCTCTTTAGCTCGTATACTATTTCATTTGATCGATTACCATGAAAATTTAGGGTTTGACTTTAAGCTAATTAGTTGTCGTTCCAGCCCCTCGACGAGAACCCCCTCAGTAAGTTGATTTTGATCAACTTAATTATTGCTTTTAATTTGATTAGTGATTAAGTGAGTTTGAAAGATCGGTCTTGATTGCTTCAATGAACACATCTAATTTTCGATCACTTGTTATTGCTAGATTTTGTAGGACTTTATGAATTGAAAGGATTTTAGGAAAAAGGATTTCCATAGTCTCGTTTGACTTGTTCTTGTTTAGCTTCAATCTTGGTTTTGTTACGAATCAATTCATATTCTCAAATGAAAAAAGGACTTGTGTTTAATTTTTCATTAAAGATCTTGCCAATAGTCATTTTATAATGGAATTTTTTGCTAAGTGCCCATGTCAACTAGGTCATTTTGCAAAATGTCCACTTTTATAAGTCATTTTGCAAAATGTCCATAAATGACTTTTTACCCCTGTTATAACCCCCTCACGCTCACGTTCTCTCTGATGAAATTCTTCTTCCTCTTGTACTTCTCCCTGATCTGTTGCTTCCTCGCCTCCCTCGCCCTCTTCTCCTCCGCCGTCCTCCTTGTGAAGCCCTATTTGATTAATTATACTCGGCTAGCTAATTCCCCGATTTTCAGCCATCTCATCCCGATTTCGATTTTTCAGGCGGAATCAATAAGGATTACTGAGTAGCCATCTATTGTTCTCGAAGTGACGATAGGGAGGAGCGGCAATTAAAGATGGAGGTGTTGGGTCGAAGGTACTGAGATTTGGAGGTAATTGATAGAGATTGGAAATAATTGGGAATTGCTCTGAAAATTTGATAATATGCAAATGGCATGTGCGTCCATTTACGGTGTACATGGAGAAGATGAGTGCTTAGTCAGCGCCTCTAACTAAAATATGAAAATGGGCTTACAAAGCCAATATAGAATGGGATAAAACAAGAAAGTCCAATATAGAAAAAGATTTGAATAGTTTGCTTATGGAATTGTTTACCATGAAAATTTGATCATTTTGTAATTCTATAGAATATTTTTTTTAATATCAAAGGTATATATATATAAAATCAATTTGTTACAATCTATAAAACCATTTGTGATCATATTGACATCAAAGATAGTGTCACCACAAATGTTCAAAGGGGTATCACCACAAGTGTATCGAGGGAAAGAATGGTCAAGTGTTATTAGTCGTGTCGTAAAAAAAAAATAGTGTCACCACAAATATTCAAAGTGGTGTCACCACAAGTGTATCAAGGGAAAGAATAGTCAAGTGTTATTAGTCGTGTCATCAAAGAAAAATAGTGTCACCGCAAATGTTCAAAGTGATGTCACCACAAGTGTATCAAGGGAAAGGATGGTCAAGTGTTATTAGTCGTGTCGTCAAAGAAAAATCGTGTCACCACAAATATTCAAAGTGGTGTCACCACAAGTGTATCAAGGGAAAGAATAGTCAAGTGTTATTAGTCGTGTCATCAAAGAAAAATAGTGTCACTATAAATGTTCAAAGTGGTGTCACCACAAGTGTATGTTATTAGTCGTGTCATCAAAGAAAAATAGTGTTACCGCAAATGTTCAAAGTGGTGTCACCGCAAGTGTATCAATGGAAAGAACGGTCAAATGTTATTAGTCGTGTAATCAAAGAAAAATAGTGTCACCACAAATGTTCAAAGTGGTGTCGCCACAAGTGCATCAAGCGAAAGAATGGTCAAGTGTTATTAGTCGTGTCATCAAAGAAAAATAGTGTCACCACTATTGTCACCAAAGGAAAACAAAGTGTTATTAGTAGTGTCACCACACTAAAAAAAAAGTAACAACTCCTGTCACCAAAAGAAAAACCATAGGTCAAGGAAAAGTGTAATTAGTAGTGTCATCACAATAAAAAAAATAATCTCTGATGTCACCAAAAGAAAAACCATATGACAAGAGAATGTGTTATTAGTAGTGTCATCACAATAAAAAAATAAATAATCATTGTTGTCACCAAAGGGGAACACTAGGACAAGAGAAGCACAAACCCTAGAGGGATTAATGCTAATCAAAACTAGTGTTGTCACCAAAAGAAAACTCTATTGGTGACAACTTTATTTTTTAAGTATTTTTTTACGAAGTGAATGTCACCACCCTTATGAGTGTGACACTATTGGTGAAACATGTGGGAACAACTTTTAACAAGGTCTATATCACCACGAATGATGACACATATCTAGTGACAATTTTTTTTTACAATAACATTGTCACTAACTTTATCGGTGTAATCAATAACGGTGACACATACGTGGGGTGACAATTTTTTTTGTTAAATTTTTTTTTTTACGAAGACAATATCACCAACCCTATCCGTATCACTATTGATGGTGACACAAATGTGGTGTCACCTTAATAAAACATGTGTCACCAAACTAAAACCTTGGGAAATTAGAAGAATAAACATTATGAATTTTTTTACGAGGTCGGTATCACCATCCTTATCAGTGGTGACACTATTTTAACGAGGTGAGTGTCACCACATGTGGCGACAACTTTTTTAAAGGACATTTTTTTACATTCTTTTTTCCACTTGTTGACAACAGTGTAACCACTGTCGTCACCAAATGAAAAATCCCTAGAACAAGGGAAAATAATGGTAAGTGTTAATAGTGTTGTCATCAACCTAAAAACAGTGTCACCAAGTGTACAAATTAAGTAGTGTCACCACCAGTGTACCAAGGAAAAGAATGGTCAAGTACTAGTATTATTACTGGTGTCACCAAGGTAAGATTATAAAGAACATATAATTTTACAAAAAAAATATAGTGTAATCAAACACGACATCACATAAAAATAGTGTAATCAAACATTCACAAATAATAAGAATGAATCAAACACTTCTCTAAAAAAAATGAATTAACAAAATTCAAAATCACAGAGGTATGTAATTAAAAAGGTTCCACTAGATTGCAAAAATGAAATGCACTGAGATGAGCAGATGCTTCCTCTCGCCCACCTAAATGGCACCGTAAACAATCTAATTTTAGCCACCAGGCACCAGTTCCGATGCCCTCCAAAGCCTCTTACTACACTCCGCCTACTCCTTATAAACCCTAGTCGTCGACAACAGCGCCGGCGGCGGAAGCCGCCTCAACACCACCCACAAACAAGCCCCATGTAAAACATCGGATAGATCCTCCTCCAGATCAAGATTCGGCAATAGAGGCAGCAATCTCGGATTGCACTCACCGCTGAATCCGTCACAGTCCCCAAGCACGTACATAGGAGGAATTGAAGATTCAGGCACGAAATCCGGCATAGGATTGGGGAGGTAACAAGGTTGTGAAGGAGGAAGATCCGTTTCAGCATCGGCGTCGATGAAGGTGAATCCACCTAGCGCTGACAGCAGCACCCCCTCCGCCTCCAAGCAAATCGAACATCCGCGATCGAGCAAGACGAAGGTGGGAATTCGGTGGAGTTCATGGCGGTGGGAGATCTGACAGGAATAAGGAGAAGAAAGGGGATTGAGGGATAAAAATTGAAGGCCAATTTCCACAAGTATACATCTTTTTTTGTGGGTTTGCAAAAATACCACCTTTTTGGAAAATTTGCAAAACTACCATAGGTGGTATTAGTGCAAATAAAATGAGCAAAGTGCTAAGCCGGTTGCAGGTTGTCAAAAGAAGAGAGAGAGAGAGAGAGAGAGAGAGAGAGAGAGAGAGAGAGAGATGGGACATCGGTTTTGGTGTGGGATTTTGGCGCCAAAATAGGAGAGAGAGGAGGTCATCATTGACCTATTTGTAAAGGTGATGGGAAAGGCTTTCCCTCCATTTTTAAAGTATAATAGGAGAGGAGGAGAGAGGCCATCAGTTTCGGTCTTCCCATGGACAAGAGAGCTGGAGAAGAAGACCACCATTGGAGAATAACCCATCTGCGTTAAGGTCCAGTTGCTGAGCACGTGTCGGGCACTTTATTTGTTCGTCTCAGTGTTTGTAAACTTCCGTGTCACAGAGGTATCTGAGAAACCCTAATTCTCAGTTGCAATGGGTAGGCTTCTCTCCTATTTCTCGTCATGTTTCGTGAAGAGTAGATACCCATTAACAATGGTGCTGATCCGAGTTTTCAATTGCAGGGCAAAACGCCAAAGTTTGTGTCACTCTCATCTTCAACGGCCATTGGTTGTTCGATGGTGTCGGGTGGGTGTATTGTGGTGAAACCGAGCGGAAGAATGTGATAATTGAAGAGGGCATCGACTTCGCCTCTCTGACTCAACTGTTGAGGCTCAAGGTCGGCCATGATTGTTCATATGAAGATTGGCGGTTGTTTTACATGCCAACGGGGGAAGAAGCGGGTCATCCGATAACGATAGGTGATGATGACGACTTTGAGGCTTTTAAGTTTCTGAACTCGAAGTCTGGGGAACATCCATGGCCCATGGCGATATATGTTGGTCCAGTGGTGAAAGAGAGCCTTCAAGTACCACAACCCGGCGTCGGGGGAGAATGCTTGAGTGGGCCTTGTAACTCTCAAAAGGTGGACGAGCTGGAGGCAGAAGGTAAGTCACATCCAAACCCTATGGTTGTAGATGTGGGGTTATATGGTGGAGGAGGGGTTAGCGAGTCAATAGGGAAGAGAAACGATATAAGGGTGAAAAACAATGTTGACACGGGGTTTGGAAGGGGTGACAAAGATATATGTGAAGGTGACAAAGGTAAGGGTCCGGAGGTGATCCTCTTGGCTGAGGTCATAGGGAAGAGGCAGGATCACGTTACTGAAATGGGTTTTGGAACTGGTGATAGACGTATTTTTCAAGGTGACAAGGGTAAATGTCCAGAGTCGAACCACATGGGTGAGGTGATAGGGAAGAGACAGGAGGACGCTACTGGCAGCGGGTTTGGAACTAGTGAAAAACTTAAGAGTGTAGGTGACAAGGGTAAAGGTCCGGAATTGATCCAGTTGGGTGGGGTGATAAGGAAGAGCCAGGAGCACGCAGCTGACAAGGGGTTTGGAACTGGTGACATGGATATTCTTGAGGGTGACAGGTGTGATGGTCTAGATGTTATCCACTTGGGTGACACGGACTCCTCCCCAGACGACACGGTAAAATGTGAAGGTGACAAGTATAAGGGGGTGGATGTCATAGCCATTAGCAGTGAGGAGGAGGAGGAGGAGGACTTCTATTCCGGAGAGAAGAGGGAAGAAGATTGGGATGATTTTGACTGGGAGGATTATGAGGAAGACCCGGGTATGAGGGTGTCGACGGAGGGGGACGAAGTTGAGGATGAGGTGATGAGGGAACTTGAAGATTGGGTTCCTAGGTCCAGCATATCACCACCTACGATGGAGAACGTTGAAGCTATGAAGGACAGAGCAACGCCTCGGACCCAGGATCCACGACGGAACCTGACAGAAATTTCGGAGGAACAATTGTTCGCCTCGAAGGTAGAAGTGCAGACTTGCCTTAAGTGGATTGCAGTGCATAAGTGCTTCGAGTTTGTAGTGAAGAGGTCGTGTAACAAAACGTATTTAGTTGGTTGTGTGGACAACAAGTGCACGTGGATGTTAAGGGCGTCGATTTACTGGCGCACGACTATGTGGTCCATCCGACAGTATGTCCAGGAGCATACATGTGACATGAGCATGATGCACAACCATAGCGGACATGCTACGTCGAACATGATTGGACGCAACCTCGTGACCACGTAAGTGTTACTTTAGTTGCGAACAACTATTTATGTCACACAACATTATTCCACATGTCACATTATGTAACTCACCATGACACCATTATATGCAGATTCACCGGGACTCGAAAGGACCTCGTTCCCGAGCAAGTGCAGAAAATGATGAAGTCCGAGTATGGAGTATCGTGTACCTACTGGAAGGCACGAAAGGCATGACTGACAGCGAGGGAGGTGAAGCATGGGACCGACGAAGACAGCTACCGAGATATTATTCCATACCTGCACATATTGGAGCAGACTAACCCCGGGACATATACTAGGTTTGAGTTGGACGCATCCCAAAGATTCAAGTACGCCTTTGTTAGCTTCGGGGTATGGCGCAAGGCGATCCCCTACCTTCGAAAGGTAATACCCCATGTCAGTACTATAATATTGCATGTCACCTACCATACATAATCATGTCACCTAACCAGCTGGTATCGATATCCATGTCTAGGTGATTTCAATCGATGGGAGTTTCCTGAAAGGGAAGTTCAAGGGCACACTTCTATTTGCCACAGCCCAAGATGCAGACCACAGTGTATACCCGATCGCGTTTGCGATTGTCAATGGTGAGAATCACGGGTCATGGGGCTTCTTCTTCAAGAACTTGCTACATGTCGTCGAGGATGCACCAGACGTAATGTTTGTCTCTGATCGGCATCTTAGTATCGTCAAAGGTTTGAGGGACCACTATGTGTTTGCCAAGCAAGGTGCCTCCCAATGGCATCTATTTCAGAATTCTAGGGGGAAGTACAAGGGGGTGACGGGCCTGCAGACGTTGTACTTCAAGGTGGCGAAGGCGTACACGAGGGCAGAGTTCAAGAAGCACTTCGCTGATTTCTGCGCTCAATCACCCCCTGCGGGCCAATACCTAAAAGAGGCTGGATTCCAAAACTGGGTCTGGGCATACTTCTTGGGGATGCGCTACAACATATTGACGACGAACAACTCCGAGTGTCTGAATTCCGTGTTCAAGGAGCCCTGCGACCTACCCATCACAACCCTGATTGACGCTGTCATCGAAACAGTATCCAAGTGATTTTACGAGCGACGGGAAAAAAGCACCAAAGCGGGGTCGACGATGAGCGATTACGTTCAAGGTGAGCTCAAAACGAGCTATGCGTTGGCAACATTTATGGATGTTAGAGCGCTCAGCGCACATGAGTACACTGTCCGCAGAGGGGCCTCCACTTGGGTTGTGAACCTATGTGCCCGGACCTGCACATGCAAGCGGTTCGACATTGGCCAGTTTCCGTGCCAGCACGCCATAGCCGCTGCAAGGTTTCGAGGTACCAATTTCTTCTCTCTCGTGAATGACTTCTACAAAGTCGCAGCATGGAAGGCGTGTTACGAGAATGTGCTATATCCGCTTCCTCCAAGAGCAGAATGGTGAATCCCCCCAGCCATGTCCAGCGCGGTGTTTCTCTCCTTGGACGTGAAGCGGCGCCCTAGTCGCCCTAAGACCTGTCGATACCCTTCTCGGGAAGAATTTACCCATTTCAAGTGACGTCGGTCGTAGATGTGTTCCTCCATTGGTGGTCCAACGCCTTACCTCAGCAGCTGGGTCTTCTTCTGCATTTGTCGTTAGGGGTCAGCGGTTGGACCATTCTCCATCTATGTTATTTTGTGAACGGGCTACGTACTTGGTAGTGTAATTAGGTTGTTTGTACATATGCCAAACTCTAAGTAGGCTGCTGTACTTTTGGGATCGGGTTACATACTACAGTTAAGTGGTGAAGAACTTCATAGTACTTTTGGGGATGGATTCAAAAAATAACCCCTGTCACCCTCTTTGTATTCCCGTGTCAGGTGGAAGGGGTTATCATGTCACAGCTTTCAATTTGATGGTTGACATTTCGGTGGTTGACGCTATGATAATGAATTCACCCATGCATTGGCACTTGTTTCAGCTCATGTTTACATTCCTGAGTGTTTGTGGTAGTGGTGTTAGGAAATCACCCTTGTGACCATATTGAAATCACCATTATCACAATGTTGAAGGGGTTATTATGTAAGTTGACACGGGATTCCAACTTTGGTGACACGGGTGATTTCCTGACAACTTATAACCAAACTTTCGACAATGACAACATAGTCAACCATTGGTCAAAGATAGACCACATTTTTGCCAAACTTGCAAAAATAGCACAATGGGGGGAAATTTGGAGAAATTGACCTTTTCCTATTTATTTGGAAAAAATTTCCCGTAGCCTCACCCTTTTTAGCTTGGTTTGGGCGGGAAAAGAAAAAAAAAATATTTGGGTGAGTTGACACACGTCCCGGATATCACCACACACTCTATGTCTCTATCCATCGGGACTCCATCTGTAAATTTCCATAACTCAAAAATGTTCGAAAGGGGGAGGAAGAAGAGACGCTTGCGACGAGAATCAACGGGTCGAAGAAGAGACCGCCGGGAACTGTCGGATAAGAGAAGAACGCCGGCAGGAAAGTCAGAAGGTACGCCCCCTTTCTCTGTTGTCCGTTATCTTCGAATCTGGGGTTCGGGGTGGGTGGATGAATGAACCTGCTATGGTGGTAAGGGATTGATCGTGAAGGAGCGCGGTTTTGGGGATTGTGGAGGGGTGACAATGGTGGTTGCGAATGAAGGAAAAGGAGCGCGGTTTTCGGGATTGGATAGGGCAAACCCGCGGTTAGGGTTTAGGAAGCCCGAAGAGGATGGCTATGGTGGGGGTCGAAATTGGGAATGGGGAAGATTAGGGGTTTGATTGGGAATGGGGAAGATTAGGGGTTTCCATTAATTTGAAATTCAAATTTGGAGAGTTGATGTGGAATGTATGTCGTCAGTGGTTTAGAAAAGGTCTGACATTTGTGACATGGGTTTACAAATTGAGTGACATGGGTTTACAAAGCGAGTGACAGTGATTATAAAATTTCTCGATAACGTATTGTTGCTCTTAAACTGTAGGAAACAAATGGTTCGGACAAAACTTACACAGCCAGACAAACAGCGGGAGCCCCGTTACTGTGTCCTGGAAGAAAAGCACTTCCGCGCAGGGGTAAACCAAGGGTCGAGGGTGGCGATGCTTGCCGACATCGCCAACTACGTTGAGGAGACCGACGCTGCTAGGGATATCGTGGTGAAGACACTCGAGAAGATTATGGATACCTTGGAGAAGATGGATGATAAGGTACTTCAGTCTTTCGCATTATTCACTCTCTCATATTCTTAATCAGTTCAGTGACTAGGGTATATAGAGTAATGACATGGGACATACACTAGGTGACATGGGATATAAAAGTGTTGGAGGAGATGGTGGATTTATTGTAACAACTTATTGTGTGCAGATAAAAGTGTTGGAGGAGAAGGTCCATAAAATGCGGGATGGAAAATTGATTGGAAGAGGTAAGGAACAATGAGTAAGGGATAGTGAAAACGAGGTTGTACATGTTGGAATCCATGTAACTTGTAGATCGGTTTTGCAGGTTGTTGATCTTGATGTTGATGTACCAAAGGGGACTCGTACTGAATTTGTGGAGAAGCCCCGACAAGTTGCTAAGGTATGCTCCCTGTGGCCCGTGCCATTCATCCTTTATGTTTTCAATTGTGGCATGGGGATGTTAGCAAGGCGACATGGGTTATTTCGTTTGGTGACATGGAAAATGTGTTTGGGAATTCAGAGGTTGTTCGTCGACTAGGAATTTGAGAGAAAGGCGTCGAAGAATACGAAACCGCGGGCCTCTAAAGGGAAGGACATCGTCGTTCCCGATGAAGCCGTTGCCATGGGACTAGTTTCTGCGGCCGACTATGAGGCCCTACATGGGTGGCTCGCAAGGTAACCCATCGTCTCATTTCAGTCTTCATTATACAGCACAGTTACCCTTTCATTGATTCCACTCCATTGTACGGTCCAGTGCGGACGGTGGGAACCGGTCAATGACTTGCGGCAAGGACCTGTCGAAGGAGTTTTTTACCACCCTCCAGACGCCCCGCTATTGGATCCACTTAGAGGTACGAAGCTGGTATATTGTATTTATCATATTTTATTATGATTCGCCTTGCATACGCATTTGGGTTGCACTTGGACTATGTTGTGGGTTGTAATGGGGCTTAACGTGTCGCAGCACTTCGAGCACTCATGCTTCCTGCTACGTAAACAAAGCGCGGAGAGGGGTTACGACATTGGGCGTCGAGTCATTGTCTTGGACTCCTACTTCTCCAGCTATCTGGAGAGGTAGTGGAAGGAGTACAACTCAGACGTCGGGGGGTATGAGGCGAGTGGCATACTCCTCTCATACTTCGATGGTCGGGCCCCGGCGCCCCTGGCCCGTCCGTGGGCAGGCGTGGACCTCGCCCTCCTACCCCTCAACCTGAGAGGCAGACATTGGGTTGCCGTTGCTCTTGATCTGAATGAGTGACAGGTGAAGCTGTATGACTACGATGTGCACTGCGTGATAGACGCCCAACTCTCACCCCTGCTGATGCATGTTACCCACCTCCTCCCCATCATTATGGATGCACACGCTGAGTTGAAGGTGAAGTATGCATCGAAGCTTCCAGGCCCGTTTCGCATAAGCTGCGACAAGCGCGTTCCGCAAAACAAGCTAAGGTATGTTTGGTGCGCCGCCTGTATTTCATTTCACTGGATGATATCTCATCCTCTGTTCTGACAAAATGTCTGTCATTGTAGTGGTGACTGTGGACCTTACACGATCAGATTCATGGAGCTCCTCATGGAGACCGATCCCACCTTCGATGGGCTGAACGACACGTTTATAGGGGCGTACGGACAGATGCTAGCGGTTGCCATCTTCAATGGTCGACTCGGTGGACGCATAATCTGATTGTCGTTTGGGTTTAGTTATGGAAGCCAATTGCTGTCGTTTGTTGTGAACAATGTTGCTCTTAATCTTGTCCTATGGTTGTTTGGATACAATTACTTTTGGGAACGGGTTACACTCAACTGCTAAGTGGTAAAGAACTTCGTAGTACTTTTGGGGATGGATTCAGTAAATAACCCCTGTCACCCTCTGTGTATTACCGTGTCAGGTTGAAGGGGTTCTCATGTCACTGGTTTGAATTTCATGTTTATCGGTCCGGAGGTGACACTTTGATAATTTAATCACCCATGCATTGACACTTGTTTCAGCTCATGTTTAAATTCCTGAGTGTTTGTGCTAGTCGTGTTAGAAAATCACCATAGCCACCATATTGACATCAGTGACACGATAATTATGTAAGTTGACACGGGATTCCAACTGTGGCGACACAGGTGATTTCCTTACAACTTATAGCCAAAGTTTCCACCATGTCACCATCGTCAATCACTGCCCAAAAAAAATCATAAAAACAACTTAGGGAAATTCCGTTATGTATGTACAACTCAATTAGAATAAAGGAGATTTTTTTATCCAAAGTATGGTTTTTTATTTTTTTTTTCTTTTTGTAATTTATAGGTCAATTTTTTTTAAAAATAATGTTAGGGTGGATGGATGCAAAGTTTTTATAAATAATGGGTGGTATGTTATGTATGTACAATGTTTGACAAGTAATGAGTTTTCTTTTCAAAGTTTTTGTAACAATGGGTGAGTTTTTGGCAAAATTTTGGAAATTATGGGTGGTATGTCTTGAAGCATGTACCAAGTCTCCAACTTCTTTTCTGTCACAAGCTGCCGTTGTAACACGTAATGCAGTAGTTGCGATGAGAATTGAATCCGGTTTGCCATTTGCACAATACCCCCAAATTGGCTTCGCAACAGCTTCTCCCAATCGACGGGGTCGACCCAGTCGTCCAAGTTCACGAGCAGAGACACTTGGAAAAATGGTTGACCCGCCCTCGGAAACGCTTCTCCTCCGGCACTGCGAGTCATGGCTCCACCTTCTTCGGTGGCCGGACAACCTTCCTCTTCAAATTCTGAGACCGGACCATGTTCTTCCTGCAATTAGGTGAACATGAACATAATCAAAATCCACACAAATTCACCCCCTACTTAGTAAATCCGTCTGCGAGTGTTTCACGAGAAAAGGCCCATGTCACCTTATGGGGTAACCCTTGTCACCCAAAAGAATAACTCATGTCATGAATGTTAATTGGCTTCTCCCAATTCTCCTACAGTACCCGTTTATGACCGGGGTTATTCTCCACTCTCACATTTCGGGTTAAAGGACCCGCAACCCTCCCACGCTCATCTTCAACCTCCCTCGCTCTTCTCTGTCAATTCCTCAGATCCCCATACCCCTTTTACCCCAGATCTATATTTCCCCGTATCCCCAATTCCCCACATCACCGTTAACCCAAATTCCTAATTTCCGAATTTTCTCCATTCCTAAATTGCATGCCTTTGAACGAAACAATGGAAGAATGCAAATGAAGTGGGGAAGATTGCAAATTAAGTGAAGATTCAAAGTAGTAGAGATGGGTGAGAACGGATTTCAATAATCAATTGAGTTGTACCTGTTTTCTTGCGCCTTCCTCTCCGGTACGGGCTTCTCCGGCGTCTTCCTCCCTTCTCCGGCGTCTTCCTCCCTCTCCGGTATGAAACAATGGAAGAATGCAAATGAAGTTGGGAAGATTGCAAATTAAGTGAAGATTCAGAGTAGTAGAGATGGGTGAGGACGGATTTCAATAATCAATTGAGCTGTACCTATTTTCCTACGCCTTCCTCTCCGGTACGGGCTTCTCCGGCGTCTTCCTTCCTTCTCCGGCGTCTTCCTCCCTCTCCGGTACGGGCTCTCCTCTTTCCCTTCAGTTTACAACCGCCTCCCTTGTTGCCCTCTATTAATATTCGGTCTCTCTCTCTCTCTCCTTCCCTTGTGTAGGTGGTTTTATTCCCCAACTGCAATGAATGCAAGTTACTTTTGCTTTTCTTTTCTTTACCTTTTATTTTCGAGAGACACAATATTTTCTTTTTCTTTTTCTTTTTTTTATATTTTTTTAAGTAGGTCAAAGTAACTGTCCAACCAACAGCCACCCTGAAAGATTCCTTTTCTATTGTCGTTTTGTTGTTCTGTCCTAGTATCGGGTCACGTCTTTGCATGCACGTGCCACCTGACATGTTTTTTCGTGTCACTATTCACTGTCTCATATTCCTACGTATAGTCTAAATGACTCATGTCACCCCTTTTAATCCGCGTGTCATCTAACAACATATACCTTGTCACCAAATTGGATAGATACATGTACCTACACTGCCAAGTTTAACATGTCCGTATACCTACTAAAATATACAAATGTTCACATTCGACAACTAGCAAGTTTCGCAAAATATCCAAATGTTTTACTTCAACTATTAGAGGATGGTGTTATGATTGGAAGCAAGTGTTCTACTCCAAAGTCTAGCATCCGAGTCGACCATGGAATACCCCAACAGCTAGCATCTGGCGGTATGCCTCAATGTACGTGTCGTCCAATCGATCGAAGGTCGGGGCGGTCTCCAGCAGGAGCTGCATGAATCTAATGGTGTACGGGCCACAATCACCGCTGCAATGGGGAACAATCGGTCAGAACGCGGACACCGATTCCACATCCAATGAAACGAAATTGAACCATGTCATCCAACTTACCTTTGCTTGTTCTGTGGAAGGCTCTTGTCCCGGCGAATGGCAAACGGCGTGGGGACCTTATCCGCATACTTCACCTTCAGATCAGGGTGTGCCCGCATGACGACAGGGGTGAGGCTTGTCACATGCATTATGAGGGGTTGGAGTTGGCGTTCCGTCATGATGTGGACGTCGCAGTCATACACCCTGACCTCCCACTCCTTCAGATCGATTGCAAGTGCAACCCAATGTTTGTTCCTCACGTTGAAGGGGAGGAGGATGAGGTCCGTACCTGACCACGGTCGCCCTAACGGCTTCGGAGACCGGCCATCTAAGTACGCCATCAATGCATCACTGGGTTCGTACGCTTCGGGGCTGGCGTTGTAGTCCTTCCATTCCCGCGGTAGAGAAATTCCCGCCAAGCACGTATCCACAACGATGGCTCCGCTGCCAATGTCACCCGCTCTGTCTGCGACCGCTTTGCGCAGAAGGTAGCAACACTCCTCCATCTCCTGCATTAAGTGAACCGCAATTACAATCTAAAATCCTGACACGGGAAATTTGATAGGTGACAAGTGTTCATACCACTGTGCCAAACCAATGTTGGGGTTTCTTCAGGCAGTTGAGTAACTTCTTCGTCACATCCATACCACAAGGTGACGTGCACACCTCCACGTCCCCACTGCACGGTAAGTTTCTGTCATGTATTATGGACGTTCAACTATCTACCTTCGTCGTCTATTCGAGAGTAAGACACATAAGCTACGTACCTTGCCAACCAACGTGTCATGGCGTCGTTGTCCGTCGCTGACACAATTCCTAGCTCAACAGCATCAGCGGGAACACTAGCTACCTTCTGGGCTCGCGGTTTCTTGGCTGGGGGAGCCAGCTCCTCTCCAACACCCTTCCTCATCTTCTTCGCCCCCTTAGATGCATACACCTGCGCTACCCGGGGCTTCGCCCTCTCATCACCTTCAATTTTCTTTCCCCCTTCATTAGGACCAGACCCCTTGAAACCAGCCTCTCCCAACTGCAAACATATCAAACTTCAGCTAAGATTGATACTATCCCTTGTCACATAACAGATATACTCATGTCGTACAACTACATTGTCCCTGTCACCAATAACTGATAGAAAAAACTTACATCCTTGCTCTCTCTTGCCGGCCCATCCCCTGCCTTGAGGGATTCACCTTCAGCTACCTTGTCCCTGACATCAGATTGCTTGTCCCCTGCCTTGGTGTGAAAAAATTTCGTGTCAGTTGCCATAAACGTTCATGTCACAGATATAATTTTCCTTGTCACGTTTTTTTCATAAATAAACTTGACCTCCTTGGTCTTTCCTTCCCCCCCCCCCCCCATCCCCTGCCTTGACAGATTCAGCTTCATCATGTTTGTCCCCAACATCATCACCAGCTAGCTTGCTCTCTCCTGGCCCCCCCATCCCTTGCCTTCACAATTTCAACTTCAGCGTGCTTATCCCCGACATCATCCACTTCAGTTCCCTTCTCAACAGCAGCTCCTAACTGCAAATGAAATCAACATTCAATTAGGCCTCAAACTTTCCAGTGTCACTTAACATAACAAATCATGTCACACAGCTACATTCTTCCTGTCACATTCTTCCAGTGTCACTTAACATAACAAATCTTATGATGTTTACCAACAACTTACCTTACCACCTTGTCCACCCTCACCGCCTTCAGCCGCAATTGACTTTATCAAGTCATCAAGTTCGACCTGTAAAAAACATATTAACGTTTGATATTGAATCCCCGATTTCAAGCAGGACTAAACATCGAAACACATGTCACGCAAAAACAAACTAACAAACTCATCCCGTTTTTTTCTCATCGCCAGCTTGTTCTTTATCGGTTGCTTCTTGCCTGGCCGTCCCCTTACATTGACCATCCCGCAGCTCAGTCATGGCCACCTCCAATAATTTCAGCTGCAGGTGAACAAATTCGTACTTCATATCACCATAAGGTGACAAAATTCAACAAAAGCATTTTATTACGTGACAATTGTGATGAGTAATGAACACCCAACAAATGCAAATCCACACTTCATATCAGACTAAGGTCACCTAATTCACTTCTAAACAAACACATATCAGACTAGTCCCCCCTCAATTTCATACCAGATTTGTTCATTATCTACACTACGTGTCACTTGTCCAATTTCACGTGTCAGGAGTTCATTTATTCTAGTCACCACAGTTCTCCAGAGTCTCCACAAAATGAATAATTGGGAATTAATTGCGTACCTTTTCATCCATCTTCTCCATCCCTGTTGACATTGTCTCAAGCTTGTCCATAACTTGTTCCAAAGTCTTGGCCACGTCCCTCACCCAGTCGTCCTTCTCATTGCCTCCTCTTGGGGTCTTTGGGGACCTCCCACCAGGGGCTTCGAAATGTGTCAGGAAGGGTACAACTAGGTCGTCGAAGAGGGGGTCGGACTTCTCATCATCGTAGACACAACCATCCATCAGCTCCAGCTCAACCTCCTCTGGTATGAGTATTGGGTTATCATCAATCTCAATGGCCTCCTCTCCCTCAGCATCAGTGCGGCTGGCTATATCAGCATAAGCTAGGCTCTCGTCCTTGAGGGTCCATCTCATGCAATGAGGGAAAGTCGCCGTCGACACCTTTGACGCAAATCGGACCCCCCATTTTGGCATGGATTCCAACAACCAAATCTGCACCGCATCCCCACTCAAATTAATACATTTTCAGCATATGAATTACAAAATGATCATGGGTGTGGTCGAGAAGGTTACTTGAAAGGATAGAGGATAACCCATCAGGCCATAACCATTGCGCTTCTTTCGATCTTCTGCCTTCAACTCAGCCTCCCGGCGCTTTACGGCGCCGTTCAGCGAGACATGTGTTGCAGCATAGATGACCCGCCCCCATGGGAATGCCAAAAACCGATCGACATTCTCCACCAACCGGACGATCCAGCTCTGCAGCCCCTTCCTCTGTTCCTCACCTAACAAAACGCCTTCCACAATGTACAGAAGCACTAGCTTGAATCGTCTTCGCGGGCTCCGCACCAACAATATTGAGTTCTTCAGCTCGGTCTCCAGGTCACCGACCGCCATCTTCTCGTTTCCAAAAAACTCCTTGATAGCTTTCTCGTCGTCCTCCATGTCACTAGCTCTTGGTTGACTACACCGCAGCCCGGTAACTAAGGCAAACTCCTTGAGGGAGAACCTCCGGAGTTCCCCTTAATCCGGTACCAGGTCTCCCACTCCTTATCGCTCGCAAGCTGGCGCTGGAGTGCATAATGCACCATTTGTGAAGAAAATTTCACGTTGTGCGCCAGCTGCACAACCCCACCCAGCTGGGAGTCAAGAAGCTTCTGCTAGTCGCCAGCGTCAACATAATCATCGATGTTGTTCAGCATCGACAGTCTTGAGCCCTGGTTCACCCGGGCTCGGAAGTGCCTAGCTTCCGGGACTATGTATTCAGGCTCTTTGTTCTTCGACCTCACATTCTTCGTCTGCACCATTTCTTTCCTGCAATTTCCATCAGACGAACAAAGTCAGTTTACAAATTGCCCTTATATTCATCTCCCTCTGTCACCTAACAGACTAACCCATGTCATTGTACCCCTGTCACTCAAGGTGAAACCCATGTCACCCATTATGAATCGGAAGCCTATAACCAATACCTCAAACCTCCTTCAATAGGCCACCTACGACATCCACATATCCCAATTTCCACACCTCGTCAATTCCCCTATTCCGCCTACCACAACAAATTTCGGAACCCTTCTCTCCAAAATGGAAACCCCTGTCACCCAATTTCAAACCCCTGTCACCCAATTCGAACCTCAAACCACCAATTTCCCCTATCCATAGTTCCCCGACCGTTGCCCTAACCCATTCCGAAAACCAATGTCACCCAATTGGAAACCCTAACCACCGATTTTCCCTTTCCATACCCGAAAACCACCCATTCCACCACCACCCACCATTCTCCAAACCCGAATACCACCACCCCGACCCACCATTCAGGCCACCATTGCCCTAACCCCTTCACCCACTGCTTCCCCGACCCACACCCACGCACAGTACCACCAAAGGGAGAAGAGTAAAAGGGCGTACCTGACGGTGGACCTGGTGTGTACTTTCCTGGCGATGGTGGACCTGCTGTTCCTCTTCCCCAAAATCGTCTCTGCAACTGCCGAAGAAAAACCGCCCTCTATCTCTCTTTCTATGCGTCGCTGCAACTGCCCGATGAAGAAGCATTATCTCTCTCTCTCTCTCTCTCTCTCTCTCTCTCTCTCTCTCTCTTCTATCGGTATGTATTGAAACGGGAGAGTGATTGGGTGATTGGATTTGCAATTACTAACCCCCCCTATATTTTAAGGAGAAAAAAAAAAGAAAATTACTAATACCCCGATATTTTAAGATCTTATACCATATACCATACCAATCATTGTCGGTACCGACATATCGGTTACCGATTTTTTCAATTACCGACTTGGTGGTAATCAAATTGTATTAGTACAGTTGGTAAGGTAATTTTTATACTACGACCCAACCCTATTGGATCTTAGGATGTGTTTTTATCAAGTCCGGACTAAAAGAGCGACACTTGTGACCAGGGGCGGAGCTTAAGGGGGGCCTAGGGAGTCACGTGCCCCCTCTTTCATTTGACGAACTACCTAGGTGTATTCTCATCGTCGATAGATTCGTTTTGATATATAATACGTTTTAATCCGACATCTGAGTAAAAAGTTATGAATGTTTAAAAATTAAAGGTATATTAATCACTTTAATTTTGTTTCAATAGACTATAATTCTTTTATATTTTACTTAAATCAACATTTACATTATAATACATCTCAAGAGCTTCAAAATGAGAGGTTATACTAATCATTTCGACAATTAGATAAGAAGTTATGCAAGTTTAAAATTCTTATATCTGATTATACATTATACATGTTATGAGTAACAAGTTATACGTACTCTATATTAACTAGGGTTGTTATTCGAGCCAAACAAGTCTAGTATTGTTTGATTATATTTTGCTCATTTATAAACAAGTCAATCTTGAGTCGAACATATATTTGAACTTGAGCTCATACTCGATTTCTTTAGTAAATGAACGAGCTTGAACTGAGTTTTTTTCCAACACTACTAAAAATTTGCTATTTAACATCGGGTAATAGCCGATGTCTTTAAAAAACAAAATCGATGTCTATGTGGGGGATGTAAAAAGTCAAAAGTTTTTCACATCGGCCAGAACCCGATGTCTTTGTATGTTATAACATCGCTTCTATTTTTAAATCCGATGTCTTTACTATCCTATAACATCGATTATAAAATAAAAACGATGTTATAACATACAAAGACATCGGGTTCTGGCCGATGTGAAAAACTTTTGACTTTTTACATCCCCCGCATAGACATCGATTTTTTTTTTTAAAACATCGGCTATTACCCGATGTTAAATGACATATTTTGGTTTTTTTTTCATTATCGTAGCCTACACGGGATTTGAACCCACATCTTTGTGTTTGAATACAACGCTCTACCATTTGAGCTAATAGGCTTTAAATTAGATAGAATGTTTGTTACATAACAACAAAAATAGAATGTGAAAATTAAGAATCAAAGAAACAATGGAAATAAACTAATAGCAAAAGACAATAGTGTGAAGCTTACAAAACTTGCCCTTGTTTGTGCAAGATATATAGAGTATAAACAATTTTATGAAATCTTAAATTAACTGCAATAGTAAGCTGACCATCAAAAATTAATCACTTAGAGCTGACCATCAAAAAGTATTCACTTAAAGTCTTATCATAGCAAGCAAAAATAAAAGCATAGACCCGTGATGGCCTAGAGAAGCATTTCAAGCTAGATGGTATAAAACTGGATCGTAACTAAAACATTTCATTTTCTTGATCAGTATGAAAAGGAAGGACTAATAAGAGAGACATTTGCTCAGCACTGAAAGCTTTAATGGGACTGAACAAGAACATCAAATTATAAGCTAGCTCTGAATCAGATCCAAAGCACAGATATATGCAATCAATACTACTAATAAAGATGAACTGGCTAACTTAGTCAATTGCAAGCATCAAATTGAGAGGGGCCATCCTATTTAATCATATTTATGACTTTTTAACACTTTGCAGACTTTTATTTTTAGTGTTAGGTATTGTATGTAGTCATGGAGATATGATATACAGTATATATATATAGGTGTTTGAAACTATGCACACTTGACAGGTCGTTAATGAGAAAGTTATATATTAGGGTGTGTTACATCGGTTTTTATATTAATTTTTTTTACTAGTTTATCAAAGATCACATGAATGCAAATCTGGTTGCACCAACTAGGCTTAATCAACAGTGGGCCTAAAGGAATGAAGAAGGCAGGAAGGATTACCCGGATTTAGTGTTCAAGCCAACTCTCTTCTTCACAGGAAGACATCCATTTCTCAACCCTATCCAGTATTTCTTTACGGCTAAGAGCCTCTTCTTTGGCCTTTATAATCTGACTATCCATATCAGCAATGAGCTCTGAAGGCTCAACTTTCCCTTCATCAATCAGTGCCAAAATTCTCTCTAGCAGCCTCAGTGTCAGTTTCTATATGTGCACGAGCATATATATCTTCGAGTTTGCTTTGCTTCTTAAATGCAATTTCCTTCATCCGGCTGAACTTCAGGTGATCAAGTCTCTCAACTTCAACTTCAGCCTTAACACGTAAATGATCTAAATAAGGAATCATTCCATAAAATGATGAATAAAAAATTTCGAGTCAAAACAGAGCCCCATCATACATGTTCTACTAAATCAAAGGCAAGAGCCCCAGGAATGGTCACTTCATCCACTTAGGCTGACAGGTTACATGTCACGTGATAAAAAAGATGCCGCTCTTCATCTGGAGTATCCATTAAATTCCCAAAGATTAATTAACTGCCCAGCTAGCTCTTGTAGCTACAGAAGACAAAAACACCATATCAGAACACAAGGAACGATTCTTGCACAATTGAAAAGAAAGGACTTTTTTTTACCAATATTCATGCAAAGAGGAACAAACATATCCAAGAGGTCCACATTCAAATGATATCATATATATATACCCACATAATGGAGTTTAACCAAGCAGGGATATAAGAAAAAGTAACAAAAGAATGATGCTCAATTTGAGTGAAAGAAAGATAACATTATCAGACACTATAAAATAATTACAGTGAGGGTATGTAGCTTGCAAACTAGCTAGAAACAGATTCCTTCACCTTTTCAAGGATCTGCTTCTTATTTATCTTGGAGGTAATCATCCAATAGCTTTCGTAATTGAAACAAAGTTTCATTATAGATGGCAATATGGGCACAAAAAGCTACCAAATTCATATAAGTAAAGAGGTATCTTATTCATTTCATATGCCCTTAATGTGACAACAGGCATCACATATGATAGCAAAAATATTTCCTGATTTCCAAACCGCTACATAGATCAACAACAAAGCAGACTGAAGTTGGCACCTCATAGGTATTCAAGAAAGCAAGAGCTTGCAGCAGTTATATTCATACTAGTAGCGAAGAGTGACCCCAAAATAAAACTGATAGGTATTGAAGAAAAAAATACCACAAGGCTATATAATAGACAGACAAGAAGTAGCCTCAACAAGCAGACTATGTTGAAGCTTTAGAACTATGAAACACAAAACCTTGGTGAATTCTGTTTCTAATTTTTTAGTCACTATAGAAAAAATGGATCTTCGACATTTAGAAGGAGCCACATTTTTCAATAGATGGCTAGGAATGATTGATACCCTGAACTTAAGGAGATTAGGATTTGACTCCAAGCTCTTACTATGGCGGTTGGATCACTGTCGACCACAAGAAGCCCAAAACCATAAAAATTGCACTCTAAACACAAAGAGGTACTACAAATCTACAGTATAAAATCCATATGGCTGCTGAAATATCATCAATTAGGGAAAACATGAAGCTTACAGTTACATTTGAAACCATAACAAGGATCACAATAAGCAAGCAATGTTGGTGTATTTGTACTAAATATATTCCATATCAATCACTTTTGCAAAGCCACAACTGTAATCTTGAAACCGAAATCCCTCCATATAGAGAATGAAGACGCAGTTCTACTTGACGAAACAACACATACAATAAGCCGATCTGCTAAAAACAGGTCTCAGTAATTTCAAAATATCCCCTGCTGATAGAGTAATCAACGAAAAGTTCAAATTTCAAAAGTCGACAAAAACCTTAAAGAAGCCCACAAATCCCCCATTTCCCCCAAAAATGGTACCTCATTGCTCTTGAGAGTGGTAGTAAGGACTCGGAACTACAAATGATGAAAATAAGAAGTAGAAAAGGGTGAATGAAAGTAAGATCTAAAGCAAACGCAACGAAATTGCAAGCACGAGAGGGAGCTAGGGGGATACACGGATGCGACGGCGCTCGGCGGCGATGGAGAAGGCGAAGGCGACCAAACAGAGAACTACCACGAGGAGGTAGACCAAAGTGGAACCTCTTTCTTCTCTCATCTTCTTCTTCGTCTTCCACGAAACAATTCCACAAGCGCAAAGTCGCAGCAGCAAAGAGGTAAAAAGAAAGGTAAACCCTAAATCCGGCGTGTATGGGTTTAGATCTGAGAAGAAAGAACAGATCTGGGAGGATTTGCGAAGGGAGGAGACGGGAGGAGGAGGTGGAGCGAGTCACCGGCGAGAAGGAGGTGGATTGGTGAAGAGAGTGGCGGGAGGAGGAGGTGGAGCGAGGGGTCGGTTTTGCAAATGAAGAATGAAGAAAGAAGAGAGTACTGTCTTCTAAAAACTAAAATCGTACAGATATTTGTGTAAGCGGGTGTTCAAATGAATTCAAGTTTAGTTCCGCGCCTTCTAAATTTTTTTTTAAACACATATTTAACATCGGTCAAATAAATTAGACGATGCCTATACTTTTATTTACATCCCAAATTTAAAAACCGATGTTAAAAAACTGTATAACATGTCATGTTTTTCTGAGCGATGTTAATGACCCGATGTTAAATAGCAGAATTCTAGTAGTGCAAGTACTAGGGTGGCATGTCCGTGCTACGCACGGGACAATTTTTGTGTTAAATATGTCAATTTAATCGGATTTAGTCTATAAATAACTGAAGAAATAACACGTGAGATTTAAAATGTTGAGATATTCATAGATTGCAGAAAAAACGACTTGAAGTAATCACCAAGGAAATATGAAATCGTGCAATGTCTTATAGTAGACCTTACTGAATTGTCACCAGTAACATAGAACACATGAGTTAATCTCTCTGATATCATTGTATTATTATTATTATTATTATTATTATTATTATTATAATAATAATAATAATATAGAAATCAAACAACCGAATGTTTACAAGAAGTTATTATTATTATTATTATAATAGTGTAATTTCAATATATATACCACAATGTGTATTGAATTGGCCGGGGTACGAAAAGTGTAGATAATACACTATAACTCCACACATATATACATATACTACCACACTGTGTATTTTAATTTATAAGTCCATGAATCAACTTCAAACTTATTTGTGTTCATGAGATGCCACACATATATACTACTTTGTTTATAGCAAAAATCTATCATGTTCGCACATCTATTATAATCTAATTATTGAATCAAATAGTCAATTTGCACCACTTTCTCATCATGCTCTCTCCTCCCGAGCTCTCTCTGCGCGGCCTCCATCATCTTCATCTGTTGCAATGTTAACTAAATTAAAATAGATCTCAACATATGTTTTAGATTGTACAATAACAATTATAAAAACAGAAAAGGAAGAAACATGTGATTGAGGGTACTATGACCAAATATATATTGTATATATGCGAACAAATTTGAGAAACTACTTAAATAATATTTAGATGAATAAACTTTAAAAAAATAGATAATCTCACCAATTCGGTATATGATCACAAATCATTGTATAAAATATTAAAGTGTGGACCTTTGACCTTTCTTCGAGCATTCTTACCTTGGTATAGGTTGATATGGTTTTGGAAATCAAATAGAACCGGTCTATAATTTACGAATAAATAAATAAAATCACTGTTTCAAAACCATTAATCCATCATATACATACAATTTAGTTACAAAATTGCTAAAAATATGATTAATTAAATCAAAATGGGTACCTGATGCTCGGTTTTTTCTGTTCACCATTCTCCTAAGCTTTTGTGTGTTTTTAATTTGTCCGTTCCACTAAAATAAATCATTCGATCACCTCCCTTTAACAAAGAGGTAGTCCCCAACAACTATAGTCATTGAGCTAAAGAATGCATGTTGATCCAAATTGAATAAGAATACAAAAATAGTGTAAATTTTCATGAACTTAATATATAGTATCAATAAATTGCCCTTGAACACAACTTTTTTTATGTATTATTATTATCATATTATTATATAGATAGATAGATATTATAGATAGATGGATAGATAAAAAAAAATAGTATAGAAGCATTTTTTAACACTACATCATTATAATCTCAACGAAGGCTTACTTTGTTTTCGAATTGCAATTAAGAATGTTATAAATTTGTTTCTTTGAAATTGTAATAATAGGGGATTACAAATCAAAAGAAATTGCTATTTGGTATCTATTTTTCATTTCAACAGAATATATAGAGATATATATACAATTAAACCTACACATTATTATAAATATATACAAATGCACATTTTAGCTTATTTTGAGGAATCAGAAATTTAAAATGATACTTACAACTTAAACAACAATGAATTAATCAACATTGATGTGCCCGGATTGAATCAATTCATCAATTCATTACTAAACAAAATTGAAGGAAGAAAAATGATATCATGAGAATGGTACGTACTAACCTATCTCTTAATTAGGTATGGTTCCCCTTATGTTTATAAAATTTATCCGCTTTCATGTTCAAGTGGTTAACACGTTTATAATTCGCGGTAAAAAAAATCACAGTTAATCATATAAAACCATTATAATAAAGTATTTAGTTCAAAATAACATACCTAAAAGTAATGAGTATAGAGATTGTATTTGACGTACATTTGAACTTCTGAAGCCATGGTTAAGAACAAATCCAAAGCTTTCTCGATTTACTTTGACAAATCTGAAGTTGTCTCTATACTTGATTTGTTGATCGATCATATCCCTTTCTCAATCTACATACTTGACAACGGCAAACATATATACTTATAGAACTCTATCAATGGACTTTTACTATTGTAATTTAAGTCTTATAAATTAATTAGGAATATAGAAAGTCATGCATATGAGTAGTGACTATTTTATAACTCTTAGTTTTAACGTTTAGTATGAAGGTAGAGAGTTAGGTCAATTAATTATTTTTTTATAACGATAGATCTCTTAATATTCAATAATCTTTTTTTTAATTATTGCCCAAAGCCTCAAATTTGTAACCGGGGTGAAAATTACTACTCAAGACCTCAAATTTGATAAGTTAATTAGTAAATTGTTAGTTGTGATGTTTTGATAAAGTAAAACAAATAATGTGTTATTTTAAAAAAAAGGCTTATAAAATATAACAAAAGTCTAAACATAAAATAACTATATTCAAAACAACAGAGAAGTAAATTTATTGTTATTATTATTATATACGGAGTATAAATTAATTAGATTAGATTGTGATTAAGTAGAAAAATGACAAAGTAGGAAAATAAAATAAAAGATGTAGTTGTTGAGGTTTGAACATTGGATGACGGGATTCTCATCAACAACTACTACCATTGGGCCAAAGAAGTTATTTTGATTCAAATTGAGAATATAAGAAAAAATAGCAAAATTTTTGTGGAGTTAATAATGGCAATAAATTGCCCATGAACACAACTTTTAAGGGTTATATATATATATAGATTATGCAACGTACTTTATCTGCTCATGACATAGTAAATTAAAAGAAAATTTGTAAATTTCACAAAATTCGTGCTATTTGAGTTTCAATCGAGCCGAGGTGGGCTTTGAATCGAGCATATAAATGTGCTCATAATTAACTCATTTTGTAAATGTTGCTCGAGCGGCTTTTATTGAGCAAAACTCGAGTCAATTAAGTTCTAGCTACTTAGCTCATATAACAACCATAATCTTAAGATAATGTTTATTAAATTGCGTTTTCTATACTTACTTAGTTCATTTTTTTTCCGGATATTTCATTTATGTATTTATATTTCTTTTTTTTAGATGCGAAAAAATGATATTGTTTTATCATAAACAAATGATATTTTAACTGAAAATAACATCATTTATTATCATATTATATGTAACTCTTTATATTATTTTAATCCAAAATTATATCGTACATTAATAACTGTGTCCCCCTCCGAAATTTTTCTGGCTCTGCCTCTGCTTGTGACATGTAACGTTAGGATGTGTTATGTTATTCTAGCAGAAGCTTTTGCAGTTTATACAGGTATAAGACTTGCAGCGGAGATGGGGATCCGAAGAGTGATTATTGAAAGTGATTGTGCAATCATCGTCAATGTCATCAATCAAGTGAATAATATACCATGGGAGGTTGCTCAAATTATCGAAGAGATCCATTCGTTAAGCAAAGAGTTTAAGAGTTTCACAATTCAGCAGTGCTATAGAGAGGCAAATGGTGCAGCTGATTTTCTTGCTAAATCTCAGTTGAATTGTAATTTTATTTTGAGTTCCAGTTGTTGTGAGTTCCAGATCATCTTGCGAGATGATCATAGATGTCGATAATACATCCAAATTTTTGCTTAATGTAAAAAAAAAATTAAAAAAAAATTAAAAAAAAATTAAAAAAAAATTTAAAAAAAAAATTGTTTTGGAGGAGGTGATGATGTGGGGCCTGGGATCGATGCTGTGTCAGCAAAACCCTCTTCGTTCTTATCTAGCCTCGATTGGGATTTGGGAGGAGTAAATGAAAATGCAAATGCAGTTAGCGCTAGCTAGCGAGTCGGTTTCTTCCACCAACCCACCACAACCCCTCCAGTCCCTCCACCTCTTTCCTATCTCCTTAATTCCTATCCACTTCGCCCGTTTCATTCCTATCTCATCCCGCTAATATGCTTAGATAATCTCCGACCACTTTTTCTAAATTTCTCTAAAATCAATAAATAAAATACATACACTTTTTTTTTTTTTTTAAGAAATGTGATGAAAAATCTATTTAGACAAAAAAAACCTTATAGTTCTAAAAAAACACTTAAAATTTTTCAAAATAGAGAATATGTTAGAGATGTTCTAAACACCCACTACCTATCATACCGGCCTTTGTCTAGTTTTTTTTTATTAGGAAAGAATTCGGACGAGCAAGTTCTACCCGATGGCATCCTTACGGATGATGTCTACAAGACAAAATCGTTATAGATCGATATCGACACCCCAGACAGAGGGGCAAATGTGTGCAAACGTATCCGCCACTTTATTGCCTTAACGGGGAACATAAAAGAAGGAAACTTCTTTCATCATTAATAATAGGAGTTTAACATCTGATAAAATCAGTTCAATTTCTCAAGGACATTTAGATGTATTGTTTAAGTGGTTTATGATTATAACGGAATCACCTTCAATGTCTATTTTTGTCTAGTGGTAACCAATGCTATAAATAACTATTTTATTAATTATTTACCTACACCTTTTTATAAAAACATCATTTTTTTAAAAAATAATAATTTTATATTTTATATTTTTAAAAAATTATTATTTTATATAATTTTCATAATTGTAAAAAGCCTATATTGAAAATAAAAAGCATATTTTAATATAATGAAAGGAGTATTTCTCCTAAAGAATCTACCAACTTATCAACCTATTGAGATTAAGATTTGTCTAATCTCAAATTTTTACTTTATAAAAAAAATCTCATTCATTACATTATGGTAAGATAGATGTCCATATCTTGACAATTGACATGAGTATGTTTAAGTCTTTTTACAACTATTATTCAGATCCATAAAACTACTCCCTCCGTCTCAAATTAAATGTCGTTTTACTTTTCTGCACGCTTTTTAAGAAGCAAAAAACTCTATGATATATTATTATTTTTAATTAATTTTTTTATATAATTTGATACTTATTAGTAATAAGTATCAAATTATATAAAAAATTTAATTAAAAAAAAATATTTCATAGAGTTTTTCGGTTCTTAAAAAGCGTACAGAAAAAGACAAACGACATTTAATATGAGTCAGAGAGAGTATATTATTCAGATCCATAAAAGGCTATTTGTATGATAATGTTGAGCCTGGATTTTTGACACGTAAAAATAAAAATACATGTAGACATTGCTATATGCATAATGCACTCGCAAAATTAAACATATACAGTATATAACATTTGATATAGCAAAAGTAATTCAACAAAAGATCCAGGGACATAATCGTCATTTATATGGTAAACCCTAATCGCAAACCCTAACTCTCATTATATATATGATCGATTACTAGGGTTAGAGAGGGCTTCTATCAGCCGACACATTCTGACTTGAGCGTCGGAGGCTGCTCTGGGGAGACAAGCCCCGCCCCGACCTCGTTCTTGGCTGATCTTGCAGGATTGTATCTCGCCGATCCTCCTCAAGATCTATGGTGCAGATTTTACCCATTACATTTGGCGCCGTCCGTGAGAATCGATCAAATGGCCATGAGATCGAAACTCCCAATCAATCAAATAACGTGAACTCGGCTATTAGACTGGATTTCGTGGGAGGAAGAGTGAATCGACGCCCAGGGGTCCTAGGATTGATGGCGTCTACCATCCCCTACGAGTCTCCAGTGAACCCCCATGGAGCGGCGGAGCCATCCCCCGACAAGAGCTTTGCGCCTCCTTCCAAGCCATGTCCTTTCATCGACGACAAGGCGATATCGGCTCTCGCCGGTGTCGCATCTCCAGCCCAGCCGCACTGCCACTTCAAATCGACCCAGCCTTCGCCCATAAACCCTAGGAGAGGGTGCCGCTGGCCTCAAACCATAAGGCCGAGGGCGGCACGGCTCACCAGTCGCGGCAGATCTAAGGCCACAACCACAGGCGGCTCGCGCACGGGACCCGCATCCCCACTTTGCAACCGAGGATTGATGTCTTCGAAGAACAAAGGTTGTACCGGGACCCTTTCTGAACCGTCGTCGCCTCTGTTCGGCGTTGCCGTTGGGGTCGAAGCCGATCGAGGCGGGTCGATCGCTGGCTATCGAGTGGGAGAGATAGAACGATGAGCCCATCACGCTACCATCCTCCTTTGCTGCTGGTCACCGCCATCATCGAGCCGAGCGCCACCCTTACCGCCTCCTGTCTGAAGCAACCATGGATGCGGCCCGGAGTCGAGCGCCGCCTCTGTGCAAAACCTAACGAAAGAGATAGGCTAAATATTTGTTTTAATTATAAAGCCAGCCTTGATGTTTTTAAAAATTGCAAATTAGCATGCATCTTCAGGTAATCTCAGAAAAAGGCCCAAGTCCTCAAAAGCCCAAGAATTCGCCCCAGACCTCCGTATTCGACATAACTACAAATTTTGGTTGGGCTTCCTATCAGTCACAAGAGCTAAGTTTCCTCCTCTCTGTTTTTAAACTTATATGCTGAAAATATAATCTATGGTCGACCATATTGTATGACGTTCACCAGTGACTTACGATATGATTTAATTGAAGTTCTTGCAATTACTTAGTTGCTAAAGCTGTCTGATTCGTTTGACTCTAGAATTACATGGATATAAAGGAGATGCTCTTAGCGCGTACACTAAACTAGTCGATCAAAAGAAGAGGCATGGTGCGAAGCTCCTACACTAGCTGTCCCATGTGAATCAAAGAAAAAAGATAGGGGCATTTGTTTTGGATATCTATGCGGAATCACAAGCCTTCACTCAACTAAGTATACCGATCGCGACATCAATCCGAAGCAAAAGGCCTACTAGCTAAGTTCTCTATGTACTATTTTGATGAAAAGTTTACTTTTAGTTAATCATATTACGTGGTTAATTGCATTGATGACATAAAATTTCTTAAAATGCTTATATGCGCATCTATATATATATATATATATATATAGAGCGCCATTATATCAAAGCCATAAAAAACAATTAACGAATCGCCGCTCAAGGCCAACTATTCGCCACTCAAGGCCAACGAATCGCCACTCATGGCCAACGAATCGCCACTCAAGGCCAATAGATCGCCACTCATGGCCAACGAATCGCCAATCAAGGCCAATAAAACGCCACTCAAGGCCAAATGATCGCCACTCATGGCCAACGAATCGCCACTCAAGGCCAATATAACGCCAATCAAGGCCAATAGAACGCCACTCAAGGCCAAATGATCGCCACTCATGGCCAACGGATCGCCAATCAAGGCCAACAAACCGCCAATCAAGGCCAATAGAACGCCACTCAAAGCCAAATGATCGCCACTCATGGCCAACGGATCGCCAATCAAGGCCAACAGATCGCCAATCAAGGCCAATAAAACGCCACTCAAGGCTAAATGATCGCCACCCATGGCCAACGAATCGCCACTCATGGCCAAAGAGCGCCACTCATGGCCAACGAGAACGCCACTTAAGGCCAAAAGATCGCCAATTTCAGGCCGATAGAGCGCCACTCAAGGCCAAAGAATCGTCACTTAAGACCACCTAAAGCTAATTCTAAGCCATAACAACGCCGTTAGGGGCCATCAAAACTCGAAATCAAGCAATAAGAATTTCATTTAAAGTGAAATGCTCAACCTCAATGAAAACAATCAGCTTGTCAATCATAAATAAAATTTAAGCAAGAATGTCATCAACTACATTATATCGTGTTGTTCGGTTGAGAATGCTAAAGCTTGCAGGATACAACGAAGACAAGGGGCAAGCATTACTCGTGTTATTCGTCTTCCCTCATCACTAGATCGTGATAAGGAAACCCGAGGGGTAATTGATATAGCAAAAGTAATTCAACAAAAGATCCAGGGGCATAATCGTTATTTATATGGTAAACCCTAATCGCAAACCCTAACTCTCATTATATATATGATCGATTACTAGGGTTAGAGAGGGCTTCTATCAGCCGACACATTCTGACTTGAGCGTCGGAGGCTGCTTTGGGGAGACAAGCCCCGCCCCGACCTCGTTCTTGGTTGATCTTGCAGGATTGTATCTCGCCGATCCCCCTCAAGATCTATGGTGCAGATTTTACCCATTACAACATTAATTTTTGGTATGTGTCGGATCAGTTTACATGTGTTGTGGACCTACACCTACCTAACAGTGTAACTAACAGTACGTTGATCATAGTCATAGGTGTTTATTAATAAAGTATACGCACCTCTAATTCATATAAGTTGCAGGTGAGTTCGATCATGGCGAGACGTGCCCAATATTCTATTTATTAATTAGTTTCCATAAAATATCTCCTCAATCTTAGCCAGATTTAGCCGTTTGTTTTTTTTTTTTTTTGCTTTAAATATTAGTAATTTTTAAGAATAATATATAATATTTCCCTCCGTTAATTAAAATATGTCGTTTTAAAATGTAAATCTTGTTAAAAAAAAAATGTCATTTTAGATTTTTTGTCAAGCACTTTACAAAATTGCCATTAGAATAATTAAATAGGTGTTAGTTATAGTTTTCAAGAGAGTAAAAAAATAGAGTAATAATTAGGGGTATAAGTGTATATTTATTTGTTTTTTTAAAGGAAAATTGACTGAAAATAATACGAATTATTAACGGTAAACCAAAAATAATACTCCCCATATTTCCTTTTAATTGATCGTTTGCATTATTTTCGGTCATTTTTACTTTTATTAAAATTGTGTAAATTTTTAAAATGACAAGTTTTAATTGACGAATGGAGTATATTATATTCATTTTTTTATCCTTTTATGTTGCATTTATTTAATTAATAAGCTCGGCGACCTTGATTGCGACACAAATTAACGGTCCTGCTATTTGCACGGCGAAGTTCTCGCCATCGGCACGGTGCCGGTGCCGGCTTCTCAAATCGACAGAACATCATGCCGGACCCGGACTCCCAATTCGGCATAGGTTGAGGGAATCCTGCAGCTTTCGTCACATCAGTCAAATCGATTGGAAAAGCTAGCACGGGACCTACATGCCGGTGCCGGACTCCGGATTCGGTTCGGTCACATCAGTCAAATCGACTGAAAAAGCTTCAGATTCCCTGCAGCTTTGCCTCAGGCATTGGATGCCACACTGGGAGTCCGGCACCTGCCACACTGGGAGTCCGGCACCGGCATCCGACGCTGCCGATCTGGGAGTCTGGCACCGGCACCGTGCATATGGCGAGATAACGCCGTGCAAATAACAAAAAGGCAAATTAATTAGACTTCATATCTTCCGGTCAAATAAACTTTTTTTTTTAATGACAGGTCAAATGAACTTATTAAATACTCCCTCCGTTCATAAATATAAGATCACTTCACTTTTGCACGTATTTTACGAAGTAAAAAACTATATAAAATATTGATTTTTAGATTAATTTTTTTCACAATATAGTATGTATTATTAATAAATATTATATTACGGAAAAAACTTTTGCAAAAAAATTAATATTTTATATAGTTTTTCACTCATTAAAATACGTGCAAAAAGTCAACAATCTTATATTTGTGAACGGAGGGAGTATGAAGTAGAGAATGAATTTGTGTGGTTAGTTTGGAAATGATGCATTAAATATTTGTTTAGATATTTTTTTATAAGAGGCAAACAATATAACAAGTTCACCATTCAAGGGGAGAGTTGACAAATTACAATCATTTCTACATTTAGCAATCTAATCAGCTGATGCATTTGATTCTTTGAGACAGTGCCAGAAATCAATGACATCGAAGTTTCTTCTCATCAGATTGATCTTCTCAATTGTTCTGCAAATCTCATAATCAACCTTTGTACTATCTTTTATTGCATTTACAACTTTCAAGCTATCACCTTCAATGATTACTTTCGATTTATTAGTCCTTTGTCTATGGCTCTTTGGACTCCCAAGCAGAACGCATTCGCTTACATCTGAAGGATGAATCCCGAACTTCTTCTCTATTGTGTTATGTATGTGGATGAATTCTGGAAGTTTAGAGAGAAAGAGAGAGTAGTAAGAGAGATAAGAGAGTAAAAGGTAAGAGGGAATGATTTCTGTATTTTCATGTATGCCCTTTTCCCGAATACAATGCATTACTTATACAATTCATTGGGCTCTCAGCTTCCGGGATTTCCCTCATACAATTGGTTATGGGCCAAAAACCCATCTCTACTCATAACATTGCCCCATTCGATGGAAAGGCTTGTCCTCAAGCCTGAGCAAAGGTCGGAAATTGGCGCAGGATATGACCGGCCGGCTCCCAGGTCGCCTCTTCGATTGGCAAATTCTTCCACTTCACAAGCCACTCCGTCACCGGCTCATCGTTCGCCAAGCGGAGCAGGCGAGTATCCAACGCTGCCTCTGGCCACACCTCTACGTCACCCTCCGGTGTAGTCGATGGCAATTCAGGGGATGTGCGATTAAAGGGGCCTAATTTCTTCTTCAATTGCGAGACGTGGAATACCGGATGTATCCTGGAAGAACTAGGAAGGTCCAATTTGTAAGCAACTGTCCCAATTCGCTGGAGGATGTGAAATGGACCATAGAATTTGGAACTCAGCTTGAGATTCCGGCGTAGCGCCACCGAAGATTGTCGATAGGGTTGAAGCTTCAGGAAGACCCAGTCCCCTTCATTAAAAGCTCGTTATGTCCTGCCCTTGTCAGCAATCTGCTTCATCCTTGACTGAGCATGTAGCAAACGCTGGCGTAATTCTACAATCATTGGTTGACGATCCTTCAACCAATCTCCCACCATTGTTGTGCTTACTGGGGATGCAATAACGCCCAACTGTGGTGGATCATACCCATAAAGCGCTTTGAATGGAGAAACACCCAAGGTAGTCTGCAGGTTGGTATTGTACAACCATTCTGCCAAATGCAACCAAAGTACCCAGTTTGCCGGTTTGTCCGATGTCATATATCGCAAATAAAGTTCCACGCATTGATTCACGCGCTCGGTTTGCCCATCGGATTGCGGGTGATATGTCGTCGAGAAGCTCAGGGATGTCCCTAATGCCCGAAACAGCTCCCTCCAGAAGTGACTAACAAAGATCTTGTCTCTGTCGGAAACTATATCACTAGGCAACCCATGTAATTTGTAGATGTTCTCCATAAAAGCCTGGGCTACCTTTGAAGCTGTAAAGGGATGAGCTAGCAGAACGGAGTGGGCATACTTCCCTCGGGAAGGAATGAGTAGAGGTTGAAGCTGTAAAGGGATGATCGTATCCTTCCCTCGGGATTTCAGAAGACCCTCCACAAAATCCATCGAAATACTCGACCAAGGTTGTGAAGGAATGAGTAGAGGTTGAAGCAGGCCTGGGCTTGCAATCCTCTCTGTCTTGCTACGCTGACAGATGTCGCACTCCTGCACCCATTTTTCCACTTGCTGCTTCATCGAGGGCCAATAGAAAAGGGCCTTAATCCGAGAGTAAGAAGCTTGTATACCCGAGTGACCACCTGTAGCCTCCGTGTGCAATGCTGTGAATAGCTTGAATCGAAGTTGTTGGTCATCTCCAATGTACAGTCTGTTTTTGTACCTCAAGATCCCCTGTTGAACGGTATAGTCTGGATTGCCTCCCAAGATGGCTTTAGCAATCAGATCTTGAACCTGCAAATCCTGCTCATAACTCTTCAGTAGCTCCGACATCCAGACACGTTTTATCGAAGAAACCAATGAACACTCAGCCCCTTCGACTTCAAATTTTCGCGATAAAGCATCAGCTGCCTTGTTTGTGCGACCTTGCTTATAAGCAATGGTATAGGTGAGACCAAGCAGCTTTCGTACTGCCTTCCTTTGCAGATGGGTGGTCAGACGCTGCTCGGCTAAGTGTTTCAAAGCCTGATGGTATGTCCTGATGCAAAACGGGGCCAACTCCAAGTAATGGCGCCACTTATCTACTGCCAAAAGGATTGCTAGGAGCTCCTTTTCATAAGTCGACATTAGCAGATGATCTCCATGAATAGCCTTACTAATAAAAGCAAGTGGGCGTCCTTTCTGCATAAGAACAGCGCCGATGCCCGAGTCGCAGGCATCTGTCTCCAATTCAAAGATCTCGTTAAAATCTGGAAGGCCTAACACAGGGGGGTTTGATAGGGTGCTCTTCAATGTATGAAAAGCCATATTAGCCTGCTCATTCCATTTGAAAGATTTACCCTTTAGAAGCTCGGTGAGTGGCCTGCAGATGACCTCATAGTTTCGAATGAAACGTCTATAGTAACCCGTCAGTCCCAAAAAGCCCCTCAATCCTTTAATCGATCGGGGTGTTGGCCAATCCACCATGTCTTTTACCTTGCTAGGGTCAGTTGCCACCCCTTGTGCCGAAATGAGGTGGCCTAGATAGTCTACCTGGTCCTGAGCAAAGGAGCATTTCGAGCGTTTTGCAAACAGCTGGTGTTGCCGAAGAGCTTCCAAGGCCGACCTTAGGTGTTGTATATGCTGGGGTAGTCAGTTGTTGTACACCAAGATGTCGTCGAAGAAAACCAGCACATACTTCCTCAAGAACTTGCTAAAAACATCGTTCATCAATGCTTGAAACGTGGTCGGAGCATTGGTCAAGCCGAAAGGCATGACTCTACATTCGTAATGCCCGTGATGGGTTCGAAAAGTTGTCTTCGACACATCCTCCTCAGCCATTTTCACTTGATGATATCCTGCTCGGAGATCTAATTTTGAAAACAACACAGCTCCCCCCAATTCATCCAACAGATCTTCGATGTGCGGGATAGGGAATTTGTCCTTGATCGTGATGTCGTTCAATTGCCTATAATCGACACAAAACCTCTAAGAACCATCTTTCTTCTTGACAAGCAGTGTCGGAGAAGCAAATGGACTCTGGCTCGGTCGAATGGTGCCTTGACATAGCATATCAGCCACCTGTTTCTCAATTTCGGTCTTCTGAAAATAGGGGTAGCGATAGGGCCGAGCATAAACTGGATTCGATCCCTTCTTCAGTGTGATCGTATGCTCGTGATCCCTTATGGGTGGTAAACCCCTTGGCTCCTCAAATACATCAGAAAATTCATCCAAGAGTGAAAGTATTTTCGGATGCACCATTGGGGCTTCGGCTTCAATTCCCGACACATGAGCTATCTGGGAGATAAAACAAGGAACCCCCTTGCGTAACCATCGCTGCATTTTCTGGGCTGACATCATCTTGAGTGACGCCTCTTCCCGGATTCCCTGCAAAACTATCTTCTTGCCATTGAGAGAGAAAGAAATGAAGCGCTTCTTGAAATCGAATGTCACTGGGGTCAAATCGGTCATGAAATCAACCCCGAGAATCATATCACAACCCCCCAATTTCAAAGTTCTGATATCAAATGCATACGAATGCCTTTGCATTTCCCACCTAAATTTCTTGCATTTTTATTGGCTAAATGTTTGGTTGTCATTAGCCACGTGTACCTCCATCAAGGCCGCGGTTACTAGTTCACAACCCAACTCCTTTGCTTTTCTGATGTCCAAGAAGTTGTGAGTACTGCCACTGTCGAGCAAAACTGTAAATGACCGGTTCTGATTGACACCCCACACCTTGATGGTAGTCTTTGGACTGCTGCCCTCAAGAGCGTGAACATATATCTCAGGTTCATCATCCATTTCCTCTTGTGGTTCCCTATCGATCTGATCTTCGTCTACATCCGCAGCCACCAGACTATGTAGTGTTTGCTGCTTGCACTTATGACCCACAAAGTAGCGCTCATCGCATTTGTAGCATAGCCCCAAGCTCCTTCGTTGTGCAATGCTTGATAATGGTAATTTTGAATCACCTTCCTGTCCAAGACCCATGTTCTTGCCTTTGGCATATCTGTCCACTGGTTTTGCACTTCCTGTACTGGTGCCTTTAACAGCGCATGTGCCTCCATAACCTCGCCAGGGAGGTTTGCTCAATTTGACGATGGCCTGAACAGCTCCTTGATAAAGCCTTGCTTGCTCATATACTGCAAGCAATGAGTTCGGTTTGCCAAGCTTAACTAGCGACTTAATCTCCGGCTTAAGGCCACTTATATAGCTGGAGATAAAATAGGACTCAGGCAGGTGCGAGTTATAGATCAACATACTCGCGCACAGGTCCTCGAATTTCTCTATATACTCCTCCAAATCCTCACCCTGCTCTAGTTTGTTGAAGTCTTCAATAATCTCAGGTCCTTGCTTCTCGCCGAACCTAGCACAGATGGCCTTACCGAGCTCAGACCAACTAACTTGAGAATCTTGCATCAGGAACCCCTGCATCCAGACGTCTGCCCTGTCATTCATATACATCGATGCGATCTCAACCTTTTGTGCTTCCGGGATGTTAAAGACTTTAAAGAACTTGTCACGCTTTCGAATCCAGCTTCTCGGCCTCTTCCCATCGAACACCGGAAAATCGATCTTGGGTGTCCGGTTGAAACCACTTCTATTTTCCCAATTCCCGGCGAATCCGGGCGCGCCGTTGCGAAATCCAGCGCTCTCGTTGGATTCCGACACCGGTTGTTGCGTCTCCCATTGGATCTCGTCCGATCTTGAACCTTGTCCATTAGGTCGGTTCTCACCTCTGCTTGTCGACTGTGAATTTCCGTCCCGTCCTCGCATATAGTCCTAAAGCGCCTCAAATCTGCTGTCGAGCATCTTCTTGAATTCCGCCGTCGCTTCCTCATGATGCGCCTTCAACTCTGTCTTCATTTTGCCCTTCAATTTCTCGATCCTTTGATCTGTCAGATGTCGTTGCTCATTGATTTGCATCCGCGTATCAATCATGAATCGCTGTTGCTCGTCGTGAAATTGCTGGAATTGAGTTTCGAGTGCCTTGTATCTAGTTCCATCAGCCATGGCGGAAAGATCATTCAAGCTCTGAATACCAATTTGTTATGTATGTGGATGAATTCTGGAAGTTTAGAGAGAAAGAGAGTAGTAAGAGAGAGAAGAGAGTAAAAGGTAAGACGGAATGATTTATGTATTTTCATGTATGCCTTTTTCCCGATTACAATGCATTACTTATACAATTCATTGGGCTCTCAGCTTCCGGGCTTTCCCTCATACAATTGGTTATGGGCCAAAAGCCCATCTCTACTCATAACATATTGAAAGATGTCGATCACCTGGTCTATATTATCCCTAATAATGCCCCAAAATGGTCCTCATTAGGGGCCCTAACCGAGTCATCTACATTTACTTTGTAGATGGCATGTGGTGGTTTAATCCACCTGGAGGTCTTTCTTTTATCTTTTCTGTTTGCTCTTTTTTCCTTTGTTCGAGCTTGGTTCCAACCCTTCAGATTTTGACAAATACGATGGATTATATGACTAATAGGGTTCGTATGGGACGGGGTTTATAAACTGACTAAAATTATAAACAGGGTAAAAATTTATAAACTGTTGGTAAAAGTAGTTAAAAATTTATGAAAAAATATAAACTCCGTATGGGGCGAAAAACAGTTTATTTGTAAAAAATGTAGTTTATTTGGTTTTTATTAGGGGTATTGTGGTACTTTAAAAACAAATAAGATAAAAAAGAAGGGGTAAAATAGTAATTATGGAATATAAACCTCAAAATAAGCTTCAATATGCAGCTTATTTATAAACCCTTTTTTTAACCGACTAAAGCTTATTTGTTGTTCTCATACACCGTTTAAACCCGTTTATTTTTTTAACAACTAATAATTTCACACTTTTAAACTTGTTTATATGACAGCCATACACACCATATGTGAATTTACTTTGAAATTGTTAAAGATTATGTTATTTCGTAATTCTCATATTGCATGCCATAGAGTGTTCCGCTTTTAATTCTAATTAAATATTTATTTAGAATTAAATACTCGTACATCATTGCGGTTTGTGACTTTTTTTTTTATTTAGGGAAAATTACAGAAAACCACCCTTTAAATATGGATGTTTTCACTTAACCACCCCTTAAATTCAAAATTATAGAAAACCACCCTTTAAATGATATTTGTTTACAAATCACCACCCATTCAACTATTTTCGTCACTTTATCATTAAATATATTATATGTTAATATTTTTAAACTCAAATTTCATTGTAAATATATTCAAATTTTGAATTTAAGGGTCCAATTATATTTTAGGGATCATTTTATTTATTTTTAAAAATAATAATCCATAAAGCCTAGAATTATTATCTTAATTTATGTTTGAAAATGTTTATAAATTGTTAAAACATTATGTAAATTACTCTTATTTAAAATATAAATAAATAAGAGTAAATTCCATAATATTTTAAAATTTTATAAACATTTTCAACCATAACATAAGATAATAATTCTAGGCTATATTTATTATTATTATTTTAAAATAAATAAAATAATCCCTAAAATATGATCGAGCCCTTAAACTCAAAATATGAATATATTTACAATCAAATTTGAGTTTAAAAATATTAAAATATAATATATTTAATGATAAAATAAAGAAAATAGTTGAATGGGTGGTGAGTTGTAAGCAAATATCTTTTAAAGGGTGGTTTTATGTAATTTTGAATTTAAAGGGTGGTTAAGTGAAAACACTCATATTTAAAGGGTGGTTTTCTGTAATTTTGCCTTTTATTTTTGGACACATAGATACATACTCGTCGAAAACCGTGCCACAATATACTCTCTCCGTTTCTTAATATTTGTCATTTTCAATTTTGCACGTTTTTTTAGAAAGATAAAAATTATATAAAATATTAATTTTTTATTCAATCTTTTTAAATAATATTATACTTATTAATAATAAGTATGAAATTATTTGAATTTTTTAAAAAAAAATTAATATTTTATATAGTTTTAGTACCTTAAAAAATGTGTTTGAATAGTAAAATGTCAAACATTAAAGAACGGAGGGAGTATTAATTTAGTTTAAATGATAATTTAGAGAATAAATTAAAAATATGATGTTAAAGTTTAAAAGTTAATAAATAAATAAAACTAATATAAGTATTATAATACTCCATCCATTAATTAAAACTTGACGTTTTACTATTCACACACGCTTTTTAGGTCTTAAAAACTATATCAAATATTAACCTTTTTAATAATTTTTAAAAATAATTTCATACTTATTACAATTAAGTATGAATTTATAATAAAAAAAATGTATAAAATTGTTAATATTTTATATAGTTTTTATCATTCTAAAAAGTGTGCATGAATAGTAAATGAGAAGTTTTAATTAATAAAGGGAGTATAATATTAAAGTTGTGTTTGGTGGAGGGTGTAGGTGGGGTTTGTGAGATTTGAGGGGTTCAAAAAAAAAACCTAGAAGCATGGTGTTTTGTGGGAGGTGCAAGAGGGGATACGAGAGGTGCATGGGGAGTTTTTTTTTCCAAAAAATTGGAATCTTGGGGGAAAAGATTTGAGATATTTTTTTTTTGAAAGAGAGAGATGAGAGGTATTTTAGTGAGGGTAGTTTTGTCTTTTTCAATCACAAAAACACCTTTCAAACCTTATAAACACCAAACAAAATCCAGATTTTTTACAAAAAAAATCTTCACCTTCCACATCTCCATAATCTATAAAAAAAAACTCCACCTCTAAAATAACATCTATATACCTTCCAAAAAAACCCTGTTGTTGCCAAACACAACATAAATGAGTGGTATATTGCAATATAAAAAACATTAGAGTGGAAATTAGTACGTACATATGATATCATAAAATAGAAAGTATTTTTATGAACTTTGTTTTGTTAATAATTCTAAGGAAAAATAACTTATAATAATATCAACTATCAAATTTTAACCAAAAAATAATACGAATAAAGAGAAATATTAAAACAATACAAATTATTCATCTATAAACCCAAACTAATATGAACTTTAAATCAACCAAAAATAATACACATCACCAAATTTTGACTTAAAATAATACAATGTTTTGAAGTTGAATTATGATATATTCAAAACAGAACTTTTTCTAATTACAAAATTAGTCCATAATTAGTCCTACTTTGCACAAATCCACCTATTATAATTAGTCGTACTTTCCACAAATTCATCCTTTCTAGTCGGTGATTATTATTTTTGGATACAATTAAGGATAAAGTGGATGTGATTTTAGTTAATTTCAAATTAAAAAGTGGTTTTCCGTAACGTTTGACAAAATAAATAGTAGTTTTGGTGTATTTAAAAATAAAAGGCTAGATTTGTGCAAAGTGTGACTATTTATGGATATAATAAAAATATTTTTATATCATTTGTCAGCTACATATATATATAACTTCAACATCATTTTAAATACATGTGATGTCTCAGTCTTTGATGGGACATTCCTTACTAGCGAATATGGAGGAACATTTCCAGGAGCAGTTGCACAAGATGCTGACACAAGTATATATCCAATTGCATTTGTCATTGTTTATAAAGATTGGATTTTGGGGTTTCTAAAAAAAACAAGTTTTGAAAATCCGTCCTCGAGCGATTTCTAATTTCGGAATGTATTTGGAAAATAAATACCCTGGCGCGTTTTGAATTTCCAAAATTTACAGATTTTAAACCCGAATTAGCGGAAATTTATTTTGAGAATTCGAGAGTCGTTTTTGGTCGGATTTCAAATGTCGAGTCTCGGGATGGGATGTCGGTATTTAAGGTTGGAAGAGCGGAATCACTCTCTCTCTCTCTCCTCCCTCACGCCACACACACACTCTCTCTCTCTCTCTCTCTCTCTTCTTCTTCTTCTTCTTCTTCTTCTTCTTCTTCTTCTTCTTCTTCTTCTTCTTCTTCTTCTTCTCTCCTCCTTAAGTGTTTCATTTTTTCGCTCATAAAAACCCTAATGGTCCTTTTGCCTCTCCTATATAAAGAACCGCATTCCCAAAGATGATCCTCACCACACACAAAAAAATCCGAGCCAAGAAAGAAAACTCTAGCCTCCCAAATCCCATTTTGAAGATTAAAATCCCCAAAATCCTCACATTTCTCAAATTTAATTCAAAATCCGACATGCTTTTAAGATTCAATTTGACGGATTTTAAATCTTATTTATTGGATTTCAATTTTGAGGATGTCGAGTGTCGTTTGAAATGAATTTCGATTCCGGTCGGATTTTCGAAACATCGGATTCCGGGATGTTGGATGTCGGGATGGGATGTCGGGATTCAAGGTCGAAAGAGCGGAATCACTCTCTCTCTCTCTCTCCTCCCTTACGCCACACATACACACTCTCTCCCTCTCTCTTTTTCTCTCATCTTTATGTGTTTTGTCTTCTAGCTAATTAAAACCCTAATGGGCCTCTCTCTCTCTCTTCCCTAAAGGGCACCAATCCCCAAAGGGATTCTCAAGCCACAAAATTCTGAGCCACCACAAGAAACCCTAGCCTCCAAGATCCCATCTTGAAGATCAAAAACCTCAAAGTCCAAAACAACTCAAAATCCTCACTTTTTTCTTATTGAATCCATGTCTCTGGCCTCTAATCTTCCATTTCTTATTTCTCATACCCTATATAGTCTCTAAACTCCCTCAAGAAGATCTTCTCTCAAGAGAAAAAAAAAACCCCAAAATCAGATTCAGATCGTCGTTTCCATTGAAAAAGGGCGTGTCGCCACCGCGAGTATGAACCCATAAGAACAAGTTCATGTTCGCCGCCACGTGTTCATGTTTTCCTCCGCAAATAGTGGCTTTCGCCGCCGCGACTCCGAGCCCAGATTTGGCGACGTCTCGGTAAAATCCTTCGTTCTCCCTCGTTTCAACTCCATTTTCTTCCCCGTTTGTTTCCACTTGCTCCTCACTCTCTCCTCTACCTTATAAGGTCAATAAAATGCCAGATATAACAACTTTTGAAGTGGTTTGAGCCCATTCTTTCCTCTCTCGCTGTTTTTAGGCAAGGTAAGTTGTCCCTCTTCAAGTCATCTCGTTTTTAGAGCTAAATCTTTGTAAAGGTCTTCTTTTAAGCTAGATCTACCTCTCACAGGTCTTGTCCTAGAAAAAGATTGTCGAATCAAAGCCAAATGACTCCCTTCCTTCATGATTTCGAAGAGCCTCAAAGAGGCTAGGTAATCCCTCTTCCGCTCTCCCTTCTAGTCCTTGTTTAAGGTCTTTTGTGTTTCTATTGGAGTCGTTTTGTGTTATTTGGGTTGTGTTTTAAGTTATAAACATTTTAAAACAAGTCTGAACAAAAACGAATTTAGAACAAGTAAAAACGAGAAAAAACGAACAAGGTTGGGTTCGAGTCTGGCCGCGGCAAAACCATGGTCGTCGCGGCGAGGATGAACCCAGATTCCGGTGGTGAAGATGACATTTCGCGGTCATGACCGTGGGTTTCACGACCGTGAGATCCTTGTGTCGCGGCCATCAAAGGCCATCCTCTCGGGGTGAGAAATTAGGAGCATCTCGCGGCCGCGACCGGCCCTCTCGTGACCGCGAGATGTCCCCAGTGACTTGGCCGAGTCACACCTTGCCTACTTTGGGTTCCTTGTTGGTTTCTGGATTGATTCCTTTCGAATATGTTTTTAGATGACATATGATTTCAGAAGCATGATCTTGGGGATATTATTTTAATATTAAGTATTTGTGGGATTTTGACGAAACTTGAATTATCGGATTTTATGCTTGAAAACATATTAAAGGATGTCATTTCAAATGTCAGGATTCTTTGTCTTGGTTTGATGATCATAGTAGGTTTTGCGAAAGAAGTTGAAAATATTATTGGTGAGATTTATCAATGATTTTGGATAGGAAGTGGAATGGTCTTGTTGATGTTTATCGTATTAGAAAGGATTTGAAATGGTTTTACTCTTGCTTGGTTTTAGAAACGTTTTGGGACTTGACTTCTATGTGCTTGGTTGATAGTTCAGTAGCTTATGGCATTTATATGATTAAAGGTGTTTATTGCTGGTTGGACTTTGCTTGTGTTATCTTTTGTTGTTCGGCACTTCCAGGTAAGTATCCTACGAGACTTACTCAACAACCTGGACCTCCTGCCTCATGTGTCATATAGTGTGTAGGTGTTGCATATGATAAAGCATGCCATGTAGTATCATGCTAGGATTGCATTATGAATGAGCATTTGGCTACCTTATGCGTTTGAAAACAGAACGTTCGTTATCTGTGAAGTCCTAGAGTCTTTGCTAGGGTCATAGGGTAGCCCAGCCCCATCAGGTTTGCCCTGAGTCAATCGAGTCGATATGAGCATGATATGATAGCCCAGCACCATCGGGCAAGCGATGAGATGATGATGATATGATATGATGATGCCTGTTGTGAGCCTAAATTGCCATGTTTTGCACTAACTTTTATATCGATTTTTGCATGCATTTCATATCATTGGGTTAGAATTATACAGAATCTATGTAGTTTATGCTTATTTGCCAGATTTTGGAGTCTACACTAGTTTCTGTTTAATTTCGCAGAAATCGAGACATCATTACAAAAAAAAAAAAAAATTCGCTTCGGTAAAAAGTCATGGCAAAAGGCCTTAAAGGGGTGGCAAAAGGCATCTAGCTTCGGCTTAGCTACGGCAAATGGGGGGGGGGTGGCGAATTGTGGGGTGGCAAAATTTGGTAGCTTCCGCAAATAGCCGTAGCAAGAAAATTAGCGACGGTTAGCTACCGTAGCTAAAGTGTGGGGTAAAATTAAAAAAAAAACTGTTTTTTTGCCCGGATTCTTTGGACCCGGGCTAAAAAGTCTAATATTTTTTTTAAAAAAAATAATGACCACAATTTACCTATATAATAAAATTTTATTAATTATACAAAATTTACATACAAAATAAAATGTCAAAAAATACATAATTTATATACAGTAAATATACATAATATGTTGACAAGTAGCCATATAGCCCATATTGATACTGAAACAATTCCATTTTGACACATGGGAATGGCAAGATCTATAATTTTCTTCTCTATCTTTATCCATGGTTCTTCAAAATGCAAGTCCGAAACTTTGGATGTAAAAGCTCCAGCTGCAGAGGCATTTCTGGAGGAAAAAAAAGGATGACCAAGGATAAGTCAACATGATGGAACCTACAAGAAGCAAGCATCTCACTCTTAATTAATAATAACAAAACTTAAATCACAAATTCAATAACTGAACTAGACAATGGAGAACATGATCAAGTTTGCAAGCCAAATTAAAGTAAAAATTCTAAAAATAGGAGATTGAAATGAAACATGTGCTTTATATATAGTGTATACTTATACACCACCTTCCCATTCTCCCAAATGATTTTATTATCCTATGAAACATGTGCTTTCTTGAAAATGCTTGTTTCATATACAAACATGTAGTGTGAATAGAGAGTGAAGAAAAATACCAGTATTTTTCCATTTCCCAGTTTGTTCAGAGGATTAACAGGTTGTGCTCCTCCAATAGACCCCACTAAAACAATATGCTTCACACCAGCAGCTTTAGCTGCACATTTGAATTAGAACATCAATCAATAATAATAAAAAGATCATGGTATCGCATATTTATAAACAACATGAACAACCCTCACCAACATCAATTTGATTATTCTTTCCAATCCAGTCTACCTATCTAGCGAAAAGCTTCTATTATCTTTGGTACAAAGTACACCCACAACAGAGGGCATTATAGACAGCTTGCGTGAACTTACCAGCAATACTCATATTTACAGTGCGGCGTAAAAGTCCTAATTTTGCCTGAACTTACCAGCTTGCATGAACTTATCAGCAATACTCCTTAATAAGTCCTAATTTTGCTCTGCACTTAAATATGGACAAAATTTTGAAGCTCATGAAGCACAAATATGGAAATAAAAACTATGACAAGGGAGGAAACAAGCCTTATTGCTCCAGGAACATACTACATGACCGAAGTGAACTCCATGTACTGATGAGTCTATACCAAGATGCTAGTGAAGAGTACCGGCCAGAACAACTGTAATGCCGCCAAGCTATTGATGAACTAGAGGTTGACTACACCAAACCAGAGGTCGAGTAGCATCTGAACCAGAACACATCGAGCAAAGAACAAGGAAAAGAGCACTCGACAGGACTAGTCGATATTGACCAAACTGGTCGATATCGAGTACATCGGATCGAAATCACGCAGTCGAGCACCAGTCGAGCAGCAAGTCACTCGAGGAGCACAAAAGTCCTCAATGTCGAGTAGTGTACTCGATATCGAGTACCCGTCGAGAGTCCAATTTCTAGTCGAGCACATTCCGAGGAGAGCGAGCAGAGAACGCAACTCTACTCAACGTCGACTACTTTTGTCGATGTTGAGTACTCCCTCGCACCGATCCGAGTCAAGATCGAGTGAAACCCGAATGATGGTGATTACTTGCAAGTGAAGTTAGGTGGAATTCTATCAAGACATGTGAAGATATATCAAGTTCAAGGAAGATCTATCTACAATTAGATATTTCCCTTAAGGATTTATTTGTTTTATTTACCAAGGTTTATCATAAAGTCTTTAGATATATAGTTTTAGATATAGATAGATTATTCTTTCCTTGGATAGCAAGGATTGAATACTATAAATAAGGCCTTAGAGGCTGATTTTAGGGATCATCCAAGCCACAAGCAATTGTGTTACATAGAGTTAGAAAGAGAGTTTTGGCCGAGAGAGGTGTGGAAAGGCGAGAGCGGATTTGGCTTCGATCGGTTGGAAGCTCTTATTTGTTTTAATGAAATTTAGTTTCTTTAAATTATTGATGTGTGTTTTGATAATGAAGAGCAAGTAGTTACCCAACTTCTAGGGTCGGGGTGAGCCCGATGGTAGCCATGTGAGGTAATGTGACAAAGGTACATTTTTTAATGCGATTTCATCTTCTATCCCTATGAGCATGATTCTTTTGCGACAGCCGAAGGTGATCCCTGTTTGTGTTATTGAAGCGAAAGTGATCTTAATACAACTTGGATTAATTATGTGAAAAGGGTTAGTAACAATTAGGGTTTATGCGAATCCCCAAATTTCGTGTTGTTTCTGTCTTTATCTCACAGCAAAGTTATGATTTCTACACTGCAGACTACTCGATATCGACAACTTCTGGTTGACGTCTAGTACACTGGTCGACGTCGAGTACCCTTTGTGCTCGACATTGCTTGCTTTGTCTTCTGTGGTGCAGATTTGCAGGTTAACTCGACTGAGGTAGTCGACATCAAGTACTTTTACTCGATGTCGAGGACTTCTGCTGGTCAATACGAGAGGATTTAGGAGCTGAAAAGGCGAGCGCTGACACGCTTCCTCGTGGACACGATCCTGATTCCCTTCCACTACAACGGGAGAAAGTCTTGTAATTTTTATTTGCGTGGTTCGGGGAGTCGATTTGGAATTTATATTTGATATTTGTTTCATACTTGATTTTCCTGCTAACAATGCTGTGGTTTGTGCACAACCACGAGGAAATGAGATTGCTATGCTATAGCACCGAACTGGCCAGTCTTTGCACTAACGGGAAGGGGTGCAAAGGTAGGAGAGGAATATGTCACTTGACATTATCTGGGGCCCTTTACGGTTTTCTGCATATTATTATATCTGTTGAAGCATGTTTGTGTGATTTAAATCCTGTACTGCATTAGATCATCCTTTATTTAGGTATAGGCATCTTATATGGCCTCAGCACGGTCAGAGGACCCGCATGCGATTATTGGGCCTGACTTCGTGGATAGTGTTAGGTACCTGCTCCTTGCTTGCTCCTTGCTTCTGTGACGGGAAGTCTCTTTGGAGATATCGAAGAACCTCACTAATCCGCTAACTTGGCCAAATGGTAAATTATTCAACTTATGATTTGGTTTTGACCCGGCTCTGTCGTGGCACGTTGTATCTTAATCTCATTTTCCCCTCGATTTCCTTAAATGAGTTTACAACTTAGTTATTAGGATAGGATAAGGGTACCCAACGACCCTACGATGATTTTGGAGTTCGAAATCCCTCTTTCATACTGATCCTTAAAAGAGGTTTGAAACCTCGACCCGTACCTGGATTGCAAGATCCGAACGAAGGTATTCGACCTTCGAAACGTAACACGGATATTTATATCTGGGCTGTTACATTCAGCACACAGATTCGGCATCGGCTAAGTAAAATCCTTTGTTCTCCCTCATTGTAACTATGTTTCCTTCCTCGTTTGTTTCCACTTTCTCCTCATTCCTTCCTCTACCTTGTGAGGTCAAGAAAAATCAGATTTAACTCATTTTGAAGTAGATTTGAGCCCATTCTTTTCTCTCTCACTATTTTGGGGCAAGGTAAGTTGTCCCTCTTCAAATCCTCTTGTTTTTTAATCTAAATCTTTGTAAAGGTCTTCTTATAAGCTATATCTATCTCTCCTAGGTCTTTTCATAGCAAGGGATTGTCGAATCAAATCCAAAGGACTCCCTTCCTTCAAGATTTTCGAAGAGCCTCAAAGAGGCTAGGTAATCCCTCTTTCGCTCTCCCTTCTAGTCCTTGTTTAAGGTCTTTTGTGTGTCTATTGGATTCGTTTTTATATTATTTGGGTTGTATTTTGAGTTAGAAATGCTTTAAAATAAGTTTGAATGAAAATGGATTTGAAACAAACAAAAATGAGCAAATATTGGCAAGATCTGTTTCGCATCTCGTTGCGGTGAAACCATAGCCGCCGCGACGAGGAAGAATACAGCGTCCAGAGGTAGGGGATGACCTTTCGCGGCTGCGACCGCGGGTTTTGTGACCTCGAGATCCTTTTGTCACGGTCAGGGAAGACCATCCTCTCGCAGGGAGAAATTAGGAGCATCTCGCGGCCACGATCGGCCTTCTCGCGACCGCGAGATTTTCCAAGTGACTTGACCGAATCGGTCCTTGCATCCCTTGGGTTTCTTTTTAGTTTTTAACCCGGTTCCTTTCGAATATATTTTAGATTTCAGAAGCGGGATTTGGGAATATTATTTTAATGTTAAATATTTGTGTGATTTTGACGGAGTTCGAACTATCAGGTTTTATGCTTGGAAAAAGTATTGAAGGATTTCATTTTGTTGGGATTCTTTAACTTAGTTTTGTGACCGATATTGGTTTCGGAAATGAAATTTGTGAAATGAGTATTGGTGGGATTGAGTTGATCGGATGGCCTCTTTTTGTGTTTTATTATAACGAAAGACTTTGGAATGGTTTTACTCTCGCTTGGTTTTAGAAACGTTTTGAGAACTCGATTTCTGTGTGCATGGATGTTAGTATAGTAGCTTATCGGATCTATGTAATTATAGGTGATTGTTGCTTGTTGGACTTCGCTTGCGTTATCTTTTGTTGTTCGGCATTTCCAGGTAAGTTTCCTATGGGAGCTTACTCAGCAACTCGGACCTCATGCCTTCTGTGTTATATAGTGCGTAGGTGTTGCATATGATAAAACCATGTCATGTAGTATCATGCTAGGATTGCACTTGTGAATGAATATTTAGTTACTTGGTGTGTTTGAAAACAGAACGGTCGTTATCTATGTGTCCTAGAGTCTTTGCTAGAGTCATAGGGTAGCCCAGCCTCACCGGGTTTGCCCTGAGTCAATAGCGCCGATATGAGCATGATATGATAGCCCAGCACCATCGGGCATGAGATGAGATGATGATGCTATGTTGAGATATGATGATGAGCATGCTATGATGATTATGTGCACATGTATGATGGAATGGGTACCGTACTGGCCATGTCCGCTCATGAAAAAGGGGGCGGAGTAGGAGAGGGATATGCCATTTGGCACTGTCTAGGGCCCTTTAAAATCTTTCTGCATTATCTTATATCCTGATAAAAGCATGCCTTGTGTGTTCAAATTATGTACTGCACTAGATCATCCTTTATTCTAGGTGTATGCGTATTATATGACCTCAGCGCGGTCTTTAGGGCTCACATGCGTCTCTGGGCCTGACTTCGTGGATAGTGTTAGGTACTTGCTCTCCTTGCTGCTCCATGCTTCTATGAAGGGAATCCTCCTGGACGAAAGTGAAGAACCGACGTAACCCGCTAATTTGGCTAAGTATTATTTGATTAAGTTTTATGGTTTTGGTTTCACTTGGCTCCGCCGTGGCAAGTTGTATTTTACTTCCGCTTTCCATTCCACTTTCCTTAAACAAATTTCCGCGATTTAGTCCTTATGACAAGTTAAGGGTACCCTGCGGCCCTATGATTGTTTTGGGACCCGAAATCCCCGCTTTAATTACTAATGCTTAAAGAGGTTTGAAACCTCGACCCGTACCTAGATTGCAAGATCCGAACAAAGGTATCCAACCTTTAAAACGTAACTCGGGTATTTATATCCAGGTCGTTACATTGTTAATTCAGAAAATAGCAAATCCCGGAATTGGTTCTTTCAACAATTGAAAGAAGTGATACCAGAAACAGAAGATCTATATCTGTCTCAGAGAGGCACACAAGCATGTCAACGGCAATTTATGAGATTTACCCCAATGTTATACACTGCATATATATGTACATGACACCTTAAACAAAACATCAAGGTGGCATTCAAGAAAAAGCAGTTAAGTTAATTGTTCCAACAAGCCGTAGAGAGTTGCAATTAGTGATTTCAACCACTACTTTGATCAGATAACAGAAATCAGTAAAGAGTTGTCAGCTTATTTAATTGAAGCAGGGTTTGAAAGATGGTTTAGAGCACGTACATGCACGGGGGGAGGGTGGGCATCGTACAATATGATGACATCAAACAGTGCTGAGAGCTTAAATTCTTTGGTAAGGGGTAAGAAATCATACTCTATACTTGCCCTATTGAACTATCTTAGAGAGAAATTGACAAAATGGTTCCAAGAAAGAAGGGAAAGGGCTGATAAAAACACACATGGGATGTTGCCAACAATTGTGAAAATGCTTAAAACATTGCAACAACAAGCTAGAGCATATTTAGAAAATGAATGATTTCCAATTTGAAGTAGCGGAAAAGGGACAACAACAGTGGTTGATTTGTCGGTAAAGATATGCACTTGTAAAATGTTTGACCTGAAAAAGATCCCATGTATACATGCTCTTGCTGCTATTGAACATAGAAAGTGGAAGCTTTTACACTAACAAAGTCTGACAATTAGCTTACAATAAGACAATTTACCCAGTGCTGCAAGAGGATGAATTAAATATTCCTATACAAATAAAGCAGATCAAATGTTTGCCCCTACAAGACGAAAAAGAAGTGGACAACCAACTACAAAAAGAAAGATATGCATTGGAGAATTCAGAAAAACGACAAATCAAAGTACGCAATGGATGAGAAGAGAACATAATCAAGGGAGTCCCCCATTGAGAAAGGATGATAACTGATAAAACATGGGAGATAGATGACAAAGGAAAGATAGTTGAGAATGAAAGATGAGAGCAAGTAGCTAAAGAAGAGACCATATACTCTCAAACATATATTTTATAATTACTTTTTTCTTAACTAAACAACTCTTACATAATTAATTTGTCAACATGCATTATATATGTCTATTCATTTCTAGCATATTCCATATTTGAAAAAATTAGCACATATTTTTAATTTTAACCAGCATACATTTTTTAGCATATTCCATACACTAATTTGTTCATTACAAAACACAAACACGGCTGATTTTTAATGATTTGTTAGCTCCCTCAATATCTGCACAACCACGAAAAAAAAAAAACTCCCTCCCCTCTCCTCGTTAGCCCTCATAATTCATATCATCATAACCACCAACATCACAGCCCCCCCCCCCTTCTAAATCCACATGGCGAGTATCGTTTTCAACATCATTACCCACCCTCCCCTAGGGCCGCCCTTGATTTTTTAGGGTTATAGGCGGAAAAAGAAACAAGGCCCTTTGCTACAAATTTAGTCATGAATTATATTTTTAATTAAATTATTTTAAAATATAAACTTTAAACTTAATGAGAATATTTAGCCCAATATCCATTTATATAAATCAAATCGGTAAATGTCCACCTAAATTATTTTTTTAGTATTTGTCCATTTTTTTTTCATAATACCAAGTTTGCCCTTATTTTAATTAAAATCTTCCTTCCCCTCTAGTTTTTATTCATCTCATGTCTGTTCATCTTCATTCTCCTTCTCTCATGGAGACATCTCTTTCCCGCGTTGGATTCGCCCAACCTCAGGCTTCTGTCACCTCTCGAACCTCTAGTTGCGACTCCAATTCCAATCAGACCTTCAAATTCGAACCTAAGACCATCCGCAACCATGAAAAAACCTCTTTCCCATTTTTTCCCCATCTTCCGATCACAACTTTACACCTCATTTATTTTTTTCTTTAAAATTATTTTCACTTTTTCTACCTCTTTCTGAAAGGTTTCCTCTACAACCATAGGAAACCTCTTTTATCCCTTTTCAAATTTATTTTCACATTTTCTTTTCCTTTATATATATTTTCGATTATTATGTGTATCATCATATATTATTGTCAATTATTTTTATTTATAATTTTATAAATAAAAATAAAAAGAACAAGTACTTGATATAAATATATTTTATTATATCTAGATTCAAATTACATTTAGATTAAAATACCAAGTACTTGATATAAATGTATTTTAGTACTTGGAGGATTGTTAAGCATTTGCAACATCACTTGAAATTGAGGATTTTTTAGAAGATTTGGATCAAAAGGTATATTTGGAATGGGTGGAGTATTTGGATTATTATTGTAGTCCATAATTAAGAAAATAGGTGCAACTACAATAGATCAAGATGTGTCTATATATAGGGTAAAATTGGGCTCATATTATAGAAAAAAATAAAATTAAACCAATGGGATATTTTATTTTAAAAAATAATGAAATATAAATATATTTTTTATTTTATTTTAAACACTATTACAATTAATATATATATGAATGAAAATGGGAAGATGCTACTTTTTCATTAAAAAAAAGGTAAACAAAATTAGAAAAGGGAAAAGGTTACCTCTCTATACCAAGATAACTTCTTCCATTCCCTTACCTTAAGGTAAAATCCACAACCATGAGTTTACCTTTTAGCAACCTTAAGGTGAGTAAAACTCATGGTTGCTAATGCTCTAATTAGATTGATTCTTTGCTTGATTGATTCCTCACCTCTCGAATTTGATTGATTCCTCGTCGATCTGTTTTCTCTAGTGCTGAAACCGCGGATGGATTGATCGAGTTCGCCGATTCGACTCAGCCTCGGCCTCAGATCATCGTGGAGGAGAGGGAGTACTACATAGGAGTGAGATAGAGGCCGTGGGGGAAGTTCGTGGCGGAGATTCGAGAACCTAACCAGCTCGGCTCAAGAGTTTGGTTCGGGACCTTCGACACAACCGTCGAACCCGCCAAGGCCTACTAATGAGCCGCTTTCAAGCTCCGCGGCTCCAAGGCGATTCTCAACTTCCCCTTCGAGATTGGGAAGACGTTGTTGACGGCGACACGGATGGAGTCGTGGAGGCGAAGTTGGAGAGTGTTGTGCAGTGGCGGATCCAGGATTTCCGTCAGGGGGGTGCTAAAAAAATTTCGTGAATTTTTTTTTTGTGTATACTTATTAAGAAGATTTTATAAAAAATAATAGTGAACAAAAATGTGATTTTCTAATGATTTTTTGTATTTAAATAGTTGAGAGTGACCAAAAAAATAGAAGAGAAACAAAAAATATAGAAAAAAAATCACGAAGAATTACTTTTACAACAATATTGAAATAAAAGGTTAAATGTAAAATGTAAACATAAATATGACATTTTTTAATGAAATAGTTGATAAAAACAAAAAATAAAGAGAGAAATGAAGAAGAATAAATGTTATAGTCAAACAAATAAAAAGTGTAAAGAACTTGAGAACTGAGCTCAAGACCTTTTACTTCCCCTTCTTTATTTCCTTACCAGTTGGGCTAGATAGAATTTTTGTTACAAATAGCATTTAAAAATGTTATATTACCTTAAAAATACTAAATATATGTAAAAAAATATGTTTTTTTTGTATTTTTTTTCCGGCTAGGGGGCTGATCGAGGACCCCAAGCACCCCCTAGCTCCACCACTTGTTGAGACTAGCTCACTCGAGAGCTCACTCGACCTCTTTCGAATGATCGATCTCGAGTACAGTGTTCGAGTGTTTCTGTTAAGAGCGTCACGTGATTAGCACGTCTAGCACGTCACTTGTTTTATGTATAAATTCCCAGATCCGTTGTAACCGAATCACTTCTTCCTCTTCACTTCAATTCAATAAAGGTTTTCTGTTTTTGGATTTAATGGCTTCCTCCTCTTTTCTCTAATTATGTAATTCTCGAATTCTCGAATTCTCAAATTGTGAAATGGTATCAGAGAAACTGTAGCTCTCATCTCTGGTTTCTGGAGATTTTCCATTGCAAATCTGTGAGGCAATCAATCTAATCTTCTTCCGCTCGATTTCCTTATTTCTGAAATCCGATTCTTGATCGAAGAATGGATCCAAATGAAGCTAATCCAAATGATGTTCTATATCTTCATCATTCCGATCATCCAAGCTATAATCTTTCCACGCAGCTGTTGAGCGAGACCAATTACAATCATTGGCGTCGGTCGGTGGAGGTATCTCTTGTAGCAAAGAACAAGATGTGTCTTGTTGATGGCAGTTTTCCGATTCCAGATCTTGATTCTCCTCGATATACGCAGTGGAAGTGGTGCAATGGCAAGGTGATTGCCTGGATTCTTCACTAGGTCGAGAAGGAGATAGCTTAAACTTTGCTGTACTTTCGCACTGCTCACGAGATGTGGGAGGAATTGAAATTGAGGTTTGGTTCTCCCAACTGCACACGTCTTTATCAGGTACAGAAAGAATTGTTCAATATTTCTTTAAGTGGTTCATCAATTTCGTCCTATTTTACCAAATTCAAGAAGTTGTGGGACGAATATATGGATCTAGTTGATATGCCGACTTGTACTGCTTGTGGATCAGCGAATACAATATCTAAATTTCTTGCCAATCAGCAAGTAATTAATTTCTTATGGGATTACCTGATTCCTACAATGGAATTCGTACAAATATATTGTGTATGAAGCCTACTCCTACCATGGGAGATGTATAAAGGATGTTGCTGGATGAGGAAAGTCAGAGAGGATTGAACAATGCTAGTTCGATCAATGAAAATATTGCTGCATTTAAAGCTTTCCAAAGAAACAATCAAGGCAACAATCAGAATGGAAATCAGTATGGTAGGTTCAATGTAAAAAAAAAAAGGGATTCTCAAGGTTCTCAGGGATCTCAGGCTTATGGTCAATCTGGAAATGGACAGTCTGGGAGTCAAAATGGACAAAAGCGAAAAGGAAACTATTTTTGTGATCACTGTAAAGTGGCTGGACATTCTATTAGCAGATGCTTCAAGATTCATGGTTATCCACCTAATTTCAAGGGTGAGTAACCGAAGAAATTTGCTACAAATGTCTCAGTAGAGGACAACACTGAGTGTGCCCCTGCTCCAGCTTTGACAAAGGGGCAATATGATCAGATTTTGGCTTTCTTAAGAAAACAAAGTAATGGTGAGGATACTAACATGGTGGCAGGTAACAAATTTTGTTTTAATGCTCATGGTAATGTGTATAGTTGGGTTATTGATAGTGGTGCTACACACCACATATGTCATGACATCTCTATGTTTAGTTCTTATAAAGTATTCAATAGACCCAGCTATATCACAATACCAAATGGTCATAAATCCAAAATCTGTCATGTTGGTTCCATTCAGTTACAAAACAAAATTGTTCTTCATCATGTTTTACATGTGCCAGAATTTGCTTATAATCTATTATCAGTTCGAAAGTTTGTTAGTGATCTAAATGCTTATATGTTGTTTACACCCTCACATTGTTTGATCCAGTACCCTTCAATAAGAAAGCCACAGGTGCTTGGTGAAGTGTCTAAAGGATTGTACCTGACTACTATGGATTCCAGTCATGATTCTATTGATAGAATTGCCTCTAGGATTCTATCTTCTACTATGAATGATGATTTGAGTAGCAATGTGAATTGTAATCAGGCTTTGAGTGCTGTTGTTTCCTTAGAATTATGGCATTGTAGATTGGGACATGTTCCTTTTGATCAATTGTTTCATTTTGATTTTCTTAAAGATCTTACTAGACATTCTAAACATCATGTATGTCATGTTTGTCCTCGTGCCAGACAACAAAGGAACTCTTTTCCTATCAGTTCAATAAAATCTTTGAATTGCTTTGAATTGTTACATGTTGATATATGGGGGCCTTACAAAGTTCCAACACATAATGGTTTTAAGTATTTTCTAACTATTGTGGATGATTTTTCAAGGGCCACTTGGACACATTTAGTGGCTGCAAAGAGCAATGTATTCTCTATATTGAAAACCTTTGTGAAGTTTGTGCTTGTTCAGTTTGGTACAAAAGTGAAGATGATCAGAACAGATAATGGTAGTGAGTTCTGCAGTTCTGAAGCTCAAAATTTTTACTCAGAGAATGGAAGTGAACATCAGACTACATGTGTCTACACACCTCAACAAAATGGTGTGGTTGAGCGCAAGCATAAGCATCTTTTGGAGACTGCTAGAGTATTGCTTTTTTTCAGTCAAAGCTTCCAATTAAGTATTGGGGAGAGTGCTTGCTCACTGCAACTCACCTGATCAACAGGTTTCCTTTGGCATCAATAAAGTTCAGAACTTTATATGAGATTCTTTTTCATAAGAACCATGATTACTCCATGTTAAGAGCTTTTGGATGCCTATGTTTTGTAACCATTGTGAAGGTTGATAGATCAAAATTTGATCCAAGAAGTATGCCTTGTGTGTTCATTGGCTATCCACATGGTTAGAAAGGTTATAAAGTTTTGAATTTGAAATCTCATAGGATTTTTATATCCAGAGATATTCAGTTTCATGAAAATCAATTTCCTTTGCATAAAATAGATTTTGACACTCAATTACCCCTTCGTAATGTTACTAATGACTTCCCTGATCATATATTTTTCCCTGATGCTGAGATCACTGAAGTGGAAAATCAGACACAGGTTCACTAATATCAAGGTCAGTTAGTGGTTGATCAAGTCATGCCAGAAGATTCACAACAAGCCATACCAGAAGCTGCACAAAATCTGAGAAGGTCAACTAGGATAGTGAGACCTCCTACACATTTACAAAAATACATTTGTAATTTTGGTTCTCATCTAGAATAGTTTCCCTTATTATCTGGCTTTACTGACTCTTTTATGTGCCTTTCAGCATCTACAACAAGCACTGATATTTTAGTTGAGCCTAAATCTTTCACCAAAGCTTCTAAAGATCCCAAGTGGATTGAAGCAATGGACAAGGAAATAGATGCTCTTCAAACTAACCAAACTTGGATTTTAGTTGATCTTCCTGCAGGGAAGCAACCAATTCGATGCAAATGGGTATACAAAATAAAGTTAAAAGCAGATGGCTCTATAGAGATATACAAAGCTCGACTAGTAGCAAAGGGATACACTCAACAATATGGGATTGACTACGATGAGACATTCTCAGCAGTGGTAAAGCTATCCACTGTAAGAGTTATTCTTTCAATTGCTTTAAACAATGGTTGGGATCTATTTCAATTAGATGTCAACAATGCATTTCTTCATGTAGATCTCCATGAGAAAGTGTATATGACCATGCCTCAAGGTGTTTCAAACCCATCTAATAAAGTTTGTTTACTGAAAAGGTCTTTATATGGTTTGAAACATGCTGCAAGAAAATGGTTCAGCAAGTTATACACAACTATATTAGATTTTGGTTTTGTGCAATCCAAGTATGATCCTTCTTTGTTTTTATCTCACAAAAATGGTCATTTTACCATAGTTGTTGTCTATGTAGATTATATAATTCTTACATGATCTGATGTTGGTCAAGTGAATGATCTCAAAAGTCATCTCCATGAGCTATTCAAGATTAAAGATTTGGGAAAGCTCAATTATTTCCTAGGCATTCAGGTCACACACAGTGACAAGTCACTCATCCTTAGCTAGAGGAAATTTTGTTCAGAAATCATCAAGGAGGCAAATCTGGATGACAACAAGACTTGTGTTACACCTTTGCCTATTAATTTCAAATTACATTCTTCTGATCATGATAATTTGATTTTCTTCTGATCATACTAGCTATAGGAGTTTTGTTGGCAAATTGAGTTACTTAACAAACACACGTCCAGATATCTCTTTATCTGTTCAGATCTTAAGCCAATTTTTACAAGCTCCTGATAGCAACCATCAAGCTGCTCTCCATCATCTTATTAGATATGTAAAAGGAACTATGCATTATGGGATCAAGTTGCAAAAGGGATCTTCAATCAAATTACAAACCCTCTCAGACAGTGATTGTGCGTCTTGTCCTATCTCAAGGAAGTCTGTCACATGCTATGTGGTTCTATATGGTAGCAATCCCATTTCATGGAAATCCAAGAAGCAACCAATTGTGTCCAGGAGCTCATCTGAAGCTGAGTACAGAGCAATGAGTCAAGCTGTTGCTGAAGTGACTTGGTTAGTCAATTTGCTGGTGGAATTAGGGGAGTCTAAGTTGAAGCCAGTCACTCTTCATTATGATAAGAAATATGCACTTTAGATTGCCCGGAATCCAGTCTTCCACGAGAGGACTAAACACATTGAAATCAACTACCACTTCACTCGAGAGAAAGTTTTGGAGGGTTTGCTTCAATTGAGTTACTTTCCTACCGAGAATCAACTTGCTGATGTATTGACAAAGATTATTCCTGCAGTACACCACAAAGAGTTTCTATCCAAACTGGGAATGAACCTCGATGATCATCCCCCAGTTTGAGGGGGGATGTTGAGACTAGCTCACTCGAGAGCTCACTCGACGTCTTCCGAATGATCGATCTCGAGTACAACGTTCGAGTGTTTCTATTTCATTTTCTGTTAAGAGCATCACGTGACTAGCACCTGATTTGTTCTATGTACAAATTCCCAGTTCTGTTGTAACCGAATCACTTCTTCCTCTTCACTTCAATTCAATCAAGGTTTTCTGGTTTTGGTTTTAATGGTTTCATCCTCTTTTCTCTAATTCTGTAATTGTCGAATTCTCAAATTGTGAAACAACTGGTGTTGTGTCATTGCGAAAACATGTCAATTTGTTTTGAATTGCCCTATTTTATGAGCTACAGTTTTTTTAAAGAAATTGCAGCGTTGAGACACTCATTCACTCAATGCTAATCCGAGTTACAATTTATTAAGCTAAAAATGCGAGCTTTGATCAGGCCACGCCTCAGAAGACCCCTTTTATTTGAGCTAGAAGAAGCATGTGATACAGGTGCAGATTCTGGAGCGATGAACTGAAGAAGATGATGATGATGATGAAAGAGGGGCGCAATCCACAAAAATTAATCCTCTTTTTGTTTTTTTTTTGAAGTAAAACTATTCATCAATCATGGTCCTTGTCTGTTTTGTTGAAGATCTAAACAACTGGAAAAAGGAATCAAATAGAGGGAAGTATAAGATAACAAGAAATTTTAAAGATTAATAAGTGGAATCAAATGTTGTGTTATTATTCAACTCTTATACTAAACATTAGTTGCACTTGGCAACTTAATCGTTGTTAATATATAGACATTCACTCACTAGCAATTGGGGGACAGTAGTGGCTACAATTTTCTTATTGTGGTAACACTATTAATAACATTTTCTCTTGTCCTACGGAATTGTTGTTAAGATATAGACATTCACTCACTAGCAATTTGGTGACAGTAGTGGTTACAATTTTCTTATTGTGGTGACACTATTAATAACATTTTCTCTTGTCCTACGATTCATCTTTGGTGACAACATTGATAAGGGTTGTGACATCGATAAGGGTGCTTTTAAGACCCGGGGTCTTAAGAGGCACCACCTAGCCCTCTCAGGTCCGTTGTCCTCACTTGGAGTGTGAAAAAGAAGAGTTCTTGTGACATAGGTAGGACTTAAATCACTTATAAATCTCTCCTAACATCCTTATGATATTCGATGTGGGACGGGGTGTTAAAATCTCCCCCACTTAAAGCACTGACGACCCCGTCAGACCCAAGGGACTATCCTCCGGGAGAATCGTACCCAAGCATACTATCGGAGTACCTTCGAATAACCATTCCGGAATGGCTCAACTGGAAAGAACTAGTGGGTAGTACCCAAAGGTCCCCAGTTCGATCCTCGGATGACCTCTCTTTATTTACCAAATTTAAGGAGTAACTTCGAACTCGGAGTCGGTTCTGATACCATCTGTAAGACCCGGGGTCTTAAGAGTTGCCAGCCCATGCCACCTAGCCCTCTCAGATCCGTTGTCCTCACTTGGAGCCTGAAAAGAAAGAGCTCTTGTGACATAGGTAGAGCTTGAATCACTTATAAATCACTCCCAACATTCTTATGATATCCGATTTGGGATGGTGGCAGTGCCCAGTGATAAGGGTGGTTGCAACGATAACGGTGGTGACAGTGATAAGGGTGGCGACAGCGATAAGGATGGTAACAGTGACCCCGTAAAAAATTAACTCTAAGAACAAAGTTGTCACCAAAAAAAATTTCACCATAAGTGTCACCACTAATAAGGGTGGTGACAGCGATCCTGTAAAAAAAAACTATAAAAACGAAGTTGTCACCAAAAGAAGTTATTACCATATGTGTCATCATCGATAAGGGAGGTGACGGTGTCCCCGTAAAAAAAAATCTAAAAACAAAGTTGACATCAAAAAAAGTTATCACCAAATGTGTCACCAATGATAAGGGGTTATGACAGCAGCCCCGTAAAAAAAACCTTAAAACGAAGCTGTCACCAAAATTTTGTTATGTCACCCCACATGTCCCCTCTAATAAGGGTGGTGACAATGACCTCGTATAAATAACTATTAAAACGAAGTTGTCACCAAAAAAATTTCATGTCACTACAGATGTGTCACCACTGATAAGGGTGGTGACAGTGACCCCGTAATAAAAACTCAAAACGAAGCTGTCACCAAAAAAATTTCATATTATCACACACGTGTTACCACTTATAAGGGTGGTGACGGTGAACCCGTAAAAAAAACTCAAAACGAAGCTCTCACCAAAAAAAAAAATTCATGTCACTACTAATAAGGGTAGTGACAATGACCCCGTAAAAAAACCCTCAAAAAGAAGTTGTCACCAAAAAAATTTCATGTCACCACACATGTGTCACCATTGATAAGGGTGGTGACAGTGACCCCATAAAAAAACACCTCAAAACGAAGCTGTCACCAAAAAAATTTCATGTTACCACACATGTGTCACCAAAAGTCATTGCCCTTGACCGGTTAATGGTCAATGATCAAATTAAAAAATGGAAACGAAGGAAAATGGAAGGGAAGGGCAAAATTGTCAATTTGAGACAATTACTTAATTCCTTAATGAAAATGAATAAGGAGCTAAAATTTGTGTTTCAAATGGACATATAGCAAATTTTGCCAAACTTAATTTAGTAAACTTGAAATCTAAAAAAAAAAAAGTAAACTTGGATTCTATTTTCATCACTAATTAATGATTCGTAGTATACATGTTATAAATTATCATTATACGATTCAAGGCAACGATTTTATGCCATTATACTTATTTACTTGAGGATAATAGATTTCCCTAGCCTATTAGTGATATAAAAAGAATGAGAAAATACTAGTAATAAATAAAGTTTTAAAAGTATTTTTTTTATAGTGTATTCTTTTTTTATGGTAATTAAAGTTAAATTTAAATACGTTGGCCATACAAATAAAATCTTATAACCATTCAAATAAAGATCTTAAAATCAAATATATACTTCAAATTTTTACGAAAAAAACCACCTTGTATTATTGGTAAAAATCAAAATTAAGATAATGTCATCTCTATCCGTCATTTATTCAGTTAGATTAAAGATTAAACAAGTTAACAAATTATGTGACAAATGTACGTGTTTTGTTTATATCCTAACATTAATATTGAGTTTTTTTTTACGTATATATAGGTATGTACGTATTACCTTAATTATATACCTTATACATTTTTTTACGGGGCCCTTACTGGTTTGGGCGCTTGAGGCGACGACCTCTTTAGCATATGCTCAAGGCCGGTCTTGTCTCTCCCTCACAATTTGTCAGCTACATCAAACACTTTATCAGCTTCTTCATTCTCTATTGTCAGACGTCTCCTTGTCAGCTCTTCATATAATTTATCAACTCCTTCAGTTGAGAAACCCATGAAGCGGACAAACATTAAAAAACACACATACACACACACTACACAACAAACTTTTGTATGAATCCACCTACGTTGAGAACACACTAATCTCTACCCTTAACCCACAATTTCTCAACTATATCAAACACTTTATCAGCTCCTTCATTCGTTATTGTCATCCTTCTCCTTGGCAACTCTTTATATAACTTATCAGCTCCTTGAGCTGAGGAACCCCCGAAGTGGACAAACAACAAAAAATACCCAAACAAGACATCAGACTTTTGTATGAATTCACCCACGCTTAGAACACACTAGTCCTCCCCCTCACGTGCCATGCGCGATTCATCCATTGAAAATTATCAAAACAACGATCAATAGTAAACAAGGAAGAAGATAATCGTTCAAAACCAGAGAGACAGATTGAGGGAGAAAGAAGGAAGAAGATAACGTACATTAAAAAGCAACCGACCGGAGGAAAATAAATTAATTTAGGGTTTGTTTGTTTGTACCGAAAATGGGATGGGAAAGATTACCTTTCAGACCGGTTTGTTTAGTATCTTCAAAAGAATATTTACTTTTCAGGTCTCAGATGATTTACCCATTCTGTTACCCTCTAAGAATATTAGGTTTTATTTTATCTCCAACCTAGCCCCCCTCTCTATAAAGCTCCAATACCCATCCATTTTTGTCAACCGTACTCTCGATCTCGCACCCTCTTATCCAATGGCGTTCTTCTTCTTCTACTCTCTCTCCTTTTTTCCCCGGTAATCCTTATCGATTTCCTCCGCCTAGCTCGACCTCGATCACTTGGCTTAATCAATGATGGTGGTGAAATCTGTTGTTCTCTTACCCTTTGTAATCGGTTCGTGAATCGTGACTCGACCTCCGTCACTGATACGTCGAACACCTCCGCGAGCCTACCTTCGTTGTTGATTCCTTGGCCATCTCTGCAACCCTAATTGATTCCGATTATTACCATTGTCAAGCAGATCTGGTTCATCAATCTATCTTTCTTTCTCCTAGGTAAAAACTCATTCTTTTTGTGTAAGTAGTTCACATTTGTCTTATTGAATTATGGATTTGAAATTTGTGCTAAATTTAGGTTTTGATTTTTAATAGATTTTCATTAATTGAGCATCTGACTATTGTATCTATTGTGATTTTGGCTTTTTGTTTTTTTCAAGCAAGTTGTATGGAGTTTGTAAACCTGTAAGTTCTCCGGATTTTTTGTTTGACGTAGAAGGAGGTAAGAAAACTTGATTTTTTTTTTTATATATAAAAGTAACGAATCATTTCATGAAATCTCTTAAACAAAACTAGATTTTAACCCCTTTTTGTTTACTTTCCCTTGAAATTAAGGGATTGATTACCTACAATGGTGGGTAGATCCAAGGAATTGATTACCTACCGGTTTGTAGATGAGGGGCTGAGAGAATGGATCCAAGAAATCATGGGAGTAGTAGAAGGGGAAAAGCATGAGGGATATCTTGGCTTGCCTACAATGGTGAGTACATCAAAGAAGGTCATATTCAGCAATGCCAAAGAGAGAGTGTGGAAGAAACTCAAGGGCTGGAAAGAGAGAACACTCTCCAGGGCAAGGAAAGAGGTACTTATCAAGGCAGTGGCTCAAGCAATTCCGACCTATACAATGTCGTGTTTTTTGATGCTTGAGTACGTGTGTAAGGAGATTGAGCAGATGATGTCTGATTTCTGGTGGGGAGAGGAAGGGGGAAAGAAAAAGATGCATTGGTTATCGTGGAAGAGGATGTCCAAAGAAAAAGAAAAGGAGAGACTAGGATTTCGAGACTTACAGTCCTTCAACTTGGCTCTTCTGGCAAAACAGGGATGGCGAATTCAGCAACAGTCGGAAGCTCTCCTAACTAGGCTCCTTAAAGCAAAGTACTTTCCCCGCTCGACCTTTATGGAGGCGTCGGTTGGGAACAATCCGAGTTATTCATGGAGAAGCATCCTTCGCGCGAGAGAAGTACTGGAAGCGGGCTCTTATTGGATGGTTGGTAATGGTGCAAGTTTGGAGGCGTGGAGGTCAAGATGGATACCTAGACCGACATCTTTCAAACTGGTAGCTAACCCGGGATCGAGGGATACCTCAACCAAGGTTATTGACTTCATAGATTGGGAGAGAGGGGGCTGGGATGAAAGTGCGGTAAGGGCGGCGTTTTTGCTGTGTGATGCAGACATCATTTTGAGAATCCATCTGGTCGACCCGTTGGTTCAGGACTCTTTGGTGTGGTTTTACTCGAAGAATGGGAATTATAGTGTGAGGTCAGGATACCATCTATTGATGACTCGAAACTTCCATGAAGAGGGTGGAGCCGAGGGATATAGTTCAGGAGTCCGCGAGCTAGTCTAGAGGGCATGTAAGAGTATCATCCCTTGTAAGAAAGCATTGTGGCACCAAAAGGTTACATCGGATCCTTTTTGCGACGATTGTGGGCTGGAGAAGACTCCTATGCACGCGCTGCTAAAGTGTCGTCGAGCTAGGAGGGTGTGGAAGAGAGAGCCGAGGTTAAACGACATTACAAAAGGGGTTCGAGACCTGCTGGATTGGGTGGACGAGCTAAATATCATCAAGGATGAGCAATTGAAGAGGATGGGGGCCTATATGCTGGCGGGAATCTAGCAAGCCCGGAATAAAAGGATTTTTGAAGGTATCGAAATGGAGCCATCAAGAGTGGTTGAAGATGCGAGAGAGCCGAGCGAGATGGATATGAAAAGGGCTGCTGAGCGTGGGCAAGGGGTGAGCACGCAGCCTCGACAAGTCAAGTGGAAGCTACCGGATGAAGGGTTCGTTAAGATCAATTGCGACGCAGCTGCATCGGAGGAAGGAGGTTGCAGGGTTGGCACTATCGCTCGGGACCATGAAGGGGCCATGCTATGGGCTTAAACGAGCACTCTTCAGCAAGGGACTGAAACCTTTCGTGGAGGAACTGGAGGCGGCGATCTGGGCTACGAGACTGGGCATTGAAAGAGGAGTGCGTAAGGTCGTGATCAAAACGGATTGCAAGCAACTGGTACACAACGTGGAGAGGAATGATCTGCCGAGAGGAGTAGCCGGGGTCCTGTTGGAAGAGCTTAGGCTCAGGGCAAGACTGTTCGAGGTATGCAGATGGAGCTTTGTAAGGAGGGAAGGCAATAAAGCGGCACATTTTCTATCTCAAATGCGACCTCCGACTTTTTTTTTTCAGAGGATAATTTACCGTTTAGACTTTCTAACGTTGTGTTTGGAGACCTTATGATTTCGTAATTTGAAAGTGGTTATTCATAAAAAAAAACAAAGGAATTGATTACCATTTCATTGTCTCCTTGCAACCTAATGAGCCCTTAGTTTGCCCGTTGGGCATTGAGGTTATTAAGGAAGGAAATTGGGTTTTTCGACTCAATTTCTCCTTGTTAAAATATTGATCAATGAATTTTAACTTAAAAATGGCGTACCTTTCTATCTTTCATTATCCAAAAACAAACTAGGGTAGAGTTTCTAAAAAAAAATATCCACAAATAGAATATATTTACGAGATTGATTTATAATTTTATTATTGAAATTGAATCCACAAGTGGAGTTTATACAAAAATCCGAACCATCTACAATTTTTTTTTAAAGATCTTTAACTTTTTTTATAGTGCACTCCCCGAAATATCCATTAAAAATAATTTTTTTAAAGAAAATTGGTTGTAATTAGATTATTTGATTTTTTTTAAAAAAAATTAATTAGTTTAGTATTTTTTAATTAGATTCTTATCGCCGTTTGCTTTTTTTGTAGGAAATATTTTTTAATTTATGGTCTTACTCTATGCCCTTGAGATATAGGATAGAAAAACCGTTCTTAAAAAGTAACTAGCTAATTTGCTTTCATGTTACTCCGTAATCGTATCTTCTTATTAAAATGTACAATGTACAATGTACAAGATTAAGAAATATATAATGTATCTACAATCACTATTGCCTATGTGACTATGTCATCGAAACCTCTTGTTGTTTTTTGTATGTAAGCCAAACTATGTATCCATTTTAATTATTAAGTGCTGCTTTTAAAATAATTCTTCCTAGAAATAATTCCGGAAACGATATCTCCACCGCTAATTTTTACTATTTGCATCGCTAATCACCGCATAGGTATGCGGTGGTCTTAATCCACTTTTTCCCAGACCCACCGCATATACATGCGGTGGGTCCGTTGACCGTATACGAATTATGTGGTGGGTTATGGCGACGGTATACATATGTTGGGTTTTTTGCAATTAGAAAGGGTTGTAAAAGTTATCCAAAACCGTCGCCATAACCTACCGCATACCTATGCGGTGGGTTATGGCGACGGTTTTGGACTATTATGGCGACAATTTTGGATTGTATGGCGATGGTTCAAACCCATCGTATACCTATGCGGTGGGTTATGGCGACGGTGACCGTCACCGTACACATGCCAAAAACCGTCGCCATAACGGTTCAAAACCGTTATGGAACCGTTATGGCGGTGACCCACCGTATACCTATGCGGTGAGATCGTTGACTGTCATTAAACCCACCGCATATCTATACGGTGATTAGCGGTGGAAATAGTAAAAATTAACGGTGAAGATATCATCACCCAAATAATTCATTTGTTTTTTTTTATCGAAGAAATAATTCATTTGTTATACAACTTGCATTGTACTCCGTATTTTTTTTTGTGCTGACAAATTTGTATAAAAACGCCTTTATACAACGTGGCCGCGTATAAATTTTAGGAAAATTGAAATAAATTATAAAAACAATGGGTGGTGGGGGGCCACCGGAAAAGAAATCAGGCAACGTATCTTGTAATTTAGTAGATCCCCTGTTTTCCCCCCTTCAAAATTTGTTAGGAAAATTAAACAGAGCAATGAAATACCAAAAATTTCAACCTAAATAAAAAAATATTAAAAAAATACAAAAAAGGTGATATAGATCGAGGCCCACATTCCCCTGGTGACCCACCGCCACATCACCTCCATACCCTTTGCAACTCCAGCTGCACACACCTATCGACACGGAGTAAAAAAAAAGGAAATTTCCTAAGTTAACAAGGGACAATTTAGTATTTTCACCTTTCAAGCTTTATCATTCTCATTTCTCACAAACATGAGGGACAGCTTTGATAACAGGATGCCAGGTCACACTTGTGAAATTCCACTCTTGCCCCTCCACGGTGACCTATTCCCCCATCTTTCCCCAATGGATTACCCCCACGTGGACATCCGTCCTCCCCAATCCGACGGCACACATTTCTTGTTCTAGACCCTTCCATGTTATATACTTTATGGATCGGAGAGAGCAAGGGTTTCTGGTTACAGTCTACAGACATTGCCGGCTTAACCTAACCAGTAACCAGGGTTAGTTAATTAAACCCCAGGCGTTGTCGTTGTACTACGTTCTTGGCAGGGGTCGTCAAGGTCAGATTTTTTTGTTGTTTAAAGGGGAGAAGTTTCAAGCGAGCTTCGCGGAGGAAGTGGAGATTGGTGCTAAGACAGTGATGAGACGTTCGCTCATTTGAAGTTTCAAACTCTCTGATGCTTCCCTATGCCCGTTTCATTCTCGGGAATCCATCCTTTTAGCCGCGATTTGGTTTTGTTTTCTCTGTCTGCACTCGGTTCTCTCCAGATCTCGGTTTTTTAGGTGAGTTCCTCGCATTCCGTATTTTTCTGCGAGCGGATTATCGCCGGGTGTTATCTTTTGGTGCTTCTTTGGTGAATATTCGATCTGATTTCTTTTTGTTATAAGAAAAGTGAAAATCATTACGCCGACATGTTAAAATGTCTTTTCTTGGTCATTAATGGCGTCCATAGAAGGGGAATGAAATCAGTTGTTTTTGTATTACGATTATTTATTCTTCCTTTCCTTTCAAGCTCTCTAGAGTTTCTTTCTTGATGAATCAAGACTCTGTATGTGAATAATGTTTCTCAAATTTCTCATCAGATTTATGAAAGTATGCAATGCATTGTTTTTGTTTGTATATGAATCTCTTTCAGTTTTCATATGGTATTGTCATGGGGACATGTTATTGGATAGACCTTGTCAGACAAATCAAAACGGGAGAGCGTTTCTGTTTAGAGTTAACAACAGGGCGTGTATGTTACTCTTTGTTTTTCATTCTTATCTCTAATATGTTACTCTTTTTCCATTAATTTTGTGGTCCCTTACATACAGATAAATGTTGCTGTAGAAACATCCGGTGAAGCGTTTTGAAACTGCAATGTATTTATGTTTTACTTATTTGACAGATAAATGTTGTATGATAATTTGGTGCTTGCTTTTTTCTTCTTCTTTCTTTTTTTGGTAAGGATTTGGTGCTTGCTTTAATCTTATCCTAAGCTGATTTTACGCTCCTCGTTTCTCAGATTGGCTAAATTTATTTCCAGGAGATGGCTTGTTGAATCTGGTTTTCTGCTCTTCACATCTCTCCGTGGTTGCTCCTGATTTCTTCAGCTGCAAGAGTTATTGGTTGGGATTGATGTTGGTATCGATTATATAAGTATATTGGGATTTCTAAGTTGTTTTACAGCTCTAGAGTTTGGCATCTGTGCTTTACAGAGGGTGGGCTCTCTTTGCTTCTGCCTCTGGTTCTGGCTGTGTGCGATACACTACCTCTCTCTTCCTTCCATGTCTCCCAATTTGGACAGCCCTGTTCAGACTCAGATGGCTGTGGGGGTACTGAATAATCCTCATGCGGTGGAACGTCACGGGAGCCTGACAGTGGAAGGAAAGCATCCAGCCGGGAGAAGACGTGTGTTTGTGCAAACAGATACTGGCTGCGTGTTGGGGCTTGAATTGGATCGCATTGATAATGTGCACACTGTCAAGCGGAAGCTGCAGCTTGCTCTCAGTTTCCCAACAGAAGACAGCTCGTTGACATTTGGTGATATGGTGCTGGAGGATGACCTTAGTGCCATTCGAAAGGATTCACCGCTTCTTTTAACAAGAAACCATTTGCATAGGAGCTCATCCACACCATGCCTCTCTCCTTGTGTGGGGGAGATGCAACAAGGAGACACAAGTGGTCCTATTGAGATATTGGGACATTCTGAACCCTTTGATAATACAAGGAAAATGGTTAAGGATATTGTCAAGGCCATCAAGCATGGGGTTGACCCTATACCTGTACAGAGTGGCCTTGGAGGTGCTTACTATTTCAGGAATATCAGAGGAGAATGCGTTGCAATTGTGAAGCCCACTGATGAAGAACCCTTTGCTCCAAACAATCCCAAAGGCTTTGTTGGTAAGGCTCTTGGAGAGCCGGGTTTGAAACGATCAGTTCGGGTTGGGGAGACCGGTATCAGGGAAGTGGCTGCTTATCTTCTGGATGATGGTCACTTTGCCAATGTACCCGCCACTGTTCTGGTGAAAGTGACTCACTCTGTCTTCAATGTCAATGATGGGGTGAACGGGAGCAATCCTCGTGAAAAGAAGTTGGTTAGCAAGATTGCATCCTTTCAGCAATTCATTCCGCATGAATTTGATGCCAGTGACCATGGAACTTCAAGCTTCCCAGTTTCTGCTGTGCATCGAATTGGTATACTGGATATTCGGATTTTGAACACCGACAGACATGGTGGCAACCTTCTAGTTAAGAAGCCAGATAGTATAGGTAGATTTGGGCCAGTGGAGCTCATTCCCATTGATCATGGCCTTTGCCTTCCTGAGACTTTGGAGGATCCATACTTTGAATGGATCCACTGGCCTCAAGCTTCAATTCCATTTTCAGAAGATGAGCTTGAATACATTAGGAACCTTGATCCAGCTCGGGATTGTGAGATGCTGCGAAAGGAACTTCCGATGATTCGAGAGGCTTGTCTCCGGGTGTTGGTAGTTTGCACTATTTTCGTCAAGGAAGCAGCGAGTTATGGTCTGTGCCTTGCTGAAATCGGGGAGATGATGACTAGGGAGTTTCGTAGTGGGGATGAAGAGCCCAGCGAACTTGAGGTTGTCTGCCTGGAAGCAAGAAGGCTGATAGCAGCAGAGAGGGAGCAACTTTCCCCACGATCACAAGCTGGAGAGGACGAGTTCCAGTTTGACATAGATTGTGAGGATCTTGAATTGGACTTCACTCCAACGATGTCAGGAACTGATTTCATGACAAGATCACAACCTTACTTCTCTATGGGAATCGGAAATGGAAACGGTCGAAATCATCTGTCAAGGTTGCAGGAGGAGGAAGAGGACAGTGAAGTTGAAGAAATCTGTAAAGGCTTCAAAGGCTTCAACAGGCTTCCAGCCAGTAAGAACTTTCCATCCATTTCTAAGATCTCGATGTCCCTCAAGAATACCAGCCTCGGGGCCAACATTCACAAAATTCATGGAAAGAAACCAAAGAACGGGAGTGCATCACTTGGACACAGGAGCGCCGAGGAGCAGCTTCCAGCTAGTGCAAGTTTCGTGAAGTTAGCAGACATGGGCGAGGATGAATGGGTCGTGTTCCTTGAGATGTTCAAAGAGATGCTGAGCCCTGCATTTGGCAAGCGGAAAACTGTGATTGCTGGTCAGATGCAGAGACAGAAGCTCGGGACTTCTTGCCAGTTTTGAGGGACTCGGACAGGAAAAGCCCAAAGGAATAAGATGAGGCCTTGTAGGGTTTGAAGGAATGAGGGTCAGTCGTAGTATATTGTAGGATAGATCAGAGGCTTTTGCAGGATCGTACATCGTCGCCTCGACCGCCTCGCTTCCGGCAGTCGAATGGAGGCGGTGGCCATGGAGGTGCCTGGTGGTTTGAAATGGTAGTTTTAGCTGTAAATATTCTTTGGTGACTGCTAAGTCGGAGGAGAGCCTTAAACAGAGTTTGGTCTTTTTACTCTCTCTTGGTTGTTCCTTATTTGTCTTTTGTTTTAATTTCCTTCTGCTCCCTGTAGAGTTGTTTGATAAATAAATAAATAAAAGGGGTTTTTTTTTTTTTTTTTTTGTAGAAATTGAATCTCCTGTCATGAAACCATAAATTTTACATTAACATCAACACCTTGACGTGGGAAAGTACAGGGAAAATATAGGCCTTTATTGAAAGTCCTCCAAAGTAAAAGCGCATGGTTGTTTTCATGTTCAACACCTGAAGTCAACAGATTTGGTGAATACATTGAATTATCTAAGAATTGACCTTCGAGTATTATCAAATGTTTAAAATGAATAACTTCCACTTTCAGGATGAGATAAAGAAAATTATAACACTATTCAAGATAATTGACTTTAGAGCATAAAAAAAAAACCATCTTATTTTTAAGGGAAAACTAATTAAAATACCCTCATCTTTGGGGGTATGGTAAAAATATATCATTAACTTTCAAATGTAATAAAAATATCATGACCTTTGAGGGTGGTGGTAATATATTACCATGTGTTTTCTCACGGGTCAAAAATGCTAACAAGACACCCTATGTGAATTTTTTACAAGGGTTTTCTTGAACAGTGTCCTTAGGAAAAAAATAAAGAGTTGGACCGAGTTCATACTCAACGCCTTTTTCTCCCTCATATCTTTTTCCGTGGACCGTGGTCGCCTCTTGAATTATCTTCCAGGTCTTCTAGGTAGCTCATGGTTCCTCTTCAATGTTAGTCTTCCTCCCTCGTAGTCGACTATCTTGAGCTGTCTCTCTCACATCTTCTTCCCATTTGATTCGTTCACGGATATGAGTGGGTAAGTTTTTTCCCCTCTTCATTGTTGTTGTTGTTGGTTTAGTTTTGTTGTCGGTTTGGTGTTAGGAATAGTCGTGTTATGTTAATTTGAGGCAATTTTGACCAGAATAGTTGCTTGGTTGAATCAATTTCGTTTTTCGGGTTTAATTTGTTATCGTTTTATTTTTTTCCTAAGGAAATCGATCAAGAAAACCCAATTTTAGTCCTAATTTGTAAAAAAATGCTTCACGTATGTTGTCTTGTCAAAAAAATAATCCACGTAGCCTGTTTTGTTAGTATTTTTGACACGTGAGAAAACATAGGGTAATATATTACCACCATCATCAAAGGTCGGGATATTTTTATTATATTTGAAAGTTGAGGATATATTTTTACCATAACCCCAAAGGTGAGGTATTTTAATTAGTTTTCCCTATTTTTAATTCCTCTCTTTTCGTAATATTGTAATATTGTAACACCTTATTTTTTTAATATCTCTATCTCATTCTTTAAGTTTTTATCAACGTACATAAGTCTACCCTCATTATCTATTTTTAAACTTTATTTATACCCCACTATATATTTTCAACCAGTCAAAACACAATTTATTTAATTAAAAAAAACAAAGCAAACAAGCGGAGCTATTTTTAATTAAAAATTAGAAAAAATCCCATCAAGCATAGGATGGGGTTACCCATTCCCGTTGGGTTATCCATTTCCCTTCCACCAGTTACGTAAACCCCCACACTCCGACTGGCGGTCAACCATAAACATTTAATAAGTTTCTTCATCTTGGGTTGGGTTAAAAGCCCGGAATCTATTTGCTCCATCGCCGTCTTCAACTAAAGTATTTTCTACGGCAGCACCGTGAATAATGCATAGTAGAGGGGTGCCCAATACATTGGCCACTCCCATCGTATGAAATGGATTTAATGTCCAATTATGAAACCCTTGAAAAAAGAGGATGAATCGAAATATAGCCGCTACGCCAAAACTAGGCGCAAAGAACCAACCAGACTGACCTAGCGGATAAATTAGAAACACATAAACAAAAAGGGCAATTGGACCAGAGAATGCGATTGCATTATAAGGTCGCAATTGAACAGATCGAGCAAGTTTGAATTGACGCAACATAAAACCTATTAGTCCAAAAGCGCCACGAAGAGCAACAAAAGTCCACAAGCCGCCTAGTTGGAACAAACGGGTAAAATCTCCTCGTGCTTCAGGGCCCCATAGTAAAAATAAAGAGTGTGCTAAACTATTACCAGGAGTAGAAATTGCTGTGGTTAAGAAATTGTAGCCTTCCAAATAGGAACTGGCCAAATCGTGCGTATACCATGAAGTTCCAAATGTTGTACCTGTAAACCAACCTCCTAAAGCGAAATATGCACAAGGAAAGAGCCATAGGCCGGACCATCCTACAAAAACCAAACGGTCCCTCCGTAACCAGTCATCCATAATACCAAATAAATCATTTTCGTCTTTGATAAATTTACGAAGGGCTATAGTCATAGTGATCCTCCTATTCAATTATTTCAACCATTTCCGAATACCTCAAAACACGGGGTCCAATGATTCATCATCTACCTCTATAGGAAGAGAGAGAAGATAAAAGCCCATTGTTGTTGATACTTTTAGGCCTAATTACACGAGTCAGGATCCTCTACACCCCTCGGTGAGACACTCGGTGTGACACGAAATTATTTTGGGTATAATTTTTTTTTAAAAAAATTAAAAAATTATATTTATATTCTATACATTTATATTTATATGTCTATAAACTTTTTTGATGAAAAATCAATTTTCAAAAAATATATATAATTAAAATAACAAATATTTGATAAAATAATTTTTATATTTTTTTAAAACATCATTTTTCATTATGAAAGTTTATAGACATATAAATATAAATGTATAGAATATAAATATAATTTTTAATTTTTTTAAAAAATGAAATTATACCTAAAATAATTTCGTGTCACACCGAGTGTCTCACCGAGGGGTGTAGAGGATCTTGACTCCTAATTACACTTAAACTCTTTCTTTTTGGGGTGGGGTCAAAGTAGGACTCCTAATCTTTTCAAAACTGGGCTTAATCGAAACGAATCTAAAATCAAATTTTTAAAAATTGCGAACCAAAAATTGAACCTAATAACTTATGTTTGGTTCGATTTATTTAGGTTCAATACATGTTTTGAATCTAAATGAATCTAATTGACAATAAATTATAAAAAATAAATTGTTTAATTTTTTAAAAAAAAGTATGTTATAGATTATTTTTTTAAATACACGCAATGATACCGTATGGGGCGAGGTTGAAAAATTGACTAAAATTTATAAACAAGTTGAAGTTGAAAAATTGTGTAAAATAAAGGTTGAAAGATTCTGAAATAATATAAACTTCGTATGAGGCGTAAAAGAGTTTACTTGTAAAAAAAATAGAGTTTATTTGATTACTAATTTATTATTAGGGGTATTATCAAACCACTAATTGAAGTCACCCGACCCATGGTAACTGCCCCGTTTGATTTTACTAGTTTATAAATTATTACCTTAAACCCCATACACACCCAATATCTTAACTAGTGTCATATAATGATTTTATTTAATTTAGTAAAAAGTACCAAACCTAAACCGAACCGAGCCGAACCTAATACCGAATTTATGAAACAATTTAAATTTACCAGAAACTGTTATGGATTGAGAGATCGAAAACAAAAATGGGAACTAGCCATGGTAGTAGGGAAGGAAGACCAACAACAAAGGGCACAAAACGGTTGTTGGCTGGATAATGAGTGGGAAGAGGAGATTTTTGATGATCCAACATGTAATAATGCCCCACATGTTGTGTATATCCTACTTTTAAAAAGTAGCCTTTTCAGTTTCGAGAGTGGAGAATGAAGGATATATATATATGCAATGCAAGTAGGAAGTGAATTAGGGCCCTAGCCTCGTCGGGAGCTATCCTTTTCCCATGCTATCTCTAACTTACAACTCAAGGTAAAATGATGAGTCAAGTGGATAGATGAGCCCAAGCTGCAATGATGCATTGTCGTTGTGATCCCAGCTTGATTAAGCTCCTAAGCTCGTCTATGACAATCTAATCCTGCTTAATGTGAAACTAAACCTAGAGGTAACATCTTATGTAACGCACTAGATTATTAATACTCCCCGTAATAGAATAATTGGCCTTTCGACCAATTTTATACTTTTGAAGAAAGCTAAAAATAAAAAGAAAAATAGTTAAAATTTTAGCAAATAAATAACGTGGAAAAAAATAAATCAATGAAAAAAAAGAATAGTATGAGAACTTGAAGTATTAAATGAGTATCTTGAAAATCAAATATAATTAATGAGATGAATTGATAAAATTAGAAATTTTTGTCATTAATGTTGTTCAAAGATACAAATATTTTGTTACATGAAAAAGTGGTCAAAAGACCAATTATTTTGTTATGGAGGGAGTATCATTTTTTTTTCTAACGTGTACTATGAACACATATCAGAATAAAAAAGTTTCAATATATTGACTCTATAGGTTAATGCATTGAAAATATATTTTTTTCAATAGACAATATTTACTTCTTTAAATTGTTTAATATTTGGAACACATTAAAAAAATCATATTAGTATTTCTTATGGTAGGCTATATTATTAGGAAGGGGTTAAAATATCATTCAAATTTTTTATTAGGGCAGCAAATATCTCACGAGTCTCTCTGGTTTATTCCGTCGTCTCGCCTGCTGAATCATATGTATTCATTTTCAATTGAATCTTTTGTATTCATAGGTTCCATTGTTCCTCCGCTTCTTGATTAATGGTTAGGCCACTGCAAATGATCAATGGCAATGGTCCATGCTCCGAAAGATAGAGACCCACTATTTTTTTTGTTTTTTTTTAAACAAGAAATAGTTTGGGTGAGGTTAGGCCATGCTTGAACACTACCCAAGAGGGTCATTTCGGATGAGGACACGAAGTTCTGGATTAGACACTAATCTAACCGCGTCCACTAAATGCCGGAGATGGACCACCTTATCGGCAACCAGGTTGATTTCTCGGAAGATGTGCTCACATGAGGTTGAAGCAAATTCCCGAAGCAACAAAAGAATGTCAGAAGTGACAATCTCCACCTCCCAGGGACACTTCCACACACCTCCGATAGAGTTGATAATGGCAAGAGTATCACCTCCAGTATCAATGTGATGTAAGCAAAGGGATTTTGCAGCCAAGAGACCATGACGAAGGTCGAGAGCTTCAGTCATGAGCGGAGATAAAAACACATAAAGCGCCGCATCGCAAGCCACCACCTCCCCAGCCCGATCCCGAATGACGAAACCAGCTGAAGCTTCACCAGAAGGGAGTCTGGAGCCATCAAAGTTGATTCAATGTGAATGGTGAATAGTGAATAGTAACTTTTGTCTTCTTTTCTTTCCATCAGTGCATGTCTCCTCCTGATGACTTGAGTGGTCTGCTAATTACACCATGTTCATAGTAGGTTGCTGGTTACATCATATTTATACATACATTATTGTCTTCTTCTTCTTCTTTACAATGTAAAAATAAACACATAAACTAAAAATCAAAAGGATCATGAGCATCTTGTGTAGGATCATCTTTTATGGGTGGACTGTTTTGAGAACTTGAAGTAGTGGACTGCTGTTTTTGGGATGCAAGATATTGCTGAAAGGCTTGAAACTCCTGCCACTGTTTTAATTGTTCACTAGTGAAGTTGATTGGGGATAATGGTGGAGATTGAGGGACATTTGTTTATGGGGTAGTTTTTGTTGGGCTTTGTGGTTTGTAGTTGAACTTTTTCAGGGTTAAAATACCATGGGCCTTTTGTACTGTAAGAACACTTAGATAAAAAATTTCTCACCATCAAATTTTATATTTTCTACATAAGGTTAAAGGAAATGGATTTGGGAGGATTTGTAATGTTTCAAAGGTCCAACAAAGAATCCATGCAAGACCAGTGTCTCCATGGAATCGTAGAGGTCTGGTGAAAGGCTAGCTTGTCAGGAGAATGTTTGTAGTAGTAATCGTAGGCAAGTGTGGCTGAATCTGGGAAGATATCAGTAGTAGCACCAAAGTGATGCCAACATTGATAAAATCATACTTGGGATGTTATCGTTGCACCTTCTGTCAAAAAATATGAACCATGAATGGTTAAAGGGTCTTACTAGTAAACAGTAGCTCCAGGCCATTTTGTAATCCATGTAGGAGTATCATGCAACAGCTTGAGAGACTGAGAATGGTCTTAGTCCCCAAGGGTCAGACCAGTCAGAGACTGTCAGATTTCTTTTATCATACGGACTATTTTTCTATGTTCTTCAGTCCACGGTGGAGGATTTTTCTTAAGTCTTTGAAATAAAAGGGTACATGTTTGTCTGAGATTAGGGAAAAAAATCTGATATGTAATTTAAGCATCCTAAGAATTTTTGAAGTTGTGTTTTATCTTTTATTTCATCTGGGAATTTATTAGCAAATTCTATACTCATATTTATAGGTCTTATAGTTTGTAGATAAATGTTGTGGCCTAAAAATTTTATTTGAGTTTGGAATAATTTTATTTTTTGAGACTGCTAAACCATTTTTCTTAATAACATATAGGAAAATGTTTAAGTGTTTAAAGTGTTCATCTATTGTTTTAGAAAATATTAAAACATCATCAATATAAACTATTATAAATTTAGAGTATGGATTAAATATATCATTCATAATTTTTTGAAACTCAGAAGGAGCGTTTTTTAAATGAAATGGCATTACGTTCCATTCATAGTGTCCAAAGGGGACAGTAAATGTTGTTTTATATCTGTCTTCTTCCACTATATGTATTTGTCAAAACCCACTTTTCATATCAAATTTTGAATATATATTGGAGTCAAAAAGTCTATTAAGTAAGTCTCTTTTATTGGGTATGTAATTTCTTATCCATTGAAGAGCATTATTAAGAGGTTCATAATTTATAACAAGACGAGCGGCGCCTCTTTCTTTTTCAGCTTGATTATTGACATAAAAGGTTGCACTCCAAGGTGATTTCGATTCTCTAATAAAATTTTGTCTAAAACGGATGTTATTTCAGTTTTACAGTAATTTAATAATTATGAGTTCATCTGTATTGGTCTAGCTTTAGTGGGAATGTTAATTTCTTTGAATTTTTTTTCATAAGGAAGAGTTACTTGGTGTCTTTTCCTTTCCCAGAAAGCAGTTGGGGAATCTGAACAAATTGATTTTTTAAAAAGTTCTTCAAGATCTTTTATTCTTATTTGTAAATTAGGATCTAGCAATTTTTCTTCAATTTTGAGATTAGAAATCTCTTTAGTGAGGGAGTTAATTAATAATGATTTTCTAGTAATGAGGTCTATGTTTGTTTTTTTATTACAGATGACTTCTGAAGTAGAGTAGCATCCAATTGTGTAACTGGATTAAGGAATCTAAATGTTAGTTTAGTTCCCATTATCTTTGTATGGACTCCATGTCTTTTTACTTTAAAGGGATATATTTGCGTTAAAATCGGTGTTCCTAATATGACTTCTTGTGCTAAATCCTTTACCATTATAAAGGTATTTTTGAAACAATATCCATTGTTACAGACAGATGCACTGGGAATTTTGTAATCAAGTTTTATTCTAACACCATTTGCATTTTGTAATTTTTCTATGGTTTTATGATAGAACTTTGAGGAGATAATACCTTCACAAATGCAATTAAGATCTGCTCCGCTGTCTAAAAGAGCAATAGTGTTAAGAACAAAGTCTTCTACTTTAATTGTTATATATACATACCATTTTGAAAATTTATTTGTTCAATAGCATTTACGAAAGTTTCATCATTAATATTGATGTTATTAGAATCTTCTTTAGATCTTTTGTTTGAGGATGAAGCTGAAGATTGTTTGTCTAGTTTAGGATGGCTACAAGAATGTTTGCTTCCATTTTTATTGGATTTTAGATGAGCAATTCTGGTCTCTAATTCTAAGTCTTTTTCTTCATTAAGAAGAAGTTGTTCTTGTAAGGTATTAACTTCTTTCTTTAAATTGTTAACTTCAACTTGTAGATCTTTAGTAGTGATAGAAGAGAATATGTTTGATGAAGGTCTTTTACTAATCATTTTAGACAAACTAAATGGTTCTTCTAGAGGAGATTTCCGCTCTTCTTTAAAGATTAGATTTTTTAATTTAAGAAAATATTCTTGTTTTATGGTAGGATCTTCAAGCTTGTCTATGAGTTGAAATAATGCTTCTTTTTCCTTTTCTTTTGTTATAACATAACAAAACTGAGTAGATCCTGAGTCGTCAGAATCTGATGATTCATGATTTTCTTCCTTAGAAGAGTCTTTTATAAGAATTTTGATTGATTTGTCTTTTAATTCATCTTCTTTACAAACTTCAAAAATCTTTTGTCCAAGGTTACACTAATTGGCTTTATGACCAGGTTTACCACACTTATAACTAGTAATTTTCTTGTCTTTGGACTTATTTGATTTTTTATTAATTTGTTGATCATTCCTTGATTTTCTAAAGTTTCGCCTATTATTATTTCTTTTGAATTGCTTTCTTTTGCTAGGAGGATCTCTGACTTTTTCTAATCCAAATGCTTCACAGAAATTTCCTAATTCCTTTTTCCTATATCCTTTGTCTTTACCATATTTAGCTTGAATTTTTAATTCAGAACACAAAGCTAATCCTTCTTTTTTTTATGAATGCAGTTAGTTGCCCATATGTTCTATCTTTCTAAGGAATTTCTTCGGATTGTAATTCTTGTTTGATCTTTTGATTGATTCTTTGAGCGAATAGATCAGGAAGGCCAGATACAAATCGTTCTTTCCAGTATCCTTTATTACAATCTGTTCTTTTGAAGACGTATGAAAGAAAAATATCTTTGTACCATATATAATCACTAAGTGTTTTACATTTTAGGTTTGAAAGTATTTCTCTATTGGCTTGAAGTTCTTCTTTAGGGTTTCCAATAAAGTGCATACTTATTGTGTAAATTAATTGATTAACTGGCTCGTCTTATCTAATATCATTTTTATAATTTAAAATTTCTTCCTTTTGTTGATAAGTTAAGGCGTTATCCCACTAGTTTTTTAATTGTCCTGTAAATCCAGTAACAATTAGAGATACACAGGCTTGGTCACTTTTATCAGAACATTTATAGGCTTGTTAGCCATTCCCATTTCTTGTAATGTATTTAAGATCTCTCCTTCTGATTTTCCATCTATATTCCATTCAAATATACTTTGTCCATTATAATATGTAGATCTAAACTTAGATCTCTCTTCATATTGAACATCAGGAGGTGTAGGTCTTGGATAAAAGTTTCTCGTGTCTATGTTTCTATTAATTCTTCTATGTCCCTGAAATCTATTTTTATTTCTTCTCATTTTATTAATTCCTAAAGAATCATCTTTAAAATTGGCATCTATGTTATGGATAATTTTATCTTCTTCTGAAGTATTTGATGATTCTGTAGATTCTTCATAACTAGGATAATTTGAGGAGGTTTCACTGTTACTATACTCATTTATGCATTGTATTTCTTTTCCTTTTAAAGATTGTATACCAAGTCTATTGTCTATTTTCTCAAGAATAGTTAAAGATGAACGAAGTGAAATATTTTTTAAAGTTTCTTTTGGGACTCCTTGAATCTGAAAATGAGGTCTAGAAATATTTCTAGGAAACTTGGGAACTTCAATCGCTATTCTTTCATGTACAAGTTCCACTTGAGAGGCTATAGTATGTAGAAGTTGATTAGAATAATTATTTTGTTGATAAATCTTTTTAACATCTTCTAAGGTAGAGGTTCTATTATTTGAAGAGGTTATTATATCATTTTTAAATGGTTCGCCTATTATTTCTCATTCGTCAGTGGTAATTTTTATCCCGTTGAGAGGAGGGTGAATGGAATGAATAATTCCATTTGGTAGAATATTCCAAGTTTTTGTAAGTCTAGTTTGAACTTCTATAGATTTATGATTAAAAGGGGGTTTAATATTATTTTTCGTACGATAATTGTAAAACCAGGTGAAAAAAGGAATATTGGATTGGACTTTTTCCATTTCAAAGTACCAGATTTCTCTTATCTTAGTTCTATCACTTTCTTCAAAAATCATGAACCAATTTCTTTTATCTTTATTTTCTGTTGAGTTAAAATCATTTCTAAGATATTCTTTATTTATAGTAAAAGTGGAATTGGTGATAACATTTATTGAGGAGTATCTATTCATGTCACTATTGGTAGGAGAAGTAGATGGTGATTGATCTTTGTTTATACGGTCAATAATATGATAAGGTATAGGACTGTTAAAGTCTAACATTACATCCGTATTATTTCTTCCTAAGTCTATACTACTATTTCTCCTACTGTTTGTTGTATTTCTAGTTGTGTAGAAGGAGTCAGAGTAAAAAGGCTATGGGAGGTAAAAAGTTTATTAATCTGGGTAGAGTCGAATAACTTCTACTAGAATTAAATCTAAGAAGTATTTTTTCCATCTGGATTCTCAGTTATTTCTGAAACTTCTCTTGTTTCCATATTTTCTGGGGGACAATCATGTTCAAGTTCTAAGGTAGTTGAGGTTGTTATATCTTCCCATTTAATAAGCTTAGGAGTGAATATTGTGGATTTTTCAGCCTCTAGCTGAAGTAAAGTTGTTTCTCCTTTTGGGACAAGAGGGATTAAACATTCTGGGCCAGTCAGAGAGGTTAAAAGTCTATAATGAACTCTATAGATTATTGCAATGTTTTTTTCACAATTGTTTAAAATTATCTTTTAGGATTTTTACGTCTAGGGTTAGGGTCTGAGTAACCCTTGGGTTAGTAAGGTCTACATGAAAATTGGGTGAGCAATTTAAATAAACCGAGCCATTGCATATATTTGTTTGTATTATAGCTATTAAAGAGTATTTGTAAGATTTAAGTCTATCATCTTGTAAGGCTATAAAAACAGGAGTATCAATTCCTTTTCTGGCTAATAGTTTTAGAGAAACTTGTATTAAACCTAGATGAATATATCTATAACCTTTTGATTGATACTTATTTAGAGATAAAGAAGATAAGAGTTGTAAAGATTGTTGTTCTTTATTAAGACTGATAGTTTCTTCATGACTTCTCACACTAAAGGTCGTTTTAAAGTCTATAATCCCAATTCTATATATGGACTCTATATTCTGATGAGGAATGGACCAATCCATCATATTGTTTTCATCATTTGTATACAAATTTTCATTACTATGAACAACCGGGTTACTATTAGAACTAGAACCCCTAGAGAGCATTCGTCTAAACTATAAAGCCATACTTCTAGAGACCCGTTAACATTACAAGTTCAGAGTTAACACTATAGTTGGTGTGGGACCATCTACCGGAACCACCCTATTTGCGGGCTGACGAAGCGGATTTATGACTAAACCAAGCACGCACACGTTAATAGTGTTAATTTGAACGGTAAGATAATCAGTATATAGAAATATGATTTATGGTTTAGAGTAATACTTCTATGGCTCTTGAAAATCAAATATAATTAATGAGATGAATTGATAAAATTAGAAATTTTTGTCATTAATGTTGTTCAAAGATACAAATATTTTGTTACATGAAAAAGTGGTCAAAAGACCAATTATTTTGGTATGGAGGGAGTATCATTTTTTTTTTCGAACGTGTACTATGAACACATATAAGAATAAAAATGTTTTAATATATTGACTCTATAGAATATTACATTGAAAATATTTTTTTTCAAGAGACAATATTTACTTCTTTAAATTGTTTAATATTTGGAACACATTATAAAAATCATATTAGTATTTCTTATGGAAGGCTATATTATTAGGAAGAGGTTAAAATCTCATTCAAACTTTTCATTAGGGCTGCAAATATCTCACGAGTCTCTCTGGTTTATTTCGTCATCTTGCCCGCTGAATCGTATGTATTCATTTTCAATTGAATCTTCTGTATTCATAGGTTCCATTGTTCCTCCGCTTCTTGATTAATGGTTAGGCCTCTGCAAATGATCAATGGCAATGGTCCATGCTCCGAAAGATAGAGGCCTACTATTTTTTTTTTGTTTTTTTTGGAAACAATAAATAGTTTGGCTGAGGTTAGACCATGCTTGAACACCACCCAAGAGGATCATTTTGGATGAGGACACGAAGTTCTGGATGAGACACTAATCTAACCGCGTCCACTGAATGCCAGATATGGACCACCTTATCGGCAACTAGGTTGACTTCTCGGAAGATGTGCTCACATGAGATTGAAGCAAATTCCCGAAGCAACAAAAGAATGTCAAAAGTGACAATCTCCACCTCCCAGGGCCAGTTCCACACACCTCTGATAGAGTTGATAATGACAAGAGTATCACCTTCAATATCAATGTGATGCAAAGCAAAGGGATTTTGCAGCCAAGAGACCATGATGAAGGTCGAGAGCTTCAGCCATGAGCGGAGACACAAACACATAAAGCGTCGCATCGCAAGCCACCACCTCCCCAGCCCGATCCCGAATGACGAAACCAGCTGAAGTTTCGCCAGAAGGGAGTCTGGAGCCATCAAAGTTGATTTTAAAGCTCCCAGAACGAGGTGGTTTCCATCTTAAGTTTTTTCTTTTTCTCTGATTTTAGGGTTTGATAGGCTCTTTTTGTTCCCAATCGTCTAGGTATAATGTTTTAGTGTTCTCCTAGTTTTTTGTTCCCAATCGTCTAGGTATAATCGTCTAGGTATAATTTTCCATTGTTCGGAGTTGTCAAAAACGAGTTTGTTTCTTATTATCCATATGCTCCACCACATAATTTCCAATCTAGTTTTTTGCTCTTTGTTAAGTTTGGTGAATATTTTTGTAAAGACCCGAATTTGAAAATATTACTTTATTAAATATTGATTTATTTTCGATTTAAATTCTAAGATTTTAGAAATTTTGAAAATCTCCTTCCTTGATCAAAATAAGTTTAGTTTATTCTTTCGAAGTGAATTCCGTGATAAATTAGAATTTTTATTTAAAAATGGATTTATTCCGCTTTCTTATGCCGATACTTGAAAATATCTTTTCGAATTTAATTATTAATTCGAATTTGAAAGCTTATTTTGAATCGAGTCAGAATAAGGTCGAGAGAATGAGTTTCAGGGTTTATTTTCTTGTTATTATTTATATAGGTGACTAGTGACTACTTTGCTTTTCCCTTCCATTTTGTTTTCTTCCTCCCCTCTCCCTCAATTTTTGATCCGTAAATGCAAATTCCCTCTTCTTGTGTCGACATCAACTGCAGCACACCCACCATCCCACATTCCTCCCTCCTTCCATTTCTAGTAAAGCATCTCCCCCCCTTTCCTCATTTGTTCCTCCTAATTTTGGTAAAATCCCAAGGCAGGCCAACCCCTAGGCCTCTCCCCTTTCATCCGATTGCAGTAGCAGCATAACCCATCTACTCCTCTTTAAATTTGAATCTGAACCCATCTAGAAACCCACACACACACATTCAACCCCGAACACATCCCCCTCCAACTCTCCTTTTCATCCTCTTTCTCTCCTTCAAACACACCCACAACCTACCCTCTTTTCCTCCCCTTTTTTGCAGCACCACACCACCACCACTCTTCCGTTTTCCGACCTCCACCACCAGAGCACCTTCAGCTCCACCACAACCACCTCCTTCTTCCTCTTTGATCCGACCTCCAGGCGCCACCACTAGGGCCATTGCTCCTCTGTTTTTCCAGAAAAGCCACCAGCCTCTCACATCACCTTCGTCCTCCTTCCTCCAAGAAACAACCCCAGCAGCCACCTTCTTCGACGTCCAAGGCGAGCTCGAGCAGCCCAGGAGCAGCAGCCGACCGCCGAGCCTCTTCCTTCCTCATCTTTTCCCTAGTTCTTCCTATTACTTGATGAGGGTTAAGATTTGTGATGATAATTGAAGAGGATAAGATCAACACTGATAGTATGAATCACAGAAAGGGGAAACGAAGAAGAGAGAAGAGAGAATTTGCTCTGATTCATTTATTATGTGTATTGCAAAAGTGCTCATTGTTACAATGGGTTTCCACTAATATACTAGCTGACGAAATCTGTTATGTGAGATGGATTCATATGTGTTGAGGTGCAGGCTAACAGCATACAACCTCATTGCCTATCTTAACACCCCCCCCTCAAACTCGGGGAGGAGACAACCCGAGTTTGCCCAACAAGAGATTCTGTTGGTGTGATGGTAGGATCTTGGTAAGAATATCTGCCAACTGAGAGCTCGTAGGGACGTGACAAAGATCCAATAGACCATCCATCACCTTTTCACGTGTAAAATGGCAATCAATTTCGATATGTTTCGTGCGTTCATGGAAGATTGGATTACGAACAATCTGAATAGCAGAAACATTATCACAATACATTGTGACTGGCTTAATTGTCGTGACGGCAAGTTCGTCAAGTAATCGAACCACCCAAGTCATCTCTGCTGTAGTTTGGGCCATTGCCCTGTATTCAGCCTTAGTGGAACTACGGGATACCACGCCTTGCTTCTTAGACTTCCAATTGATTGGAGACTTATCTAATAGGATCACAAAGCCTGTGACTGATCGGCGAGTAAAGGCACATGATGCCCAATCTGAATCAGTAAAGGCAGCAACACATGGAGAATTGAAGCCATTAAGGGTGATGCCATGTGAAAGAGTACCAGCAACGTACTTAATAGTGTGATGCAAAGCAAGCAAGTGAGGAAGATGAGGTGCCTGCATGAATTGGCTAAGAGTATGAACCTCAAAGGCAAGATCAGGACATGTATTGTTGAGAAAGTTGAGTTTTCCAACCAACCTTCTATAGTATAGAGCATCAGTGAGCAGGTCACCTTCAAGAGGGTCCAACTTTGTAATCAGAGGAAGGGGAGTAAGAGCACATTTGTCAATAGAAATAGCAGCATCTTCAACTAGCTCTTGACTGAACTTATGCTGAGAAAGGTGAATCCCATGATCACTGTAACTAACTTCCAATCCCAGGAAGTAATGAAGCACTCCCAAATCTTTAATTGTAAAAGTGGTATCCAAGAAAGACTTAAGTCTGTTAATTTTCTCTAAATCAGAACCCGTTACCAGGAGATCATCAACACAAACTGCAACAATTGTGATCTGATTGGCATTCCTCTTGACAAATAAAGAAGAATCAAGCTTAGACTGAATGAAGTGGAGAGACTGAACCAGAGCTTCAGTGAGCTTCGAAAACCATTGTCTACTGGCCTGTTTGAGTCCGTATAGGGACTTTTGAACCTTGCAAACTAGATTTTGAGGATTAGGAATGCCTTTGGACATTGTCATGTAAACATCTTCATGGAGATCTCCATGAAGAAACGCATTGTTAAAATCCATCTGAAACAAAGGCTATGATCTAGCAGCTGCAATAGCAATGATGATACGAATTGTGGGCATCTTCACAACAGAGGAAAAGGTTTCGTGATAATTAATTCCCTCCTTTTGAGTGTATCCCTTCACCACTAAACGAGCCTTATGCCTTTCCAGAGTGACATCTGCCTTGAGCTTGACTTTAAAGACCCAATTGTTGCCAATAGGTCGTTTCCCAGGTGGGAGAGAAACAAGAGACAAAGTATTGTTAGCAATTAAGGCATCAATTTTTTTCTTCATAGCTAGAACCCAACAAGGATCTTGGAAAGCAACTTTGAAGGAGGAGGGTTCAGTATAGGAGGACAAGTGGGATAGAAAAGCAAAGGAGGTGTGGGAGGTGGATGGAGAGGTAAATAAGGAGGCTGAATGAGAACAACTTGTGCAAACATAATCATTCAGATATGAAGGTGGTCTGGGAGCTCGGGTGGATCTTCTGAGAGGTGGTGCAGAAGCCTCTTCAGCAGGAGAAGGTATAGGATCGGGGAGGAGAATGAGGTGGACAAGATGAATCATCGGAGGATGAAACATCAGTGGAAGAAAGAGATGATGGTGTAGTATGAGTGGGTAAGAAAATGGAGGAAGGAAAAGATGTGGCTGGGACAGGAACAGTGACAGTGCTGTGAGAAGTGGCCTGTGAATGATAAGGAAAATTATATTAAAAAAAACAACATCTCTAGAATGGATGAGTTGTTGAGTTTTCAGATCAAAAATTGTGTAAGCACTCTTGCCATGAGTGTAACCAAGAAAGACACAAGGATTAGACCTTGGTTGAAACTTATCTCTCCCTCTCTTAGAAGTGGCAGCAAAGCACAAACATCCAAAGACCCTCAAGTGATCATAAGAAGAAGGTTTGAGAAAAAGCATTTCATATAGAGATTTGTTGGCAATGGAAGGTAATGGAGTCCGGTTAATCAAATAGGTGGCTGTGAGGATATATTCCCCCCAAAATCTGATTGGTACATTGGACTGAAATTTGAGAGATCGAGCCACTTCAAGAAGGTGCCTGTGTTTCCTTTCCACGACCCCATTCTGATGTGGGGAGTCAGAACAAGATGTTTGATGAATGATGCCCTTGGTGGACAAGAAATCTTGCAAAGATTGATCAAGGAACTCGGCTGCATTATCAGAACGAAATGCTTTCATTGTGGTGTTAAACTGAGTTGACACCAGAGACACAAAGTGTTTGATGATAGAGAGGGAATTTGTCTTGGAAGCCATAATGAAAGTCCATGTACATTTGGTATAATCATCCACAATGGTTAAGAAATAACAAAAACCATTATGAGTAGGGTGTTTATAAGGCCCCCATGTGTCAAAAAAACCAACTGAAATGGTTGTGAAGACTGAGACTGTCGAGAGGGAAAAGGATGTCTTTTGTGTTTAGCTTGTGGGCAAATTTGACAAATATTATCCGGCAAGGATTTGGAAACAACAGTATCCACAAATCTCAATTGAGAAAATAGAACATGTCCCAATCGACAATGTAATAACTCAGCATTGTAAGTGGCATAAACAGAATTACTAAACACAACACTGTCAAAATGGCAATCAAATGAGGGATTCTTATTACATGAGGTGTAAGAAGTCTGTAAAACAGTGGTTAATGTAGAATTATGGTCCATCTCATATGAAGTGTTGGCTAGATAAAGTCCCTTCCCTTCACTTCCAATCACCAATGGTCTCTTCATCAAAGGGCCCCGAAGGATACAAGAATGGGGAGTGAAGAGAATATTAGAATGTATGTCTTTGGACAATCTTTTAATTGAAATAAGATTGAACTGAAAATCCGGGACATGAAGAACATCCTGAAGAATGATTTGAGGAGAAATGTGCACAGTCCCAATATGCAAGATAAGGGCCCGTCTGCCATTGGGCATGTTCATAAAGGAAGGCTTGGTTAAAGGTTTGTACTCAGAAAAATGGGATATATGAGAAGTGATATGGTCAGTTGCTCCATTGTCAAGAACCCAAGTTGAATTAAGCAAAGAAGAGAAGAGACATGTGTTCTTACCTGCTAGCAATGCGGTGGGATCTTGGATCTCATGGTTCTGAAGAATAGAAAGAAGCTGCTGGTACCGAGCTTGAGTAATTGCATCAGAAGAAGAGCCTGTAGTGGTAGCTGCTATCTTTTTGCCTTTGCCTGCATTGGTTGATGGCGTCCCTGATGGATAGCCATGTACCTTCCAGTATTTTTCAACCACATGCCCCATGTTCTTGCAATGCTCACAATATGGACGAGAACCAGAACCAGAACCAGAACTGGTGGTGTTGGAGGGATACCCATGAAGCTTCCAACACTTCTCGGTTGAGTGATCCCCAACCTTACAATGATCACAATAAGCACCTGATGCCAAACTAGTAGGGTAACCGTTGATCTTTCAACATTTTTCTATAACATGACCCGTGACCTTACAATGATCACAATAAGAAGGCTTCTTAAGACTCCCACTAGTATTCTTAAACTGCTGTGAAGCAAATGCAGCATTCTCACCCTCTATGACTGTGCTGGACTTACCCATGCCCCTCTATTCTTCTTCCTGAACCAAGAACTGATATGATTCTTTAACATTCGGAGGAGGAGACATCATCAAGATGTTACCCCTAACCACATTGAATGACTCATTGAGTCCCATTAGAAACTGAATGACCTGCTGGTCTTGAATGAGTTTCAGCACAGCTAGATTAGATCCACAATCACAAGCTCAATTTTCTAACAACAAAGCATACTCATCCCAAATCCTCTTAAATTTTGTATAATAAGTTGCAATATCCAGACTACCCTGCTCAATAAGAGAAATATCTTTCTGAACCTGATAAATTCGAGTTCTATTTGAGCTACCAAATTTGAAAGCAAGGTCTCTCCAAATCTGAATGGCAGAACGAGAATACAACACAGATTCTGCAATATCTTTATCAACTGAGTGAACGAGCCAAGAGATTATCATGCTATTGCAGCGTTCCCATTGACGAATGCGTAGAGGATCAGTCATCGGCTTCATGCAGGCTCCAGTGACGAAGCCCAACTTTTTCTTGGCGTCCAGAGAAACCTCCACGGATCTTCTCCAATGGCCATAATTCTTTACATCGAGTAATCGAGTAGACAATACATAGCTAGGATGATCCGAATGATTGAGAAACAACTCATCATTCGGATCAATCAGTGCTACATCATTCGAAACCACCGAATTGTTTGGAACCACCAGATTTTCCATAAGATCAAATGATTTTTTTAAAAAAAATTTGAAAAACGATTGAAGAATCACAGGATAAGCTCCGATACCATGTTACTTGATGAGGTTAAGATTTGTGATGATAAAATCGATTGAAGAGGATAAGATCAACACTGATAGTATGAATCATAGAAAGGGGAAACGAAGGAGAGAGAATAGAGAATTTGCTTTGATTCATTCATCGTGTGTATTGCAAAAGTGCTCATTGTTACAATGGGTTTCCACTAATATACTAGCTGACAAAATCTGTTATGTGAGATGGATTCATATGTGTTGAGGTGCAGGATAACACCATACACCCTCATTGCCTATCTTAACACTTCCGATTCAAACCCGGTAAGGCTCCTTCCTCGCCCTTTCACTCTAAAACTTCATAAAGTCGTACCTTTAAGCCCCTTACTTTCATCCTAGGCCAAGAAAGCTCCGGATCAAGGCTCCGATGAAGCCAATCGGATCTCTAGCGAGTCTCCAATGAAACTTCAAACCTCCCGATGAGCTTTCCTTTCACATTCCTTGAGTCGTTTTTGGTTCTCTTTCTTGTCTCCTGGTTGTTTGAGAGGGTGAGCTCTAGATCGGAGTGAGATCGAGCGCTGACGAGGTCCCCTTCTCTTCATCCCTTCTTTCCGATTTTGAACAGAGGCGGGGTGGAAGATGAGGCCGGTCCGGTCTGGCTCTCTTCTTTATTTTCTTTTCTAGGTCCGGTTCGGCCCCTTTTAATTGTTTACTAGTTCAGCTCATCAGATTTGATAACCGGCCTGGGCCTTCCTCATTTCCCCTTTTCTTTTCCTTTGGGCCAGATTCGAGAATAAGCTCAATCTCCATCTTATCTTCCTGTTAAGACCTTGGGCCACAAGAGTTCTTGTCATTTTTGTTGGTTCGGTTCTTTTATTTGTGGTCAATTCGATTTACATGGGTTATGTCTGGTTTGTGTTATTTATTTAATTGTTTAATTAGTTGTTTGCTTATTTTACGAAATTAATTATTATTTAATTCTGATTTATGTGATTATTAATATTATTATGTTCCTAGATTATCTATTTAATTATTTTTCCGAATTGTTAATTATTTAATTGATTTTGGATTTATTTAAATGTGTCATAAAATGATTAGTTGGGTAAGTATTTGATGAGTTAAATGTCGACATTTAAATTGTTGGAAATTTCTACAACTTTAGAATAATGATTTTTGAATAAAATTGAATTATGTTGGGATTGTTTTAATAATATTATATTATGAGATTAGTTGAGGTTTTGGGAATAAAACTAACTCATGCCAGATATTTTTGACAATATGATTTTGAGGAGTGGTTTATAGTTTTAAATGTTTAATATCGGAATTTTGCTAAGTGATTCTACAATAAATTATTTAACTAACGACTTGCATTATTTTGAGACCAAATGGGCTTTTAGAAACTTTTAAACCGGTTTATTTGGAACTTGACTTGGTAAATTGATTGATTAACTTTGCTTGAGCATTTTATGGATAAGATATGAATGAATATGAATTAAGAGCACGATTTATGATGTTGGAAATTCGAGCTGATTGATTAAAACGAGTTAAGTAAATTGATGATATGAGATGATTGTGTAGAGATAATGATGATATGATAATGAGTTCTTTCTGTTTATATGGATTATGTGTAGTAATAGATGTCCATTGTATGCAGTAGACTTAGACTTATTCATGTTATTTAATACTTGCTAGGTGATCCGTGACCTGTTGGACTCTCTTTATTGTTTATTGCTGTTTTGCTCATTCCAAGTAACTTCTCCGGGACTTACTCAAGAATTCGGACCTCATGCCTCAGTCTCATGTAATATGTTAGGTGTAAGCTAGCTTCCTACATTTCATGCAGTATCATGCCTAGGATTGCAAACTGTTTGAGCATATGATTTCTCTTTGCGTATGTTAGAACGATCGTTAATTGTGAGTCTTAGAGTCTTTTCCTAGGGTCATAAGACAACCCAACCAGATCGGGTTCATACCTAATCAAGTCATTATGATTTTGAGATGAGAGAGCATAAGAATGATTATATATTTATATGATTTGACAACAGCAGCGAAGGGGTCTCTAACCCCGACATGGGTGTGGACTGAGACTTTGATCTAACCGCAGCGCCGACTGGGTTCTCCAACCCCGGTGTGGGTGTGGACTCCAACCCCGACGTAGGGATGGACTAGGAGAGGGACATGCCACTTGGCATTCTTTGGGGATATTTTATTATACTTCTGCATATCTATATATTTCCTGTTCAGCATGCATTGAGTGATTAAATTCCGTACTGCATTAGCCATATTATTCTAGGTATAACATGGATATTATATGGCCTCAACGATGCCTTAAGGCACACATGAGTGGCTCGGCCTTGACTTCGTAGACAGTTTCAGTCACTCGTTCCCCCTTTCGACATGTTAAGTGTTGTCTGACGGGTTCCGCCACCGCATAGTGAGAGACGGACTTGACACACTCTCTTTTTGGATTGCTTACTTATGTTTTGACCCGACTCAGTTATGGCAGCCTTGTATCCCGTATTTCCATTGTTGTATGCTTGATTTAGAATTGAAAGGTTTTGTGTATGTTAGAAATTAGGACATGTATCGGTGTGAAAACATCGGGTCCCCTTTGTACATGAATCAACCCGCAATTGAATTGCAAGATCCGAATGAAGGTATCCACTTCTTCGAAACATAACCAGGGTTATATTACTAGGGCCATTATAAAAGGTAGTATCAAAGCTAGGTTGTGCAATTTAAGTACAACTGGGTTGTAAATTACTTTTATAAAACTGCCGAAGGATTTTAAAAGGATTTTGAACGGATTTAAAAAATGGGAAAAATGTATATAATGAACCTAAACCTTAAAGTGAGGCAAATAGGATGGGTTAACCACGGGGGTAGAAAGGCGATAGACCGCCCCTTATGAAAGTAGACTTGGGAATCGATAGACTAACCCTAGCTTTGTACTTTATAGAGGGCCTGGAAGACTCCAAGGAATTTGCGCCGTGGTGGTTGGAGCAGCGGGGTAGGAATTAGAGACTGAAAGGTCAGTTGCCCCTCGAAGGGCAGCTTCTAGGTAGCTTTGTTGATATATAAATTGGTCCTGAGGGAAGGGGATTTGATTCACCATCGTTGATTGTTTCTGTGTTGTGTGTTGTTTTCTTTGATCAAGAAATCTTATTGATATATTTTTTAGAAGTGTATTGTGTTTCTGTGCAAATAGGGTAGCGAGGGATCCTCCCTTACTTTATAGATAGAGTTTCGGTTCTTGTGGGGCAACCTCTTCCATCATTCATTTGTCGGTGTTATGTTATTTTCATTCCGCCTTTTATTCAACAAATTTCAGGGTGAGATTGATGATTGTTAAGGGGTGTCTATTCTCTTCATTCTACTTTTCCCTTCTCCTTCCTTTTTTCATGTCTTTCATTGATATTCTTATCGATCATTTCTTCCTTATAGTGTCGGCACCTTCCACAGTAAATTGGGTTGGGAATCTCAGTATATTCAGGATTATGTTCAAGTGCGTTGTTTACTTGAGTGTATGATGAAGTATGGTAGATGACACCATAGGTCATGCCACGAGCTAATTAAAGTACTGGAACATCAAATCTTTAGTAAGCCTCTCAACATGATTATGAGTCTGAAGAATGGGTTGTCTTGTAGAGTGATCCTTCTCGATTCTTGCGGTCAACATGTGTCTTATTGTTATGAGATTCTGTGCAAAACCCTACCATCCTATTTTGGGAAGTAATTTGAGTGCTCGTCTACCTTACCAAAATGAGTCATCCAAGCATCCCACGGGAAATGGGCTATTGAGTCAGTGGGGATAAGTCGATGTTTCCCTTGAAAATTTATGTTCAGTTATAATGATAGTCTTGTTTGTGCATCCATTATGTGATATGTTATGTTGTTATACACTTGATCTATTCAGGCCTTTATTGACATGTGCAGCCGTGCCATTATGCCTTATATGTCCGTGTTTAGTCACATCACCCCAAACTTGTACCATCCTTCGTTATCCTTTTTCTTCCTATGTTTCTATAGTGTTGTTAGATATGATTGGTTTGATTTCCTACAATATAGTCTGGAGAGTGATAGGAGAATTAGAAATTGCAGATTCTGATCGATGAGGGTGTAAGATAGAATCATAGTGAGGAGGCATTGACTTGGACATGATGAGTGGATTCCTAGGGTTATCGGATGAAAAGGGCAAGATTGGGGAAAATAAGGTCATAGTATAGGTGAGTACTTCGGGTGAGGGATATGATAAATATGTTTAGACATCAATGAGGAAGATATGAATGGACTGGGCGTGAATGATTAAGGGTCCTTGTAGGGAGGACGTGAATTTATAAGTTATTCGTAGTGTTAGTAGGGACGATTTTATTGAGGAATGAACCGTGGATGACGTTAAGGATGTGAGATCTATATTGAAGTATTGCTCGTGTGATGTTGATGATACTTACTAATTGTAGAATTACTAGAGGCGTGATTGGAGATTTTCTAGAATAGGGAAGATATCTTAATTGGTATGTGAAGCAATGACTTGAGTGTCGAGATATTAGGGATAGAAGGTTAAGTCTGGAGGAAAGGCCAGAGCTAAGTAAAGGATATCGTTAGGATTGCTCATGAATCTGATTGATTGGGTTTAGAGGTAGAAAGATTTTGAATGATGAATATGGGAAAGAGTTCAAGTGGAGAATATGAGAGCACTAATGGTCGTGGGAATATGGAAATTCCAATTCCTTGTGATACCTTGGATAAATCGGATGAGTACGACATAGAAATTCTCAAGAAAAATGGTTGACGATAGAAGTCATTAAGAGGTAAGGTACCATTTCTTGAGGATTTTAGTTGAAGGCAAGTTGGAAGTATGCGACAATAAGGAGCTAGAATAGGACGACTTGTGAGATCGTGATTGGTTGGGGCAATAGTAGAATTTTGAGTGATGGATTGATGTTGTGAGCGGTATATTATAACCTTTTTTGGGAGGAAATGAGACACGATTAGCTTCAGGTGTGTTATGATGAGTTTGCTTCGGTAATACTGGTATGTTTGACCACTTGGGAATAAGTGTAGTTGATGAGAGACTTGATGGTTCGTGATTATAGGTTTACAATTAGTTGGTCCTCTGACTTAGGTTCTAACTCGGGATAATGGTTGGGTATTACTTTGACTTTCTGATATAGTTGAATGAGGTGCTTGCATGACACTCGTGTTGTTTTGGGATACGTGACTATCTTAAGGAATGAGAGCCTCTGTGGATTGCCGATTTAAGAGATAAAATGTGAGGATAATCCTTATAGGGTTGCAGTAGAAGTTAGTTCTTTAGAGGTGGATGATAGCGTCTATTTAGCGATGATTATAGGGCATGCTTGTATTGGGTTTTGGGCCTTTGAGTTAATTATTATATATATATTTTTTGCCCTTTTTGTTTAGTTTGGTGGAATCGGTGTCCACCGCTCGTTTATTGTGATTTCTGGTGTTTTTGAGCGGTTTCGGTGCCAATGAGAGGAGCTAAATGAGGAAGATGAGCTTTGAGGTTTTTCGGTGCACTCAAAAGGTGTCAAAGATGAACTACGAAGGACGGAATAAAGGATGTGTAGCACAGAAATCGAGGCGAGCCTGGAAGAAGACAAAGAAGCAGAGAAAGGTGGACACCCACTCGAGTGACGAGACACTCAAGTAGTGTAAAACCATGTATTGCCCGAGTGTGATTCACACTCGACCGAGTGCCCTCAACATTCGACTAGTTTTGAGCTCAAGTGGCCTCTCGAAACTTTCAGGATTCCGGTCATATCAGGTCGAGTGGCCTCTCGAAACTTGGATTTGACCCGATTTCCCGTCATATCAGGTCAATTTTGGGTTTGTCGATTTTTTCATTTTTTAATAAAAAATCATATTTTGATGACTTTGTAATAACTTAAAGCGCACGTAATTTACACTTAACCACCTCTTATTGCTCTTAGTTTCCAATTAACCACTCGTAATACAAGAAACTCTATGTAACCACCCACTATACAACTTTCGTTTTCAACTAACCACCTGCTCAAACCAAATGTTAAGTTCACCGTTTAAAAATAACTAAAATGTCATTATTGCCCTCATACCCCCCTCTTCTATGAAAGCATGATTTTGTGTGTCTTTTCATGCTTCCTTTTAATCGGCGTTCGAGGCTAATTTGATCGACCATCAATAAGGTGATAGTCTCCGGTGGTAGGTTGTGTGATATAGTCTTGAAAACGTAGATTGTAGGCATGTTGAGGTTGTCGGTGGGTGATTGAGAGGCGAGACATACAAGGTGTTGTGTTGTGCACATATCATCCAAGCTCAACGTGACCAGAGTTAAGGTCGTCTCAGAGCTACGTCGTTGGCCTTTGAAGTCGTGGGAGAGTGGAGGGTTTGTTGCACATCCCTCGCTGAACATTGACGATGCTTTGATGAGGGTCGTTGACCCTTTGGAAGCCCGCCTTCTATACGAAGCTTTATCAATGGGGTTGAGAACTCCCGATGCAATAGCATATTGTTGGTCGTTGAGGCTGTGTGGAGATTGTCATGAAATCCAGGACCACATATGATGCCGTTCAAATATCGATGACTCTTGGTGACATTGAGGACAACATGAAGGTTCCATTTGATGGCCCTGTCACTCGTGCAAGGGCCAAGAAGATTCAAAATGCAACTAAGGCCTTTCTTGTCCGTCACCATGGAACTTTAGAGCAAGGGTTCAGGCCACCCTGGATCACTTGGCTCAAGGTTACACCACCAGCACCGGAAGTAAGCTTGCGTCCACACTCAGAGCTCATGAAGACTCGTCAGCATCCCCAATGACTCATCATGACTCGGCATCTCCATGGAAGCACTCGGCCGAGTGGATCAAGGAAATGTCGAGTGAAGAGGAAGCCTTGGCTGAGTGATCTCTTGTGGGCCGAGTTACATTAGTATTTAATTAATTTGTTATTTTATGCAATTAGTTAAATAAGGTGGAAATTAATTATATCTTTTCTAGATATATTACTTTGCCACCAAGTTATTAAATATCTATCTTCTTAGGAATTATTTATCTTAAAGTTATTTCATTTATCTTTAGATAGAATTAATCTATCCAAACCCCTTTCCTTTGCAAGGAAGGATTGGTTAGATTTCTCATAGTTTTCTATAAATTCATGTTATGCATCTTTTAATAAAATCAGATTGAAATAGAATTGAAGAAACCCTTTATGGATTAAGGGTTCTTCGATTATCAATCCCAAAGCTTTATGTTCTTATTATTTTCGGCAATCACAAATCATCATCCAACACCTTGATTCCATCGACAAACCTAAACCAAACACAAACCCTAAAAATAGATCCGTCGCAACAAGGAAAGCCTGGTTCTTGGCGTTACCCGCGAGCAAGTCGCTCCCAGCGAGGGCGGAGCCCAGGCGCTTCGCTCCCGCTCCCGCGTGCTCCAGGCGTCATCGTCCGCGTCTCCAGCGCCTGGCATCCCGCGTCCCTCGCTCCTCGCTCTCGCTCGCCATCACACCCGCTTCCAGCGAGAGGCTCCCGCGCCTTGCACCGCACACCCTGAGGCCGAAGGCCTGTGTGCCCAGCGATCCGCACATCCCAACGCTCTTCTCTCTCGCTGCCTTATTTCTGTCGCTAAATCCTGTTGTTCTATTGCTGGAATTTCTAAGTATAAATTCTGTCGCTAAAATCAGAATTCTAATTACTTGTTTGAATTCTTCTGAATCAGGAGATATCAAAGAGCATTGCAAGATCGAAGCAAATATACGGCGTGGTTCTTGATCTGCAGCCCACAGGCGAAGGATCGGGTATCCCAAACGTATCAAGTGGTATCGGATTTCAGGTTAATGCAAGTTCTTTACTCTCTTGATTTCTTATTTGAGTGATTTATTTTTCGTGCCTTATTTTTCACCATAGCCGCTGCATGAAAATTGAATCTTTATTATTCACCCATCAAAATTGGCACTTTATTTTTGTTATTCTGTGTTTGGATCTATAATTTGGAAGATATTGAGTTCTTGACTGCAAGTTGTGATCTTTTATTCCTAGTTGCTACATATCATGCCTATGACTGTGATTCTTGGATTAAAAGCATTATATAAACTTGCACCACTAAAGAACCCTAATTTTTCCAGTTTCTAGCCTATTTGCCCTATTTTCTTTATTTTTGCTTACTTTTAGATCATCGTAGCTTTTTATTTTTATTTTTTTTTCTTACCTCCATATTACAGCAGCTTGTTCATCATATAAAAAAAAAAAAAAAGCCGACCCTAAATTCAAAAAAAAAAAAAAAAAACAAAAGAGCATCCCTTCATTACATTGTTGAGTTAGTAACTCTTCCTTGTTTATTCTTTGATTGCTACATGTTAGATGATCTAAACGGTTTTAAGCGTTACAAAAGAACCCTTCTTGTGTGACTTTGTGTTGTGCCGACACTGGAGCCTTGGTCACACCCCTCTTTCTCTGAACCGTGTTGCAACCGTCAGATAATAGTTGACGAAGTGTGTGCACTTGATTGCCCTTGTGATTGCTAATTTCGACTATTACACATTCATATTATTCAAGCATCACATTGTAGATCTTATTATTCCACATTAAGCCGCTTGTTTATACTTGCTATCCTTGATATCCGACTTGTGGTTGATTTAAATTGCAATTTGATTATTACTTGTTGTCTTCAATATTGCAAAATTCTGTGTCCAGGGGAATTGCTTGAATATTGTGCCTTGTTTTCTCGCTCTTTGATTTCTAAAAACTTGAATCACTCTTAGGAATCATTAGAGCTTGCATTGCTTGGTTTCTGGTCTTTGCTTCGTTTACTTGTTGCTCTTCTGATATAGTAGGAACATGTCGAACGATAGCGACCCCAACCCTTCCCCTACCCCATCTGCTGGCATTTCTGCTGATAATATGCGGTTCATTATTGACTCTGCTGTACAAGAATCTACCTTGGTATTCCGTAAGGACATGGCAGAGGCTGAAAATCGTCGGGCTATTGAATGCCAGGAGGACCGCGTATTCTGGTCTAACCTCATCAAACAGGCAGTTACACGACAATTGGAGGAGGCAAAGCAGGCGAAGGCTTCTGGATCTACACCTCCCTCTGAAGGTAGACCGCCCCCACCACCCACGGCTCCTACACCTACTTCAGGTAATGCCCCACCTACAGGTAACCCTTCTGGTTCAGTTAACCCTCCCCCTTATGGTCAATTACATTATCAACTTAAGTCTGCTACTCCTAATACTTTCAATGGAGAGAATGACAACGATCATCTAGCGGGCTTCAACGGACACCAGGATCGCCGTGAACATACTCCACCACGGCATCAGCAAGGGAGGCCCATTCAGCGTCAGCAGCAGCAGCCGTTTCATACCCGGGCTAACTGGGATGACAGCCGCAGCAACAATGATCTATATGAGACGCCACATCTGGAGGATGCTTACCATGAGGTAAATCCTAACTTTGATGATTTACCCCCTCCTAATTTTGGTCATCCTAGATTTGATAATGCTCAAGCTATACAACGACGAGATGTTAAGCTTAAATTAGAAACCTTTGATGGTAATACTGATCCTGAAGCTTATCTTGTTTGGGAAAATCATACTGACTATCTGCTTGAACATTTACGCTATGAGGAAACGGAGAAGTTGGAAGTTGTTATATTGCATTTAGTAGGTAAAGCTCGCACCTGGTGGTTCCGCACTCGTGAGATGCGCCGTCGTCAGGACAAGCAACCTGTTGAGACTTGGCCACAACTTCGCTATCTCCTGAAAAAGAGACATGTACCTGAGGAATTCACAGAATCCATGAGGATGCAATTGGCGACTTGCCGCCAAGGGACTCGCTCTCCTAATTAATATAGGAATGAGTTGGAACGACTCTCCCATCAGGCTAATGTTTTTCTTACTGAACGTGCTTTGTGTACTCAATTTCTTACTGGTCTTAATATTTCTATTAAAAATCCTTTAGCTATCCATTCCATTAGAGATATTAACACTTTGACTCATAAAGCACAGCTGATGTATGAGCAATAGCAGCAGCAGCTTCGGCTACAGCGGAACCGAGTTGACCAGACCTCTCAAGGTCGCAGGTTTGTTCCCTTTAACTCTTCCAGTCAATCTAAACCTTCTGCTTCTAACCCTTCTATGCAGGAAAAGGGAGTTTCCAACTCACCTCAACAGGGTTATCAGGTTGAAACTAGAAGAGTTGCTGCACCATCTACAGATCGTAACAAAGATATCCGCTGCTTCACTTGTGGTGGGTCTGGGCATGTCTCTCGCAATTGCCCCCAGAAAAGGAAGGTTCTTCTCAATGATTTGGGAGACCATTACTACGAGGAGGAGACTGTTGAGGACCTGGTAGTTTCGAGTGAAGTGGAGGAGGACCAGTCGACTGAGCCTATTGAGGAAATCGATACTTCCCAGTACGACAACGTTCTTTGCATTATCAATCGACGGGTCCTACACATTCAGGAATCTCCCGTGGCTGATCAAAGGGAGAACATATTCCACACAAGATGCTTGGTTCGCGAAGCTACCTTAACCCTTATCATCGACGGTGGGAGTTGCTGCAATCTCATCAGTGAAAAGGTAGTCAATTTCCTCCATTTACCTACTGTAAAGGCCCGGATTTTTTCTAAATAATAAATAATATAAATAATATAAATGGATTTAAGTCAAAAAAAAAGAAAAGGATAAAATAAAATAAAAATTCGGATATTTCAAGAAAAACTCGTCCTTAATTTCCTAAATCGAAATTGAAATCCTTTGAGCGGATTCCGGCCTAATTTTGAACTTTAAGGGACAGTTCCGTCATTTTACCTTGGGATTTGAAATAAACTTTGGGATGTCGACGTCTTTGAAATTTTGAAGCGTTATCTTGATCGAGTCGGGATAAGATCGAGAGTGAGTTTCGGGATTTATTTTGGGTATTTTAAATTTAGGGTCTTGGGACCACTCTATAGACTTGTAGGCCTCTTCCTCTATCTATTTCCCAACTCCTTTTTCCCCTTTCCCTTTGTCTAGTAGCAACAACAGTAGATGCTCCTGAACTTGGAACAGAACCCACGCCAATCCATCCCTCCCCATTTCAATCCCCAATACCCCCTTATCTTCTCCTTCCTTTTTGGCCGGAGCAGCTCCTCCTCCTCTTTTCCGCTGCCATTCACCACCACCAGCCACCATCTTCCTCCTCCATCTCCCCTGTGAAGCCGCCACCGTCTCGCATCTCTCCCCCCCTGTCCTCCGTTGCCGAGAAGCAGCACTGGGAGTCGAGCTCCTTGCTCCTCCGACGTCCCAGGTAGGGGACCGACCGGCCAGGAGCCGCCAGTAGATAGCCGCCCCGAGACCGCCGATGCCTCCCTCCTCTGTTTTTCTCGATTTCAAGCGGTAAGCCATCCGTCCTTCCCCTTCCACTCGATTCGAAGATAAAGGTTCGCCTTTAACCCCCAATCAGTTTTCCTAGGACGAGCTCTCTTGATTCCATCTTCGTTGAAGACAAACGCGCCTCCGGCGAACATTCCGGCGAAGGATTCAACTCTCTCGGTGAGCTTGCTTTACTCCCCTCTTTCTTGCTCGCATCTGAATCCGTGTGTGTGGGTGTGTTCGGGGTTGGGGTTCGGTCGGAGTTAGTGAATCCCAGGCCAAGAGGCCGCCGATGAGGCATGGGTTTCCTTCTTCTTCCTTCCGCCTTTCTTTCCGTCGCCAGATCTGGGGGTTAGAGAAGGGTTCAGTGTGTTTTGTTTTGTTTTTGGGTTCGGTTCAGCTTTTTCTTTTCAGTGAACCGGTTCCCTCAATTTCCCGGTTCATTAAATTGGAAATGGGTTTTGGGCTTGTTTTGTTTGGGTTTGGGCCTAATTTTCCGGGTCCCCTTTTCTTCTTTTAATTTGGATCCGGGTTTGGGATTTTGGCTGAGCTGGGGACTGGGCCTATTTCGCTGGGCTTGTATTCGGGTTGGACTCCGTGAATCCGGGTGAGGGCTTAAGATCAGGCTCTTCCTTTCTTTCTGGATCCGGGTTGAGTTGGTCTGGGCTTGGGCCGATTTTAAAGGGGTAAGCTTTTGGGCTTCTAGGCTTGTGTGGGTATTGTTTTGTTGTTATTATTGTTGGGTTATATATATTATATGTTATGATTTATATTATTGTTAGCCTATTAGAACATTAATATTACTAATATGTGATATATTGTGAGTATATATTATTCCCGATTTTTGAAAGATATATTTCCTGAAATTAAGATTATCCATTTTAAAGGGTTTTAAAATAATATTATTGAACTATGTATTTTGTGATGAGTAAATATTTTATCTTGGAAAGTATAAGATGATCTATTGTTATTAATTTGTAAATGTGGTTTGGTGTTTATTTTAGTTAATACAATTTGGTGACCTAATTACACGGTTTTAGGTTTTGAAATGAAAATGCCGGAATTATATTAATGGTATAAAATTGTAAGTTGATTAAAGATTTAATGTTTATAAAGGGATTTTGGCCAGACATGATTTGAGAATTGTTTTGAATATGAGTTGAATTAATTTGGGATTTAAGAGTTTGGAAAACGGTTTCACTATCGGTTGGTTTTGAGTATGTTGGGAACTTGAGTTTCGTATGTATGAATACCGGTCTGGTAGCTTATGGAATTGACTGGATGATAGGTGTGTATTGCTTTTGGACTTGCATTGGGCCCTTGCTTGTGTTATCTTGCTGTTCTGCATCTTGAGGTAAGTTCCCTAGGGGGCTTACTCAGGTTGGACATTCATGCCTGTTGTTGCATTTTATGTTAGGTGTTGCATATGCATAAAAGCATGCCATGTAGTATCATGTTTAGGTTGCACTAATTGATTGAGCATCTGTTTACTTTATGCGTTTGAAACAGAACGGCCGTTATCTGTGATAGTCCTAGAGTCTTTGCTAGGGTCATAGGGTAGCCCAGCCTCATCGGGTACCCTGAGTCAATCGAGTCATGACTTCCTTATATTATGGTATGCCTGCGGGCTTTATTGTGGAGCGGGTTAGGCATGCGTGCCGCCCTATTATGAATGAATGCATTCACGAGCTGGCCAGTCTCCACCTATCGAAAGGGGTGGAGGTAGGAGAGGGATATGCCGTTGGCATTGTCTTGGGCCCTTTACAGTATTTCTGCACATTTTATGAATTAGGAGCATGCTAGTGTGTTTGACTTTCGTATTGCATTAGAGCATCTTTATTAGGTATAGCACATACTATGTGGCCTCAGCGAGGACTGCCGGTCCCGCATGAGTGGCTCGATCTGACTCCTTTCCCCGTTCTTCTTTTAAAGGTATTTCCGCAGATCTTGTTTGCTCCATGCTTATGTGACGGAAAACCCTTGGGCGAATCAAAGAACCTGACTAATATTCTAACTTGGCAAATGGTAATCATTTGTTTATGATTTGGTTTTGACCCGATTCTGTTGTGTCATTGTATCTTAACTTTGCTTCCGCTTTATTTCATTTGAATTGGATTTCACGACATAATCTTAGGACATGTTAAGGGTACCCAACGGCCCTACGACACTTTAGGGTTTGAAATCCCTCTTCCTACTGACCTTTGAAATGAGTTTGAAACCTCGACCCGTACCTGGATTGCAAGATTCGAACAAGGGGTTTTATCCCTTGAAACGTAACCCGGAAATCATAATTCTGGGCCGTTACTAAGATGGTATCAGAGCTGAGGTTGTGCAATTCGGGTACAAAAGGGTCGAATGTATGTTTTGGAAAACCGCCCATGAATCTCGAAGGATTTGGAAGTGTTTTTAAAGGGGCGAGATGAATTTAAGATGTCTAACCTAAATTGGACTAAGTAATGAACTCGACTTGTAATAAAAGAGAAAAACCGACTAAACGGGGACACGAGTGGGTAGTAAAGGCGCTACACCACCCCTATTGGGTGTAGTTGGGAACGGTAGGCAAAATACTAGTTTTCTCTTTACAGATGGGTTGGGAGACTCCAAGGAGACCATTATGGGTGTTATTGACTGATTCTATGCTGAGTGCTTGATGTGCTAAAGTCTGATTGGTACGCCTAACAATTAAATGTGCATTGACTTATCTGTGTAAACGGGATAGTGGGAGTACCCTTGTTTTGTGTCGCCAAACCCAGCTTGTGTGGAACAACCCCCTTCTATTATGTTAACCCCTTGACGGTTCTATCTAGCCTTTCCCTTGAAACGTAACCCGGAAATCATAATTCTGGGCCGTTACAAAGATGTCTTCCACGGGGAATTGGATTGGTAACCACATTGTGTCGGGAATCATGTTTGGATATTAAGATTGTCTAAGTGAGTGTTGGAAGTTCTTGATGTCACTTTGAGTCAGAAGTAAGGTGTTTATGGGGCTGTCTTTCCTTATTCTTACGATGATCAACCAGTGTCTTCTTGCAACAAAGAGTTATACTAGAGTCCCACGGGAAAGAGGGGTGATGAGTCGGTTGGGGAAAAGTCAATGATTGCCCTTAGGAATCTCTGTCGGATTGTCATAATTGCTCTCTCCATGATTGTGTGATACTGTGTGTGCTACTTCTTGACTTACGGATCAATCCTTAGTGCGAACATGTGCTTACGTGCTTTGATATTCATGATGACCATTGTATGGATTCGAGCTACAATTGTTATATCCATATCATCCCGACATGATCTATTTAGTACATTACATTATCATACTAGGGCACGAATATATATGTCATATGCTAGGAAGTTGCGTAATTGATGTTCTCCCTGTGAATAGGTTAATGATAGTGTGATCGTTAAATTTTGTTATCTTGATGAAGCAAGTTTCCTACTTAATACGTGCTACAACTTGATGTCAACATGCCCTATATGATACGTAGTTCCCAATAGATGTTATGATGATGATCTTTAATGTAAAATTCGTGGTTGTATGTCATTATTTATCCATGTTGGTCACATTGCTTAGGTCTCCTATTGCATCTCGCTTCTTATTATGATTATGTGTCGTCCATGCATTTTAATTGGACTGTTATAATGATCATACTACTGATTGATTAGAAGCATGAATGACATGATATGAGCCTATGTGATTATTGCTTCCTCCCGGATTAGGTCCATGATAGTGTGATGAACTGCCTTTGTATGAATGTCATAAGATGATCTCCTCAGCATGAATGGTTGGTCTACCCATGGCTTGTTGGCTAAATTAGTAGTTTTGATTGTGATCCTGCCATTTGAAGCGATATTTGGGTAAATGCATTGCTAGATTCCTCTCATGCTTCTATATCGATGGACCATGTTAACGTGATTTCTTACACATCGTTGTGTTAGTTAAACAAATGTATGTATGTATCAAACGTCATGTTATGTCATTAGCATCATGTAGGATCCTTGGTTGTGACTTGTGCGAATTTATACCTTGCTTGCATTATTGTTGATTCTCTCTTGAGCTAGGTCCCTGATAGTGTGATCCTTCCCTCTTTCTCTCATCTTGAAATGTCTTGCTCGTGCAAATTAGATTGATGTTGAATTCGATGATCGACTGCTTTCGATGATGATTTATCATAGCATGCTTACATGTTATCACTCGGTAGTGGTTCCCTATTACGTTATGAATTCCTCTTGTGCTCGCATAGATGTATGACTTGGCACCTCGCATGATCACACACCACGTTATATCATTTCGTATATGCATGACGCATGAATGTTAGAATGGATTTAGTCGAGTTACCTTGATTGTGGTCATGATTCGATATGTGCTAGTAGTATCCTGTAGGGCTTATGATTTCCAATATGACTCGCTAAATGATTACATGTTGTACGTGTTCTATGATGTGATAACTATTGTACATTTATACGTGTCCTATGATGGTTCGTTCTTGACACGATTACAATCTATCGCCCATGATGCCCTTCTTGTTACTTTTGATGATATCTCATGTTTCGTGAATATTATGTCGAACTCCTCTTAATGACTCTTGACCATGATTGTATCACATCATGTATCGCTAGTACCATGTAGGGCCCATGCTTTCTAAATGTATCTCGTCACATGATTACGTGCTATACTTGACATGAAATATGATCATTGTGCCAGGTGAGATAGTTGCTATGTTGCTCTTATATGTCCTTGCATGTTGCATACCCCAAGCTCGTGCATTGTTCATATATGTGATAATTGTGATGCCCAATAAATCTTGCATATCTTGCTTAAGCTGCTAGACATATCTGCTTTCATGGGATAATATACTACTATGTCGTCTCGCATGCATCCGTGTAGTACTCGAATATGTCTTTTAGGAATGAATATGTATGTCGTGCTCCTCGAGATAGGTACATGTTAGTGTGGATTAAAATGATTGATATGCCTCATGATGAATTTGTGTCTGCTTGTCATAATTGCAACCTAATAGACTTTCATAAGGGCGTTGTTACTTTTCTCGGGTTAGGGTATTGTCGTCTTTAGTTGTGGTCCGTGTTTGTCCCCGAAAGGAATTTGGGTTGTCTTCCCTTGTCACTCCCCTGTCCCCCCTAACTTGGACTCTTATGTGATACATTGTGTGAGCGACCACACGGAAGAGGGAATGGGAAGTAGATGGCGATAGAGCAGTGCAGCGGAAGCGTGGGTCCATAACCCACGGGTCTCAGGATCAATGATGTCGGTGGAACGTGCACGCATCGAGAAATACGGTTACTGATTACGATATGACCTGCAAGCGGGAGTGTTCTCCGTTCGAATTGCTAACCCTTTTGAATTTGTTGGCGATGATATTGCACTGACCCGTCGATGAGATTTATGTGTTGATGTGCTGACTTGATGATGATTGTGCCTGATAGCATGTTGTCCATGATGATACGATTTGATGACTTATAGTTCTCATGTACCATGAAGTCTTGACGTGTTGCTACTCTGAGTTGCTAAGCATGATTTAATTTACTTGCCTGTAAAATGCGAACTGCAATTGCTGGAAAAAAGAAAAAAAATTGTTTATCTGATAAGGTTACGATTAAACTTGTTAGCTTGACTTAATTACGTGCATACATGATGATTTGCGATAACTATTGAGCATGACAGGAATCGAGGCTTATTGATGCAGTTGCAATGTTTGATGATGAACTAATGATGTTGTTGTCATAAATGCTTATTGATAAGATGTAGCCCTTATGTGTAATAATGTCCATGATTGTTTCTTCTTTAACTTGTGGGTGTGGTTTCTGCTGTGGAGGGGTTGATGAGTGGTAAAAGAATTATAGGCGGCTAGGATGATCGATGGTATTAGGAGGTGAGTCGCGAGAAAGGGATGTTGGGTTAGGTAAGACTGAGTGAGCTTTAGGATTTATGGGAAGCAAGGTGGGTGGTTTTGATGAGCTTCTAGGTGATGCTTGTGATGTCTTGAGTAGTATATACAGTGTGGGGAATGTCTTTTGAGAGTATTGAGGATATAGTATTAGAGGGTACTTGGGTGTGAAGTTAGAGATAGGAGTTGGATTCTCAGAGGTGGATGGTGTGGTAGTGCTTGGCGGAAGGAGGGGCGAGATTTGAGCATCGAGATGAATTGGGATTTCTTTGGGAAATTTTGTCTGAGATGACGTTGGCGGGTCTAGAAGAGGATTAGTCTTGGTTTGAGAGTGGAGATGGGCGAGTGGGGATTGTATTTTAATTTGACTGGTATGACGTGAGAATTTTCTTGATTATGTGATTTAATTATATTTGCTGGCATGATGTTAGATAGCAACTATGATGAATCTGATCCAGAATGATATTACATGTTGTTATGCAATATTGAAATCTAGTTGGTAGCGACAAATGCCATCATGATATATTGCTGCTCTGCTATGTAGTTCTAGAAGCATGATAGGATGTGTTGTGATATGATACATGAGATAATATTGTGTTATTATATGGTTGGCAAGCATGATTATTGATATATATTAAATGATGAACATGACTTAGTGCATGAATATGACTTGTATATATATATGAGGTAATAGTGCATATCTGCCTAATGACCAAATGATCGTTATATGGTGTTGTGACGAGTTGAGATGATATCTGGAGAGCATGTTGACATTTTGATGTTGATATACTGCTTGATCTTCCCTTTTTGTTAAATCTTATTAGCATGACCTTGTTGTATTGATGTGGTTATAACTAATTTTGTTTCCTTGACTTATGATGACATTCCGCTGTGGCTAACCTTGCAAATACAATTGTTTGATGTGATAAATCTGTTATGATAATGCTGGATAGAAATTGGATAGGGTGATAATGTGAATTTGTGAGTTAAATGAGATCCCTTGTGTGACTGACCCTACTATGATTGCGGTGTTGATATGCGATAGTGAGATATCTTTTATGATTTATGGTGTGATGTCGAGACGTTGTTATGATCTTGATATGTTGTTGAGATGCACCTTATAACCTTTAGTGTGATTTCGAGATGCTTGATGTGATCTTGTGACACTGTGTGGGTACATGGTTGAGACCTGTCGTATGATGTGTTGGTTGGAGATTGGTTGGTTTAAGCTGTTATGCATTTGTTATGACGTATGAATCTTGCTTGAATGGAGATTGATAGATTGATTTGATTCTGGAAACTAGGAAGAGAATATGAGATTAGCCCTTAGAGGTGGATGATTCCACCTCCTGATTTCTGAATTTGATTGATTAATATGCGGGAAACTGATTTGGTTTGGGGAGATTTTTGACGAAATCTTGAGTTAAAGGGATTTGACTTGTTTTGGTGCAAAGTTCATGGTTAAACGTCGGATATGAAGATTTTGAACGATATAGAAAGGAAATAACGTGTTTTTAAAGAATAAACGCTATCGATGGTTTCAACGATTTTGAGGCCAATCTTTTTCAATTGCGAAATCGCCTTTGAAACCTTTCAAACCCGGGCAACTCTATGATACTTCACGAAGTGGATACAAGCATTTTATGAGGGCGCTTGTAGGGTGCTTGCTAAGACCTAGTGATGACATTGTAGAACTTTTAGAGTTGTGGTACTTCCGAAAAGTCGAAGCGGGGATGTGATAGGGGCGCTTATCGCATACTTGTCAAGGCCAATTGGAGATGTCACGACCGTGACTAGGATGTTGTGAGAATCCCGGAAGACGCAACCGAGATGATTACAAGATTCTTGGACATGGTCCTTGGACTCATAAATTTCAAACTTCATTCCCTACTTTATTTTGGTTTTAGTCTCGGGGACGAGACTTGTTTTTAGAGGTGGATGATGTAAAGGCCCGGATTTTTTTTAAATAATAAATAATATAAATAATATAAATGGATTTAAGTCAAAAAATAAAAATAAAAAAAAGGATAAAATAAAATAAAAATTCGGATATTTCAAGAAAACTCGTCCTTAATTTCCTAAATCGAAATTGAAATCCTTTGAGCGGATTCCGGCCTAATTTTGAACTTTAAGGGACAATTCCGTCATTTTACCTTGGGATTTGAAATAAACTTTGGGATGTCGACGTCTTTGAAATTTTGAAGCGTTATCTTGATCGAGTCGGGATAAGATCGAGAGTGAGTTTCGGGATTTATTTTGGGTATTTTAAATTTAGGGTCTTGGGACCACTCTATAGACTTGTAGGCCTCTTCTTCTATCTATTTCCCAACTCCTTTTTCCCCTTTCTCTTTGTCTAGTAGCAACAACAGTAGATGCTCCTGAACTTGGAACAGAACCTACGCCAATCCATCCCTCCCCATTTCAATCCCCAATACCCCCTTATCTTCTCCTTCCTCTTTGGCCGGAGCAGCTCCTCCTCCTCTTTTCCGCCGCCATTCACCACCACCAGCCACCATCTTCCTCCTCCATCTCCCCTGTGAAGCCGCCACCCTCTCGCATCTCTCCCCCCTGTCCTCCGTTGCCGAGCAGCAGCACTGGGAGTCGAGCTCCTTGCTCCTCCGACGTCCCAGGTAGGGGACCGACCGGCCAGGAGCCGCCAGTAGATAGCCGCCACGAGACCGCCGATGCCTCCCTCCTCTGTTTTTCTCGATTTCAAGCGGTAAGCCATCCGTCCTTCCCCTTCCACTCGATTCGAAGATAAAGGTTCGCCTTTAACCCCCAATCAGTTTTCCTAGGACGAGCTCTCTTGAATCCATCTTCGTTGAAGACAAACACGCCTCCGGGGAACATTCCGGCGAAGGATTCAACTCTCTCGGTGAGCTTGCTTTACTCCCCTCTTTCTTGCTCGCATATGAATCCGTGTGTGTGGGTGTGTTCGGGGTTGGGGTTCGGTCGGAGTGAGTGAATCCCAGGCCGAGAGGCCGCCGGCGAGGCATGGGTTTCCTTCTTCTTCCTTCCGCCTTTCTTTCCGTCGCCAGATCTGGGGGTTAGAGAAGGGTTCAGTGTGTTTTGTTTTGTTTTTGGGTTCGGTTCAGCTTTTTCTTTTCAGTGAACCGGTTCCCTCAATTTCCCGGTTCATTAAAACGGAAATGGGTTTTGGGCTTGTTTTGTTTGGGTTTGGGCCTAATTTTCTGGGTCCCCTTTTCTTCTTTTAATTTGGATCCGGGTTTGGGATTTTGGCTGAGCTGGGGACTGGGCCTATTTCGCTGGGCTTGTATTCGGATTGGGCTCCGTGAATCCGGGTGAGGGCTGAAGATCAGGCTCTTCCTTTCTTTCTGGATCCGGGTTGAGTTGGTCTGGGCTTGGGCCGATTTTAAAGGGGTAAGCTTTTGGGCTTCTAGGCTTGTGTGGGTATTGTTTTGTTTTTATTATTGTTGGGTTATATATATTATATGTTATGATTTATATTATTGTTAGCCTATTAGAACATTAATATTACTAATATGTGATATATTGTGAGTATATATTATTCCCGATTTTTGAAAGATATATTTCCTGAAATTAAGATTATCCATTTTAAAGGGTTTTAAAATAATATTATTGAACTATGTATTTTGTGATGAGTAAATATTTTATCTTGGAAAGTATAAGATGATCTATTGTTATTAATTTGTAAATGTGGTTTGGTGTTTATTTTAGTTAATACAATTTGGTGACCTAATTACACGGTTTTAGGTTTTGAAATGAAAATGCCGGAATTATTTTAATGGTATAAAATTGTAAGTTGATTAAAGATTTAATGTTTATAAAGGGATTTTGGCCAGACATGATTTGAGAATTGTTTTGAATATGAGTTGAATTAATTTGGGATTTAAGAGTTTGGAAAACGGTTTCACTATCGGTTGGTTTTGAGTATGTTGGGAACTTGAGTTTCGTATGTATGAATACCGGTCTGGTAGCTTATGGAATTGACTGGATGATATGTGTGTATTGCTTTTGGACTTGCATTGGGCCCTTGCTTGTGTTATCTTGCTGTTCTGCATCTTCAGGTAAGTTCCCTAGGGGGCTTACTCAGGTTGGACATTCATGCCTGTTGTTGCATTTTATGTTAGGTGTTGCATATGCATAAAAGCATGCCATGTAGTATCATGTTTAGGTTGCACTAATTGATTGAGCATCTGTTTACTTTATGCGTTTGAAACAGAACGGCCGTTATCTGTGATAGTCCTAGAGTCTTTGCTAGGGTCATAGGGTAGCCCAGCCTCATCGGGTACCCTGAGTCAATCGAGTCATGACTTCCTTATATTATGGTATGCCTGCGGGCTTTATTGTGGAGCGGGTTAGGCATGCGTGCCGCCCTATTATGAATGAATGCATTCACGAGCTGGCCAGTCTCCACCTATCGAAAGGGGTGGAGGTAGGAGAGGGATATGCCGTTGGCATTGTCTTGGGCCCTTTACAGTATTTCTGCACATTTTATGAATTAGGAGCATGCTAGTGTGTTTGACTTTCGTATTGCATTAGAGCATCTTTATTAGGTATAGCACATACTATGTGGCCTCAGCGAGGACTGCCGGTCCCGCATGAGTGGCTCGATCTGACTCCTTTCCCCGTTCTTCTTTTAAAGGTATTTCCGCAGATCTTGTTTGCTCCATGCTTATGTGACGGAAAACCCTTGGGCGAATCAAAGAACCTGACTAATATTCTAACTTGGCAAATGGTAATCACTTGTTTATGATTTGGTTTTGACCCGATTCTGTTGTGTCATTGTATCTTAACTTTGCTTCCGCTTTATTTCATTTGAATTGGATTTCACGACATAATCTTAGGACATGTTAAGGGTACCCAACGGCCCTACGACACTTTAGGGTTTGAAATCCCTCTTCCTACTGACCTTTGAAATGAGTTTGAAACCTCGACCCGTACATGGATTGCAAGATTCGAACAAGGGGTTTTATCCCTTGAAACGTAACCCGGAAATCATAATTCTGGGCCGTTACACCTACTACTCCTAGAGCTACTCACTATGGTTTAAATGGCATTACTGATGATGGTTCTGATATATTGGTCACCAAACAATGTTTAGTTTCTCTTTCAATTGGAACATATCATGATAAAATATTATGTGATGTTGCTCGCATGGATTGTAGTCATATATTGTTAGGGCGTCCTTGGTTATATGATCGTAATGTCCTTCATGATGGTCGTGCAAATACATATGCTTTCACCTATGACGGGAGGAGAGTTACTCTCCTACCCCTTTCGCCACAAATTATTCTGAAGGACCAGGTTCGAAGGCAGCAACAAAGGAACGCCGACAGAGAAGCTAAAAAATTGGAGAAGCTCAAAGGGAGCTCGGCTGAACAAGCCGCCCCCGCGGCCCAGCATGCCGCGCCCGCGGCCCCAGCAGCAGCGCCCGCAGCCGCCCCTGCAGCCCCCTTGCCGCCTTCTCCTCCCCATTCGACGTCACCTAAGCCCTCTTCTGCATCACTTAAGGGCTCTGTGGAACGTCAATCTTTGGTCTCTCACCCTCATCAAGGGACCATCACCTGGAATGCTCATCGACCTCATATTCTTCTGGTCATGAAACAGGTATTACTTAATGTTGAATTAAGTCATATTCCTGCCCCTATTGCCGCTCTTCTGCAGGATTATTTGGATGTGCTTCCAGCTGAACTACCCCAAGGCTTGCCTCCTATTAGAGGTATTGAGCACCAGATTGACTTTTTGCCTGGAGCAGCCTTGCCTAATCGCGCCGCTTATAGAGCTAGTCCTGAGGAAACAAAGGAGCTGCAACGACAAGTCACAGAATTGATGGACAAGGGCTTTATTCGAGAAAGCCTCTCTCCTTGTGTCGTGCCTGTCATTTTGGTTCCAAAGAAGGATGGCTCCTGGCGCATGTGTGTTGATTGCCACACGATCAACCAAATAACGGTTAAGTATCGCCACCCTATTCCTCGTTTAGATGATATGCTTGATGAACTTCATGGTGCTGCTATTTTTTCTAAAATTGACCTTAGAAGTGGATATCATCAAATTAGGATGAAACAGGGTGATGAATGGAAAACGGTTTTTAAAACTAAGTATGGCTTATATGAATGGTTAGTAATGCCTTTTGGATTAACTAATGCACCTTCTACATTTATGAGGCTTATGAACCATGTGCTTCGAAGACACTTAGGTAAATTTGTCGTTGTCTATTTTGACGATATCTTAATCTACAGTAAGAATATGCATGATCATTTAAGTCACTTAAAATTGGTTTTTGATTGTCTAAGGAAAGAGAAATTATATGCCAATTTAAAGAAATGTTCTTTTGCATCCGAGTCTACCATTTTTCTTGGTTTTGTAGTGACTGCATCTGGATTAAAGGTGGATGAGGAGAAGATTCGTGCTATTCAGGAGTGGGCTAGGCCAACTACACTCACCCATGTCCGCTCATTTTTGGGCCTTGTTGGCTTCTATCGACGTTTTATCAAGGACTTCAGCCTGATTGCCGCCCCCTACATGAGCTGACAAAGAAAGATGTGACATTTCGCTGGTCTGACTCACATCAAAAGGCTTTCGACGCCCTCAAGGACCGCCTGACACACGCCCCAATGCTGCAGTTACCTGACTTTGCTCAACCTTTTGAGCTCGAGTGTGACGCTTCTGGCACTGGCATTGGAGGGGTCCTGCTGCAGAACAAGCGTCCCACCGCCTACTTCAGCGAAAAATTGGGCACCGCTGAGCTCAACTATTCTACCTACGACAAGGAGCTATTTGCACTGGTTCGCTGCTTACAAACTTGGCAACATTATCTCTGGCCTAAGGAATTTGTGATTCATTCGGATCATGAAGCTCTAAAGTACCTCAAAGGACAAGCAGTGCTCAGCAGGCGACTTGCTTGATGGGTGGAGTTTATAGAGACCTTTTCCTATGTGGTCCACCACAAGAAGGGAAAGGATAATGTGGTAGCTGACGCGCTATCACGCAGGTATGTCCTCTTAAACCATATGGATGCACATGTTTTGGGTTTTGCTTTGATAAAGGAACTGTATGCTTCTGATAGTTTCTTTATAACTATATATGCTCAATGTGTGTCCAAAGGTGAAGTTGATTCATATTTTATTGATAATGGGTATTTGTTTAAGATGGGCAAACTTTGTATCCCATCTTCTTCTATTCGCCGATTGTTAACCCAAGAAATTCATGAATCTAGGGGACATGGGGGTTTCGAAAAAACCTTAGCTGGACTAAAGGAACACTACTTTTGGCCTAAAATGTCTAATTATGTGCTGAGATTTGTCAAAAGTTGTGTTACATGTGCTAAAGCCAAATCGAAATCCAATGCTAATGGTCTATACCAACCTTTGCCTATTGCTAATGCACCATGGGAAGATGTTTCTATGGATTTTATTGTAGGATTGCCTAGAACTTCTAAGGGTCATGATTCCATATTTGTTGTTGTGGACCGATTTTCCAAAATGGCTCATTTTATTCCATGTCATAAAACTGATGATGCTATTCATGTTGCTCAGTTATTCTTCAAAGATGTTGTTCGCTTACATGGATTGCCATTATCTATAGTTTCTGACCGAGATCCTAAATTCTTAAGCTCTTTTTGGAAAACTCTATGGTCTAAATTGGGTACAAAATTACTATTTTCTACTTCTTGTCACCCACAAACTGATGGCCAAACTGAGGTCACAAATAGAACTCTTGGGGCTCTCCTTAGAGTCATGCTACGAACTAACCTCCGGAGGTGGGAAGACTGCCTACCATTTGTAGAATTTGCATATAACAGGTCTAGGCACTCTGCAACTAAGATGACCCCTTTCAAAGTCGTATATGGCCGAAACCCCTTAACTCCGGTGGACATGATGCCTCGGCCATATAAGGACAAGGAGAGCGTGGATGCAGCTAAGCAAGTGGACTTCATCAAAAGCTTGCATGAGCGTACCAAGGCGCAGCTGGAGAGGAAGATTGCGCAATACAAGGCCGCAAAGGACAAGCATCGCAAGGATGTGCAGTTCGACGTTGGTGATCTGGTCTGGCTGCATCTCAGGAAGGAAAGGTTTCTGCAACAACGGAAATCTAAGCTGGACCCCAGGGGAGATGGACCATTCAGAGTGGTTCAAAAGATGGGTCCTAATGCATACAAGCTGGATCTCCCTGCCGATAAGTACATCGTTCATTATACATTCAATGTCGCCGACCTATCCTTGTTCGTGCCTGACAATGACTCTGACGACAATTTGAGGACAATGTCACCAGGAGTCATCGATATTTGGTTAGATCTCTCATAGTTTTCTATAAATTCATGTTATGCATCTTTTAATAAAATCATATTGAAATAGAATTGAAGAAACCCTTTATGGATTAAGGGTTCTTCGATTATCAATCCCAAAGCTTTATGTTCTTATTATTTTCGGCAATCACAAATCATCATCCAACACCTTGATTCCATCGACAAACCTAAACCAAACACAAACCCTAAAAACAGATCCGTCGCAACAAGGAAAGCCTGGTTCTTGGCGTTACCCGCGAGCAAGTCGCTCCCAGCGAGCGCGGAGCCCAGGCGCTTCGCTCCTGCTCCCGCGTGCTCCAGGCGTCATCGTCCGCGTCTCCAGCGCCTGGCATCCCGCGTCCCTCGCTCCTCGCTCTCGCTCGCCATCACACCCGCTTCCAGCAAGAGGCTCCCGCGCCTTGCACCGCACACCCTGAGGCCGAAGGCCTGTGTGCCCAGCGATCCGCGCATCCCATCGCTCTTCTCTCTCGCTGCCTTATTTCTGTTGCTAAATCCTGTTGTTCTATTGCTGGAATTTCTAAGTATAAATTCTATCGCTAAAATCAGAATTCTAATTACTTGTTTGAATTATTCCGAATCAGGAGATATCAAAGAGCATTGTAAGATCGAAGCAAATATACGGCGTGGTTCTTGATCTGCAGCCCACTAGCGAAGGATCGGGTATCCCAAACGTATCAACATATCTCGCGGAAACTCGATTGAGTTTTGATGGGAGTCGTTGGGTTCGCAAGGGGATGCTTGATAATCCATGCGTTCAAACAAAGTGATATCGATCAATTAACCATTGAGGAGGCATCAACAATCCTACCTACTTTCATTCACATGTTGCCATCCAAAATTATGCTCTAAATTGAAACTTTTCAACTGAAAACTACCATCAAGTCTCATTCTTCTTGCACAAGCCTTAAATCCAAACAATATCTTCTTGTAGACACACTTTTTCCTAGAGTGTTTTATGCTGCAGTCACATTTGTACTTGTAATATGCCAAAACCTTGAAATTGTCATTGTGTAGATAATAAAAATCGACACCATTCTCAATAGAATATTTACACAAGGCTCTTCTAAATATGTCATTGGAATCGAATATCATACTAGTTATAAGTGTAATCATTTTCCTAAAATCAACAAAAGGATTAAACTCAGGATACCTTGTATTTGATCCTCCATCAGTGCCACTACCACTCTTTAATTCAAGTCCGTCAACATAAGTAACATCATCATCGGTTGTGATTAGTATCCAACATAGACTGATGAACATATTCTTTGAAAATATCATCATCTTCCTCCTCACTATCAGCGAAACTAAAATCAGAGTCTGAAGAGGATGAATCTGATCCTAACACAACACCCTCATCTTCATATTGAAGCTCATCTGATTGTATAGAATACCCATAAATTTCATGTTGATTGGAGGTATTTTGAGATTTTATTCTTTCTTGACGGAAACACCTTGGTTGGACCTCTACACATGAATTGCCTGCTTGTTGACTGGTTTTTCTCCCCTCGACTACACTTGAATGTATGACACTATATAGAATATACAATCAAACAGAACATCAAATCATGCTAATTTAGAAATAGCAAAAAGAATTAACCCAAAATCAAACAAGTGCTTACACCTACAGAGCAAAGTAATCAACATTTGAAAGATACACTAGACAAGTTGAAAGTTGGATCATCCACAAAAACTTTCATCCTTGATAGTAATTACAAAATCTGGAGTTGCAACTGGCGGCCATTGAGGAGAAGTTAATTAATGCGTGGGTTTTGTGCAACTATGTGGTGCGTGAACGAAAAGAGAATATATAATGGCAATTGAGTAATTTCAATTCATTTTAACGGGGACATAACATCAGGTTTAGATGGGTGGTTAGTTGAAAATAGAAGTGGTATAGCGGGTGGTTACTTATAATTTCTTGTATTACTGGTGGTTAATTACTTATAATTTCTTGTATTACTGGTGGTTAAGTGTAAATTACCCTAAGTAAAAAATCTATATCTATATACCTTCTTAATTTCGTATACCTTTGGTTGACGTGGCAATCTCTCCGCAGTTTTCTCTTGCCCACCCTATTGGCTTTTTTTTTCCATTTAATTTTTTTCCTCTCTATTCACCCTTTAGACCCAAGACTGCTAGGGTTCCTTTTCCTATTTCCAGTCCCGTCTACCTCCTCTCGCCCTCCCATTCCCATCTTCACTCATCTTGCTCCATCAATTTCAGTTCTTCCTCCTTCGCTCTACCGGTTCCATCGCTCTTCCTCCTCCGTTCATTCGCTCTTCCTCCTCCACCAGTACAGTTATACGCCCTCCTCCTCATCTTCGTCTTTCTGCGCTCCGCTTTCGCCTCCGATTATGGTCGATTCCAAGTTTGTCGCCGACGACTTGAGGTTGCTTCTCTGCCTCCGACTATGGTCGATTCCAAGATTGACTGCGAATGGGCCTATTGCCAATGTCGTGGCCCCTCTTCCGCTTCCTCCTCTCGGCCTCCAAATCCCATCTTCACTCACTGCCTTCGCTGAATTGTCGAGGTTTCTTTCTCTCTCCCTCTAACTCCATCTCTCTTTTCAATGCTTTTCTCCTCTGATTTTTGTGTTCTTATTTGATCTGGCAACTATGCTTTAATTGCGTTGTGTTTGAGAGTTTTATTTTCCAATTTCTGATTATCCATAGGATTTCAATGTGGCCATTGAGACCGATTCAGTAATTGCTTTCTATTTGGGATGTTTTTTTCATTTTCTGATGCTACTTTGCATATACTATGTTTAATGCGTATTTGGGAGTTTATTTTTCATTTTCTGATGCTTTAATTGCACCTGTACAAAGTTTAATTCTTGATCAAAAATTATGGAAAAAAACATTCACTTGCTAACTCAAATATGAATGTTTGCTAATCACATTTTGCAACAGCTTTCTGATATCAGAAGGTAAAACTCCCTTTCAATCGCATGAAGAAGTGAATAAGTAGACACACCATATGTTCATGCCTCTGTTGACAAAACAAGATAGTTTATCATATCACATTTCATCTTACAGGTTCTGTACAACCAGTTAAAAACCTGCTCCCCAACTTCGGCGCTTTCCTTCTTGAGTTGAAAACTTAAGGAGCCTATCTTTCAATGAGATTACTGACAAGCCATGAACCATGGTAAGTGAAGACTCCACCTTGATTGTAAGATCTTGAGAACTAACGTACAGGTGATCTAAAGGATGATGAAAGACAAAAGGCTGGGTTTCAAGGTCTTGAAACCCAGACTAAAATGTTTGATCACTTATGCATTTCTCTATTTTGACTTGTTCTCTTACAGGAAAGATTTCGAGGCCAACCTTTTTGGGCCTAAATTATAATGGGCTTTATATTGGACCATGAGATGTGATTTGGACTTACTCGATTTATATATATGAATTTCTCATCTAACCCATTTTATGTACTAGATACATTATGCATATTCTTTCATGATTTTACTTTTCATACAAGGAAAGAACCGATCCATAGTTGATCATACTTGATCATGAAGAAAGGCGAAGGAACATCTTGGAAGGCACACAAAGGATCAGTTTTGGAAGGAATTCAAATGTCTTGGAAAGAATTTGAAATTCAAACGGTTCTCCCTCCAAGAAACTCTACAAGTGTTCCTACTATAAAAAGACGAAGGCTAAGAAGGATGAAAAAAAACCAAGCAAGTACTCAAGCACTCATAGCATCCTAAAACATTCGTCAAGTTTCTCTTACATTCTCCTAAATCCTAGTTGGTGAACATCGTTTAAAGAGTTGAGAGAAACACTAGCACTTATTGTACAAGTCATTCAATTTACACTTAGAGTTTTCATACTCGATCAAAGCACACTTAGTGTGTGGTGTGAGCTTTTATTTCACTTGTAAGGTTGAGAGCTAGAATAGAAGCGGTGAGGCTTTGTATAGAGAAAGGGAAGTTTCTCTAGGAAGTTCTAGGCTCAAGAGAAGTGAAATAAGAAGTGTTTGAATCCTACAGATTGGATAATCCCAGGCGGGGACGTAGGCCAGTTGGTGCCGAACCTCGTTAACAATTTGTGTGTTCATCTTTTATATTCCGCATTTACACTGTCATATTCGATTTTACTTTGTCAAGTCCTGATAGCCTATATCAAGGTCTTGACAAGTTGCACTAAATTTCTATTGTTGCGAAAATCGTCGATACTTTATTCATCCCCCCCCCCCTTCTAGAGTATTATTCATCTCCTTATAGACTCTTTAGTAAGAATTGTAGTTTGAGATCTATTGTTTCTTCCTACTCGCTTGGTTTTGTAGCACTTTGAATTGATCCATGTATCTGCATGTGTTAATAAAACTCTTGCTTGATCCCACTGTTATTAGAGGTTTCTATGATATGATATGGTGTAGTATTAGAAGTTTCTATGATATGTGTTAATAAAACTATTGATTGATCCCACTTTTATTAGAGATTGCTATGATATGATGTAGTATTCATTTTGGTGATTCAACTTCTGTTGAATTTGGATTCTGTTTGTTTTAGCGGAAATTAAAGAAATCATATATACCCCAAAAAATGGTATCCCTAATGACAAACTGGAAACATCCAAGGAAATTTTTACTTTGTATAAATATAGTTAAAACTTTTGCATATTTATTCCTTACATACCTTTTTATTTTTTACATTAAAAAAAACCTCTCTATTTTGTGGTAATCGTGTTTATTTATTGTTTTAGGATTATATCATGAGAGGTTATAGTTAGGAATTAGGATTTGGGGATGTACAACAAATGTCGTGGCCCCTCATCCGCTTCCTCCTCTCGGAGCTGTTTTAGGATTGTTTTAAAAAAACCTCTCTATTTATTGTTTTAGGATTATATTGTTTTAGGATTATATCATGAGAGGTTATAGGATTTCAAAGTGGCCATTGAGACCGATTCAGTAATTGCTTTCTATTTGAGATGTTTTTTTTCATTTTTTGATGCTACTTTGCGTATTATTCATCCCCCCCCCCCCCCTTCTAGAGTATTATTCATCTCCTTATAGACACTTCAATTGGTATCAAAGCTTGGCTCACTGTTTTGATTTAACAATCTTGTGAGTTTTCAGCATGTCTACCATAGGTGATGGAGGTTTTACTCAAGGAAGGTCAACCAATAGACCTCCACTTTTCTGTGGCAATAACTTTGTCCACTGGAGATCACTGATGCAAATGTTCATCATTGATCAAGACCTTGAGCTATGGGGCCTGGTCAAGAATGGACCACACGTTCCTAAAAAGACTATCGATGGAAAGCAAGTCGATGAAACTGAGTCCGATTACGATTAGACTGATCCTGAGAACATTGCTAAGAACTACAAAACTATGAATCTACTATATTGCGCTCTCGATGCTAATGAGTTTAACCGTGTCTCGGCTTGCAAAAGTGCCAAGGAAATTTGGGACAAGCTTATAGTTACTTATGAGGGCACAAGTCAAGTCAAAGAGAGTAAGATCAATATCTTTCTCAGGCAATACAAACTTTTCAAAATGAATCCTGATGAGACAATAAAGGAGATGTTTACGAGATTCACTCAAATTGTAAACAACCTCGACTCACTTGGAAAAACCTTCTCCAACCCAGAAAAGGTTCGAAAGGTTCTAAGGAGCCTTCCAAAAACCAAGTGGGGTCCCAAGGTTACTGCAATTGAGGAAGCTCAAGATCTCTCTACACTACCATTAGATGATCTTCTTGGAAAACTTATTACTCATGAGATGATATTAAACGAGGAAGACGGAGAAGTACCCTCAACGGCAAAGAACCTTGCTCTCAAAGCTAAGAAAGATCACTCACAATCTGAGAGTGATGAATCAGACGACGAAGATGATCCCTTTGCTCTCATCACACGGGGATTAGCTCGAATTCTGAAGATGAAAAAACAGTTTTCCAACCGTGAAAATGCTGATTCATCTAGATTCAAAAGCAAGTCTCCCAACATGTCAAAGAAGCCAAAAGTGCTAACATGTTTTGAGTGTGGCGAGACAGATCATCTTGTAAAGGAGTGCCCTATGAAGAAGAGAAATAAGCTCAAGAAATATGAACAAAAGAAAAAGGCTATGCTTGCAACCTGGAGTGACTCAGATTCATCATGTGACTCAGACACCGAAAAAGAACAGGCTAATCTCTGTCTTATGGCTGAACACGAAGGATCACAGACTCAAGACCTTGAACAAGTGGTAAGAAATCTAATGTCTTGTCCTCCCGATGTTCTTTCTGAAGTCCTAAGAAATATGATTTCTAATGAAGATGCTTACAACAGTGAAATCAACACCTTGAAGGAAAAGCTGATAGATCAACAGAAATGTATTAGTGATATGTTGCTGGAAATGAAAAATCTTGAAACATCTCGGTCGGCCCTTGACATTAAAGTCAAGACCTTGAGCTCAGAAAATTCTGATCTCAGGCAAAGCCTCTCCTCTCTAAAGAATCGTAATGAGGATTTAGAGAAAGAGAAGGCAAAGCTAACCGATAAGTGTCAAGGCCAGCAGACTTCACTCATTCAATTCACCAGATCTAAAGCTAATCTTGATAAGATGTTGGGTGAACAACAACTCTCTATTAATAGAAGTGGTATTGGATACAACAAGAATTTTCCAAAGAAACCTAGTACCACTTTTGTTAAAGCTAAAGGCTATTGGCATTCACCTACTTGCTTCCATTGTTGTAAGAAAGGGCATGTTAGAGAAACTTGTCCATATAGGAGAAAAGATCCCTACATCATTAGAAATACATTTCCAGTTCGACTTAATGAATAGATAAAACAAGTTTGGGTTCCTAAAGGGACAAGACTACCCAACATGGTCTATCCTCATTATGAATCTAAAACTATGTATTGGTCTTGATGGAAAGGTTGATGTTGGTATTGCAGGATATCATCAAGAGCAAAGAGCCAAAATGGATAATGGACAGTGGATGCTCACGACACATGAGTGGAAAGAAATCTCTATTTCAAGATCTTAAGGAACAAACCACTGGAACAATTACTCTTGGTGATAAAGGGAAGTGCAACATTATTGGTATTGGTAATATTGGTAATTCAGAAAGTTGCATTAAGGATGTTTATCTTGTTGATGGATTAAAGTATAACCTCTTAAGTGTCTCTCAGTTGTGTGACAAAGGAAACAAAGTTGGCTTTGACAGACACAAGTGTGAAGTCAGGAATGAAGAGACTGATGATCTAATCCTCACTGCTCACAGGCACAACAACACTTATGCTGTAAATGCTAATCATATTACAGGTACAAAACTCAAGTGTCTCAAGGTCTTGACAGAAGACCCCAGCCTATGGCATAGAAGACTAGGTCATGTAAGCATGCACACCATCAATAAACTCAAAACAAGAGATCTTGTGAGAGGATTGCCTGATCTAAACTTCAAGAAAGAAGATCTATGCAATGCATGCACAAGAGGCAAACAGACACGCAATTCCTTCAAACCTAAAAAGGTTGTAAGTTCATCTCGCCCTCTTGAGTTGTTACATATGGACTTGTGTGGACCTATGCGTGTCAAATCTCCAAAGGGTAAACAATACATTCTGGTTATTATTGATGATTTCTCTCATTTTACATGGATCTCCTTTTTAAGAGAAAAATCAGAGGCTTTGCTCGAGTTTTCTATACTTTGCAAAGAGTTGCAGACCTTGAAAAACATACCTGTTGTCTCCATTAGGAGTGATCATGGTAGAGAATTTGATCAACTTAAATTTGATTTGTTCTGTGCTAAATATGGAATTTCACACAACTTTTCAGCACCTAGAACTCCTCAACAAAACGGAGTTGTGGAACGAAAGAACCGCATGTTGGAGGACATGTCTAGGACAATGCTTTTGGAAAATGGTTTGCCAAAAATCTACTAGGTTGAGGCTGTTAATACAGCCAACTACATTTTGAATCGATGCTTAATTCGTCCCATTTTGAAAAAGACTCCTTATGAACTTTTCAAAGGAAGAAAGCCTAGCATTTCCTACTTCAAACCTTTTGGATGCACTTGCTTTGTTCATAACAATGGCAAAGATAATCTTGGGAAATTTGATGCACGTAGTGATGAAGGTATCTTCCTTGGTTATTCTACTATTAGCAAAGCTTATAGAGTTTATAACAAGCGCACCAAAATTGTTGAGGAGAGTATCCACGTAGTATTCGACGAAAGCAACAATGATGTGTTAAGTGAAGGGTTTGCAGATCTCAATCTAAATCATCGTGATTCGGATGGAGAAGAAGAGGACAAGGTTGAAAATAAGCAGGACCAAGAAAGAAACATGCAAGAACAAATCCAAGATACCAACGAGCTATCTCAAGACCTTGAGAAGGGACTACAGAATCAGGATTCAGTCATTGAAGAATCCAACACTCAAATTATCTCTCAAGACCTTGAAGAGAGACCTGCTACTATCTCAAACGATCAGGGTCCAAAGCTACGAAAATTCAAACATGCCTCTTCACACTCAGCTCAAGATATCATATCAGATCAATCATCTGGGGTACAAACTCGATCTAGATTAAAGAATCTTTGTGCCTTCTATGCTTTTGTCTCTCTTGTAGAACCAAAAACCCCAGCTGAATCACTCAAGGACTCGGACTGGATCACTTCCATGCAAAATGAGCTAAATGAGTTTGAAAGAAACAAGGTATAGACTCATCAACCTAGGCCACAACACCAATCAGTCATAGGAACTAGATGGGTGTTTCGGAATAAACTGGATGAAGCAGGCAAGATCATTCGAAACAAAACAAGACTTGTTGCTCAAGGATACTGTAAAGGCTTGGATTTTCAAATCCTAATTTTTCGGAAAAAGAGAATTAAAAATGAAATTAAATTGGTTTTAAAACTCGTTTAGCGGATTCCGATCGGAATATAAATTTAACAAAAAATTTCCGTCCTTTTACGTCGGAAATTGTTAATAACTATCGGATTGCGATATCCTAGTCGATTTTAAAAATCTAATTGATCGATAAAACGAGAGTCAGAGAAACTAACATTCGGGGACTAATTTCAGGGTTCGAGATTCGCGTATTCAAAATTTAATTACGGGTATTGATTTAACTAAATTCACACTCCACCTCACACTTACCCACTCCCTCCTACCTTACCCTGCAACCCATCCCCTCCTGCTTATTTCATCGCCATCACTCACCTGCTCCATGCCTTCACCATTCCGCCATCACTCCCGCTCTTCATCCAATCCAGTCAATCACCATCATAACCATCATTCTTCATCACACCACCATTCCACTGCAGCTCGAGCGCCCAGCACCTTGAGCATCCCTCCTATGCGCGCCCTGTTCTTCGAAGCCGAGAGCTCCCGAGCTCCCTGTTTCCGTGAGCTAACCCGAGCACATATCTCCTTCCTCCTCCTTCAGCCAGCAGCAGCAGCCCTTGGCATCCATCGACGCCTCCGAGCCGCAGCCAGCAACAAACGCAGCCCTGGTGCCCCCTAGCGCAACCGTCAAGTCACCGACGTTCATTCGCCCCGTTCGAGCGTGAAACAAACTTTCGGTAAGCCGTTCTCACTCGTTTTCGATCAGAATCGTCCTCGGGCTTCTCCATCACTCTCACCCATATCCCACGCAGGATCGACGAGCCATCGCGAGCCTCCGACGACGCTCAGACATCCGATCGAGAACTCCGAAGTCGCAAACTTCCTTGGTGAGCTTCCACCTTTCCTCCCTCTGTTTTGATTCGATTCTGACTTGGGTCGGGCTGTGGGCGAGTGTCGAGTGTGCGTGAGCTGAGTGCGGGACGATCGAATGGGCTCGAGAGCTCCAGCAAGCTCGAGAGCGTGTCCGAGAGGGCGATGCGAGCTTGAGAGCGCTGCAAGGGAGCGAGGACGGGAGTGCGAGCGAGGAGCGAGCACAAGAGGCCGAGGTGAGGCGGAGCTGGGCGCTGGACGACACCGGAGACGGAGGCCCGGAGGTGGAGCTTGGCGCTGGCAGGAGCGAAGCCTCGGCGGAGCTTTTGGCGGGGCGGGAGTTCCAATTTGGAACGAAGAAGATGAAGAAGTTGTGGCACTTGTGGGTCCCCCTCTGTTTTATTATATTTATTTATTTGTTTGGTTTAACCGGTTACGAGTATATAATTGCGGGTTCGGTTCGATTCGGTACCGTTCGGGTTATCCATTTATTATTTAAGTAATTAATGGTAATTAAAATATATTATAATTGTAATTGAGGATTTAAAAGATAAATTATTATATTTTGGGAGATTTATAAGGGTTGATTTATTAAATAAAAATGGACGGGATTTTAGGGGATTTGAAAATAATTTATAAAAGTGTCAAATAAATGGTATTTAAAATATCATGTAATATTAATTGAGATTTAAAATATATTATTGGGACTTCAAGATTTATAAAGAATTTGGAAAAGAATTTCAAGATTGGAAAGTAATCTAATAAATAAATTTAAAAAGGGAATTTGGCGAGTATTTTTCAAGGGTCGGAATACTTAACTATTTAACTGGGATTTGAAACGGTTCTGAAACTAACTTGGGAATAAGACTTATTCGATGACTAACTAGCATGATAATATGATCGTTTGACTAACAGTATGATATGTATGACTAATAGCATGACTTGTGGTGAATTATTGTATGAGATTAAATATTGGATAATTATGACGATCTAGTAGGATTTTATATCACACAAATTATGTCTTATGATTTTGGATGAACTGTTGAGGTATATGCGGAAATGATGTATATGAACATGCGGAATTGGTTGAATGATTTATGGAGAACGATGTGGTCTTGAGGAGCGGATAATGCGATGAAATGACTTTCATAACATGTTACTTGTTCTATTGATTGATGTGTGCTTGAGTGCTTAATAGTTGGATGTAGACTTATGTATATTCCATTATGTACTAGGTGATACTCTGTGATTTTGACTATTGTGTGCTGGATTCTCCTGTTGCCGATCTGCTAGCCAGGTAAGTACCTCCGGGGCTTACTCAGTAACCAGTACCTCCTGCCTGATGTGTCATATAGTATGTAGGTGTTTCATATGCATAAGAGCATGCCATGTACTATCATGCTTAGGAATTGCACTTACGAATGAGCATTCTTATTCTGTATGCGTTTGAATACAGAACGGTCGTTATCTGTGAGTCCTAGAGTTATTGCTAGGGTCATAGGGCAGCCTAGTTTCACCGGGTGTTGTCCTCCTTGAGTTATATATATATCACGAGATACGAGATGAGCATGAGATACGAGATGAGCATGAGATGCGATATGATGATGGGATTTGATATGCTATAGTATCGAACTGGCCAGTCTTCACCCTATCTGGAAGAGGGGTGGTGGTAGAAGAGGGATATACCACTTGGTATTCTTTGTTAAGGCCTTACTTAATATTCTACATATATGAATTAGGAGCATGATAGTGTGGTTAAGATTTCAGTAATGCATGAAGGCATCCTTTATTCTAGGTATAGGCGTATTATATGTCCTCAGCGCGGTCAGAGGACCCGCGGGCAGACTCTTGGCCTGACTTGGTGGTATAGTTTCAGGTACCCGATACACTGCTTGATTTTGTGCTGTTATGACGGGGTCTATTCATATGGCGGAGAGTGAGTGTTTGAAACCTGACTTCACCAGATTCATGCTTTTGGGATTTCTCCTTAATTGTATTCTGTTTTGACCCGGCTCTGCCGTGGCACTGGTTGTATCACTTTCAGAACTTATGCCCTTTGCATTATAAAGGATTTCCCGCGTTGTAGACTTAGGAAAGGTATAGGGGTTTACCCCGGGGTCTCCAACGGACCTTCCAGATTTGGGTGTGAAATCCTACTTTAAACTACACATCTTCGATTTAAAACCTTCAACCTGTACTCGGGGCGCAAGATCCCAACGAGGAGTTTCATCCCTCGAAACGTAACTCGGGAATCATAATCCCCGGCCGTTACAAAGGTGGTATCAGAGCTGAGGTTTTGCAATCCGAGTACAATAGGTTGAAGAGGTTTTGAAAATCGCCCAATGATTTGAAACGGTTTTGGAAAATGTTTAAAAGGGCAAAATGAATTTAATTGGAATTTAACATAAATGAATAAAGGGGAAATAATCTCGTGGGTAGAGACCCAAGCGGTAGACATCCCTTATGGATGTAGAATTCGGGGAACAGTAGGCAAAATACTAGCTTTTATTTACAGATGGGCCTAGAAGACTCCAAGGAACACCACAGAGGTTGGAGTGTTGAGTTAGGAGGCCGTGAGGTTTTGCCCCTCCAGTCAGTCGTCCCTCGAAGGACGGCATAGATCGTCTCTATGCTTACGTTTATATATGTACATATATGCAATTGAGCTCGAGGGCGATCCTCCTCGAAGAGGATCATATTAATGTTGTTGATTGATTCCGTGATGAGTGCTCTATTGTGCATAGGATAACGAACTAATCAGTATGCCTTGACTTGAATCATGTGTTGAATAACTGTGCAAACGGGATAGTGGGAGAAAACCTTGTTCTTATGTAATCGGAATTCCCATTTTGTCGAAATAGCCCTTTCATAATTCAAACCCCATGATGGTTCTGACTCTTTCATCCGCCCCACCAAAACATCTAGGCATGTTAGCAAGGGTCGAGAGGCATCCGCTCTCCTGTTTAGAGTCTTGTTTCGTATCCCACCATCGATGCTTCTATCGAGTCTCGTACCTGTGATTGGGGTCTTTCACGGGAAATTTGGGTCGGTCAACTAAATGCCTTCGGAAATCATGTCAGATGTGAGGGTTACCTGAGTATGTTAGTGGGAGTGAGGATTTAAATCGTTTCGAGATAGAAGTGAGTTGTCTTATGGAGTCATCCCTTTCGATCCTCGTAATGGTCAACCACGTCTTCTTGCCACAAGAGTCTAAACACGAGTTCTACCCTCACCTTTCATAAACGGCGTGAATGTCCTTGTGTTAAGCGAGTCATACTAGCATCCCACGGGTAAACGGGGTGCTGAGTCGGTGATTGTCCTTAGAGAATTCTATCAAGTCATAATGATAGCCTCCTTGTAATTTCATGAAATGCTATATTGGTATAATTCAACATGACTTACCTCGTACCTTGCATGGTTGCACCTATTAGTGGATGTATGTACCGTATGTATTGAATCCTCATGATTACTGTCTCCCTATGAACTAGGTCCATGATAGTGTGGTCAACTCTCATTGTATGTTTAAAATATGAATGGTATGACATAGCATGCCAGATTAACCTAATTGGACCTCATGACTGTGTACATGTTTGATGAGTATTGCTAGTATCATTTAGGACATATACCTCCCAGTTATAGGCCCTCGTATGATTGTGTGACGTCCTAGTCTTACTATGTGAATATGGATGTATGTGATGAGATAGTTGCTATACCAACCCTGCATGAATTGACCATACCCTTAGCATGATTTTTAGGGTACATCTTAACATGCTTTCTGTAATATTATGACTTGCTTAATTGTGTATCCAAATGAGTGATAAGTCGTGCATATGATATCTTGTGATGTTTGCTAGATCTTGCATAACTTATGCCATATGTGTCCCATGTCAGTCCGTGCATACATGTTCTTAGTCGGTCAAGCATGATTGGTGAAGGAAATGATAGGTTGCTAGCTTGTTCTGCGCACATATAAAGCTGATTATATGAACATGTTATGAATGCATAAATCGGTATTCCTTGAGATAGGTGCATATTAGTGTGAAATAATGTGATGATATCTCTTGATTTTTATGTGTTTGCGTGCTACAATTATAAGGGCATCGTTGTAACTCTCGGGTTGGGATCTTCTCCTTGGTCTCGTCGTCCCTAGTCCTAGTCCATGTCTGAACTCTTAAGGAAGTTGTGTTGTCCGCACTTGTCTCCCTTATCTCCGTAACTTCTAACCCTTATGATCCTTCGATGAGCACCGATATGCAAGAAAGGACCGACGACCAACTGGCACCGGAGCGGCGCAACGGAAGTGTGATGGGTCCATGACCCTTAGGCCCCAAGAACAACGTCACCAACGGCAAAAGGGACGAATATGCTTCAAAGTTGACAATCGTGAACATGTTCCTCCCAGCTGACACGAGGAAGAGCATTCTTAATTCAAATCATGGATTCTTCTATACTAATCGGAATTGATGTTGTGTGATAAGCCTAGAACTGACATAATTGAATGTGTGATGACAGATGTGCTGAACTGGTAGCAATGATTGCCTGACTAACTTGTTTCTATGATGATGTGCCTTGGTGCTTGGTATACTGACTTGCTGGTGAGTAGGTTATGGGTTATATGTCTGGTAGTGCTTCTTCTTGGGCATGAGTCGAGAGATTCTTCGGTAAGCTAGGTCGAGAAGTGGCAGAGGGATTGAATTCATTGTTCTTGGTCATGAGATGAGTGAGAGGGTGTGTAGGAAGGATGCGTTAGCTTGAGTAGAGCCGAGTGAGTCGGGACTTGTCGTAGATAGTGGTCAGTGAGTATAGTTGAGCTCCAGGCAGGTCTTAGGTGAGGAGTGGAGTAGTATGGCGAGACTTCGAGGGAAATATGCTAGTGAGAAGTGGTAGTCTAGGCAGGTAGTGTGTGTGGGTAGTTAGGATAGTTCTAGAGGTGGATGGGAGAGCTAGGAGTTGATTGGGGGATTCTTGAGAGGAGGTGTTGTGAGGTAGATTGGTGTGTTAAGGAAAGTGTCTAGATAGTCTATGAGCGGATCGTGGGCGATGTCAAGGATGGTCGATTAAGGAACGTCTGAGAAATCGTATAAATTGGGACTAGGTGATGTGTGCTGTGAGTGGGGAGCGTTTTCGGTAAGGGATAAGGTTGAGGATTTGCCAAGGAAGAGTAGTATGAGGTTGCTTGGAAAATTATCGATCGGGGATATTAGGTTGTTCACATCAGGGTTGTTCGTGTGATGAGTATTTAGGGTTGTTTAGATGGGATTGGTAATGCTTGAGGAAATTATGAGTGAATGATTTCTATATCGTTGTTGGAGGATTTTGGCATAGGGAATGAATCGGGATTTACGAGTGGATGTTATTGTGGCTATTGAGGTATTTGAGGATGTGAGATGAATCTTCGATGAAAGGCTGGTAGCTAGGCCAAGAGGTAATTGAGATTTATAGTAAGATTGTGGGCTTAAGGTTGAGATAAGGAGATTATGAGCATGGATTTGTAATTACGCAAAGCAGAAGGCATTGAGGATGCTAGAGGATAAGATATTTTAGAAGGATGGGGAAGTTGCGGTGCTTAGGAAATTCGGACGAGGATGTCATAGGAGTTCAGTGGGAATTCTATCGGTTCGAAAATCGTGGGAGAATTAGTCAAGTTGCGATGTTATGGGTAATTCGAGTTAGGGTGAAATAAGGTTTCGTTGGGGATAATGGTCGTGGTTAAGGAATGGTAACATGAGGTAAATTCAAATAATGCTGGGAAAATGATCTAGAGTAGGTCGGTTTGATGGTCATGGTGATTCGTGGTTGGGAGTACCACTAGTTGAGTTTTACATTGGAATTGGTCGGGAGTGTCAGGTGTGAGATGGTCAGCATGAGTTGGGTCCTTAGAGGTGGATGGTTAGTGAGAGTGGTTAGTGGCGTGGGGAGTATGATTAAGTTAGTAAGGTGATTCACGATGTCTCTTTAGGAGATGATAGTCGAGTGAAAGGTAAGACTTGAGATTGGGATGTCGAAATGGATTGGCTCTTAGATGGCTTGATGGCATAGGAGTTGGGATACCTAGTAGTTGGTTGGGGTATTCGGCCTTGATTGCAAATAGTTATGAGACTAGAATATGTGAGCATGATGCAATGGTGTGTAGAACTAGTAGTGGTTTGGGCTGGTAGACCTCGGTGAATTTGATCTTAATGCAAGAGTTGATGGGTAGTGGTTGTGTCTTGTCATGATTGATAGTTATAGGCAGGTTCTCTTGAGGATGTGATCTAGCGTACGCTTTACTTGGGGCCAAATGTGGTGCGAATTCTATGTTATAGACGATGTTGATTCTATGATGTATTGTCGTTGACAATAGTGAACTATTAGTACTAACATAGTTATCCCCTGAACTCGATGGAATGCTAGTGTACGGAAGTACTTGTTTGTCTCTAATGTGATTACGCTTGGCAGTAGCATGAGTATGATGTGCTTACCTGATTGATATGATGTGCTTATCTATTTGATATGACGTGCTTATTTGATTGATATGATGTGATGAGCCTCGTTGAGGTGATGTTGTGCTAGATATGTTGGTATGCGACCATCCTTGATGTGTTATGTCCTACTATAAACGTGAGATATGATTGCTATTCTATATACGATGCATGATGATAGAAATGATAGAAGCTGAATTATTGAAATTTGATTCTAACTTGGAACCTAGGAAGAAAATATGGGATTAGCCCTTAAAGTTTGATGGTAGGATGAACTGAGAAGTTGGAAATGATTTTTGACTAACGTCGAACTTGAAATTTTGAATGGTGTTTCAAAAGAGACTAACTTGGATTTTAAGAAACTAATGCGACCCTAGTTTTCATTATAGCGTCCCACGAAGTGGATACAAGTATTTGAGTTATGATATGGCCAAGGAGTCGGAGTAACGATGTGGTAGGGGCCCATATTACATTCTTACTATAGTCTATTGGGGATATTATGATCACGGCAACGGTACTGTGAGAATCTCATAGGGGCACTTATGAGGTGTTCACGGGATCAATGGCATGATCCTTGAACTCACCAATACTAAACTTCATCCCCTGTTTTAAAATAATTTTAGTCTCGGGGACGAGACTTGTTTTTAGAGGTGGATAATGTAAAGGCTCGGATTTTCAAATCCTAATTTTTCGGAAAAAGAGAATTAAAAATGAAATTAAATCGGTTTAAAAACTCGTTTAGCGGATTCCGATCGGAATATAAATTTAACGAAAAATTTCCGTCCTTTTACGTCGGAAATTGTTAATAATTATCGGATTGCGATATCCTAGTCGATTTTAAAAATCTAATTGATCGATAAAACGAGAGTCAGAGAAACTAACATTCGGGGACTAATTTCAGGGTTCGAGATTCGCGTATTCAAAATTTAATTACGGGTATTGGTTTAACTAAATTCACACTCCACCTCACACTTACCCACTCCCTCCTACCTTACCCTGCAACCCATCCCCTCCTGCTTATTTCATCGCCATCACCCACCTGCTCCATGCCTTCACCATTCCGCCATCACTCCCGCTCTTCATTCAATCCAATCCATCACCATCATAACCATCGTTCTTCATCACACCACCATTCCACTGCAGCTCGAGCGCCCAGCACCTCGAGCATCCCTCCTATGCGCGCCCTGTTCTTCGAAGCCGAGAGCTCCCGAGCTCCCTGTTTCCGTGAGCTAACCCGAGCACATATCTCCTTCCTCCTCCTTCAGCCAGCAGGAGCAGCCCTTGGCATCCATCGACACCTCCGAGCCGCAGCCAGCAACAAACGCAGCCCCGGTGCCCCCTAGCGCAACCACCGAGTCACCGACGTTCATTCGCCCCGTTCGAGCGTGAAACAAACTTTCGGTAAGCCGTTCTCACTCATTTTCGATCAGAATCGTCCTCGGGCTTCTCCATCACTCTCACCCATATCCCACGCAGGATCGACGAGCCATCGTGAGCCTCCGACGACGCTCAGACCTCCGATCAAGAACTCCGAAGTCGCAAACTTCCTCGGTGAGCTTCCACCTTTCCTCCCTCTGTTTTGATTCGATTCTGACTTGGGTCGGGCTGTGGGCGAGTGTTGAGTGTGCGTGAGCTGAGTGCGGGACGATCGGATGAGCTCGAGAGCTCCGGCAAGCTCGAGAGCGTGTCCGAGAGGGCGATGCGAGCTTGAGAGCGCTGCAAGGGAGCGAGGACGGGAGTGCGAGCGAGGAGCGAGCACAAGAGGCCGAGGTGAGGCGGAGCTGGGCGCTGGACGACACCGGAGACGGAGGCCTGGAGGTAGAGCTTGGCGCCGGCAGGAGCGAAGCCTCGACGGAGCTTTTGGCGGGGTGGGAGTTCCAATTTGGAACGAAGAAGATGAAGAAGTTGTGGCACTTGTGGGTCCCCCTCCGTTTTATTATATTTATTTATTTGTTTGGTTTAACCGGTTACGAGTATATAATTGCGGGTTCGGTTCGATTCGGTACGGTTCGGGTTATCCATTTATTATTTAAGTAATTAACGATAATTAAAATATATTATAATAGTAATTGAGGATTTAAAAGATAAATTATTATATTTTGGGAGAATTATAAGGGTTGATTTATTAAATAAAAATGGATGGGATTTTAGGGGATTTGAAAATAATTTATAAAAGTGTCAAATAAATGGTATTTAAAATATCATGTAATATTAATTGAGATTGAAAATATATTATTGGGACTTCAAGATTTATAAAGAATTTGGAAAAGAATTTCAAGATTGGAAAGTAATCTAATAAATAAATTTAAAAAGGGAATTTGGCGAGTACTTTTCAAGGGTCGGAATACTTAACTATTTAACTGGGATTTGAAACGGTTCTGAAACTAACTTGGGAATAAGACTTATTCGATGACTAACTAGCATGATAATATGATCGTTTGACTAACAGTATGATATGTATGACTAATAGCATGACTTGTGGTGAATTATTATATGAGATTAAATATTGGATAATTATGACGATCTAGTAGGATTTTATATCACACAAATTATGTCTTATGATTTTGGATGAACTGTTGAGGTATATGTGGAAATGATGTATATGAACATGCGGAATTGGTTGAATGATTTATGGAGAATGATGTAGTCTTGAGGAGCGGATGATGCGATGAAATGACTTTCATAACATGTTACTTGTTCTATTGATTGAGGTGTGCTTGAGTGCTTAATAGTTGGATGTAGACTTATGTATATTCCATTATGTACTAGGTGATACTCTGTGATTTTGACTATTGTGTGCTGGATTCTCCTATTGCCGATCTGCTAGCCAGGTAAGTACCTCCGGGGCTTACTCAGTAACCAGTACCTCCTGCCTGATGTGTCATATAGTATGTAGGTGTTTCATATGCATAAGAGCATGCCATGTAGTATCATGCTTAGGAATTGCACTTACGAATGATCATTCTTATTCTGTATGCGTTTGAATACAGAACGGCTGTTATCTGTGAGTCCTAGAGTCCTTGCTAGGGTCATGGGGCAGCCCATTTTCACCGGGTGTTGTCCTCCTTGAGTTATATATATATCACGAGATACGAGATGAGCATGAGATACGAGATGAGCATGAGATGCGATATGATGATGGGATTTGATATGCTATAGTATCGAACTGGCCAGTCTCCACCCTATCCGGAAGAGGGGTGGTGGTAGAAGAGGGATATACCACTGCGTATTCTTTGTTAAGGTCTTACTTAATATTCTACATATATGAATTAGGAGCATGATAGTGTGGTTAAGATTTCAGTACTGCATGAAGGCATCCTTTATTCTAGGTATAGGCGTATTATATGTCCTCAGCGCTGTCAGAGGACCCGCGGGCGGACTCTTGGCCTGACTCGGTGGTATAGTTTCAGGTACCCGATACACTGCTTGATTTTGTGTTGTTATGACGGGGTCTATTCATATGGCGGAGAGTGAGTATTTGAAACCTGACTTCACCAGATTCATGCTTTTGGGATTTCTCCCTAATTGTATTTTGTTTTGACCCGGCTCTGTCGTGGCACTGGTTGTATCACTTTCAGAACTTATGCCCTTTGCATTATAAAGGATTTCCCGCGTTGTAGACTTAGGACAGGTACAGGGGTTTACCCCGGGGTCTCTAACGGACCTTCCAGATTTGGGTGTGAAATCCTACTTTAAACTACACATCTTCGATTTAAAACCTTCAACCTGTACTCGGGGCGCAAGATCCCAACGAGGGGTTTCATCCCTCGAAACGTAACTCGGGAATCATAATCCCGGGCCGTTACAGATACATTCAAGAAGAAGGTATAGACTACGAGGAGACATTTGCTCCCGTAGCAAGGTTAGAAGCTATACGAATATTACTTGCCTTTGCATCTTTCATGGGTATCAAGCTATTTCAAATGGATGTCAAATGTGCATTCCTAAATGGGTTCTTAGAAGAAGAGGTTTATGTTGCTCAACCACCAGGTTTTGAAAGTGAAGAATTTCCTAATCATGTGTATAAATTGGACAAAGCTCTCTATGGTCTCAAACAAGCCCCAAGAGCTTGGTATGAAAGATTGTCCAAATACCTTCTTGAAAATGGTTTTCAAAGAGGATTGATTGATAAAACTCTCTTCATCAAAACTCGTGGAAATGATCTTTTGATTGTTCAAATATATGTAGACGATATATTATTTGGTGCTACTAACAATTCCCTTTGCAAGGAGTTTTCTGAAATTATGTGCAGGGAATTCGAAATGAGTCTCATGGGAGAATTAAACTTCTTCCTTGGTTTACAAGTTCTTCAAACAAGTAAGGGTATCTTTCTGAATCAAGGGAAATATACCAGGGATCTACTAAAGAAATACAAAATGGAACAATCAAAGGTAGCAAAGACCCCTATGAGCTCCACTCTCTCCCTTGATCAAGATAATAATGGTAAGAATTTGAACCAAAAAGAGTACAGATGTATGATTGGTTCACTCCTATACCTTACTGCTAGTAGACCTGATATAATGTTCAGTGTCTGTATGTGTGCTCGATTCCAAAGTGATCCCAAAGAGTCTCATCTTATTGCTGTGAAAAGAATCTTCAGATATCTAAATGGAACACAAGACCTTGGGCTATGGTATCCCAAACAGAGTAACTTTCATTTAAAAGGCTACTCAGATGCAGATTTTGCAGGATACAAAGTTGACAGAAAAAACACTTTTGGTTGTTGCCAACTCCTAGGATCCTCCTTGATAAGTTGGCACTCTAAGAAACAAAATTCAGTAGCCTTATCAACTGCAGAAGCCGAGTGCATTGCTGCTGGTGCATGTTGCTCTCGGATTCTTTGGATAGCACAACAACTCAAAGACCTTGGAATTGATCTTAAAGGTATTCCTATTTTGTGTGATAATACTAGTGCTATTTCAATCACTAAAAATCCAGTGCAGCACTCGAGAACCAAGCACATTGATGTGAAACATCATTTTATAAGAGATCATGTGGAGAGAGGTGATGTATCAATATCCTTCATATCCACTGATTTTCAGTTAGCTGATATTTTTACTAAACCACTCCCTGGAGATCGTTTCAATTTTATTAGATTGGAGTTGGGTATGCTTAATAGGGAAGCACTTTCTTAGGGGGAGTAATTACTCCCTACATGAAAGTTCAGAATTCAAATGACATCTCAAGGCCTTGACTTCATAAGGTTTCGAGATGTTCATCCGAATAAAATTATATTGGATCAAACTCTGTTAGTATCTTATGGATATTCAACAAGGGTGTCTTTTGATTTTATTTACCCCTTTCAAAAATCGGTTTTCATATATTTTGGTTCCCATTTCAAAATTATCCCAAATCTCTTTAATTTTTGCAAGTGGATATGACACTTTGGGTTTAGAAAAATCAGATCATCATTACTTACTATTCAAGTGAGTTAATGAATCTGTACTTGCCAATTTGAAAAAATGGGGAGACGATTCTGTTTCCAGATTTTTTGCTTTTTAATCTCTCCCTCCTCTCGGTCTAATCCACTCCTCCCTCACTCTCTCTGTGTTCATTCTCTCTCTCTCTCACCGAATCCCAAAAACCCTCTCTGTTTCTGTAACCAAAAATGGTGGGATCAAAGCGTTCTTCAGCGTCTCCGTCTCCAGCACCTTCTGCTAAGAGGTACAAGATGCCAGCCAACAAGGGGAAGCAAATAATGGAGGAATCTGAAGAACATTCCGAGGATTCCAGCGAGAACTCACCATCTCCACCACCTTTGATAAGGAAATCCAAAGGCAAAGCTCCAACCACTTCTGCTCCTGCTCGGCCTCCCCAGGTATCTTGTGGCATTTCCCCTAATTGGTTTTGCTCTAAAGAGGTTGAGGAGTCCTGGAAACAGGACTTTTGCAACCGTCGTTTATGCTTCTGTGATGCTGTCGATTTCAACCTCCTCTAAACCATGCCCTTGCCTTGCATTTCCCTCCTCAAATCTACCTGCTTCTGGACCTTGCTCAACCCTGGCAATTTTGCCTATGCCCAACTTACCCGACTCTTTTATGCCAACCTTACTGTTCATCGGGTAAATGAAACCCTAACCCTAGTATCCAAGGTCAAGAACACCCGAATCCGCCTCTCTCCTGAAAGCCTTGCCCTCATCCTTGATCTTCCAACTGAGATTCCCACAAAAGAATTCCCAAGCCGGTTTGAGTGTCTCTCACGAGCACGAGATGAATTCTTCCTGAAATCTCAAGGCCCTGGATCTTCATCCACCCTCAAACCCACTCACATTGCCCTAAACCTTCAAGCCAAGCTCATCTTCACTATTTTGGTTCGCTGTATCTTCCCACGCATTCATTCCAGGGAATTGGTGACCAAGAATCTTCTCGAGATCCTTTTCCTAATCATGAACGGATACGAGCCTGATTTACCCAAACTCATCCTCGACTACATGACCCATGTCTCTAACTCCTCTCGGCCTATGCCTTTACCCTATGCAAACCTTTTTCCCAAAATCTTTGAAGCCTTTGACATCGACACATCAGGAGAAGAAAAGCAAACCTATAGTGGGATTGTTGATGAGGGTTGCCTAGATAGATTGGGCATTGCCAAAAACCTGAGGGGGCAATGGTTTCTAAGGAAAGACTCAAAGGGAAAACAGGTTGTTGAACCTAATATGAGTGAGGATAGATTGGCTGCTGTGGAGACTGAAATTCAAGACCTTAGGTTTGATCTGAGTAAGATGTGGTCGGATGTGGTGATTCGCCAGGACCAGACTCATGAGCTACTCTCTATGGTCAACTGCAAGCTTGGTCAGATGATGATTCTCAATGCTCTCACCTACACTACTACAGGCTCTATCATGCCAATGGAGCAAGAAACTTTCGATCATGTGCGTGAGAAGACAGGGAATGTCATCCTCAACTGTGAAAATCAAGTGAAGAAACGTCCTATCCTGCGCCCCACACATCATGAACCCACCATTCTCACAGTCGAGCAATATGGTGTGGTCAAGAAATACAGGGATGTGGAGCGTCAAAGACAGCTTGCAGAGATGGAACGAGACAAGGTCACCAGAGACGCCCTTGCAAGGTGGAGGAAGAGGTGCAGGGATGAGGTCAGAAGGAAATACCTTCCACCCAACAAGCAGTACCCCACCTTTGGCGAATGGGTTGAGGAAGGCGCTGGCATTGCCCCTCCCGAAGATCCTAATGCTCCTGGCGCCCCTGGTACATCCTCAGCTGCTGGGCCATCCTCTGCTAAGAAAGGCAAGAAGGCACTAAGGAGCAAGAAGAAGAAGGCTGCGGATGGGGATTCTGACTCAAGGCCTTGATCTCCCACCATCTTTTCTCTACTTTCTAAAAACTCATCTTTTGCTGTTCATCTTTTAAAATTCCTGGTCCTTTGGTTGTGTTTTGGTTGGTGTTTTCAGACATTTTCACCTCTCTGCCCTTTTGGTAGAAGACAAAAAGGGGGAGAATGTTTTGGTTGCACTGCGTTTTAGCACTAGTTGGATAAGTGCTTGTCGGTTTTAAAACTTAGATGATCCAAACATTTTATGCTTATATTATAATATGCTTATTTCCTCTTATGATTATTGGAAATATGTTATGAATATTGTAACAGGTTTTGTCTTCCATCAAGGGGGAGATTGAAGACTCCACCTTGATTGTAAGATCTTGAGAACTAACGTACAGGTGATCCAAAGGATGATGAAAGACAAAAGGCTGGGTTTCAAGGTCTTGAAACCCAGACTAAAATGTTTGATCACTTATGCATTTCTCTATTTTGACTTGTTCTCTTACAGGAAAGAATTCGAGGCCAACCTTTTTGGGCCTAAATTATAATGGGCTTTATATTGGACCATGAGATGTGATTTGGACTTACTCGATTTATATATATGAATTTCTCATCTAACCCATTTTATGTACTAGATACATTATGCATATTCTTTCATGATTTTACTTTTCATACAAGGAAAGAACCGATCCATAGTTGATCATACTTGATCATGAAGAAAGGCGAAGGAACATCTTGGAAGGCACACAAAGGATCAGTTTTGGAAGGAATTCAAATGTCTTGGAAAGAATTTGAAATTCAAATGGTTCTCCCTCCAAGAAACTCTACAAGTGTTCCTACTATAAAAAGACGAAGGCTAAGAAGGATGAAAAAAAACCAAGCACGTACTCAAGCACTCATAGCATCCTAAAGCATTCGTCAAGTTTCTCTTACATTCTCCTAAATCCTAGTTGGTGAACATCGTTTAAAGAGTTGAGAGAAACACTAGTAAGTGTACTTACTGTACAAGTCATTCAATTTACACTTAGAGTTTTCATACTCGATCAAAGCACACTTAGTGTGTAGTGTGAGCTTTTATTTCACTTCTAAGGTTGAGAGCTAGAATAGAAGCGGTGAGGCTTTGTATAGAGAAAGGGAAGTTTCTCTAGGAAGTTCTAGGCTCAAGAGAAGTGAAATAAGAAGTGTTTGAATCCTACGGATTGGATAATCCTAGGCGGGGACGTAGGCCAGTTGGTGCCGAACCTCGTTAACAATTCGTGTGTTCATCTTTTATATTCCGCATTTACACTGTCATATTCGATTTTACTTTGTCAAGTCCTGATAGCCTATATCAAGGTCTTGACAAGTTGCACTAAATTTCTATTGTTGCGAAAATCGTCTATACTTTATTCACCCCCCCCCCCTTCTAGAGTATTAGTCATCTCCTTATAGACTCTTCAGTAAGAATTGTAGTTTGAGATGTATTGTTGCTTCCTCCTCGCTTGGTTTTGTAGCACTTTGAATTGATCCATGTATCTGCATGTGTTAGTAAAACTCTTGCTTGATCCCACTGTTATTAGAGGTTTCTATGATATGATATGGTGTAGTATTAGAAGTTGCTATGATATGTGTTAATAAAACTATTGATTGATCCCACTGTTATTAGAGATTGCTATGATATGATGTAGTATTCATTTTGGTGATTCAACTTCTGTTGAATTTGGATTCTGTTTGTTTTAGCGGAAATTAAAGAAATCATATATACCCCAAAAAATGGTATCCCTAATGACAAACTGGAAACATCCAAGGAAATTTTTACTTTGTATAAATATAGTTACAACTTTTGCATATTTATTCCTTACATACCTTTTTATTTTTTACATTTAAAAAAACCTCTCTATTTTGTGGTAATCGTGTTTATTTATTGTTTTAGGATTATATCATGAGAGGTTATAGTTAGGAATTAGGATTTGGGGATGTACAACAAATGTCATGGCCCCTCATCCGCTTCCTCCTCTCGGCCTCCAAACCCCGTCTTCACTCACTGCCTTCGCCAAATTGTCGAGGTTTCTTTCTCTCTCCCTCTAACTCCATCTCTCTTTCAATGCTTTTCTCCTCTGATTTTTTTGTTCTTATTTGATCCGGCAATTATGCTTTAATTGCTTTGTGTTTGAGAGTTTTATTTTCCAATTTCTGATTATCCATAGGATTTCAAAGTGGCCATTGAGATCGATTCAGTAATTGCTTTCTATTTGAGATGTTTTTTTTTCATTTTCTGATGCTACTTTGCGTATACTATGCTTAATGCGTATTTGGGAGTTTATTTTTCATTTTACGATGCTTTAATTGCACCTGTACAAAGTTTAATTCTTGATGAAAACTTAAGGGGAAAAAAACATTTACTTGCTAACTCAAATCTGAATGTCTGCTGATCACATTTTGCAACAACTTTATGATATCAGCCTTCTCTGTCTAGTAAGCCGCCCATCAAATCCTCCATTTTCAAATTCAGAAGGTAAAACTCCCTTTCAATCGCCTGAAGAAGTGAATACGTAGACACACCATATGTTCGTAATATGCTTATTTTTTTATATCTTATACTGATGTTGGTCTTATTGCTTTCATTAAACAGGCCGATGACCTTCTCTTTTTGTTGGGGTAACATGGTGACATTCTAAATTATAACTGATTTGTCTTCCTTATGTAAGTGACACATTTTGGTTCATTATTAAACTTTTTATATTTAAATTTTAATTTGTATATCATTTATTATTAACCTATAAATGATCTCTATCATATAAATTCATCTCTTTGTATTCATCAATATTTATTTTTTCTCCAGGATTTGCATGATCGAAACCTACATTACCAACTCGATATGTGCCTTTTCTAAACACCTATGTCGTTCAATAATAATGTTGTTTTAGACTTTCCAAACATTTGTTTATATTTAATTTGGTAATTCCTTATAATACATATTATATATTATATATTCTCATTTTTTTTTCCATCGCAACCGCGCCATGACGCGGGTATTACACTAGTACTAAAGTTAAAGGCGTGGACCGTGGTTGCTAATTTGTTCTTTTTGGGCTATACTTATTAAAAGATGTCATCCAGAGCTCTAGCGCTTGTATTTTTTTTTTTTTTTTTTTAAACGAAAAAAATTTGACCATAGAGCTAAGCTCTATCAGCCAAGAGCATCCTTGCGGATGAGACTATGCAACAGAGAGTCATCAGGGGTCCAAATACCGTAGTTGGCTGTAGTGATACGTGATAAGCGATCAGCTACCGAATTTGCCTCACGGAAGACATGACGAATCTCAACAGAACCAAAAAAGCCCAGCGAGACTAGACTGTCCGAGACAATCATTTCAGAGTCCCCAGTAGGCTTTCCTATACCTTTCATACTTTTTATTATTGTTAAGTTGTCTCCCTCGATGATAAGATTCGTTAATTTCAGTTCCGTTGCGGCCTTAAGTCCTTTCCAGAGACCTAAACTTTCGCAGCCACAAACAGAATTGATTGGGGAGGGCCCATTTCCGGCGAAGATTGGCAAACCTACAGGATCACGTATAATGAATCCATAAGAGGCCAAATCATCCGCAGAAAATGAACCGTCAAAGTTTAGCTTATGAGTTCCGATTGGCGGGGGCTCCCATTTAGTTCTTTTCCTCTTTGAAATAATTCTTTGTTTATCTTTGGGGGGATATCAAGTTCCCATATCCAATTTATGTCTGATGTTTCGTGTTTTTTGTGGTTGTATATCATATCAATAGCTGATTTGGTGCTGAACCAGCCATTTTTGCTCCATTTCCAGTAGAGCCTGTCTACTTGAATGTGTTGTGGTATTGGTATTGTCTTGATAGTTTCAATAAGGTTGTTAGGAATTAGGTTTTGTAATTCAGCCTTTAATTTATCTTGATTCCAAGTTTTGTTGTTATTGATGAAATGTTTTATGTTGATTGTGTCGTCTACCTGTTGGGTTGCTAAAATAGAAGAGATTAAGGATGTATTGCCTAACCAATGATCATGCCAAAAATTGATAGAGGCGATATCTCCTATAGACCAATTAAGGCCTTGTTTAAATGTCGGAACAAGTTTCATTAACTGGGTCCATTGCCATGAGGACGTACCTCGCTTTTGATATGTGAGAATGTTTTGGTTCTTAAGATATTTTTCTTTAATTAGTTTGACCCATGGACTAGTCGGTTCCGCTAAAATTTTCCAGAGCAATTTCATTTGGAGAGCTCTATTCATGTCCTCCGAGCTTCGAAGCCCTAGTCCTCCATTTTCCTTGGTTTTGCACACCTCATACCAACCTATGAGGGGTTTATGGTTTGGTCCTTTGTTCCAGAGAAAGTTTCGATTAATCCTATCTAGTACTGTATGGACCGATTTGGGTAGCATGAAGCATTGCATTATGTGTAATGGTTTTGCGGCGAGCGTTGTTTTGATTAGAGTGCAACGCCCAACTTGAGAAAGGCAATTAGCTTTCCATCTTTGAAGATGTGATTTGGTGTTAGTTAGAAGCTCTGTGAATTCATCTTTTGTCATTCTTCCTTCTATTAGGGGGCAACCCAAATAGGTACCCATTTTTGGGGTGTGTGCTATTTCTAGCTCGTTTCTGATTAGATTTTTCTGGGTGTTAGTGATGTTTTTGGATGTTTGAAATTGGGATTTATGTCTATTTACCTTTTGTCCTGAAATAGACGAATAATCTGTTAGGATTTTGTTTATTTGTTCACAGCCTGTTTTGGTTGCAGAAGAAAAGATTACAATATCATCCGCGAATGCTAGGAAAGGAATTTTTGTTCCTCCTTGCGCCAGTTTGACTCCTAGGTGACTTTGTGGTTTTTCCGATTCGTGTTGCAACCCACGTGCTAGGATTTCAGAAATTATTAAGAAGAGATATGGTGAGATTGGGCATCCTTGGCGTATTCCTCTTTCTAGAAAGAAGATGTCAGTGGGTTCGTTGTTTACTAATACTGAATATGTGACTGTGGTTATGCATTCTTTGATCCAAAGAGTGAATTTGGGAGAGAAACCAAATTTTGACATAATTGATAGTAAGACATTTCAGTCGACCATATCAAATGCTTTTTCCATGTCGAGCTTTACAGCCATCCAGCCTGATTTTCCATTTTTCTTTGAGAAGGAGTGGAAGATTTCATTTGCTATTAAGATGTTATCTTGTATTGATCTGCCTGATGAGAAGGCACTTTGTAGTGGATTAGTTATTTTAGGGATTATCCTTTTTAGTCTTGAAGCTAGAATTTTGGAAATAATTTTGTATGTTGTTGAGCATAGACTAATAGGCCTATAATGAGAAGTTGTGGTTGGGTTATCTATTTTTGGTATTAGTGCTATGAACGTATGGTTTGTTTGCTTTAGGATCCTTCCGCTAAGAAAGAAACTCTTAACTGCTTTGATTACCGATGGTTCAACTATATGCCAGTATTTTTTGAAGAAACCAGCAGGAAAACCATCAGGCCCAAGAGATTTGTCATTTGCAAGACTGAAGACCGCATTTTTGATTTCCGAGTTCGTGACTTGTCTAGTAAGCCATTCATTGTCTTCGTTTGAGATTTCATTCTCTATATGTTGAAGGAGGTTATTTCGTGTTTGTTGTCTAGTATGTTTCTCATTTCTTCTTCTTTATTGATTGTTATCCCTCCCGTAGTTTGTAAATGTCTTATTATGTTTCTATTCCTCCTTCCTGTTGCTATTTTATGGAAGTATTTGGTGTTGGCGTCTATGGATCTTATGTGCATTCTTTTCGCCCTCTATCCCCAGTATTTTTGCTGGAAGGAAAGGAGGGAGGAGTGCTTAGAAGTGAGCCTTTTGATTTTGTTATCCAGGTTATGGTTGTAGGCATGGCATAGATTTTTTTGTGATTGTAGAAGGTCTGTCTCTACTTGTTTGATTTGCCGAAAAACATTTCCAAAAGTTACTTTGCTCCAGACCTTGCTCTTTCTTTTGACTTCTTGTAGTTTTTTAGTTAGTTTGAACATTTTAGAACCGGGGGTGTCTAACCTCCATGCTGATCGCACAACAGTTTCATAGTCAGGTTTCGTTGTCCAAGCCATCTCAAACTTGAAGGGCTGTAATTTTGGTTTGCGGTTATCCATGAGATCCAAAGTGATCTGGGCATGGTCAGATTTTAGAAACGCATGGATTTTAGTACTAAGATTCGGAAATTGCTTTAGGATAGGGTGGCTGACCATAGCTCGGTCTAATTTTTCAAATATGTTATCGGTGCCATGTTCACGTTTTCTCCAAGTGTAATCGTTCCCACTAGTAGGGGAGTCAACCAGGTTGAAGGTTCTGACAGTGTCTTGGAGTCTTGCGAATCTATTTGCAGAAGGGGTTCTGCCCCCTAATTTGTCGGTCGGTTCCAAAATTTCGTTTAGGTCTCCAATAATAATCAGTGATTCTTTAGCATTGTGAATATAGCCTGAGAGAGAGGCCCAGAAATTGTTTTTTTCCTTTGCGTACGGGGTTGCATAAACGAATAAGATTTCGACATCAATGTTAAGATCCGTGTTAATGTAGTCTGCCTGGATGATACGGTACGTCGAGTTTCTTATTGTGAATGTTTCATTATGGAATTGTGATTCTTTTCAAAGAAGACAAAGGCCTCCCGCAAGTCCATTAGAGGGAATGAAATGCATTTTGTCAAATCCTGGCTTTCTCCAGCACTTGTCAGGCGGAGGGTTTGTTATTTTGGTTTCAGCTAGCATTAGGATTTTTATGTGTTCCGTTCTAGTTGTAGATTCAATGTGGGTCCAAATATTCCTTCTGCTGAGGCCTCTTATATTCCAAAAGCTAAACTTCATTAAAACCTTTTGAGCGGAATATGGTCGTTTTCTGGGTGAGAATCATGTTTTTAGGAGTAGAGATTCTCCAATTAGTGGGGTTTTTGGTCCGATCATGTTTCGTGTAGTATGTATTATTTATTGTTGTGAGAATTTGAGTGAGAGTTTGTTTCGGGGTACACCACACCAATGAAGCTTTGTTATGGATGTGAGTTAAAGCATTTTGTTTAAGATAAATGTTGCTAATGTAGTAAATGATATACAGTTTTGGATGGATGGGTGTGGTGTTTATGATGACAGTTTGTGTTTTGGCAAACCAAGAGTCATGGTGGTGGTGTATTGTTAAGATATTGCTGTTTGATAACCATTCAGTCCTATCAAGACTGTGGTAGATAGCATGATTGGGATATCTAGCAAGATTTATATAATCGGCCATGTTCAAGTAATTGTAATACATGTTGTAAATTATATAAAGACCATCCTCTAAGAATAGAATACAAGAGTCTGTCATAAAGCAAATATACATCAAATTGGTAATGCAATAGCAGTATGAATTTTTTAGCAAGAGGTGTGTTTTGTGAATCAACCAGTTATTATTTAGAGCAGTTGTAGTGCCCCAAGAGCAGCAAATGTGAGAGAGCAAAGCTATGCAGGAGAGCTCACATAGTCTAATCTGAGTATTGTTGCAGCAGTTGACCCATTTGAAGCTGTCATTACATGTTGATAGTATTGGGTGCCTATGCTTGGGTCCATTATGAGCTTGAACCCAAAGGATCCTAATGAAGAAGCCATGAAGCCAGAGACAAGTCATAGGCTGCAATGTAAACAGATAAGTGTGTTGCTCAAGGGAGGGACTCCCTCGAGCAAGATTAGTAGTATATATCATGAAATATTCAGCTGTATAGTTAAAAAAGTATGTTTGTTTTATACTAGTAGGTAAAAAGTATTGATTTTGGTGCAAATGTCGTGGTGATGTGATAATGCAACTATCTAGCAGAAGATAAGTATGTTTAAACTGAAGAAGGGATTCTTGCTGGATTAAGCATGATGCTAGAGAGCAAAAAGCTGAATAAATCAGTGAGGAGGCCTTATTGGCATAATCTAGGCATATGATCAAGTAATGAAGAGTGTGTAATCTCCTAATAGCCATGCAGTTTTGATTAAGACTAGCATTGTGGTTAAGTTGTGGCCTATTTGCAAAGAACAAGTTATAGATTAGTTGAGAAGTAAGCAATAAAATCCAGTTCAAATAATACCCTAGATCTTGACTAGGAGTTTGATTATTTATTTTATAAAGATGAGTGGCATTAGATGGGACAAGGTGATTATGATTTGGGTAAACATCATGAGACCAGATATCCTGTTGAGGGCATCCTGGGAGAATGAGATCAACTATTATTGTAACTTGATGGTTCAAGACAAACCTAAGCCTGCCTAAAGGAACAAGGTCTTTTCCAGTTGTTGTAGTGTTGGTGTTGGGTTTAAGAGCTGCTCTTTCAGAAGTGTTTTGATATAATCTAAAAAGAACATCATGGTTGATTCTAATAGTAGTTAGACAGTAGTGATTAAATACACATTTATAGGGCAATAAAATAGCTGTGTTTTTATTTCCAGGTATAGGACAGTGGTGTAGGTGAAGATTTTGGAGAGGCATGATGATACAATCCAGTAGCTGATGGTTATTATTGGGTAGAGACTTGGATCTCAAACAATACAGACAGTGGTTAATATGACTATCCATAGGGTGATAGGCAGATAGGGTTTTAATCCAGATACCCAAACAGATTTTCAAATAGTAAGTATAGTTGAGATTAGTTGTAGTGTTATTGTTATGATTATAGCTAGCAATATGATTGGAGATAGTAGTACAATAAACATGGAGTTTAGATATATTAACTAGGAACCAATAGTAAGTCAGAATATTCCACAACCAAATGAACATACTCAAATGGTCCCCTAATTTATAATAAGGATTTTCATCTATTGAAAATGAGAATGTGCAATCATTTGTGGGAGATAGTTCATCAGTATAGAAGCAAGTATAGTATTTATAGATAATATCAGGCAGGTTAGGTTTTGATGTATTTAGATATTTCATATAAGGATCACCAACCCAAAAGCAACTAAAGTAATATAAGATAAAATTATGCATGTAAGATTTTGAAGTGTTATGATATCTCAAAAAAAGATTCATGGGACAAGGCTTAGATCCAAATGTAGTTGTATTAGTAGTGGGTTTTATGGAGGTTTGTTGTTTAAAAGAGAATAGGTAATCAAGAATCTTATAGCTAATCTGAGCACAGGCTTTTGGACTAATGTTGTGTAATTTAAGAAATTCAGTAATTATTGGATTTAAAAAGGATTTCTCATAGTAAAAGCAATAGCATTCATACATAGATGGATTGATGTTAGAAATATAGCCAGCTGCCAAATGGAGTTGGGTTACAGAATCTGAGTTATGGTAGTTTTGTAAGTAGTCTTTTGCACTCAAAGATGGGTTTTGGACAGTCAAAATAACAAACAAGTTAAGACTAACATATAATTCTTGGTAAATATTTTGATTCATATTCCAGGATAGGTTACAAGCATTAGGATAATATGGAAAAAGGTACAGTTGTAACCAAGAGTACCAGTGACAGATATGATAACTGCAGCTATAGCTAACCAGCAGAGGTTCATTTAGATTGTCAAGATACAAAATAAGTTTTTGCCAAAAAATAGAACTTGTAAAATTTGCAAAAGATGGTGGATTATTCTCAAAAGGTGATGAAGATATGTAGAGAGCATCACAGCAGACCCATGGGCAAGGCTTAGGTATCCCATTGTTTGGCAAAAGCTTGAAATCCATGGATCACTCAATGTTTTTGCCCCTCTTCAGGATGGAGCTAGCCGTGTCATCTTCCCCACCCACAGCCTTCCTTTTGAGAGAGCCAGAAGTAGAGGGATCCTTTGGTGGAGCATCATAGGTGGTGAGCATTTTCATCATGGAGGTGTTGGAATGGAGGGAGTGGAAAGAAGGCTCAGATAGCAGATCAACATTGTGCTCAGTTACAGGTTCATCAAGCAAATAGTCGCCCTCATCATATTCTCCACCAAGCAAGTCATCCTCCTCAAACTCATAGAGGAGACAAGGAAGGATTTCAGAATTAACTTCGGCTCCAATCTCATTGACTCTAGCGCTTGTATTTATATACTATGTATGAACTAAAATATTTGATTTTTATTATTACTCATTATTTTTAATAAAAGTTAAAACTATATAAAATATCAAATTTTTAATTAACTTTTTGAAATTATTTCATCCCTTTTAGTAATGAGTATAAAAATTTAATTACAAATTTTAATATTTTATAGATTTTTTTTTAGCTTTTTAAGAAATATGTTGAAAAATAAAAAATAAAATATTACCAATTGAGTGGAATAATATACAATATAAATAAATAGAAAAGGTGATTTGCAAAAGAAAGATTGATTATTTGTAAAATGCAATAAATTGAAATCTCCATAAATAATTTTAATAATATATAATTATAAATTAATTAATTTTATTAATATATTAATTACTAAACTTTTGAAATTTTCTTGGCTTTTTATTAGTCAAAGTTTTAGTTTAACCATTGGGTCTGCCGCATCGAAATTCATTTGATCCAGAATAATACTGATTTTTCAATTTCGGGTCCAAGAAATTTCTCTTTGTCAAAATTTTCGAGTCTTGATCCAAAAATTCCGGGCATTCGGATTGGACTATGTTTTGACAGTCTACATGGAAGGCTTTAAAAATGACCCCCATAATTCAAGCAAGGCTTTAAATTTCCCGGGAAACGCCAACGGCTCTATTAAACCCTAAACCTAAAACCCCCAAATTGATAAACAAGAACAACGAAATCGTACTTCACCAGTTTACCCTAAACCCTTGAAAAGCCCCCGGTGCCGGTACTAGTCTTAATCTTTACCACTAAACACTGAATTTGAACCACGAGGTGGAATTGCTTCCACTTCCATGCTCATTCGCTTCCGCCAATGGCGTCCCCACCGCTTCCCTCTCAAACCCCTCTCCCTCGTATTCTCCAAATCCTCCGCCTTTGCCGCCGCCGCCGCCACTTTCTCCGCCGCCGATCCCGACCTAGTAGCCACCTCTGTCTTAAACCCTAATGACCCCGTTCGCGAAGTTCTTAATGGCTTGAGGAATTGGGGCCCTGCTAGATTTTTTGGAGACGATTACTTCCGTGATATGCTGATTTCGATTATCAATTTCGATGAAGTTGATCGCATTATCGACAATTTGAGGACTGATACTCCGGGATTAGCCCTGGTGTTCTTCAATGCTTTGAGAAATGATTATGGGTTCCGGCATTCGAGGGCTTCTGTGTTGGCCGTGTCTCACATTTTGGCGAGGGAGAGACGAGTGGAAGAGTTGCGAGAGGTTTTGACTCAATTGACGGCAGACGAAGGTGAGTTCTTTAGAACTCTTTTTTTTTCCGGTTTTATGCTAAAAAATTGATTGTTAGATTGTTAACATTCAAATTAATTATTTCGTTTATGCAATAATGCAAAGTTTTTTATAGACTGGAAAAATCATCAAAAGAGTAGTGTGATAAATGGGAAATCATAGTTTCTACCTAAAAAAGGGAAATTGCACGCACGCGCGCGCACTCACACATATATACATAGGAAAGAAGGCTCTATAAATGGACAGTCACTTTGAAAGAAATCCATAATATCACTTCCTTGTTTTTGACAAGAAACTGAAATCTACCATCTTTGAGATGAGGAAAACAGAAAGCTGTCATGGTTTTATGTGGTCAATTGAGTGTGTTCCATTATCTAAACTTGACCATTTTTAATCTTATCTAATAATTCCTAGGGCTTGGTTCTGCACCTTGTATTTGTGATCATTTGTGCAACGGCTCCTCGAAGTGGGATCATGACAGTCTTGTGTGGGATATGTTGGCATTTTGCTATTCAAAGTTTGAGATGGTTAATGACGCATTATATGTTTTGGCAAAGATGAAAGAATTGAATTTGCATGTCTCGATGTGGACCTACAATAGTTTGTTGCACAATTTGAGGCAAACTAAATTTATGTGGAACATATATGATGAGGTCAAATCCAGTGGTGTTCCTAGAAACCAATACACAAGTTCCATCCTAATAGATGGTATGTGCAGGCAGTCAATGCTGCTAGAAGCAGTGGCATATTTGTGGGAGACTGAATGCAGGGATAATTCTCCTAGCACTGTGTCTTTTAATACCCTCATGTCAGGATTTGTAAGAGTCGGTTTCATACATGTAGCGAAGTCTTTTTTCTGCTTGATGCTGAAGTACGGACTTCTTCCTGATGCATATAGCTATAACATTCTGATCCATGGATTGTGTGTTGCTGGATCCATACATGAAGCTTTAGATTTTGCAGAAGACATGGAAAGTCATGGAATTGAACCTGACACAGTGACTTATAATACTGTGGCAAAGGGGTGTTATCTGCTTGGTTTGATGGATGGTCTGCAGGAGGTTATACAGAAAATGGCTCATAAGGGTTTGAAACCAGATCTTATTACATACATGATTCTGATGTATGGACACTGTCAAAAAGGAAATACCGAGGAAGGGCTTAGGTTATATCAGGAGATGCTTTCCAAGGGTTTGCGGCCTAGTGTTATCACATACAGTGTCCTTGTGAGCTCTTTGTGCAAGAGTGGGCAACTTGACAAAGTAAAGGAATTGCTTGATGAGATGAATGCCTTGCAACTAAAACCAGATCTTATTTTGTATTCCATTCTTATACATGGATTTTGCAAGCTAGGGGAAGTGCAGCAAGCTTTATGTTTCTTCGAGGAAATGCTTTCAATGGGAATCTCACCAAATTCATTCTCACATGCTAATATTCTTCTCGGTCTTTGCCATAAAGGGATGATGCACGAGGCAAGATCATACTTTGATAGCTTAACAAAGGCTGGATTGCCCGTGAGTATTGTTCTTTATAATATAATGATCAATGGATATGTGAAAAATAATAATAATTGGGACGCGATGCAATTATTTTGCCAAATAAAGGAAAGGGGGGTGTCTCCTACTATTGTTACATTCAATTCTCTGATGTATGGCTTCTGTAAAAGTGGAAGAATAAGGGAGGCTACAGGATGCCTTGAAGGAATCAAATGGCATCACATTGAAGCAAATGCTGTAACTTACACAACACTTATGAATGCACACTGTGAAGACCGGAACATTCCTGCCATGATTGAATTGATTAAGGAGATGGAGATGAAGAATGTTCAGCCAACTCATGTGACGTATACTGTCTTGATTAAGGGGTTTTGCAAACAAAACAGATGTCAAGAGGCTTACCAAAGACTTCGAGAGATGGATGATAAGGGTCTCTGTCCAGATCAGATTACATATAATACCATTATTCAATCATTTTGTAGAACCCGAGATATAAGAAGTGCATGGCAGTTGTATGGTCAGATGTTACAATCTGGTCTCAATCCTAGTCCTGCCACTCATAACATCCTCATCAATGGACTGTGTTTATACGGTGAGCTCAAAGTAGCTGATTATCTATTGAATAGTCTTCAAGATCAGAAAATTGGGCTGTCAAAAGTTGCATATACCACACTCATAAAAGCCCATTGTGTGAAGGGTAATGTACATAGAGCAGTGGAGCTTTTCCACCAAATGCTGCAAAATGGTTTTAATATATCCTTGAGAGATTTTAGTGCCATCATCAACAGATTGTGTAAAAGGCATTTAATTGATGAAGCAAAAGTTTTTCTCTGCATAATGTTGTCGATGAGCATTATTCCAGATCAGAAACTGGTTGATGTGCTGAATAAGTCCTTTTATCGAAGTTGATTACAGTTAGAAATAATGCATCATATGCTCCTGGCTAGTGCATCCCTTGTCTCGGATAATGCACCCCTTCTGCGGCTACCTGCTTCATGTTTTAAGTCAATGTTCATGCTAAAACCTGTCAGGTAATATATCAGGCAAGACAATAAAGTCAACATTTTTTCCCACTCTACTGTTGATGATCTGCGAGTTCGATTTCTTGGGTGAATTTACACTATACTCTTAAATACAATGCAAGCTTTTATTCAGGTTGAATGTATGTTTTTAAAGATTCATATGCTTGTACAAGTCAGTAGGAATCATGGATGAGTCACAAGACATTTATTTGGATGAGGTATTACCTGGGAGAGAGTTCACCTTTTATGGAGCTCGCATTTGTTGCATTCCTGTGATTTCGATACTGCAAGGTATGGTCTGAAACTCTGAATCATGTTTCTTTATTTTTGCACTATCCGGAGGATCTTTCAAGGTATTCGTTTTCTTTTTTTTTTTTTTTTTTTGTGGGGAGGCCTGTGGAAAGATTAGCATTAAAAAATTCAATAGACTATGTCTGTAGATTCTCCATAGCCTTATTGTTTATCAATCTATATTATAGAGTCCTAGTAATTTCTTGGAATTGCTCAAAATGCAGGGAGACACTGCCTTCAGTTATAGCAGTTTGTATCACTTCTTAAATCAGAATTCTTATTCACACATCAGCTCTTGAAGCCAGTATAGATTTGGGTAAGGAACCCACACCTTCTTGTCATTATGTTAGCCTCTCAGTTTTCAGACGGCTATAGTAGAGTTTCTTTAAGCCATACGAGTTTTCTTTTCCTGAACATTTATTTTCTTCAATTTTTTTTTTGGCAAAACTAATTAAAATAACTCAACCTTTGGAGGAGGGTTAAAAAAAATATCTCCACCTTTCAACGGTAAGAAAAATAACCCAATGTTCGGAGGAGGTGGTAACAAAGTATCCTGATTCTTTTTTTTCGACTATAAATCAAGGCAAAAACGATGACATATAATTGACGAAATTAAGATTTTGATGAATTTTGGATAGTATTTACTTTTTTTTGGATAGTATTTACTTGTTTTAATGAGAATGATATAATTTGACAAATCTCATGTAATTGTTTTGGCCCAATTTATGGTCGTCAAAATAAGTCGGCAGAATTTGTTACCTCCTATCCCAAAGGTTGAGTTATTTTTCTTACGGTTGAAAGGTGGGAGTAATTTTTTAACACTCCTACAAAGGTTGGATCATTTTAATTAGTTTTTTTTTTTAGTTTCAACAAAATGGTACATACTGCAAATCTCTTGCTTCATCTTGCAATCCTAAGGTATCTTCAGAATACATTAGGCTATGATCTATCGAACTGGACGCATATTCAATGGTTATTTTAGGATAGGTGCTATTTTGGTCTGCAATCTTTTGTAGCGGGGTGTTTGCTTTAACATGTTCCTTCTCATTTCCCTAATTGTCAGATTGTTGCCTTTTTTGGTTCCTTCAACCAACTTATCATCTACTTGTTTAATTTTCAGGAACTCAAATGATTTTTTGGTTTTTGAAGTTTGGCCAACCGATATTTGTTGCTTGCTGGCCATCACAGATTCAGTTCCCACCGTATGGCTGGACTCTACCATCAAAAACTCGTAGTGTCTAGGCATACTGTGGGAACTGATACTGTATCTTTGGCAGGTTTTATGAAAAGCTTGTGTTCAAACTGGATCACTTCAGATATAGGCTCCCAAAAGAAAGATCCTTAATCTGACAATCAGCCTCTCAGGTGGCAATCGGGCTGTGGAGCGTGATGTTGAGTTTTGTGACAAATGCAGGTACTGCCATTGGATGGAAGCGAGTTACACTGCACCTACTTCTTATTGGGCTGCTCCTGCATTTAGACTTGATAAGGGGTGGGCTGACGGCTCAAATGTGGGATTTTTACCGTGGGAAGAGGGAGAGTTGGGTGTTGTGCTGAACAATGAAAAATGGACGGTTGATGTACTAGCTAGCTATATTGTATCCCTCTCCAGCAATGTTGTTCATCAGAGAGACACCTGGAATAGATGGATATACCTTTAGGTTTACAAATGTCAAGCAGCCTGTGAAGGTCAGTTTAGTTCTCCATAGTTCCTGTTAATTTTTTTTTTTTACTGTTAGTTGGTCAAAAGGTGTCACTATATTTGTTTTTCTACTTTTTCATCACTTGGAAAACTATCAAGAATTCAGCTGACTCAGGATATCAGCTCTAATGTATTGAGAACTGCTTACGTTTTGTACGGAGTATTAAACTATTAGGTACACTGTACATGTATATGATATATCAGTTATTTTTTATTATTATTGAATACATGCATCAACTCCTTTAGTGTGGGAAACAACCTTATATTAAGTACATTAATCTTTCAATACATGTCTACATGTACATCAAGTTGCAGCAGAGCTGTATTAATTTATCCATAATTTTTTCACATTATATGACAGCGAAATCCAATGAGTTAAAACTTTGGAGTGTGTGGTTGTTGATGCCGACACCTTACTTGAAAGACTTGAATCTTCACTACAAGGAGTACAAACATTATGAGCTTGTAGTGTCGTGCAAAGTTTCTACTCCTTCCTTGTCTTAGGTAACCAAGCGAGATTGATTCTCCTAATATTTTTCTTTCTTCCCGCTATATTTGGATAGAATTAGTTTTTTGAATCAGCTCAGGATGTCAGCTACTTATTTTTGTTTGGTCAGCAGAATATCAACTACTTATTATTTCTACCTTTTATTACTTGAGGTTGCATTTATGAGAAGAGTTGTGCTTATTCTTGTTCTAGAATCGATTAAGTAATGTTTTTGGAACAATATAACGAGAGTCTATCAAGTGAAAGGACCTGGTATATCTATTAGTATTGTAATCACCTGGTGGTAATTTAGTGTCTTTGTCAAAGTACTTGGTGCTGTATAATTTTATTAGTTTTAAAAGTTTCAAATGCTCAAAGAAATAAGAATGGACCAAGCTTTGGCCATATTTGGATTCTGCTCCCTGCAGATCAGTGGTCGTGCAACAAGCTCTGGTTATCTTGAAATCACTGAATTGTTGTTGGTTTACAAATCAACTGAACGGTTAGAATAGTGATTTCCATTAATTGTCATCTAATTTTGGGTTTCTAAAAACTGCTTTATCTTTCTATGATGCAATCATGCAGGTAAGACTGTCAGTCCAAAATTAGGTGGTTCCTGAAGACAAATAAGTGTTGAATCGATTAATGAGTTACTACTTATTAAAGGTTATTACCCTCCCTTGGATCTTTTTATATAGATAGATTTTTCGGTTTTAGGGATACTTTGACTACATGTGACTATGTGAGCATGGCTATTGAAATTTATAAATAGGATCATTTACTCGACAAACACATCTAGGCTTTTGTCAAGTAAATGAGGCATGGAGGCTGAGGATCTTTCGAGACAATTGAAAACTCAGATCTCACTGAATTACAACGTATGCCATGATGACGTTGGCAACTCTGAAGTACCATTCCTAAGCAGAACCCGGTGTCAACCTGCTCGAGGTTGTCATATGGTGATGAGTGATGACGACTGTAATTCATCTGTCACTTCTGCAGGTGGTGCTCCGTCAACCTGTTGTCTTTTGGAGATAACATCAAAACTGAGCTTTATAGTTAAAAAGAAGAGTTTGATCACTTCGTGAAAGTTAAGGTATCGCCATCCCTCTTTCTAGCACAATAATCCCAGTACCATTAGAGGCATCATAATTTGTTCTAAGACTGTATTTTTACTCTTCATGATCTGCTGATATGCTTCTGATTGATTCTGAATACTCATCTAAATTTTGAGCATTGCTGGGATTTTTATATTCTACAATGTGCCCAGGCAGAACACCTTAGAGAAAGGGAACCGAAAAAAAGGGAGCTCACGGAAAGGATAGAATGGGTCGCTGATAAAGCCTAGAATTGGCACTATAGGGCAGTACAATGAGCCCGTGGTAAATTTTCTTAAGGCCAATCTCCATCAAGCCCAACCGGGCCATGCCACAGGGTGTTGATCAAGCCAATTAGCCAAACAAGGTTTTAGGGACAATCAAGTGGATGATAATATACCTTTGCATTTGTATATAGAGTCTATAGACCCAAACAAGTGCGTATATGTCAGGAGCACTTAGAGATGGAAATCAACCCACAGATACCTGATCCATCCATTAATTCACCCCGAATAAATGGATAAATATGTGGATAATGGATGATGGATCGGATCGGATATGAATGAAAGGGTGTCCAATCCATCACCCAATCCACTAAAATTGTTTATTATATGAACTTTTATCATATCTTTTACGCAACTTATATATTATATGTAACTTTATTTGATAGTTTGAGTTTTTATTTTTTGTGTGAGTTATGAATGATGAGTATTTTAAATTTAATATATTAAAGTTTTATTTTTTTATTAAGTTTTATTTTGATTTTGAAAATTACGGTGGACATTTACATGAAATTTCTCACTCATATATTTCACCTGATCCACCCAATAACCCGTGGATGATGGATGGATCAGACATGGATGCAAGGGTTAGTGGATGATGGGTGGATCAGGTGGATGAAATTTCTTAATGGTTCGGGTGATGGAATTTGTACGTCCACCCATAACCTGATCCATTTCCATCCCTTCCATTCAGGTAGAGTTGGCAATGCCCGACCCGATCCGAGAAAACCAATCGGAATGACCCGACATCAAACCCGACCGACACCTGAATAAATTTTAAAAAGTTTGGAACCGAGACCGACCGATTCGACCCAAACTCCGCCCGAACCCGATAGCAAACCGAATCTGATATTAATCTGAACTCAATTATACCCGAATGAACCAACCCGAAGACCGAATCACCCAACCCGATTATATCCGACACCTGAAATCACCCGAACTATATTATATCCGACACAACGAAATAACCTGCTTATATTCAAAATGTGAAATAACCTGAATATTTCCCCTCTAAGTTAACGGTCGTAAAGACAAATTGATATATTTAAATACCCCTTGAGACATACTGGTATATTTAAAGACAAGAGAGACAAAAGGGGGATATAAAAGGTGTTTTCGGGGATATGTCCCCTTTTCCCTTGTCAAGTCGGTTCACCCATTATAATTCGGTTTTAAATTAGGGGGAATTTGTGAAATGTCCAAAAAAAATGTCCTAATTGGTGAATTATCCACGTTTTGGACAAATTGATGAATTGTCCACTCTGTCGCTCCCTCTGCACCGTCTCTCTCCTGCCCGCTCCCTTTGCAGCTCTTCTCTCCGATTCGTCTGGTCCTGCCGCAGAGGAGCACTGAGCGAGTTAGCAAGCGAGGTCGATGTCGAGCGAGCGGAGCGAGGGAAGCTGAGCGAGTGAGCGAGGGAGGCCGAGCAAGCGAGCGGTGGCGGATTCGGATCTGAGAGAGGCGGTGTCTGGTGGCGAGAGCAAGCGAGCGCCGGAGGCGGTCGCTAGATCCGTGTTCTTCATCTGAAGCAAGGCCGAGATCTATGGCGACATCGTCGCCTTCTCCCTCTCCCACTGCAGATTCTCCGTGTTCCTCATTCTATGTCGCTAGAGTTCTTCGGATTCCAACTCCAATCGAGTCCGGCAACTACATTGATTTGACAACTACATCGAGATCTGCTCGATTTCGGCTTTCTGTGCTCAATTTCTGCTTGAGTTCTCCAACTTCACATGTATTCTCTCCCTTTCTCTTGCTCTGGATTTATTTATTTTGTTCCTTCTAATATTATTTCTTGCTCTGGATTCTTGATTTTGGATCGCAGAAGAATTATAATTAGATGCATAGGTTAGGGAAACCATATCAGTAGTTGATGAGGTGTTGCTGATGAGGAGCTTATACTTGCTGATTTTATGCTTCAAACCTTGCTCATTTTGGATTCTTGCTTGTTTAAGCGTCATTTAGAAATTGAGAATTACTGAAATTTTCAGAAGCAATTGTGAATTCTCAATAGCAATTTGTCAATGGAGATTCAAGTAGCAGTAATTTCCACGTTTTTCCGCCATGTCACCAACTTCAGATCTTGCTTATTCAAGCTTCATGAATTTGAACTGAACTTCTGTTTTTGTGTTTTGCTATAGCTTTTAAAGCCTATGGTTTTGCCTTTTATGTATGCAATGCCTAGCATATCAAGTTTCCATCGATAGGTTTTTCTTCCTTGCTCAACAATGTCTGAATTGTTTTCTACTCCGTAATAATGTTCAGATCAAAGACAGGTAAACTGTATGATTGTCAACCTGTGCAATCAACTTGACATGGATTACCATATAAGCTTCAAAATCTCATTAATTATTTACGTGTATTGTACTTATTTGTGCGGATAAGAGAGCCTGATCCAACAAGTTTTTTTTTATTGGAATTGCATTTTCAAGCTTATCATCTGAAATCTGGGCATATTTTTATTGGAATAAGTATTGCTATAGCAGCAGATTGGGCTACTACTATGACCCTTCTTCAGGATTGTATTGCTCCGCATCAACAGGAATATGGTTTGTTTCTCTCGTCTTGCTCGATATTTCATGTTTTTTTCTCTGAATTCAAGCTTTCACAACAATGACAACATACTTGCATGATTATCTAAATTCTATCAAAAAAGGGACATTGTTATCCATTCAGAATAAAATTGTCGTGTTATTTGCTTGTTTTTAAGACCCTAAGCATGTAGCAATAGCACATTCATCTCTCTTATTTATATTTTCTATCGTCTCTTTAAGGTGAAGGAGAAGCAGGTAGCGTTTCGCAGGTGGCTACAAAGAGGTCCTGGAGAAGACAACGTAGAGCTTAGGTTCAGGTACAATGTGGCAAAGAGGGAGGCCAAGCGAGCAGTAGCTAAGGCTAAAGACAAGTCCTTTGATTGTTTGTACAAGACCTTAGATCAGAAGGGAGGGGAGCAGATTCTCTATCGTTTGGCTCGCCAGAGAGAGAGATTAAGCAGAGATATAGACAGCGTCAGATGTATCAAAGATGAGAGTGCTCAAGTGTTGGTAGAAGATTAGCAGATCAAGGAGAGATGGCAGAGATACTTCTCAGAACTACTTAACGAGGATTCTCCCGCCTCTGAGCAGAGCCCCAGGTTCGCAGAGCGTATTGACTTTGGCTTCCACCGTCGCATCACTATTGAGGAGGTTAAAGGAGCTGTATGCAGGTCGAAGAACAACAGAGCTTCTGGTCCGGATGATATCTCGGGGGAAGTTTGGAAATGGTTAGGGGCTAAAGGTTTGACTTGGCTTACTTCGCTCTTCAATGTCATCCTAAGTTCGGGTAAAATGCTAGTGGAATGGAGACTTAGTAAATTGGTTCCGGTCTTCAAGAACAAGGGAGATGTCCAGTGATGTAGCAACTACAGAGGAATTAAGCTATTGAGTCACACGATGAAACTGTGGGAAAGAGTTATAGATTGTCTTTCCACCCTACTCCAGGAAGAGGTCCCTTGGTGTATGCTGTTTGCAGATGACATTGTGATTGTGGACAACTCTAGAGCAGGTTTGGCACGCAGGCTTGAAAACTGGAGGGTGGTGCTAGAGTCTAAGGGTCTCAGACTGAGTAGGACCAAGACCGAGTATGTTCAGTTTAGTTTTGGTGAGGGGTATGTACAGGGACCCGCGGTTGCATTGGGGGAGGTTACTGTCCCCAGGAAGGATTATTTCAAGTATCTGGGCTCATACGTTCAGAGTGATGGGGGTATTGACAGAGATATTGAGCATCGAGTTCAGTCTGGGTGGCTGAGATGGAGAAGAGCGTCGGGGGTGCTTTGTGACAAAAAAGTCACAGCTAAACTGAAAGGTAAATTTTATAAGGTGGTTGTTAGACCGACCTTGTTGTACAACTCTGAGTGTTGGCCTATCACTAAAGCGCAAGAACAGAAGTTGTCAATTTCAGAGATGAGAATGCTGAGATGGATGATTGGGCACACGAGACTCGACAAAATCCGAAATGCTGACATCAGAAAAGAGGTTAGAGTTGCGAGTATTGTGGACAAATTATGGGAGTCCAGATTACGCTGGTTTGGGCACTTCAGTAGGAGACATGAGTCGGCTCCGGTTCGTAGGTGTGAAATCCTAAATTTGGGAGAAATCCGTAGGGGGAGAGGTAGACCGAAGAAGAGCTGGCTGGAGGTTATCAGACATGATCTTATTCTGCTGAACCTATCGGAGGATATGACTTTGGATAGAGACCACTGGAGGAGGAGCATCCGAGCTGCTGATGTTTAGTGTCATTTGAGCTGTGTTCTCGTGCCATTGTTTACTTTCTTGCTTCTTCCCTGCGCCTTCTTTTTCCTATTACCTGCTGTCTCTGCTTCCTTATTTGAGTCATACTGTTATGTGGTTATTGCCCTATCGTTCTGGGTCTACCGGAAACACTCTCTTGATCTATTCGAGGTATGAGTGCGTACATCCTGACCCCCAGACCCCGCTGTTTAGCAGGATATACTGGGTTTTTGTTGTTGTTGTTGTTGTTGTTGTTGTTGTTGTTGTTCAGGGTGTTGTAATTATGTAATGTAAACCTCAAACAAATGTTGCTTGCATACTCTTTGATTTATTTTGAATCTCTGTCATTCTTAAGGAGCATTCCGTTGTATAGCTTGCGCCTTCGGCGCAAATTTTCGGTGAAAATTTGTGAAAATGCCAGGGACTTGAATCAAGGTGTTTATGATGATGTTTTTCCCTATATGTTTAAGGGGGTCTGTCAATTAATCAAGTGATGAGAGATGGACAAGTTGTGCAGTCAAGTAAGTACCCCCATCTTTTTGTTACTGCATTAAGGGTTGTGTATGTGAAATTGAATGATGTGGATAATGTAGGCAATTGTTTGCTGACACACATTGCAAATTGCTGACACCCATTGCAAAATGTTGCCTTCATTTTAATTGAATGAGGATGTGGGTACTGTTAGAAGATTAGATATAGATGCAACTATTAGAGGAACAGCGCGCTCCATCCAAAAGATTAGATGTACATGCAACTACTAAGAGATATGGTAGACCTACAAGGAGGGCATATAATTAGATACTTTTCTCAGAATCTATTATTAAACCAATCATGGGTTTATGGGCATTTATACTTTTGGCTATCTTGAGAAGCTACGATGTTCTACAGAAACCAATAGAAGTTACGCCTGAAAAAACTCTCTACTTTTCAGAGCTGAACTAGACAAAGTAGGCATCATCCTATTTAAATTATTCTAATAGAATATAGTAGCTTAAAATGGTAGGAATCTTCATTAAAAAGAAGAAAGAACCATTGAGGTTTAAAATCTTGATTTCATTTATTGGATGCAGTGGTTGATGAGTTGAGATGTAAAATCTTATGACACATTCAATAGGTGGAAGGATGCTGTTAACAGTGGTGCTGGAGGATTCAGGGCTGGCAATTCAGGGGCTGGCCGACCATAATCTAGTTCTAGTAGAAGAGGTGGTTGTGGGAGGGGACGTGGTCAGGACCGGGGTGGTGGTGGTTGAGGAAGGGGAAGGGGACATGCGAGTGCAATAGGCTTAGCATTTGTCTCGACAGCTGGAGACCCTTTCTTTGAAAGAGTGTGTTTCAGATGCGGTGATCCAACACACTTTGCGAATGCTTGCCCAAACCGTTGAATATATACTAAGAGGGTGACTAAGAGTCCCTTCAACACCGGGAACAATGCCACCACAAACAAACTCCAAAACCCCATTTTGACAATCTGTTGTTATAATTGTGCTTCTTTGGATGCTAGCTTGTATACTTTACAGAATGTGTATATATACATTTAGTTCTGGTGTTTCATTTCTTTGTGCTATTATACAGCCTCAATGAAGCTGAGAAAAGGAAAGTGGTTGCTTTCTATTTAAAAAAAATGTGACTAATTTCTAAAAGCAAAACAAAAGATGACTCCACCTGACCTAGCTACTGTTATTTGATGTATATGTATGCATCGAAATAAAATTTGATGTTTTAAAAAAAAATACTACCAGTACAATTATTGTGTCATTGCATAATTTTTTTAAAATAAAATATTAATAATATTACCAATTAATATAAAATATTAATAAAAGTTAGGATAAATAAGAAAAATAGAATTGATTAGAAAATAGTATATTTGCACAATATAATGTTATATTTGCACGATGGGGAGTTTGTTGCATGTTTTGAGGATGATAAAAATTATATAAAATATTAATTTATATATATTATATATACTTTTATACTTCGTCTAAAAAGAATGAAATTATAACAAATAATAATTTTTTTTAGATATTTTACATATTTTTATCACCCTTAAATAACGTGTATAATTTTATATTAATTTGTATATTATATATACTTTTCCAAACAAAAATTTCAAATTTAAGTTCTAAATTGCACATTTAAACTAAAATTGCACCTTTTTTTTTTCTCGTGTCAGCACTTTTTAAAATTTTATATTGGTGTGCAAATATAAGTTTATATTGAGCAAATATAATAATTTTGAAGTGCAAATATAAGTTTATGTTGTGCAAATATAATATATTGTTGAGCAAAAATAAGATCATGTTTAGCAAATTTCCACTAATCCCCCATGTTGTGCAATTATAGTCTATTGATGAGCAAAAATAAGACCATGTTGTGCAATAATCTATTGAGAAACTATAGAATTATATTGAGAAAAAAATAAGATCATGTTTAGCACAATTTCACAAGTCTCAATTGTTGTGAAAATATAATCTATTGTTGCGCAAAAATAAGATCATGTTGAGCAAATTTCCACAAATCCCCCATGTTGTGCAATTATAGTCAATTGATGACAAAAAATAAGACCATATTGTGCAATAATCTATTGAGCAAGTATAAAATCATATTGAGAAAAAAATAAGATCATGTTGAGCACAATTTCACAAGTCTCAATTGTTTTGCAAATATAATCTATTGTTGAGCAAAAATAAGATCATGTTGAGCAAATTTCCACCAATTCCCCATGTTGTGCAATCATAGTCTATTGATGAGCAAAAATGAGATCACGCTGAGCACAATTTCACAAGTCTCAATTGTTGTGCAAATATAATATATTGTTGAGCAAACATAACATCATGTTGAGCAAAATTTCCATCAATCCCTCATGTTGTGCAATTATAGTCTATTGATGAGCAAAAATAAGATCATGTTAAGCACAATTTCACAAGTCTCAATTGTTGTGCAAATATAATCTATTGTTAAGCAAAAATAAGATCATGTTGAGCAAATTTCTACCAATCCTCATGTTGTGCAATTATAGTCTATTGATGAGCAAAAATAACATGTTGTGCAATAATCTATTGAGCAAGTATAAAATTATATTGAGAAAAAATAAGATCATGTTGAGCACAATTTCACAAGTCGTTGTGCAAATATAATCTATTGTTGAGCAAAAATAAGATCATGTTGACCAAATTTCCACCAATCCCCCATGTTGTGCAATCATAGTCTATTGATGAGCAAAAATAAGACGACATTGTGCAATAATCTATTGAGCAAGTATAAAATTATATTGAGAAAAAATAAGATCATGTTGAGCACAATTTTACAAGTCTCAATTGTTGTGCAAATATAATCTATTGTTGAGCACATTTATATATATATTTTTTCGTGCAAATATAAGAGTACATTGTGCAAATATAACCGTAAGTTGTGCAAATATTACCCAAGTCTATTTTTATTTTTTTTAAAACATTTTGTCGTGCAAATATAAGAGTACGTGTTGCAAATATAACCGTAAGTTGTGCAAATATGATCCAAGTCTTGTTTTTATTTTTTATTTTTATTTTTTTTAACATTTTGTCGTGCAAATATAAGAGTACATTGTGCAAATATAACCGTAAGTTGTACAAATATGACCCAAGTCTAGTTTTTTAATTTTATTTTAACATTTTGTCGTGCAAATATAAGAGTACGTTGTGCAAATATAACCGTAAGTTGTGCAAATATGACCCGAGTCTAGTTTTTTTTTTTTTAAACATTTTGTCGTGTAAATATAAGAGTACGTTGTCAAATATAACCATAAGTTGTGCAAATATGATCCAAGTCTAGGTTTTTATTTTTTTATTTTTTAACATTTAGTCGTGCAAATATAAGAGTACTTTGTGCAAATATAACCGTAAGTTGTGCAAATATGACCCAAGTCTAGTTTTTTTTAATATATTTTTGCAACATTTTTTCGTGCAAATATAAGAGTACGTTGTGCAAATATAAACGTAAGTTGTGCAAATATGACCCAAGTCTAGTTATTTTTAAAAAAAAAATTTTGACATTTTGTCGTGCAAATATAAGAGTACGTTGTGCAAATTTAACCGTAAGTTGTGCAAATATGCCCCAAGTCTAGTTTTTTTTTAACATTTTGTCATGCAAATATAAGAGTATGTTGTGCAAATATATATAACCGTAAGTTGGGCAAATAAGACCCAAGTCTCGTTTTTTTTAATATTTTGTCGTGCAAATGTAAGAGTACGATGTGCAAATATAACCGTAAGTTGTGCAAATATGACCCAAGTCTTTTTTTTTTTACATTTTGTCATGCAAATATAAGAGTACGATGTGCAAATATAACCGTAAGTTGTGCAAATATGATCCAAGTCTTTTTTTTTTTTACATTTTGGCGTGCAAATATAAGAGCACGATTCAAGCAATGAAACAGATAGAGTGGAAAATCAACCAAACCGAGAATAAACCGGAGATACATGAGCAAGAAACATCAGATTAACTCAATGGAATTCAAGAAAAAGTCCCTCCCTAATTACAACAGAAGACATCATATAGAAAGAAAAAAAATTAGGAATGGAACTCAGTGCTAATGGAGCATGACATAACCGGACCTCAAAGATCAGCAAAATGTGGACTCGCCGGATCTAGAGGAGGCAAGGCGCTGGACTTGAACCTCCTTTGATGACGAAGAGGCCGAAATACAGATCCCAACGCAAATCTGGAGCGGCGCCGCCGAATTCCTCAAACTCAAAAAAAAAATCTGACTTACAATGGCTCAGGTGCAAAATTTACTTGGATTGAAGTTGACTCACTATAATTATGAGTTGAGTTTAATAACTTTTCTTATAAGTTATGAGTTATACCCTTCTGCACAAATAAAGGTGGAAATTGTTACGATCAGTTGGTTTAACTTCTGAATGTTGATGCTAGTAAACAGATCATGTCGACCAGAAACTTATGAAAGCAAAATGGTAATCAATTAATACTACATCAGTACAGCTAGCTAACATCTAAAGTCTATATTCCTATTTCTCTGAACTGAACTATATATGCATACAAAGATTTAAAAAAAAGGCTAGTTTCAACACTAAAACAAATGCAGCATTCATTTATTTCTAGATTGGTGACTTTTCAAACACTACGGTCTCGACATTTTTCTATTTCCCTTCCTATTTATATATTCAAAAGAATCCAGGAATAAGAAATAGGATATGTAGATATTAGCCATATTCATGAGCAGTATTCAAAACTTACAGAGACATCTTGAAATTCATCCAAGTTAGTCGCAATAGTCTCCCACTCATATATAGTATTAGGAAGAACATTCGACCCCTTTATCTTAGCATTTTTCATCTCGACTTTCCTGATCTCCCGATATAACCTGTGACCGATAATAGCATCGGCCTCATACCTGCATCAACAATAGCAAAGGCAACAATTATAGGGGGAACATGTGTTATCAAGGTATAAAAAACAAGACAGGGTAATCATATTAGGACATTAGGTATACTACATCAGTACAGCTAGCAAAATAGAACTTACTTCGAAGTTCTTGAGGATCTGTGGGATCCTAGCTGAGAGGAATATAGCATGGTTACAAGCCTGCAACAAACAGTATCAAAACAGGGAAGCTAAGCAGTTCAGAATCGCAAATTCGCAATCAATGAGAGAACTGCACAGAGAACCACTCACATATAATGCTTCAAATAGCATAGGATCAATTTTCCCTGCCATGATAAAAGGCGCTATGGCGAAATATCTAAATCATCAAAGTCACGGTAACAACAATCTCCATGGATACTTGACGTGCGCGAGGGGAGATCGATGCCTATGCTCACTCCAATCAAATAAATTTATGCTCGAATCCCTCTATAGTATAGTGAAAATCAAGGTTGATCCAAGGGAGTATGTTAGCGGTTCTATCTTAGTTGCTTTTATGGTTGAAAATAGGGGAATTAAAGGCAAAAGTGGCGGCTGTAATTAGTGGCAAAACACTTAATTCGGCTCAAATAACAAGTAACTAACACGAATGCAATATATGAGAAGGAACTTCCAAGATTAGGGATTACCACAACAACAAACACATGCATAAATCAATGAATCATATGAGAAATCATGATTTTATCTTAAGGAGATAGCTTTCACATACTCAACAAATAGACAATAGAGGTGATCACATAAAACCTATTTGTTTGTACCTTTCCTTAATTAGATCTCTTTTACTTTCGTCAAAGATCCCTAATTACTATCAATGTTAACAATCTCCTCTTTCAATTCAACTGCAACAATGAATTCCCTTAAACTTTCTTCAAAGGGTTAAGCACATGGGTAGAATAAGATAAAAGCATCAAATAAACAAAGATTCATTCATCCACACACATGCTCATTATTGGGTTCACCCCAACCCTAGAAGATGGGGGGAACTACTCACTCATTGCAAAGAAAAACACAAAAACAATGGAAGAATTCATAATCTCAAATTGCATAAAATCAAACCTTAAATTCACTTCAATATCCTTCAACCAAAAACTCCAAAAATGTGTGTTCCTTCTGCTGTAAACTCAGCGTATGTGTTGTGTTCCTAATTAGCCTCTAATTGGCTTTATTTAAAGATAGAAATTAAGACTTAATCTCCAAGGAAATAGATTTTATCTTAGGAAAATAATATAATCTATCTATGGAAGGATAAAATATCCCAAGTCTATCTAAATAAAAAATCTTAAAAGAGATTTAGATGAAAACTCTAATTAAAAAGCCCATTAACTAATAAAATCAGGCGCAAAAACTTCTCCTGGTGCGCAGGTTATCGGCACCGAGGGTAGAGGTGTCAGCGCCGAGGGTCTGTTAAAAAACAGTACTATTGGAATTCGCTGGGTGTCGGCATCGAGGGGGCAAGGGTCGGCGCCGAGGCTCTGTTCGAATGCAATAGCCGCTATTTTTCTCCAGCTTTTCGACTATGTCTTCAATCGCACTTTTCCGAGTCCTCGTTCATTTTATTGTCGCATATGAATATGCGTTGGA